>JAMQGS010000007.1:0-1200000 GCA_028455905.1 Neoseiulus californicus
ATTGTTTGGCTGTGATTTCACACGAAGACTACAAAGGGATGATCGACGCTTGTTCGGGACCCCATGCTGGGGAAGATGTGGAGGTCAAATAAAGTCTGTCATGTACGCATCGTCCCCTGGCAAACCTCAGATATGGGTGCAGGAACCCACAAGTTCGCGTAGATTGACACGAGAATTGCGGTTTCTTCGTCGAAGAAGACAGTTCCGATAATGTAGAATCTCACTTGAGCGTTGATAAATGGAGAAAGAGTCCATCGCTGACGGAGACGCCCGCCTCAAGCCTCTTCCGCCATCGTCTCATCTGAGCCTGTCTCACTGGTACTGCCCAGTCCCAGCATGTCAATCAAAATGGTGGGTTCGGCGGTGATCAGTGACATCACCCAATCTGGATTCCGCACCGCTAGGGAGATAAGCTTCTTCGAGCTCGGTGGCAGCTCGATTTCCGGTTGCATCGCGAAGGATTCCGGTTTTGGGACAAGCGCCTGTATCATGCTCAGGATCATTTCGGGGTTGTCGTGCACTAGGGTGGGTATTGGGTGTTGCCTGAGTAGAGGCAAGATGTCTGCGACCGAGGTTTCGCATGTTGCATTCTTGGGAGCTTCTGGGAGGAGTGCTGCGTCATTGGCCGGCGTTTGTCCTGTGAGATCGCCCACGCGGATCGAAGCGGATATGATCTTGTCGTCTGGGGCGTCGGGGTCGAAATCAATCGAGTTTTCGGGCACGACCTTCGATCCTTCTAGCACCTGTCGGTTCAGAAATTTTCTGTAATTTTCTCTGTATCACAACAGAGTCGGCCCGGCTCAGATTTGAACCTGCGACCTCCCGGTCGCCGCAGCAGCCTAGCACTCCGACTCCATTGTAAAACCACTGGCTCTTTAGAACCGCGGACCAGAAAAAGGTTTCATCCGTGTTGCATCGGTTGGTCCACGGGTCAATGGCAAGATTGGATTTGTAACCCGATGGCTATCGCAGCAGAATCCGGGATCCTGTCCGACGAGTGAAGTCCCACGTCATCGTCGGCATCCCATCGATTCCAATATTCATGTTTCGAAGGAGCATACTTCGAGAACTCAGCCTCACAACGGTAGGCGCTGACGAAAGGCAGGAGGGTTGGCAATGCGACTCTTAAGAGGGCCGGAAAATCGTTCGCTGCTTCTGCCCAGAAATTTCCGAGCGGAACAACAAGCTGAGAGTGAAATATCGGCTTGGCAAGTTTCTTGATCCGCCGATGAAGAACTCCCTGACCCATGAGCTCGGTAGGGTTCCACGTTGTCGCGTAATTTGCGCACGTGACCTACAATGTCGCTCCTGTCACCACCATCTAATTTGGGATTTCTAATCTACCATAGTCCAATTTGGAACCCTGGGGCTCCAAATTAGACGAGGGGAAGCCTAAAAATCCGCCATGGAACCCAAGGGTTCCATGAAACCCACTTTGATAACCACTGGTCTACGCCGCCGGTCCGAATGAAGGCTTGAATAGAGTCAAAGGCATTGTACTAACCCTCTTCAGTTCAACGAGTTCCGCTTTTGTGCCGACAATCACGGGAATTGTCGTGTATTCCACGGACGCTCCCTTCGTCAAGTGGCTGAACCTCGTCCACATCGGGGTTATGAAGGGGTTTTTCGATAAGCCTGCAAAAGCGGGAATGTTACAATGCGCGGCCAACTCTGACAAATAAACACGGCTCTAGAAACAACTCCGTTTTCGCGGGAGCCTCACCTTTTTGAGTTCCTTGGTCGCTTGAGACAGTGTCACCGGACCACCTCAGGAAGGTGGGCACTCCGAACCCGTCCGTATGGCTGCAGCAAAGCGCCACGAGCAGCATTACGACGAGTTTCATCTTCGTCTCTGTTGAACTAGGAATACCGACTCCTGGGGCTCACTAGCTTAGACTGACGCGGGCAGAATATCACTCAGACAAGCGCTTACGCGGAGCAATGAGAAGACCGTACGCTCGTCTAGTGAAGAGTGGTTCATTGGTACTAGATCGTGGCTTATAAAGGACTGGGGACCGAGGCTAGGCGTAGTGCTCTCAGTCCAGTACTACTTACAGAGAGCAACTCCTTTGCTGGTTACTTAATGACCTTCAGCTGTGCTTAGACAGCTGCAGGTGGTTCTCTTGAATCAGCAGCGGCGCCGGGGTGGATTCTTTCAGAAGCTGAGGGCGCAAGCCACCCATCACCAACCTCAACCATCTGCCCCCCACGCCCCGTGAGTGATCCTGGTGATGCGTACGTCGTGCGAACATGTTAGGGAGCACGGCGCATCTGTGTGTGTTTGTGTGTGTTTCCATGCATCCTCATCCTAAGATAACTCCTGATCCAGGGGGGCTTAGCCCAGCAGATGCCGGTTACAGTTTAGAAAAAAGGAACACCGTTGAACCCACCCGGCATCTGGAAGCGAGGGATCTCAAGCGAAAATTTCGGAATCACCTCGGGATCCTGTCAAAAATGGTAGCAAGCCTGGGCAAAGGGGTGGATAGGAGTAGGGGCTCCTGAGGAGTAGAACTTCAGGGGTTCGTCAACGTGCTCATCTTGGCCTCGACCTATAAGATTACAAGGGTCACACCGAAAACGGTGAAAAAAGAATCGCGGAATATAATCCTGCTATCTGTATCCGACGTGAGGGACTGCGACCTTGTTCATTCACCAATACATTCTCTTTCCGGAAACAAGATTCTCCCCCGACAATCGGTTCTTCGCTGAACTAGGAGAACGCGCTCAGGATGCGCACGCGTGAACTTCCTCCTCGAACCGGCTCGGTCGGCTGGGTACACGCGATTTGCGCGTGCGTCCTCCTGAAGCGACCGGTCGGAATGGGCCGCTTAACCAGATAGAAACGTTCGCTTTCATCCGAACCGTGCGTATTATCGAGGAAAGCTCTAATCCGATGGGCATGCTGTATTCAGGCAAACCTTCGGAGGCCTGATCATTCATGGTTTGGCTTTCCGTCGGCAATAACGAGCCTACTACATCCCGAGAGGGCAGCGACCCTGATGATGGACGATGTCCTCGGTTCGAAAAATATCGTAGCGAAACGAAGAAGAGAGATTCGCGATACAAACGCCAGGAAGCCTAGAGTAATCTTGAGACAGACTGGAATTCGCGCGCCAGGGAACGGAATTTCGAGAGCACGGCGAGGGGGAGAAACCCTTGCCGGGTTCTCGGGGTGGAAGCTCTGGAGCTGGGTACGTGCATACGTTCGGCAGCGACTGAACAAGTGAGACGCAAGCGGACGAAAAATGAACTTGTGTGAGGATCAGACATAGCGTGATTTCTCCTGTGTATCGTGCTCGTTGTGGACACATGCAATGGAGGCTTGCTCTGATCTGAGTCCAGCTCAGGTGAAGGAGGAGTAAACTATTCAAACTTTCCGTTGCTCGACCTGCTCTCGAATCGTCGAGGAACAACAACAGATGGTCACGGAAGAGGCTCCCACTACCCTGAATCCAGTTCTGAACCTCATCCTACAGGAATTGACGGAGTGCAGGAGGCATATCGCCGAACTTCATGATGATAATCTCGCCTTGACGAGGGAAAACTCGGCCATCAGGGCAGGTTTGATGAAAATCTAAAAACAACTCTCCTCGTCACATGCTCAACGCTCCAAATCTTCCGCCGACCAGGATATCGGCTGCCGAACATACTATTCAGCTCTCGAACCCCGAGGTTATCTCAGGCTCCCGTGCATCATTAGCGCTGTGGACGCATCTGAGCCACGTCTCTCACGCTCCCGGCAATGTGAGCGCACGGCAAATATGAGCGCATAGCAAATATGAGCGCAGGGCGATATGAGAGCCTAGTCGAAGTAAACGCACAGGGGATGTGAGCGCAGACGACATGTGAGCGCGGAGGGTGTTGCGAACGGGGCTTCGGCGCTACACGATACACCTACACAATACAGAAAACACAGTATGCAACACAAGCACCGGGAGACGGGCATTCGATGTGGGGTGGCTTCAGCCCACGATTCGCCTCCTCGGCACCCCAATCCATTTCAGCGAGCCAAATATCATTCATTCTCTTTTCAGAGTATCATGCAATAAATAGAGAGCTCGGGCGCGGAGACAGGAGACTGCGCCACCCGCGTTGGTGGCTCGCAGCAGTGCGTGGGTGGCTGCGACGGCATGACGTCATCGCGAAAACTGTCAACAGTTCCTCCTGTCGCGTGCACCGAGCTCGAAGACGATTGAAACACATCGCTCTCTTCAGTTTAGTTAGAAGTCGCGCTCACAGTGCGTGACATTTACGGTCAGAAGAATAAAGAACCCCGTCAGGCGTATGCTAGACGTTTTCGGTGAGACAGTTGTCGTGGATGAAATAGGCGCTCTAGCAGGCCGCTCAGCGGATAGCAGCGGGCCGCGAGAGAGAAACAGAGAGAAGAGTGTGCGCGGCGTGCGCGGCCGTAGAGAAGCACTGAGAAGAGAGTTAAGTGGAATAAAGAGAAGTGAAGAGAGAGAGTGGTGTTCTCACTGAGGTCCCAGTCAGAGACACGACATTTGCAGCGACATCCCCACGACATTTGCAGCGGTGGGATAACTCTGATTTTGATCGACCTTCGAGTGAAGAACGACCTCGTGGCGACGATGACTAGTGACGGAAAGACAGATGAGACGAAACCTCCGACCGAAGCAATGGATGCAGTTCTGGCACTCTGCAAGACCCTGACGGAGAGTCTGGCAACGATCGTCCAGTCGTCCTGAGACGCTGACACTGGAATCAGGTCGGTGGGGCGATATGCGGACACGTCGAAAAACGTACCTATTTTCGCGGGATGGCTTGGGCAGTTGGAGACCGCTAGGTTGAGAGGTAATTGGACGGACACCTACACTATGGGCATAATTCTGAGGAAATTGTCCGGAGAAGCGCTGGACTGGCATGAATCGAATGCTTTGCATTGCGAAACTTTCGCGGAATGAAAACAAGAGTTTCTTTCATCGTTTCTGACGCCGGAAACAAGGCTAGAGCTGAGCGAAGCGTTCACGCGAAGCTTCCAAAAACGCGGCGAATCGATCGGAACGTTCGCGAGGAGAGTCGAGCGGTTGGGGAATCAGTGCGATATGGGTTTCGTTGTTATGAAGCGGCCGGAGCACAAGAAGTTTGCTCCGTTCCTGAATGCACAGGTGCATGCGAAGCTGAATGAACTGATCCGGAACATTGAAGATAGCATCGTGTTGGATGGCAACTCGAAACCAAGATTTGAAAGCTGGCAAAATTTTTCAAGCACTCGCGGATCGCGCTACGATGAACGACGGACGTCGGGCTGTTTCCGATGTTCCGAGCCGGGCCAAAAAGCGTTCGAGTGTCGCAACGATCGGCGAAGTGTTGGAGTTGGAGAGTCAGTATTACAAAGAAGCAACGGTTCGAGATTTTCACGGAAACCAAGCGAGGAGTCGAACCAAACAGAAGCTGACTCGGCGGCGATGAGCGGCGCCGGAGCCAGTGAGAAGACGGAACGCTCGTTGGGAGAACGAATAGCAACGAATCGTGTTACGAACTCCCCACATGACAATACCTTAAGGAGACGAAGAGGCGGATGTTTTAGGTGTGGGGAGCATGGTCACATTAGTCGGTTTTGCACCAATATCAAAACGGTCTAAACGCGGCGGAAGGCGAATGTTGACTTTGAACAGGCAGCTTACGATTCAGAGTTGATCGACATTCAAATCGACAATCAGAATTGGGTAGCACAAATCGATAGCGGCGCCGACACGAACATAATTTCGGAAGAGGTGGCCAAGAAACCAGTGGCGTAGTCTGGGGGGGGGGGGGGGGGCGGTTCGCTCCGGGCGGCATTTTGCTGATGTATGCCCTATAGCGGGTCGTTTTTTTGGTTGTCGCTCCGCACGGTTCTCCGCACGCGCCTGGCGCTACGCCACTGCAAGAAACTCAATCTACGGATCAGTCCTACAGAATTGGAATACATCGCGGGATTCACGGGAGCTGGATGCAAGCCGTTAGGGGAAGCAGTGGTCATCCTCAAGATGGATGGAATGGTTTTCGAAAAAGTTCCCTTCACGGTGGTCCCCCCTCCGAAATGTGGAAACATCCGGAAGTTCTCATTGGGAAAACGTTTCTAAACGGGGGCATGGTAACGGTCGCGTGTTGTGGAAACACCTGGTTGCTCGAGAAAGAGGGATTCGCGAAGATCGCGAAGGCAGTTCCAGGCAGAGATGATCCGCGTGTGGTCACGACACTGTCAAGATTGAACGAGGAAAACCTGAACCTGACTGTGACGAACTGAGGAGAAGACGATATACTACTGAGGGAAGGAACCGTGATAGCGAGAGGTCGCCGGGTGGATGAAAACGACGAATACTTCAAGGCGCAAATGCACAATCCGAGGGTGCTCAAGACTGAGACCACAGCGGCGCAGCAGATTCGACTCGAAGATATCCAGGTTGACAAAAACACTCCTCCGAGGTATCGGCTAGCCTTATGGGTATTGTAGCGTAGTGGCCACATCGATGAAGGAGCTTGGGCGCACGAACCTAACGGAAATCAACATCGAAGAAATTCCGGGAAGCGGACCGGTGCGGAGCGAACCATCTCGCATGTCGGTCATGGAAAAAGCGGCATTGAGAGAGATCTTACTGCAGATGGAGGAGGCCAACATGATAACAGAGTCACATTCAGCATACGCGTCGCCTACTATGTTGGTGCGCAAGCCCGACAATTCGTGGCGGATGGTGATCGATTTTCGCAAGCTAAACGCCCGGACCGCGAAAGAAAACTATCCTCTCCCGTTAGTCGAAGATGTGTTAGATGAAACTGGGGGACGGAAGATCTACTCAACATTGGATCTTGCATGGGGGTGTTTCCAGATCCCCATGGCAAAACAAGCAGCGGAAAAAGCAGCTTTCGTTACCCCTGACGGTCATTATCAACCAACGGTTCTCCTCATGGGACTCACCGGGGCTCGCAGTTGCTTCCAGGAACTGATGATGAAAGTGAGAGCAAGTACAGGCAACGAACAAGTTCATCCATTCCTCGATGACTTGATTGCGGCGGCTGATGATTATCAAGAGCACATGAAACAGATCGAGGACATCTTGGAAGCGCTCGGGAAAGCGGGACTCACGATCAAGCTGAGCATGTGCAAGTTTTCATGGAGACTGTGGAATTTTTGGGATTCAAAGTTTCGAAAGAAGGAGTTCAGCCGGGATCGAGAAAAGCAGCGGCAGTACAAGAGTTTCAGAAACCAAGGAATATCCACGAAGTCAGAATGTTCCTCTGTCTGACGGGATTTTTCCGAAGATTTGTGCGGAACTACGCGTCGATTGCAGAGCCGCTGACTGCGTTGTCGAGGCAATCGAGTTGGACGAGCGATGCGAGGAGGCTTTCAGGAGTCTTAAGGACATGCTGAGTAGGGAGCCGATCCTAAAAAGATTCGATCCGACCAAAGAGACGCAGTTACACGTCGATGCGAGCACGCCAGGCTTGGGAGCAATTCTGCTACAGAAGTTTGACGGAAAGTTTCACATGATTTATGCAGTGAGCCGGAAGTTGTCCGAGTCCGAGGTTAACCATCACTCCACGAAGCTGGAACAATTGGCTGTCGTGTGGGCTCTTACGCGTCTGAGGCACTATCTGCACGGGATCAAGTTCACTGTTGTGTCAGACTGCAGCGCAGTAGCAGCGCTTAAGTCATCCCTGAATGGCACTCCGCAATTAGCGAAATGGTTCAACAAGATCGCGGAGTTCAACTTCGAGGTTGAACATCGAGCCGGAACCTCGATGGAGCACGTTGATGCTCTCAGCCGGATGCCGATGAACGAGTTTCAAGAAGGCGAAGGAGAGGATTTGCCAACGGACGTGAAGCCGGACGTGATCAAGATTCATCGGGTGCTCACTCAGCGCAACGAAATGTTCAACTACAACGAGATCGTGATGATGCAAGCAGTTGATGCAGAGATCAAAGAAAGAGTCAAAATCCTGCAGAAGATGAAGTCCGAGCGAAGCGTCAAGGAACGAAGCATTGTCGAAGGATTTCAGCTGAAGAACGGTGTCTTGTACAAGGAGGAAAACGGCAAAGCGTCATTCGTCATTCCCAAGCATCTCAGGCGATATTTAGTGGTTGTGGCACACGACAAGTCGGGACACTTCGGACGCGAGAAGACGATTGGGATCATGAGAGAGTTCCATTGGTTGGTTTCTCAAGATGAGGGAAAACGTAACTCAACATTTGAAGTTGTGTTTGGAGTGTCTCTTCGGAAAAGCTGAATCAGGAAAGAAGGAGGGACTGTGCCAGGCGATCAGACCAGCACGGAGACCTTTTGAAAAAGTGTTCATTGACCACCTCGGGCCACTACCGGCATCGGATGGATGCCAGCACATGATCGTCTTGATGGATGGCTTGTCTAAGTTCGTGATTCTAGGAGCGGTGAAGACAATGAATTCGGCGGCGGTGAGAAAGTTCCTAACGAGGGTATTCGTGCAGTATGGCGTGCCGGATCGGTTGGTGACAGATCGCGGCACCGCTTACACGTCACAACAGTTCCAGAGTTTTTTGAAAACCCACTCAGTCCGACAGATACTTATTTCTCCGCAACATGCAAACAGCAACGGGCAGGCGGAGCGTATGGTGAAAGAAGTTACGAGGTTGCTGCGAGCGATAAGCGAGAAACCTGATAAATCAGACTGGCACTAAAGATCACGATGGCGCAGATGTTCCTGAATCGAGCGCCAACCCGAACAACAGGAGTGTCCCCGTTCCAAATCCGTCACGGATACATTCCACGACTCGACGGATTCTCACAAGTTGTAGAAAATGAGCACGACAAAGTGTGGTACCCAGCGGCGAAGCTTGAAGAGGAGATCCGGAAACGAGTTCTCGAGAGCGAGAAAGAGTATGCAAGATACTACGACAGGAAGAGGAGGGAACACCGAATCCGTTACGCGATTGGAGACGTGGCCCTGGTCTCGAGACTGCCAGTTCATACTGGTGTTCCGGTGAAACTGCAACCGAAGTTCAGAGGGCCTCTTGCCGTGACCGAGGTACTGCCGAACGATACCTTTAGACCAGTGGTTCTCAACCGTAGTTCTGCCGGGCCCCACTTTTCTCGTCGGGAAATTTCCAGGCCCCTCCATGATTGACAGAATGGAAGAAGTAGTTATAACAAGGGTGATAATCCTGTATCATCAACAGGGCTGCGAATTCGGCGCGGTCAAGAAATACGATAATTGCGGACGAGTCGCGACAAAGAAGCAGAAAATCGCGAAAACTCAGAAAACTGCTCAAAAATCGCGGATAGAGATGCAGAGGCGAGATTTCCCCAGCGAGCTTGATCAAAATGATGACCAGGGCCAGATCTAGGATTTTGCCGCCCTGAGGCTGAGAAAAAAATTGCCGCCCCCATTTTTCAAAAAAAAAGACATCGAGGCGAGACTAAGGAGATAGTCAGGTAGATGATGAGTTCGCTCATTGAAATCAGCGCATCTACTGTAGTTTGCGATATCTTCTTCGAAACTGCCGCGAATGTTTTGTTTCCCCACAAAATTCATCTCGGATGTTTCTTCAGGAAATGACAGCAAGGGATAGCTTTCGCTCTACAATGTTCCGTCTCGATTTTCTGCGGAAACTTACCAGAAATCGATGATTAGATATAACCGGAACGACTCTCGTTGGGCTTCGTCGACTTCGAAATCTAAACTAGGAAGGCTCTGTAGAGAGAGGGAAAGCAGCGCGGCGGCTCAGCTACCGAACGACTACGCGTCCGTGTATAAGTCGCCGCTAGTCTTCTATCTCGATTGCGCTTTGAAGCTGCTCATCTTTTTTGCTATATGAGGCGATGAAATTGCGGTTCACTCTGTATTCTCGATTTTCAATGGAATCATGGCCTCGAAAATTTGCCGCCCCTGGAAATTTGCCGCCTGAGGCTATAGCCTACTAAGCCTGCGGGTAGATCCGGTCCTGATGATGACTCGATGTAGCGATGCGTCGACGCAATTTTCATTTCGGATCACGAATCGTGAAATCTTTCGCATATTGAAAGAGCTTAATTTACGACGAGAGCCTCGAAAATAGTCTGCCTCAGTATATGAGGAGGTTTTCGATACCGCAAGATCTGCGCAGAACTAGAATGTCTCGGCGTCCCGGCACGAAAGCACTAGAATGCGCCGACAGTCTTCGAGAGTATGTTGTGGACATACAATTTTCGGATTCGAGACTCACAAGGGAACGGCAAGACATGATGAGCGCCGATCGAGCTGAGATCTGGTGAAAGAGTTTGACCTGCCGAGAGATGAAAAACCCGCATAGCCCCATCTGCTTATGGCCTCCTCTGTTTCGAAACGTAGCGCCCTTTTACAGACGTCCTTAGCATTGGAGAACACTCGTTTTGCTCCGGATTCGAGATCTGAAGGTGATTCGGCCCCATCGCTGAGTCGGAATCGATACTCTATTCTCTCTCAACACATCTCAAGAGCAAGCACGAATTGTGGTTTTCATCCTGTAGGGGATCCCGGACTATAGTCAAGTGTGAGGGGAGCGGATGAGAGAAACATTGGACTTGGTTCCTCTTTCCGGGATTTGTTGTTTCCGGAACCATGGATGACTCAAGGCAGGGTGAGTATGGGAATATTGGTGATGGTGTCGTGGAGTTCGATTTGGGTGGGTCAGAGAGTCGAGATTCAGAAGGAGTTGGGTTCATTCATGGGTTCGAAGGAGTCGGTCATGATCAAGGAGTGGTGACTGGTCATGAAACGCGTAGTCTTACGAGGGTCGCGTCCCAGAAGTTTCGCGAGGATTTCACCAAACAACAATACGGGCATGTTTGTGGTGTGTGTGAGCGATTGTGGTTTCGGAACGATCTCCGTGACGTCAAAGAAAGTTTTTGTCCATTGATGGAGATGATGGGATGTCCGACGAGGGGTGTGAAATTGTGTAGTTCCTGTGTGACTGCTTCAGGAAAGGGGAAGATTCCGTCCTTGGCCGTATACAACGGGCTTCCAATACCCGCCAATACCGCCTAACTTGCCCGAGCTTAACGCTATTACGACGAGATTGATTAGTCCCCGAATTCCGTTCATGCAAATTCATCGACTCCGAGTAGAAGTCCTTCCGAGTCCTTCTTTGAAGACGTCCGGGTAACGTTCACCCCAAGCCTCCGCTTCCTTAGAAGCCTCGGAAACTGAAAAGAACTCGATGCAACGTCCCGGAACGAGGAGCCCGAGGCTGAAGATTGGGCGACATCCCAAGAGAGCAACATCCTGGTTGCGAAGGACTATGACTTTCTCCCGAAAGCATACTGCCGAGTTTGACACTGAGGCAATGTCTGCCATGAAATAGCCTGCGACTTTCAACGCTTCGCCGTTGACCGCGGTGCAAGCAGAATCCATCTTGAGGAGTTGGGGAGACCCGAGGCGCTCCCAGACAACTCTGCCGACGGTGGTCAGGTCCGCGCCAGTGTCGACACGGAAACTCGCTGCAACACCGTTCACGAGCACGGTCGCGAAGGCACGCTTGCGAGGCGTGGAAGGCTCTTGAACATTCGAACAGGCTACATCCGACGAGTTGAGTTTGTCCCCCGATCGTCTCAGAAAGGCTCGGCAGACCTTTTTGATGTGCCCCTGTTTCTGGCAGAAGTTGCAGACAGCCGTAAAGAAACGGCAAGTGCGGCGCTCGTGCGTGCCACCGCAACTTGCGCGAGTGTTGGACTGCGATCGACCTCCAGACTGCCGCTTGCCTTGAGGCTGGCGCTTGTACTCCGAATTCGGGTTGGTTCTGGATGTCGGAGGCCGGTTGTGCTGTACGTAGCTCACGCTGGATGACTCGCCGCCGGTACCGGTCGAGTCGATGGCAGAGTCTTGAGTTCGGGTTGCGTGATTTGTCAGAATCTCTCTAAAGCCAGTGATGGTAAGCTTCGGCTTTTCATCGACTGCCTTCAGCATGACATTCCGAAAGTTCTTGAACAATGCTCCAGACGCGTAGTTTATGGCCAGATAGATCTTGAACTGCTCGCTAGTGAGAGACTTCCACTCAAACTGATCTCCTTTGAGGTTAGCCCAAGGTCTTTTCTAGGATCTCGATGATATCGTCATAGCCTTTCGCCTCCGGGGTGTCTGGCGATAAACGACTCTGAAGCCTCGCGTACTCGTTCGGTCCGAGGGCTTTCAAGATCAGCTGCACCCGTAGCTTCTCCACCGGTGTGGACTCTTCCAAGATTGCCTTATTCCGTGTAAACCAGTTCTTGAAAGTTAGGTCCTCATCTGGTCTGTAGAGGAAGGAGCCGAGTAGTACAGAAGCGTTCTGCATCGCTGACGATGCAACTGATGACTCCTTCTCTTCTCTCATCCGGTTATCGGTCAAGAACTTGATCGCGGTAGCAACACTCTCGAGGATCTCCGCGGCTCCTGCTCTTCGACGCCGTTCCCCATGGTTCTGTCCAAAAGTCGTCGGCTGCGCCAATGCTATGTCCGTGGAACGGACTCTGAGGACGACTCGCATATAGACAACGACGTGAGCAAATGAGGAACATTTATTAACAACGCGGCCGCTTTATATAGCCTTGGCGGACGCTCCGTTGTAGTCCGTCACCGGACACGACAAAAGATGCCTCTCAAGATCATGCTCGTGCACGAACCTGAGAGGACACTTCTTGCATAATAACGTGGGTTTTCTTTCGTGAAGCTTCGGAAGACGCGTCAAGTCGTTGCTCCGGATGAACGCCTTGTTGCATTTTGTACAGACGTATGGTTTCTCACCGATATGATTTCGTTCGTGCGACAGAAGATTAGTTTTGTCAGCAAATCCTCGGAAAGGTTTCTTACCAGCATGTATGTTTACGCGCGTGCAGATCTGAGGAATCCTTCGTTGGATATGCATTTTTACACGAGCGGCATCGGTACGGCCTCTCTCCGGTGTGCGTTCTGATGTGCCTGGCTAGATGAGTCTTCTGCGCAGCGAGTACTCCCAAAACGCGCAGTAGGCCGCTCTTCCACGAGTTCTGTTGTGGTCAGAAATTGAGAAGTGGATACCATAACGATGAGCTTCTCACCTGCGCTCTGAACACACGGCCTCCGAAAGAGCCGTCTGCTAGTATGCCCAGGTACAAACGCAGTCGGACATAGCTGACTCTTGCCATCAATGAGTTTCCGGTAAGAAGTGCCGGTAACTCAGCGTATTATTTTCCGTGTTGGCTGCCGATATACTTCGTCAAACACCCGCCATGGGGGAATCGATGAAATTGAATAAGAAGCGCATGTGAGGACACAGTCTCCGATGGAAACAGCCGCATCCGCCTGACGGCTCATCGACGAGGCTGAGGGGAAGGTCTGTGTCTTCTCTCTCTCCCGAAGTCGGGTCTGAATCATGGGGCACCCAGCTCACCCGCCGTCTCCGAAAGACCAGTAGTACTGAGTCCAACGTGGCGTGATAATTTCACGTCGATAAACTCCGGTCCACTGCATGAACCAACATCGGAAAGGCAACCGCGCATGCAAAGTTCTGACACTTCTGTCATATCACCCAGCGGCGGAGGTGTGCAACCGGTTGCCCTAAAAGCGATATCCCTAATGCCCGAAACCCCTAAAAGCTCTCTACATCGAGAACCGGAATCCCTAAAATCGAAATCCCTAAACCTGCTATCCCTAAAACCGGAATCCCTAAAACTGGTTCCCTAATCCTCGATATCCCTAAAGAACCTATCGAGTCCTGGAGCAAAGAAGCCAACAGAAGTTCCGAATGGAAGCGGTTTCCGAAGAGAATAATTTCTGAATCGAATGACGATTGCATGCATTCATGCGAGCGCCCATTGCTCTGCTTTTCCATCATTATTTCTCGTCCGTTTACAAGCACATTGGTATGCTCCAAATTCTGTCGAATTCGCGGTTTCGGTGGCTAGCTGATGTCTGCGGAACATCGAAACGTGCGTTGCACGTTCTGCTGCGGCATCAGTTGTTTTGCGCGGCTGCTGTCGATGCGGTTGAGAACGCGTGTTTCGTTGCGAAGATGGATGACGTCGTGCAAGAAATCGAGTCTACAGAACGGAAAAAAAACCGAGCGTTCAACCTTCGGTTGAACCTTGCGGTTCCGCAGAAATGCGGAAATCTAGAAGAGGGGGGGGAAGTAAGGAATTAATCACTAGAAGGAGGAGACAGTCAAGGAATGAGGGGTATCGTTTTATTGAATACAGGTTCCACAGGGAGGTGGTTCTGAAGGAACCAGTGGTGGGGACTCATCCTGTCCGGGATCGATGTACGATTTGAGGGTCACTATAGATTCGTCTCGGTGTCTTTCTTAATCTTTTCCGGAATTTCCTCGAGTTTTTCGGGTGTGTGGTTGTTGATAATTTCCGCAACTTTGTCGGAACACATTGGGTACTCATATGTGAAGTACCGTCTTGAGAGGCCTCAAGTGTCACCTTGTAGGCTTTTCGAGGTGATGGTCCTGGTGGTCACCTGAGGGTATCTTGGAGGGTGTCGTTGACACCAAACCCCGTCTCGAGCAGGAGGAACTGGAAAGTACTGGTATATTTTAAGTCGTAGACTCCATGTCGAGTGATCTGGGTCACGTGGATGAGGGTTTACTGGGTGAGTCACCGGCATCTCGGTCACTTTCTGGTTGTGATGCGAAATTTTCTGAGTTGTTGACTCCATGTGGGGTGATTTTCGGGGGTTTCATTGGTTGAGTTTCCGGTGATCTCGGCCACTTTCTAGTCGTAGTGGGCAATGGGTTTTGAATTGTAGGTCCCATGGGGATTGCCCATGTCCACGGTGATCATTAGAGTGCGTACCTTCATGCAAAATAAAACCAGGAAATATGCATGCAAATATGCAAGGAAACTGGCCAAAATATGCACCGAAAAATCGATTTTATGCACGTTCATGTTGATACATGCGAAGAATTGTATGACTATTGCACAGTTGGACGACATTGATTCTCAAAATCTCGAGAGTGAAATCTTGTCGACGATCGTTCTGGGTATGTTTCGAACCGGAGAGGGTCCATCGACTTCGAGAGATGTCATTGGAGCAAATCCAGAGTGAGCGACCTCCAACGGTCCGGAGCTGCGCCCCGTCTCTTGAAATGAACCAGTGAAATTCTCGATGAATTCATGCAAATATATGCTCCGAAGCCCATTTGATTCATTTTCGAGCCACATTTGACGCCCGATTCATGCAAATTCATGCTCCGAACCCCATTCTATGCATATTCGACCAGAATATCCGAAATTATGCATTTTTATGCATTTTATGCATTTTGCATGAACATACGCACTCTAGTGATCATCATCGGGGAGTGGATGGAAAACGATGGTTTTGGTGAAACGCCGGAAGGCGTCTCACCTTATTTATTTTGGGATTCATGTTGAGCGGTTACATTTGGTATTATATGGATTATATGGATCAGTAGAAATATTTCTATATGTAGGTATCGGAGACACCTGGTTTGAGTGATACAAAGAGGTTTTGGACCAATTTTGGGTCCCTTTTACCTCTCTTCGGTGTCATTTTCGCAGCGAAGTCTGCCAAACACATCGTCGAGAGACAAGAAGGTCGCGCCTCGTACTTTTGAATGATATTCATCGTCCATACTTTTGTTGCATCGGGCTCGAGACCCTCTTCGTCCATTCGTGCGTGAGTTTTATGACACCTCATTCGATTATTAGGAACATCCGTCGGGATGAAAACGATGTCTCGACTGCTCACACTCATTGGTTGTCGAAGCAGGAACCAGGCTGCTTCTTGAGCTGTCATTTCGACTGCGTCCAACAAGCGGATACTAACTCGTTTCAAAAGGTCGGTGTAATCTTGGTCAGGGTATTCATCTTGTAATTGCGATAATTGCTGTTGAAGATTGGAAATACCTCGATTGCTCTTGTTCACGTACTCCATTACGTACGTCGCACAGCTGAACTCGTCGAGGATAAATTGCAAATCCATGTTGGATTTCAAAATGTTAGCTATCCAAGGGTTGAACGTGTTGGTCCAGATATCAGTGATGTTCCGTTTGAACAATACGGTGGGTCTTGTGATGCATGCCCGTATTATGTTCAGATATTCCTCGTATTCCACATTTGCACTCGACAATAAGTCTTCAATATCTTCAAAAAAATTATCTTCCAAACTTTTTCTCATCTCTCGACCTTTTTTGCGTCGTTCTTTACGAACATCACTATCCTCAGTCGTAGGTAAGAATATCCTGGTTGCTCGACTGGGCCAGGAGGGAATCTGGAACCGACACTCTTCCGTCTTCTTCCCTCGTCCACCGTACTGTTTATAGCACGTGAATGTGTGTTTGTGCACTTGTAACGGCGCGTAGTATTGATTCTCGATCGAGTTCTCAATATCCACAGAACAGAGGTGGTTTATCAGGTCCACAGTCTTCGGCATATACTTTGACAGTTCTTCTGCCGGGTCGGTAGCCAACCAAAGTAAAATATGCACGTGTGGACTACCTCTGTGCTGAAACTCCACTCGTAAGAAGTAGTCTATGACTGCGTACTGACCAAATGGAGAGTGCCTCTTCGACTGTAGAAGGCGCATGATAGTATTGACCATCTTCCAAAAATAAATACAGCAGGTCACAGCATTATCACTGACGAGGGAAGAGCGGTAACTCGCCGAGAACCTCTTCAAGGGGTCGTCGACGTCTTCCTCAGTTCCATTCCTGACTTTGTGCAAGATATTCAAAAGATGGGGCCACCGAGTCTCGTTGGCACTCATCGTCAGGAAGAACGTTGGTTTTCCCAACTGCCGAATCATCGCGAAAAGGTCTTTTTTCCTGGATACCCAATACTGCACGGAGTTCGGGATGGATTTGAGGAACGCGAAGTTATTTTGTACGCAGTACTCCAAGAATCCTTTATCTTCGATCATCTGACGAGTGACTTTACTCAGGTCACCACTACACCGAAATGTTGCATGTAACCCACTCGCTACTCTCAATCGCATTATTTTCGCAGCCATGTACAGAATATGCTCGGGAGTGGCCCCTCGTCTATCTCGTCGCCGGATCTCACTCGTCGTGATCTGGAACGGTGTCACTTTCACACCTTGACGAAACTGCCTAGCGACTCCATAGTAGATGGCTGGAAACGCCAACTCTTCCGCATGTTCATCATAGATTATACTCAGTGGAGTCGATTCTTGTCCTGGCGCTATGTTGAGATACTTTTCTTCACTCCATAGAAGAGACTGTTGCTTCGCGACAACGAGCTCACAGTCATTATTCCCGTCGACTTCCTCGATCTCCTGTTGTTCCGATTCCTCGTGGACATTGTCGAACCAACCCCAATTTACTTCAATTTTATAAAATCTATACAGAGGCGTCGTCAAAAGATAGCTTAACCAAATAATGCTTTCTTTCGTGACTAGGCCCGAATAAGCCGAACTTTTATGAATGATGTGTTTCTTCAACGAAACATTAAAAGCGTAATCATCCGCTAAATCCCTCGGCATACTCAAAACCATCGTCTGCACGTCTACCGGAACATTGATAATCTGTCCCGTAATTTTGTACGTCCCTGATTCTACTCGGAGTCGCCGGATTTGCATGAACGGAATTCGGGGACTGATCAATCTCGTCGTAATAGCGTTAAGCTCGGGCAAGTCAGACGGTTTCGGCGGGTACTGGAACCCGTTGTACGCCGCCAAGGACGGAAGCTTTCCCTTTCCCAAAGCAGTCAGACAAGTACTACACAATTTCACGCCCCTCGTCGGACATCCCATCCTCTCCAACAATGTAAAAAAACTTTCTTTGCCGTCACGGAGGTCGTTCCGAAACCACAATCGCTCACACACACCACACACATGACCGTATTGCTGCTCAATGAAATCCTCCCGAAACTTCTGGGACGCGACTCTCGTAAAACTACACGTTTCATGACCAGTCACTACTCTCTCATCATGACCGATTCCCTCGACCCCATACGTTTCCCCAACACCTTCTGAACCTCGACTCTCCGACCTACCAAACACGACACCATCACCATTTGTCGCATACTCACCCCGCCTTGAGTCACCCATGGTTCCGGAAAACAACAAATCCCGGAAAGAGAAACCAAGTCCACGGTTTCTCTCATTTACTCCCCTGCCACTCGACTCTTGTTCGGGATCCCCTAAGGATAAAAACCACCACTAGACGTCACAAAAAATCTTCTCCGACCGGTCCTGACGAACCAATTCGAATCCTGCCTCGTGGAAATTAACTCGCCCCTTCACGCCTCTCCCATATCCGCAATCTCACCAATTTCTCCACTGGTTTCTTCCACGTTTGGTACCCGAGGGTCCTCCACCGACAGCTGTCGTCGCCCGTGATTCTTCGAGGCCCTCAACTTTCTCATTCTCTTGACACCACCAACAACTCTACCGAACGTTGCTCGCTTCCGAGACATCACTACCACGAGAGACGTCGAGTTTCGCCGCTATGAAACTCGCCGAGTTGGACTTCGTTGTCGAAGTCAACAAACGAGTCTCAAGTCACACCTATATACTTGACCGACAACGAAGTCCCAAAATCTCCTCCGATTTCCTCGACAAGACACAACTATCTGAAACGTGATCCGGTAACCGTAAAAAGTAGCCTATTACAACCGACCCGACATCCCGACACATTTTACTGAGACCGCAATACCCAAACACGCGCCCTTCATAGAGAACACCCGTCACTTAGAAATCAGCCAACTTCGTTGTTTTATTTCTGACACCACCCCCTCCGGGTGTCCGCAAAGCCGCATTTCTGCGGCAAAACTGTTCCTCGTCCAGAATTTCGTATTCGAAGTTCAACTCAAGAAGTGGTCCCGATTATACTGCAGATGCCTTCGAGCGAAGAATGAGCACTGTTCGGCACGAGCGATCATCGATAAAGTGAGTAATCCCGCCGCAGACAAACTGAAGGCCATATCTACTCGGGGCTTTCGCATTTGTTCTATTCGATCAACCAAATCTTCCATTCTAGGATCCTGATCCGCTCCTCATAAGGCTGACAAGTTCCCACTGTCACGAAGATGAAAGACAGGATCTCAGAAGACGCGAAGCGATTCTGAAAATGAAGCAAGATGTCGTGGCTCAGCCGGAGAAGTCCTGCAACCAAGTTTATCGCGATGTCATGGTCGAAATCATCAACGATTTTGACACTCCCGAGGAGTTAGCAGAAGCGGCTCCAGTTCTACCTACGTTCACGAATGTTAGCACAGCTCTCCAGAGATGTCGCGGAGCGATACGACCAACCTTGCCGAAGGATAGAACTGAGTTGCTGTTGGAAGGAGCTTGGACGCGCAACCGAGTCGGCCAGGAATTTCTTCAGATAAACGATGGCACCGAAGACCGCATACTCGGCTTCTTCACCGATGAAGGACTCAAAATTCTGTGCGAGTCCCCGATGGTCCTCATGGATGGGACATTTAAGGTCGTTCCGTCCATATTATGCCAACTATTCACGCTTCACTGTGCTTTTGAAAAAGAGGTGATGCCTTTTGCTTACTTCCTATCGCCGAACAAGGAGACCACCACGTACGTCCGAATGTTTAAACTACTCGGAGAATGCGCGTCGAGGAACGGTTTGCAGTTCCATCCAACCAAGTTACAGTTGGACTTCGAAATTTCCACGTTGAAAGCGATCAGACAGTGCTTTCCAACAGCAAAAGTACAAGGATGCGCATTCCACTTCGCACAAGCAGTTTGGCGGAACACTCAAAGGCACGGTTTAGCGAGTTTTTACAAAACAGACTCAACAGTGAAAAGATTTGTGAAACCACTGATAGCTTTGTGTTTGGTGCCTCTCGATCGAATCGATGATGCATGGATCGAAATTGATTCCGATTCCCCACCGATTCAACATCCTGCCTTTGCACGTCTCAGTGACCTGAAACACTACTTCATCCGGACTTGGCTCGAGAACAGTGAAATTTATCCACGTAGTCTGTGGAATCACCATGGGTAGGATTTCTGAGTCATGCTGTGGCAACGATATACCCTCGAGTGGTTATTTTTCCCATCGCCTCATTGTGGCAGAAATAATTTTATTTTGTATTCTGGCAGGAATTTCGAGGCAAGAACCACGAACAATATCGAGGGCTGGCATAACGCTCTGAACAAACGGGCGAAGAAAGCGCACTTGAACATCTTCGAGATGGTGAACGTATTGAAGGACGAAGAAAATTTTGTGCGTTTAAGGAGAGCTCAACTGATCGCCTGCAACCCTCCAAAATCGATGCGGAGACAGTATAGGAACCTGAACGACCGGCTCCCCCGCCTCGCTGCGAAGCTGGCTGAGGGAGGAATCACGCTAATCGGGTACATTCATCAAGTGGGCTACAATCTATTCGAAGTTCCGCTCGCCACCGAAACCGCGGATTTGACATAATTTAAAGCATACCAATGTACGGACGAAAAATAATAATACAGGAGCAGAGCAATGGTCGCTCGCATGAATGCATGCAATCGTCATTCGATTCAGAAATTATTCTCTTCGGGAACCGCTTCCATCCGGAACTTCTGTTCGGATTCGATAGGTTCTTTAGGGATATCGAGGATTAGGGAAACCAGTTTTAGGGATTCCGGTTTAAGGGATAGCAGGTTTAGGGATTTCGATTTTAGGGATTCCGGTTCTCGATGTAGAGAGCTTTTAGGGGTTTCGGGCATTAGGGATATCGCTTTCAGGGCAACCGGCATGTAATCGCGGCGGAGCCAGGATTTTTTTTCAGGGGTTGCGGGGTGGCTCTCCCTTCTGGGAGGACGCGATTTTATAGACCTGATGAGACGGAAAAATTGCGCGACGCCACCGCTATCATCATCCGAATGATTATAACTCCGATCCGAAGACCGGAACGTGGCTGCTCAAATATATAGATTCGCCTGAGGAGTACCCAGATCGGAATCAGGACGGCAATGCATTCCTCGGAGCGCCACGAATTTCCTTCAGCATCCCATCTATTGAGACCGTGAGATTCTGATTCTTTGAACATACACCGGAAGAAGAACTCTTCGAAGAGCTTACGGTACGATGCGACACTCGACTGGATTGCTACGAAGACTGACTGCTAACACTACCATTCTCACTCGGGATGATTTCGCCCGTCTCCTCGGGGAAGGTCTCACCACAGTCCGTGGCCTGGAAGCTGTTGCTCTGCAGAAGTTTCGAGCACGGTTTCAAGCTATAAGTGTGGGGTCGCAGGAGCTGTCACTGCCACGAGAGGTTGCCGAATGATCACCGGTTGTACCCGAATTCTTTTTCTCGTTCTGTTTCCGTGGATCTCGCTTGCTTCTAAGCTTCTAAGGTTCCCAACCACGGCCACGGGGATATCGGGAGGCGCCTCTCGTGGGGGAGAGAAACTCTGAGAGGGGAATCCGAGGAATAGAAGATACCAAGCGGTGGCAGCCTCGTACTTATTGCTGGATCTCTCCTACTTGCCAAGCTGCTCTCTCGTTCTTGGAGCATCGAATAATTGGGATGATGCGCGATCGTTGTTTGAGGAAAATTTCAGGGAGATAGTGTGGTTATTCGCTGTCTCAACGCGGATGCTTGGAGATGTCTCATGTTGGATTGCTCAGCTCGATATTGATTCTTTTCGCAGCTAATACTGCCCAAGAAACCAGTAGCGCTTGTCTGGAAAGTCTCATTATGCATTTCCCCGAGACGAGGCACGATGAGAAATCCTGTCGCCGCAGTCAACGGATGTCAATCGGCAATCTTCGGAGAGCCGTGCATGCCTAGAAAGCCAAAGCGACCTGTTGAATCAAGGCTCCCCCAGCTTCTCGATGCTTCGAGATTTTGATGGGCTGTGACAAATGGGTGGGCGAGAAAGATCAGGGGCGCCTGGATGCGTACTTTAATCATGACCTGCACTATCAGGAAGCTAAAGTTTACTCACCCCTGGTCTTCATCAATCAAATGCTAACCCTGCACTTTCTAGCCATGATCTTCTTCTCTCTTCGACCTTCTTCCTTCGGGAGCGAGACAGCAACAGTATTGCTCGTCCCTCGACCATCGACGAAAACATGTTTCAAGAATTGTATTCCCTCGCGAAGGCGCAGGCTTCGGCCCATGTTGCTTTTCGGGAGCGTTCCCGAACTCCAATTATGTGCAGCAAAGTTTTTCCACATCGTTCTCACCGGAATCAGAACCCCTCAAAGTCAAAGTAAGCCCCGTGCTGTATGACATGAGCAGCTCAGGAAATTTCACCCGCCCTCACTCCCGCCACGAGACTCAGCTCTTTCAAGCGCTTCGCAAATACCGTATGGGCACCCAGAACTGTCTGGAGCTGTGCCCCGGAGCTTTATGTGTATAAGCTCATTTTATCAAAGTTCCTGCCATTTACTCTATCGCCGAACTCCTGCAAGCAGCTTTTGACCTCAAAAGTCAGCGGTGGCGGAGCGTATTCAAGCGCTGGCTCGATGGACGGTTTGCGTTGACCATCCTGAGGCCCGGTCAGGGAGAACGCTGTTTTCGGATCCTCAAGGGTCGTATGAGCATCGTTGTGAAGTCCTTCATGTTTGTCCGGAATCGCAGCTCCAGGTTAAGAGGCTCCACGACTTGATCCAGTTTTGGAGATTCTTCTTGGATGGGGGAATCCGTGCTCTGTTTAGGGTCACTGAACGGTCCGTCGAACATGCAGCCGTCGAAATCAGAAATGACTGACAGGCTATCGTCTGGAATCACATGAAGAACGGAGCTTCAATAACCAACCGGTCCCCTAAAGTTTTCAGATCGAAGCCTATCATGGATTTCGTCATCACGATTGGATTATTCCCATTCTTCCGGTCGACTCGTCAATCAGAGAATCGTTCAGCCACAGAGAAATCCCTTTCTCACCTAAAATCGGCTCGAATTCGCCGCAGAAATCTGCTTCCTCGTCACTACTAACGGGGTCGAAGATCGTCTCTACACCCATCTTTCCTTGTTCGAACTTTGACTTGGATGTACGATCTGAGAGCACAACGAATACTCGCGAAAACAATTTGTTATCTTCCGATGATCCACGACAACCATGGGATCGCTGCCAATACCTCGTGTGGATGTAAAATTGTGCTTCCGTGTCTACTTTTGAATCGGGCACTGCTTACGAAATCTGTCCTCAAAACATTTTCTCCCACCTAGTGAAGGGAAATCTAACTCGAGGGGGTTCTATCGGTTTGAGTTTCGGACCGATATAATCTATTCCAGGTCAACAACGAATCTAACACTCGTTGTCACATCAGAGCTTCATCTTCCGCGAACCTGGGAGTCAGAATTTTGCTTCGAAGACAACCAAAGGTTCGGGTCTAGTTGTAAAGGGGTATCGGCGACGAAATTCGCACGATCCGATGACACATCAGAAAAATTTCGTCGTGGAAGTCAGTTATTCATCATCATGTTCTCAATCATCAGCTCATATGCGATCAGACGTGAGTTTCAGCGACAGTTTGGCGGTGAATTTCTCCTGCCACCGCGTTGAGTTTTTTATGGAGGTTCTCGAGGTGCTATATTTTCCGTGGAAATCTCATGAGTTGCGTCCTCCCTTAGGAAGTATTGAGTTGAGTGCTGCCATTAGCTCGACGAATGAGTTCGCTGCCGAAAACTCACGGGTCAATTGAATTTCGTACTTCAGGAAGTACCGGAACAGCTTGGTTCGCCTGACCTATGCTCGCGACGGATCCTGTCGCAGGCGGAGAGGGTGGGCTTCTCGGTGGTGGGATGATAGTCGGAGGCGGCACGTAGGGGGGGCATTCTCGGTACAAGGATGAAACCCGCTCCGCCGTACCCCCAACCATGTCCTGGGCGGTAGATAGGCCCCCAGTGCTTAGCCTGAGCCACTTGTTCTTGCGGGAAATCTGCCGCAAACGCGCTTGATCGAAGAACGCTCTGTCGGGTAAGGCCAGAGATCAACGACTCCGAGCTCAGAGTTCCGTTTCAACCGTGAGCCGTCGTCAGTGCAGAATGCGTATAAGGCACGCACAGATCATGCTCACCCTGTCGTCGGTCGAGGGAAGTTTCTTAGGCGCACGGACTCCAGCGGTATGGTGGGCTCAGAGAGAGAGCCCACCATCTTTCTCGGTCTCTGAACACGAGGTACCATCCCCCTTCTCCACATAGTCGGTACGCTGATACGTTTCATTGATTGCCTGGGTCTTCCAAAGATGATTGTCGACCTGTCATTCTCCAGCACCTAGAGATCATTCGAAGCGACGTGGACCAATGAAATGCATTGACCACGTGTGAGTCCAGTCGATTCATCGGAAAGGAGTTGAATAAGGATGGGATGAAGCAGTGTGACGTCGAGGTTTTTATTTTTTTTTCCTAGCTGGTAGCGCAAATCCTTTCGGGTACCAGGAATGGGAATGTGAAGTGGCCACCGACCAGGTGTACAGCGTGGTTCGGAAATTACGGATTAGTCCAAGTACCGTTAAGTTCAAGAATCGCTGTACTCATGGAGGACCGGAGAAGGAAGGCTATGGAGTACATTTCAAAATTACAGAGCGAGGTTATTAGGTACGTTACTGAAAAACCGTTTGGGAGTGACTAATATGGCTTCGTTGTCGACTGAAGGAGTGCTCTGTGAGTTAACCGACCTCGACAACGAGGTTAGAGGTTGTGTAATATCCGCGCTGAGTCTCGGAGGAGAGTATTTTTTCGACAGAGCACGTATTTGACGAGTCAAGTACCCAAAAAGGCACCACGTGGGACGCAGTTCGTACGATGCGAAGCGGATGAGACGAACCAGATAGGGAGAAACAAATGAACAACGTGTCAAGAGAGCGGTTGTTGAGAGGGAGCGGAGGGCTCAGAAGAAACTCGACCGGGTAGTTACAGACGATGGGAGCGTGGTGATGGGAACCGGTCGAACTGGAACGTTGGAACCTACACAGGTATGGGCCTGAGCAATGAAACACTTTCATGATGGTTTTGTTTCAAACGAATTTGGGCATCAATATGATGTCTGTGAAAGGCTCTGGTTTCAACGGGATTTGAAGTACGGAAGTCCTGAAATCGCTGAACTCTCACAATCAGTAGAACACTTTCCGGATGAGAACACCACAACATTCATGTTGTGTAGCAATTGTTTTAAGATCTTTCGAAGCGGAAAAATTCCAGCATTGAGTAATGGGTACAAAGTACCCGGTGAAACCCCCAAATTTACCGGAGTTAGACCTATTGACCGAGCGTCTAATCTCGCCACGTATCCCGTACATGCAAATACGGCTTTTACGTTACGTGGGCTCTTACGGTATGATATGGCAAGTAATCAACGTGCCTGTTGACGTCGACACGTATGGTGAAATGTTTGTCGCGAGCTCTCAATGACGATTATGCATTCAACGTGAATTTGAATGAAAATTTGATACAGTGAAACCCCGTTAGTGCGGACCCCATTAGTAGGGACTCCCCGTTAAGAGGGACGTGATGCTCCGGTCCCGGTCCCATGATGATTTTACGCCCTTAATGCGGACACCCACTGTCTACCCCGTTAGGAGGGACTCAAGCCTCCGGTCCCGCTGAGTCCCTTTTATCGAGGTTCCACTGTACATAAATTGTCGTATCTCAGTGGTTATGTTCTGAAGTCGAATATAGAGGTGTGGTTGTGGTATCTAGTAGAGTGACCGTTATATCCATATATTACGGTATTAGTGTCGACTGGGGTGTTTTTGGGAGCAAGGTTCAAGAATCGGACTCGACGAGTGGTGATGGGGAGACCATGGAAATGTTGAATATTCTTGGTTTATTGTTCAGACATTGCTCCAGAACAAAACCGAGTCCCTGAGAGTCTACTTTTCCACAAATACGCGGAAGGGCTGTCGTTCTCTGGAATCTACCTCGGACATGCGCTTGACATAAAACTGAACGACGCTTATCGGATCCGGGCAACACCTCATATTATAAATAGTATAGTATGTGTATATCCGAAATCCGACAAAGAGACAGGCGTGTAGTGACGCCACCGCATGTTCTGCACATGGCGAGAAATATCCTCCGTCTTCGGGTTCGTGATGGTATTCAGAACATGCTCCTGTGTCTGAGATCAACGGAGCGGATTATCCGTAGTACACCCGTTACACACTCGTACAATGGAGAGTAACGGCTTACCGAGGGACCATGACATACGTGTCGGCGCCAGAATTTTTTCATTGTTTGGCTCCTGTCGAGAGCTAGGATTGGGAGTAGTACCGGTTGTATCTTATCGAAACACGGTAGTTTTCGCCGGATTCGAGAAAAGCGGCGAACACGTTGCAGACAAAAATTCCAAAACACTGACATGTACGATAGATGGGCTCGGAAAAAATTTGAGAATCTGGAGCGGCTAAAGCTTTCCGAGGGCGCCGCCACTGCATGACAACGGAAGCTGTGGTCGGATATCGTGAAATGCCGCTCCCTCAGCTTCATCTTCCGGCAATCGGAGGAAGAAATCTCTGGAAAACGCTCCCCAGCATGCATCTCTATCGTCCTTCAGAGAGAGTCGCCCGGTCTGGACCGCTCCGTTCGCTATCCTCTCGATACGTTGTTGGTTGAGCTAGCACTCCGTGATACATTAGGTCTCCAGAGCACGAATCCGTTCAAATTAACTCTGTCCCATATCTCATCTCAGCTATGTTGGCACGAAGGCTGCGGGACCACAGAATTGAATGGTCACTGGCGCTGTGGCGCTTCTTCGAGCTCGGATCTGAGAGAAAAGAGGCTCCGCACGCGGGTGAGTATATCCGGAACCTTCAATGTCATCGTTCGCATCCAGACCTATTCCATTTCATAGAAAAGTGATCTAATCCTGATCAGTCCGCCGAGAAGTCCGAGACGACCTTGACAGACGGCGTCCGAGGGCTACAGCTCGGGGACGAGGCCCAAGTCGACTCTCTCGGTCATCGTCCGAGGAAATGCGCCACGTCATTAACGCGAATCGCTGAACGATATCATCATCGATGCGGTCATGGTTCTGATCGTCAAACGCAACGCGAGCGAACCCGGCTCTCTCAAAGTGCATGCAACGACTTTGAGATCTCCTTAGAGCAACAACGTAGGAAGTTTCGCGGAATTAGATGAGAAGTTCGGCTTTTCCCGAGCTACGCCGCGACTCCTCTACGATAAGTGTGACATAAGCGCTCAGTCCTCTTCGGCGCTCAGATCGACTCTGCGCTCAAATTGCCGGTAACCAAATGGAACATCTCACCGGGTCTCAGGCCACCAGAACCGCCCGTTTGTAACCATCGACCTTGTGAAAAATTTGGCGATCCTCGATGACTGAACCAAACGCCTGTGCTGTTCCCCCCTCAGCACAGGATCCTCAGACTGGTCTGACTGCCGGCACCTTGAACTTCACGTCTAACAATAAGATGTGACCCTCAGGCATCTTCTTCACCTCTTCCGCGCACGGACGACCCAACCTCCGGTGCTACATTGATATGCGGTACCGAAGGTGCCTTGAGTTGTTCCCGGATCGCATCCTGTCCTGTACTGGGTATCCGAGGAAATCCCCGAACACTCCTCAACAGACCTTGTCCCCGGGCGGATCCCTGAACAGACCCTCGACCGCTCCTCAACAGGACGTGCTTCCAAGCAAGTTCCTAATCGCGCCCCCGGACGGTCCCCGTGCACCAAGCGAGTAACCTGGCTCGCGTGGTGCCACGTTACCAGCTACCAGCTCGAAAATCGCGATACACACCTGACAACGCGACGGCTTCCTGCGATCCCCGCGATTTTCTTTCACCCCTAACCATGGTTACCACGGTTGAGCCCAGGTCCACATTCTCCGTTTCCCAAAACCGACTCCCGAGGTACCCACGAACGCCCATCTCGACTGTTTTTGTGACACAATCGCACAACACTTGAACCTAGAACCTCTAGGATCCAGATCTACGATCTCTATGGCGAAAGGATCCGTCTCACACACGTAATGCCTCGTAGTTCCCTCAATAAAATCGTGTCCCTGTTTTAGACCTTACATTCCTCATATACACTGATCTACCTAGACTCCGTTCCAACGAGAGAAACATCTACATCAGGTTATCAACGATAAAACCCCAACCAACCACCCGTCCCTAACCAGTACGTGATACACCCCTCGAACATGTCGACTCCCCCCGACCTACCATTTCACTGACCGTCAACCACCCACATCACTGTAGCCATTCGGACTCCACCGTTCACACGACCCGAACCCACAACATACCAAACTTCACATCCACCCGTCATCGCCACGTCCACCGTGTAAAACTCGTTATCACCACCTACTTGAGATGAACGGAGTACTCTTCGCATTGCTCCAATTGAAGCACCGACAAATAAACTGCGGGCCACACGTCTCACAGCCTGGCCCGCGGTTTTCGAACCCTCGTCCCTATTTCGTACTCCCGACGTTTCCCGCCCTCTCCTTGGTTAGTGCCCTGCGCACTGACCCTTCGACTTTTTCCCCATTTCGGTGACTGGGCACTCAGATCAAGTTCTGTTTGTAATCCTCGCGTTTCGCCAGGGCCGTCCCTGTCAGATTAGCCTCTTTCTTTCACTCACCGTTTGCTGATACTTGCAGTCCTCGGTTTCGAAGACTTGCTCGCATCTGCAACGCTGATGGTTGCGGTGAGCTCGCTTTCGTTCCGTTTGCCAGCTGTCGTTTTCAAGCTCTTTGCCTGTTGACATACTTGCAGCTGTTTCAACGGAGAACTCCGTTTATAGGCGCGTTGGCCACGGGACGGAAGTGGCTGTTGTTCTCGAGCATCGCAAGCGTACCTGCGTATTGCCTCAAGCATTCCGTCGACAACATGAACAGGCACCAAGGTACATGCTGAGATTGCGATTCCCCATAAGCTGGAGCAAGTAATGTTTCGCTGCGTATCAAATATGATTTTCAGTGTGCATTGTGCATGGCTTTGATCTTACTCAAGCCGGCGTCGTATGCTCATTCTTAATGACGTCTGTTTCGTGACGAGGTCGCCTGTGGCTGACCGATCAAATCCGCCGCCATTGTTGTTTTCTGTTAACTAAGCCGACAATATGGCTCGTTCAAATCTCGGCCGTATTGGTAGCTATCCGAGGTGAATGAAGTTGTCAGGAATTGCGCGTATTCAGTTTGAATTCGAACAATTGGAAAAGTAACAGCGGCGGCATTGCTCTGAATGACAGCAGCGGCCCAAGCGCACACATTCGCACCCATGCTGTAGTCGAAGAATCAGAAACCGCTTCGATCATCATTTGGCCGTCCTGCGATCGTGTTCTGTTTGCCAGCTCACGAGCTTTCTTCGGACGGATCATGCAAGGAATCACGAAACATCGTTGAAATAACCCTACGCAATCCGAAGCAGTTCTTTCATACGGCGCAGGCGCTTCAGCCATCAGATTCGCCGCATGCTGGCTCTGAGTTCTTCCAAGAGCAACAATTCAGCGTGAGCAGTCTGACCTTATGTTCATCGTCAGCAGAGCATACTTGACACATGCGGCCAATTGATAACCAGGACAAGGAACAGGATGATGTTCTGCCTTGCAGATACTGACTCATTGGTAGCTTAGCTGATCCGGCGGCACAGTTTGCCAAGAACAACAGCGGCCCTCGAAGACCTCAGAGCAAAGATGCAAGAGCTCAAGGAAAGCAGAGTAGGGATGAACGTGCCCGCTGCATGATCACAAGGCTGGCAAAAGCCTTGCCAGTGCTCCGCGCATCTTACACGACCCCTGGCGTCTCATTCAAAGTGCCGTTCGGGGCGAGTCAGTATACTTTCGCCGCCGCACAGAGGGAGATTTGGTCATATTGGGAGGAAAAAACTATTTCACTGCTATTTTTATGTTAGTTACCTCTGGAAACTTGTGGGAATCATGGAAAAAGAAGAAAAATTGGAATCGGCAGTGCGCCAGGGGCGGTTTTCGATATTTTCGGGACAGAATTGCAAAAGTCATTCTGAATCAATCTCAACGAGGTTCATTTGTTTTTACTGTGCGGAAAAAAGCGGCCACCAAGCTATTGAATCTGCTAGCCTCGCTCACCTTCTTCATCAGTCCCTACTTTGAGGAGCCCATCCAAGCCTGTTTCGTCATCTGAAGGATCGTTTTGTGACGTGGAGCTAGAATCGTTCCCCGAACGCTCCTCAGATCCAGAAGACTCGGAGTCATAATATTGCCAATGTTCGGACTTGAGCACGTGCGTCCGGAGAGCGTTCACTCGAAATGTGTTTGTGGCGGACGAATTCGGAAGAAAGTGAAAACACGGGGTTTTGGACACTTTCGGAACTGATCCGCTCACGTGTTCGATTCGCACTCCGACTATCGGTTGAGTCGCGAGTGATCGACTCTGAGTCAAAGAGACGGGGCCTCTGAGACCGATGGATTGAGCTAGTCTACCGACGAGCTCGGTTTGTGACTGTTAATCTACTTGACGTTTTCTTTACGGCCTGCCGTGGGCTTGTGTACCGTAAGCTCGCTAGAGAACATCGGATGATTCTAACTCGGCGCACAGATGTGTGTCCGCGGCGACGTGCTGCCTAGCGTGCATCGTGCGATGCCGCCTGACGGCTCGTCGCCAGTGACGTCACTCGAGTAGAGTGGCGACTTTTCTTGGAGTATGCGAATCGAACCCTGAGTCGGAGATTCCGTTATTTTATTGCCCGTCGGTTGCCCTACACGGGCTCCCGTCGGGAGATTGAATGGCTGTTGAAGAAATTAATAGATATCTGGAATTTGTTTCTATCTAGTTACCCCGTCTCTCACTGCTCTCTTGTTAATGTGTGTTTCATGTGGTGCATGGTTAGTGTTGAGTATGCTCTGGGCACAACGGAGAGCCTCCGTTTGTCACAGTGTTGATATGTCACAGATAGGGTTTCCAAAGATCCGCCTTGATCGGATCCGCAAGGAAAACTGAACTCTAGCAACGAAGGACGCACGAAGCTCCGAGGATTAGGATCTCGGAGTGCCCTCTGCAGCAGAAAGATTCGCGTCCGGCACTTTCCTTTGAGCTTTAGTGAGATCTCCAAGATCACCAACCCGGTCGACCTCGATTTCGAGCCCTTTACAAGAAGCGCTCTAGAATTTTTTCGCGCGGGTTTGCGCACCCCCAGCGAGACACAGCGGAAAGGTGAGAGGATGGCCAAGATTCTCGCACAGGTTTTGTGTCACCTAAGGCTGCCTAGCATAATTTCCGCGCGCGCTCAAAATTGCCAAAATCAGTGAATTCTGACGTTGTTTCGTGAGGCCAATTAGACGGCTGGAAATTGGAACTCCGATCGCTTCCCGCTCACAAAATGATGCTCCACCATCGAATTGAAGTTTTCAGTTCAGGCGAGTCCGCTCGCTTGTGTCCGGAATGAGTTTCGAGAGGTTCGCTTAATGGCACGAAGAAAGCCGTCGATTCTCGGGTCAAAATGCACTGACTTTGAACCTCTCCAGAGACGGAAAAAGCCAGCATAATCAAACGGGACCCGTTGCATCTGAACCCTGGGCCAACTAGGATTCAATCCCGCCGAGCAGAATTCCCAGACGCAGAGTTTCCTCCTGGAATGGCCAAATCTCCCTCTGTGCGCCGCCGCCCCCGTCCGCCCGTATTCGAAGTATCATGGAGAGACCCTATTGTTTTCAGAAGAAGTTTGCTGACATCGTGGACCGAAATTGTCGTTTACCAACTTCAGCTTCGAAAAGCTCTGTTCACATTATGTCACACCGATACCAATCGTAAGGAATGTTCGCAACGCTATTACAATATTCGGCATAAAGAGGCCGAGACGAAAGTTTTGAATGGATACCAGGATGCCGAATGTTGTATGATGTATGATGTGTATGTTGGATCTGCTGCTGATTTTCTATGGAAGCCGCAGCTGAGACCCGCGTGGTTCGCTAGAACCTTTGTCACGAGTTCGCTTCGCCATGGTTAAAAACGGAGGTCTCCGTTAGGGCTTTCACTCCCCCAGTGAAAGGCACGAGATTTCTTTTGTTTGCCGGTTGTTTCAGCGCAGGTGGGTTCGATTCTGTGGTTCACCCACCCTTGCGCGTTGATGTGCTCGCAACGGCTCCTGTCGTCTGCGAGGTTGCAGTTCTTTGTATTTCCCGAATCTTTGGGAATTTATTATATTGGAATGGATACATATGGCTAGCCAATGCCGGCTAGCTGCTCCCCGGATGGAAGCGTTCCATTGACCGCCGCGCTATTGCCTTTTTGTATTCGATTTTCTCTCTGTCGAAGTAGAGTTTCCTTTTCCTCGAGGATGCAACTTATCCCACGTCAGGTTTTGTTTCATTGGGCTTCGTCCTTAATCATTTCCTGCACCATTTGAGGGATGGAGCTGCCGTTCAGACCTCTTCTTCTCGCGGCGGTGGGTCAACGATCACTGATAGAATCAATTCCTTGCCAAGATCCCCCATTTGAGCAGCAGCTCAAGGTCCGATCGAAAGCAAGAGCGGGAGCGGAGACGCAAGGTCAAAAGGTTTGAACACGCGGAGACCATCCCGAAAGCACTCTGGACACTCTGTTTCTGCGAACGAACGGTCGAGTTAAGATTGCGAACATTCTTTCGGAAAATGCTTGCGGTTATGCGCGGATAATAACCTCGGTTAGAATCCGCTGGAGAATCCAGTGGGGGCGTGACTCTGGCGCCACCCTGTCACACAGCTTCCGGCGCAGCTTCCGCAAACCTTTTGGCTTGAAGCTTTCGAACAATTCAGGCGCCCCAAGTCGACTCCGGTTACTCTCGTCTGGTGCATCCCGGGTACGACATGAATATCGGTTGCCGAACACACAATTCAGCTCTCGAACCCCGAGGCTATCTCAGGCTCCCGTGCATTATCAGCGCTGTGGACGCACCCGACCCACGTCTCTAACGTGGGGGCTCCCGGCAATGTGAGCGCAGGGCGATATGAGAGCCGAGCCGAAGTGAACGCAGAGGGGATGTGAGCGCAGACGACATGTGAGCGCGGAGGGAATTTGCGCGAAGGGACGGTTTGAGCGCGGGGGAGATTCGCGCAAGAGCGTGCCCGCTGGTGGAAGCCGCCGTGTGCAACGTACCGCACCCGGAGCAGTCAAAGCTCAGACTTTCTCAGTGTTCATCTCGCCGTTCGAAGCACCGAACCCTGATCAACAGCCAGAAGTATCGTTTTAAGCAGGATGTCGATAACTTGATGGTAGATGCCTCGTATGCAGAGCAGCCCTATCTAAATGTGAGCTTTCCTTCTCAAATGCCAATTGATACGTCCTCTCCGGTGGACGGAGATCACCTGACTTGACAGCGCCATGCAATAAAGATAAATGATTGAAATCAAACCATCGATTCTACGAGCGTTGGAAAACGAGTCGAGACGTTGACCAGCCGAGTCTGTTGCCGAACGTTCCTAGGAGTTCCGCGAGCGTAGCGTGCGGCACGCGACGGCGCATGCCAGTGGAGCAGCGCAGACATAGCGCTCCGATTTGCGCTTGAGTCGGCTTCGAACAGTGGTACGCTCCAGGATGAGGGTAGTCGGGAATCGTCCGCCGAAACGTTTCACGGAATCCGCTAAGGGTTGCGCGCAGATTTCCCGGTTGCTTAGATCGGTTGCGCGCTTACATCGGATCTGGGTGCAAATAGGATGTGCGCGCCAGTCGCATGCACGCTCACATCGCTCACGCGCTCAACTTGGACACGCGTTCAAATCGGATCGCGCGCCGGTCGCACTTGCACTCAAAGTGGCCAGCATTCACGTGGGTACCTTGAAGCTTTCGGGACGTCTCTCGTGAATAACGGATCATGTTTGAGCAAGCCTTACGGATAGACAGTGCACCTTCGAGCTGATTTAGTGCTCGAATGTGAACATTTTGAAGACCAGAAATCGACTCTCACTCAGAAGTTCCACTCAAGTTCTGATAAACAAATGAAATTGATATTCAGTTTGTAGCATGATGAAACTTTATTGCGTGATTTTTATGTGCTCTAAGAAATCAAATTATATTAGATATTTCGCGATATGGAATCACACCGGATCACGGATCAGTGCTCATCCAGGACCCGGGACGCTTCGCGGGACATTCATCACCGTGATTCGTAATGGGGAACTGAGCAGAATCCTTGATCGGCGTATCAGAGGCCGTGTCGGTCATGTTGCTGAATCCCAGCAACTCGTTCAGAATGGTGCGTTCAGCTTCAATCAAGGCTCGGACCCAGTCTGGATTGCGCACAGCCAACGAAATGAGCTTTTTCGAGCTTGGCAGCAGCTCGATTTCTGGTTTCACCTCGAATGTTTCCGGTTTCGGAATCAGCGATCGTATCATGCTTATGATCAGCTCGGGATTGTCGTGGACTAGCCACGGCAGAGGATGTGTCCTCAATAGCGGCAACATTTCTTCACTGGAGACCTCGCAGTTTTCCTTCTTGGACAAATCCAGGGTTGGTACTGGGTCGTGGACCCGCATGTCACGTGTTATGTCATCCTTGGCGCACAGTGGCCGGCAACGGCCGAAATTGCCCATGGAGTCCCCATGGAACTCTACGGCGAATTTTGGCCGCAACCGGCCCACTGTGCGGCGAAAGGTACCGACAGTAGGCGGTCATGCGGGACGTTGGTTTCAAACTCCATTCCGTGTGCGGGTAGACAGTTCGTTTCTTGAAGGAGCTGTTCACGGGAAAACATCGCTTATTTGGTTCACGTCCAAGCATTCATTCACTTCCGCAATGCTCATTCTCATCAGCTCTAGGATGAGATCATCGATAGGGATTACCTTTTTCAGTCCAACAAAATCTGCTTTCGTTCCAACAATGAGTGGGGAAGGTTGGTATTCCACCGGCATTCCTTTGGTGAATTGACTCATCTTTGACAACATCGGAGGAATGAGGGAGCTCTTCAGTGTAGCTGCGGAAATATATGCCTGTTTGAATGTTCTGTCGTGATTCACACGCACATGAACAATGTAGTGATTCTTAGTGATTCGTGACGCTAAGCTTCTCAAGAAAGGAAGATTTATACTCACGAGGCTCTATAAGAACTCCGTTCAAAAGCCGTTGGCGATACCCTCCAAGAACGGAGCTACCCCGATGGCGTCCGTGGGACAACAGCAGGGCAGCATAATCGCGAAGTCTGCGATCCTGATGTCCATGTTGGTGGACGTTGGCTGCGAAACGGATGTTCACGGTAAAGTGTGCGATCTCGAGATCGTGGACGAGACTATGCGATACGTTGGCGGAAATCGACAAGGTTGAAGCTCGTAAAGGAGCGCCTAAATGCTAACTCTCGAGCTGACGGATGTGAGCCCAGCACACGCGGCGGTCTAGTTATGCGCTTCCTTCTCGCATCCGAGCACGACGCGCACTCGGACGAATCCCCTCAGTACCTTTAGTGAGAGCGTACACCATCCGTTGTGGAGAAAAATTGCAACCAGAGAAAGCTCTTCCCACAATGAGGATCACAGCCGTTGATTTCACGAGGTTCATGGCGTAGACGACTTCTCCGACGACAGTACCTGCATACTCGATGCCGATCCGTGTTCGCACGGAAAGGACAGAAGTCTATCGAAGCCAGACAGAGTGTTTCAGGGGCGTTCGGCCTACCAATGAATCACATAACCTTGGGTGAGTATGGGAATTCGCGGTTAAGACAATGATTCCTCATCCCCGATGATTAAATATGCGCAGGCGCGTAGTCAGGGCTGGGCTGAGGCGGCTTTAGTCCCTCCCCAGGACCCCCTGGCTCATACTATCCAAGTCAAGGTTCCTGGTCGAGCCACCGATTTTCATGGAATTCCACAAGGGTACTCCCTTCAGGAAAGAGATTAGCCCTCCCCCAAGAGAAATCCCGGCTACGCTTCTAAGTATGCGAATATGCTGTGGGATCTGTTTGCAGATGTTCTGGAATCTGATAGGCCCGTGAGCCTTCGCGAAATGAAGAGATCCAAACGGAAAATCAAATCATGCGATACAGAGCACTCAGAGCTCTCAGATCTGTCAAACTCATCTTGACCATGCTGCTGTGGAAGACTGCCGGCCAAAAAGCAGCACACGTAACCGATGATGAGTTCTCACGCTGTCTGTGCTGGTAATACGTTGCCACGAGAGTTGCCCGACTGGTCGCATGATGAGGGCAACAGATACTCACAATCTACTTCTGGCTCAGAGCTGTATAAATACCATCATCCACATGGACTCTCGTTGCAACGAACACGTTGGTGACCGGAAATTTTGTCCATTGTACGGAGATTGTGTCAAAATTGTCGATTTCCGAGCCGGACCAACAGAGCAGGGGATTCTCAAAATGCAACGCATTCAAATGAGATATGAGTCATGCCTATCGTGATGAAAGGACAGCGGTTCTGTCCTTTCTTGGGTTCATCGTTTTTACTAGTACTTACTTGAGCGGTACCGGATTGTACATGAGCTTGACTCAAGTCGCCATCAAACAACGGAGGAGAACTGAGTGCACAAACGCACCACGCTTAGAGTCACTCGAGCTGAACGCAAGACGTCCTCCGTATGTTTGACCGTGGCTACTGACATTGTCGTTACTTGCACATCAGGTCGTGCCGCGATGTGCGGGTCGGGTGGCGCGGGTCCACTTCCCAAGAAACCCACTTCCCAGAGAACCCACTTCACAGAAAAATTTGAAGTTGGTAAGATCCTTGGATTTCCGCACATCTCCCGTCCAGGTCTCTCTCACAGCATCGCGGAGCGAGCGGCATTGTACTCGGGAATGTACGATGTACACGAACCGGGGATTGCCGGGTAAGTTATCCGGACTGATCAGCCGGGTGTAATTGAGTCTCGACCTGGAACGATACAAGTTATCAAAGACGCTTCATTGATAACGGCTCGCGGAGTCGTTCCCCGGATATGGTTCATGGTTTGAAGCATACGTAGTAGCTTGTGTCGGGACTTACGAGAGGACGTCGGGACGCCGGGAGTCGTCATCGTGGTTCTCGGATGGCATTGCTTTGAGAGTTAATTCCGGTTCCGTGGCCGCGATTTTTCCGAAATGAATTTCCAGGACTGCTCGCTCCTTCAGACCTCGTAACTCCGGGACGGGCGATCTCATCCGTTCAGGATAAATGACATGTTCTCGGAACAGCTTCGACCGTGGAATCATATCGAGACGAAGTTCCTCACAACGGAATCGAATAGATCGGCTGTTTTCGATTTTCTTCGAGAGCTGGAAGTGGCGATCGACAACCTGCGTCGTGACGGACCCTATACGACGGAGCTCTTGCTGCATGGTCTTGAGCATGCACGAGATGTGTTCAAATTCTGACCCCAGCTTTGAACGGCCAATCTAGAGCTGATCCATGTGCATGGTTCAGCCAGAGAAAGGATTGCCTGCTGCGTTCGACGATTGCTCGACCGTCAGAATTAGTGCCTAGTGATTGCTGGAATGCGCAACTTATTTGTCTGGAGTTTAAGGGCTGCTGTCGCCCAGCGGCAGTGTCGGCGGCGGTGGGACTAGCAATCGAAGATCTTCACGGGCTCTTGGGAAATCATCATAGCCCCACAAACAATCATCGACTCTTCGTAAGAAGTGGAGGGTTGGAGGAGTTAGAGCACCGAGCTATTGAACGGTCGGACGAATGAAGGGGGACTGTCGTCTGAAATGTTTTTGCTCTCATCAAGCTGATCTTGCAAAATGAAATCTCCGGCTCAGACCATGGTAGCCGCGACCACGCGAGCGACCACGAACGAAATCAACGAAGAACGCGGTCCATTTTGGTCGAGTGAGATTACAGATTCTCCCGTTGCTCTCGTTGATCTTCAAAGATTTGATTTTCATTCAATTTCCTCCCGTTTCTTCTTGCCCTAACTATCCCCTTCCAATGAAAACGAATAGGAAAAATTTTCCCCGAATAAATGCTGCATTGTCCTCTAGAAACCTGGAGGCTCTGCATATTGAAGGGATGTCAATGGATCTTTCTCTGCAGCGATTGTGGTGATCAAAGAAAATGGCCGAGCGGGATGAATCGAAATGGCACCCACTTTTATTTCCGGCGGATGTGGGGGTGAAAATCCAATGAATATTTGATTGCCACATCTCCCATCCTATTCGATAAATAGCAAGTTCACGAACGCTAGCGGAGACCAAGCGCCGCCCGTTGAGCGCCACGGAGTCCCGCAGAACCAAAAAGGCGACACGGAGCGTGGAGACCTTGTGGATTCCATTGAGCCGGGGTTCGATGTTTGTTCGAACCTGCCGGAGACATATCCCAAGTGTTTCTGAGATGACCATTCACATGAGCCCCGCTGACAATGAGATCAAGGAGCAATCAGCGTCGGAGAATGCCCATCACACATGTGAGCCCACGCGTTTCCGATAGATCCAGCCCCCACTCCCCTAACAAGTCACGGGAGGGCCGCGATCGCTGAAAAAACGCGGTCCGATCCGCTGAATCAGCGAACCATCATCCCGAGACCATAACGAGTTCGTATGATGACGCGAACGATACAACTTACCGTTTCGGAAACCATATCACCGATTTGTGCCTATGCTACCTGCACCTGCGATTTTGTCGAGCCGTCTCACCCGCCTCACCTGCAGGTTTGGGCCAGCCCGACCCTGCTAGCGCACAAGCAGCCTGTAATATATTTTCACTCCCATCATTCACATCACGAAACGTTCATCACGGTAAGGAGCGTCCGGTATGACTCCCAACATAACTTGAGCTGTCCTCAATCCCTAAGAATTCGTTCAAGAATGATTCGTGCAAGGAGCTTGGCGGGTGACCATCACCTGTTCACTTATTAAGCTCCTACAGTGAAGCCCCGTGAAGCAGCGCCGCCACGTCCCATGTGTATAATTCCTATCCTATCGAACGGAACCCGATGGGACGGTGGACAGGTTCTCAGTCAGGCGCACGTCAACGAGGTCCAATCAATAGTATAAGGGTATGAGATCACATTTACCTGGAGTTCTCAGAGTAGGGGTGCGGCGAGAGTGGAATCGATGTTAGGTGAGTCGCGATAATCGGTGCTTGAATTTCAACCATAAATAAGTGGCTGGTGGTCCCTTTCCAACACCCTTCTCTTGTATATTTCAATCAATATATTCGTTTTTCCTCAACCCTTCTTCTTCGAGGGAGCTTTATATTTCAGGAATGGCTCTACAACTGCGGGCAGGCTCACGTAAGGCTGGTGATGTTCACTAGAAATCCCTCATGTTTGGGTATATACTCGGGTTTATTGTTTGGCTGTGATTCCACACGGAGACTACAAAGGGATGATCGACGCTTGTTCGGGACCCCATGCTGGGGAAGATGTGGAGGTCAAATAAAGTCTGTCATGTACGCATCGTCCCCTGGCAAACCTCAGATATGGGTGCAGGAACCCACAAGTTCGCGTAGATTGACACGAGAATTGCGGTTTCTTCGTCGAAGAAGACAGTTCCGATAATGTAGAATCTCACTTGAGCGTTGATAAATGGAGAAAGAGTCCATCGCTGACGGAGACGCCCGCCTCAAGCCTCTTCCGCCATCGTCTCATCTGAGCCTGTCTCACTGGTACTGCCCAGTCCCAGCATGTCAATCAAAATGGTGGGTTCGGCGGTGATCAGTGACATCACCCAATCTGGATTCCGCACCGCTAGGGAGATAAGCTTCTTCGAGCTCGGTGGCAGCTCGATTTCCGGTTGCATCGCGAAGGATTCCGGTTTTGGGACAAGCGCCTGTATCATGCTCAGGATCATTTCGGGGTTGTCGTGCACTAGGGTGGGTATTGGGTGTTGCCTGAGTAGAGGCAAGATGTCTGCGACCGAGGTTTCGCATGTTGCATTCTTGGGAGCTTCTGGGAGGAGTGCTGCGTCATTGGCCGGCGTTTGTCCTGTGAGATCGCCCACGCGGATCGAAGCGGATATGATCTTGTCGTCTGGGGCGTCGGGGTCGAAATCAATCGAGTTTTCGGGCACGACCTTCGATCCTTCTAGCACCTGTCGGTTCAGAAATTTTCTGTAATTTTCTCTGTATCACAACAGAGTCGGCCCGGCTCAGATTTGAACCTGCGACCTCCCGGTCGCCGCAGCAGCCTAGCACTCCGACTCCATTGTAAAACCACTGGCTCTTTAGAACCGCGGACCAGAAAAAGGTTTCATCCGTGTTGCATCGGTTGGTCCACGGGTCAATGGCAAGATTGGATTTGTAACCCGATGGCTATCGCAGCAGAATCCGGGATCCTGTCCGACGAGTGAAGTCCCACGTCATCGTCGGCATCCCATCGATTCCAATATTCATGTTTCGAAGGAGCATACTTCGAGAACTCAGCCTCACAACGGTAGGCGCTGACGAAAGGCAGGAGGGTTGGCAATGCGACTCTTAAGAGGGCCGGAAAATCGTTCGCTGCTTCTGCCCAGAAATTTCCGAGCGGAACAACAAGCTGAGAGTGAAATATCGGCTTGGCAAGTTTCTTGATCCGCCGATGAAGAACTCCCTGACCCATGAGCTCGGTAGGGTTCCACGTTGTCGCGTAATTTGCGCACGTGACCTACAATGTCGCTCCTGTCACCACCATCTAATTTGGGATTTCTAATCTACCATAGTCCAATTTGGAACCCTGGGGCTCCAAATTAGACGAGGGGAAGCCTAAAAATCCGCCATGGAACCCAAGGGTTCCATGAAACCCACTTTGATAACCACTGGTCTACGCCGCCGGTCCGAATGAAGGCTTGAATAGAGTCAAAGGCATTGTACTAACCCTCTTCAGTTCAACGAGTTCCGCTTTTGTGCCGACAATCACGGGAATTGTCGTGTATTCCACGGACGCTCCCTTCGTCAAGTGGCTGAACCTCGTCCACATCGGGGTTATGAAGGGGTTTTTCGATAAGCCTGCAAAAGCGGGAATGTTACAATGCGCGGCCAACTCTGACAAATAAACACGGCTCTAGAAACAACTCCGTTTTCGCGGGAGCCTCACCTTTTTGAGTTCCTTGGTCGCTTGAGACAGTGTCACCGGACCACCTCAGGAAGGTGGGCACTCCGAACCCGTCCGTATGGCTGCAGCAAAGCGCCACGAGCAGCATTACGACGAGTTTCATCTTCGTCTCTGTTGAACTAGGAATACCGACTCCTGGGGCTCACTAGCTTAGACTGACGCGGGCAGAATATCACTCAGACAAGCGCTTACGCGGAGCAATGAGAAGACCGTACGCTCGTCTAGTGAAGAGTGGTTCATTGGTACTAGATCGTGGCTTATAAAGGACTGGGGACCGAGGCTAGGCGTAGTGCTCTCAGTCCAGTACTACTTACAGAGAGCAACTCCTTTGCTGGTTACTTAATGACCTTCAGCTGTGCTTAGACAGCTGCAGGTGGTTCTCTTGAATCAGCAGCGGCGCCGGGGTGGATTCTTTCAGAAGCTGAGGGCGCAAGCCACCCATCACCAACCTCAACCATCTGCCCCCCACGCCCCGTGAGTGATCCTGGTGATGCGTACGTCGTGCGAACATGTTAGGGAGCACGGCGCATCTGTGTGTGTTTGTGTGTGTTTCCATGCATCCTCATCCTAAGATAACTCCTGATCCAGGGGGGGCTTAGCCCAGCAGATGCCGGTTACAGTTTAGAAAAAAGGAACACCGTTGAACCCACCCGGCATCTGGAAGCGAGGGATCTCAAGCGAAAATTTCGGAATCACCTCGGGATCCTGTCAAAAATGGTAGCAAGCCTGGGCAAAGGGGTGGATAGGAGTAGGGGCTCCTGAGGAGTAGAACTTCAGGGGTTCGTCAACGTGCTCATCTTGGCCTCGACCTATAAGATTACAAGGGTCACACCGAAAACGGTGAAAAAAGAATCGCGGAATATAATCCTGCTATCTGTATCCGACGTGAGGGACTGCGACCTTGTTCATTCACCAATACATTCTCTTTCCGGAAACAAGATTCTCCCCCCGACAATCGGTTCTTCGCTGAACTAGGAGAACGCGCTCAGGATGCGCACGCGTGAACTTCCTCCTCGAACCGGCTCGGTCGGCTGGGTACACGCGATTTGCGCGTGCGTCCTCCTGAAGCGACCGGTCGGAATGGGCCGCTTAACCAGATAGAAACGTTCGCTTTCATCCGAACCGTGCGTATTATCGAGGAAAGCTCTAATCCGATGGGCATGCTGTATTCAGGCAAACCTTCGGAGGCCTGATCATTCATGGTTTGGCTTTCCGTCGGCAATAACGAGCCTACTACATCCCGAGAGGGCAGCGACCCTGATGATGGACGATGTCCTCGGTTCGAAAAATATCGTAGCGAAACGAAGAAGAGAGATTCGCGATACAAACGCCAGGAAGCCTAGAGTAATCTTGAGACAGACTGGAATTCGCGCGCCAGGGAACGGAATTTCGAGAGCACGGCGAGGGGGAGAAACCCTTGCCGGGTTCTCGGGGTGGAAGCTCTGGAGCTGGGTACGTGCATACGTTCGGCAGCGACTGAACAAGTGAGACGCAAGCGGACGAAAAATGAACTTGTGTGAGGATCAGACATAGCGTGATTTCTCCTGTGTATCGTGCTCGTTGTGGACACATGCAATGGAGGCTTGCTCTGATCTGAGTCCAGCTCAGGTGAAGGAGGAGTAAACTATTCAAACTTTCCGTTGCTCGACCTGCTCTCGAATCGTCGAGGAACAACAACAGATGGTCACGGAAGAGGCTCCCACTACCCTGAATCCAGTTCTGAACCTCATCCTACAGGAATTGACGGAGTGCAGGAGGCATATCGCCGAACTTCATGATGATAATCTCGCCTTGACGAGGGAAAACTCGGCCATCAGGGCAGGTTTGATGAAAATCTAAAAACAACTCTCCTCGTCACATGCTCAACGCTCCAAATCTTCCGCCGACCAGGATATCGGCTGCCGAACATACTATTCAGCTCTCGAACCCCGAGGTTATCTCAGGCTCCCGTGCATCATTAGCGCTGTGGACGCATCTGAGCCACGTCTCTCACGCTCCCGGCAATGTGAGCGCACGGCAAATATGAGCGCATAGCAAATATGAGCGCAGGGCGATATGAGAGCCTAGTCGAAGTAAACGCACAGGGGATGTGAGCGCAGACGACATGTGAGCGCGGAGGGTGTTGCGAACGGGGCTTCGGCGCTACACGATACACCTACACAATACAGAAAACACAGTATGCAACACAAGCACCGGGAGACGGGCATTCGATGTGGGGTGGCTTCAGCCCACGATTCGCCTCCTCGGCACCCCAATCCATTTCAGCGAGCCAAATATCATTCATTCTCTTTTCAGAGTATCATGCAATAAATAGAGAGCTCGGGCGCGGAGACAGGAGACTGCGCCACCCGCGTTGGTGGCTCGCAGCAGTGCGTGGGTGGCTGCGACGGCATGACGTCATCGCGAAAACTGTCAACAGTTCCTCCTGTCGCGTGCACCGAGCTCGAAGACGATTGAAACACATCGCTCTCTTCAGTTTAGTTAGAAGTCGCGCTCACAGTGCGTGACATTTACGGTCAGAAGAATAAAGAACCCCGTCAGGCGTATGCTAGACGTTTTCGGTGAGACAGTTGTCGTGGATGAAATAGGCGCTCTAGCAGGCCGCTCAGCGGATAGCAGCGGGCCGCGAGAGAGAAACAGAGAGAAGAGTGTGCGCGGCGTGCGCGGCCGTAGAGAAGCACTGAGAAGAGAGTTAAGTGGAATAAAGAGAAGTGAAGAGAGAGAGTGGTGTTCTCACTGAGGTCCCAGTCAGAGACACGACATTTGCAGCGACATCCCCACGACATTTGCAGCGGTGGGATAACTCTGATTTTGATCGACCTTCGAGTGAAGAACGACCTCGTGGCGACGATGACTAGTGACGGAAAGACAGATGAGACGAAACCTCCGACCGAAGCAATGGATGCAGTTCTGGCACTCTGCAAGACCCTGACGGAGAGTCTGGCAACGATCGTCCAGTCGTCCTGAGACGCTGACACTGGAATCAGGTCGGTGGGGCGATATGCGGACACGTCGAAAAACGTACCTATTTTCGCGGGATGGCTTGGGCAGTTGGAGACCGCTAGGTTGAGAGGTAATTGGACGGACACCTACACTATGGGCATAATTCTGAGGAAATTGTCCGGAGAAGCGCTGGACTGGCATGAATCGAATGCTTTGCATTGCGAAACTTTCGCGGAATGAAAACAAGAGTTTCTTTCATCGTTTCTGACGCCGGAAACAAGGCTAGAGCTGAGCGAAGCGTTCACGCGAAGCTTCCAAAAACGCGGCGAATCGATCGGAACGTTCGCGAGGAGAGTCGAGCGGTTGGGGAATCAGTGCGATATGGGTTTCGTTGTTATGAAGCGGCCGGAGCACAAGAAGTTTGCTCCGTTCCTGAATGCACAGGTGCATGCGAAGCTGAATGAACTGATCCGGAACATTGAAGATAGCATCGTGTTGGATGGCAACTCGAAACCAAGATTTGAAAGCTGGCAAAATTTTTCAAGCACTCGCGGATCGCGCTACGATGAACGACGGACGTCGGGCTGTTTCCGATGTTCCGAGCCGGGCCAAAAAGCGTTCGAGTGTCGCAACGATCGGCGAAGTGTTGGAGTTGGAGAGTCAGTATTACAAAGAAGCAACGGTTCGAGATTTTCACGGAAACCAAGCGAGGAGTCGAACCAAACAGAAGCTGACTCGGCGGCGATGAGCGGCGCCGGAGCCAGTGAGAAGACGGAACGCTCGTTGGGAGAACGAATAGCAACGAATCGTGTCACGAACTCCCCACATGACAATACCTTAAGGAGACGAAGAGGCGGATGTTTTAGGTGTGGGGAGCATGGTCACATTAGTCGGTTTTGCACCAATATCAAAACGGTCTAAACGCGGCGGAAGGCGAATGTTGACTTTGAACAGGCAGCTTACGATTCAGAGTTGATCGACATTCAAATCGACAATCAGAATTGGGTAGCACAAATCGATAGCGGCGCCGACACGAACATAATTTCGGAAGAGGTGGCCAAGAAACCAGTGGCGTAGTCTGGGGGGGGGGGGGGGGGGGCGGTTCGCTCCGGGCGGCATTTTGCTGATGTATGCCCTATAGCGGGTCGTTTTTTTGGTTGTCGCTCCGCACGGTTCTCCGCACGCGCCTGGCGCTACGCCACTGCAAGAAACTCAATCTACGGATCAGTCCTACAGAATTGGAATACATCGCGGGATTCACGGGAGCTGGATGCAAGCCGTTAGGGGAAGCAGTGGTCATCCTCAAGATGGATGGAATGGTTTTCGAAAAAGTTCCCTTCACGGTGGTCCCCCCCTCCGAAATGTGGAAACATCCGGAAGTTCTCATTGGGAAAACGTTTCTAAACGGGGGCATGGTAACGGTCGCGTGTTGTGGAAACACCTGGTTGCTCGAGAAAGAGGGATTCGCGAAGATCGCGAAGGCAGTTCCAGGCAGAGATGATCCGCGTGTGGTCACGACACTGTCAAGATTGAACGAGGAAAACCTGAACCTGACTGTGACGAACTGAGGAGAAGACGATATACTACTGAGGGAAGGAACCGTGATAGCGAGAGGTCGCCGGGTGGATGAAAACGACGAATACTTCAAGGCGCAAATGCACAATCCGAGGGTGCTCAAGACTGAGACCACAGCGGCGCAGCAGATTCGACTCGAAGATATCCAGGTTGACAAAAACACTCCTCCGAGGTATCGGCTAGCCTTATGGGTATTGTAGCGTAGTGGCCACATCGATGAAGGAGCTTGGGCGCACGAACCTAACGGAAATCAACATCGAAGAAATTCCGGGAAGCGGACCGGTGCGGAGCGAACCATCTCGCATGTCGGTCATGGAAAAAGCGGCATTGAGAGAGATCTTACTGCAGATGGAGGAGGCCAACATGATAACAGAGTCACATTCAGCATACGCGTCGCCTACTATGTTGGTGCGCAAGCCCGACAATTCGTGGCGGATGGTGATCGATTTTCGCAAGCTAAACGCCCGGACCGCGAAAGAAAACTATCCTCTCCCGTTAGTCGAAGATGTGTTAGATGAAACTGGGGGACGGAAGATCTACTCAACATTGGATCTTGCATGGGGGTGTTTCCAGATCCCCATGGCAAAACAAGCAGCGGAAAAAGCAGCTTTCGTTACCCCTGACGGTCATTATCAACCAACGGTTCTCCTCATGGGACTCACCGGGGCTCGCAGTTGCTTCCAGGAACTGATGATGAAAGTGAGAGCAAGTACAGGCAACGAACAAGTTCATCCATTCCTCGATGACTTGATTGCGGCGGCTGATGATTATCAAGAGCACATGAAACAGATCGAGGACATCTTGGAAGCGCTCGGGAAAGCGGGACTCACGATCAAGCTGAGCATGTGCAAGTTTTCATGGAGACTGTGGAATTTTTGGGATTCAAAGTTTCGAAAGAAGGAGTTCAGCCGGGATCGAGAAAAGCAGCGGCAGTACAAGAGTTTCAGAAACCAAGGAATATCCACGAAGTCAGAATGTTCCTCTGTCTGACGGGATTTTTCCGAAGATTTGTGCGGAACTACGCGTCGATTGCAGAGCCGCTGACTGCGTTGTCGAGGCAATCGAGAGGGTTCGAGTGGAACGAGCGATGCGAGGAGGCTTTCAGGAGTCTTAAGGACATGCTGAGTAGGGAGCCGATCCTAAAAAGATTCGATCCGACCAAAGAGACGCAGTTACACGTCGATGCGAGCACGCCAGGCTTGGGAGCAATTCTGCTACAGAAGTTTGACGGAAAGTTTCACATGATTTATGCAGTGAGCCGGAAGTTGTCCGAGTCCGAGGTTAACCATCACTCCACGAAGCTGGAACAATTGGCTGTCGTGTGGGCTCTTACGCGTCTGAGGCACTATCTGCACGGGATCAAGTTCACTGTTGTGTCAGACTGCAGCGCAGTAGCAGCGCTTAAGTCATCCCTGAATGGCACTCCGCAATTAGCGAAATGGTTCAACAAGATCGCGGAGTTCAACTTCGAGGTTGAACATCGAGCCGGAACCTCGATGGAGCACGTTGATGCTCTCAGCCGGATGCCGATGAACGAGTTTCAAGAAGGCGAAGGAGAGGATTTGCCAACGGACGTGAAGCCGGACGTGATCAAGATTCATCGGGTGCTCACTCAGCGCAACGAAATGTTCAACTACAACGAGATCGTGATGATGCAAGCAGTTGATGCAGAGATCAAAGAAAGAGTCAAAATCCTGCAGAAGATGAAGTCCGAGCGAAGCGTCAAGGAACGAAGCATTGTCGAAGGATTTCAGCTGAAGAACGGTGTCTTGTACAAGGAGGAAAACGGCAAAGCGTCATTCGTCATTCCCAAGCATCTCAGGCGATATTTAGTGGTTGTGGCACACGACAAGTCGGGACACTTCGGACGCGAGAAGACGATTGGGATCATGAGAGAGTTCCATTGGTTGGTTTCTCAAGATGAGGGAAAACGTAACTCAACATTTGAAGTTGTGTTTGGAGTGTCTCTTCGGAAAAGCTGAATCAGGAAAGAAGGAGGGACTGTGCCAGGCGATCAGACCAGCACGGAGACCTTTTGAAAAAGTGTTCATTGACCACCTCGGGCCACTACCGGCATCGGATGGATGCCAGCACATGATCGTCTTGATGGATGGCTTGTCTAAGTTCGTGATTCTAGGAGCGGTGAAGACAATGAATTCGGCGGCGGTGAGAAAGTTCCTAACGAGGGTATTCGTGCAGTATGGCGTGCCGGATCGGTTGGTGACAGATCGCGGCACCGCTTACACGTCACAACAGTTCCAGAGTTTTTTGAAAACCCACTCAGTCCGACAGATACTTATTTCTCCGCAACATGCAAACAGCAACGGGCAGGCGGAGCGTATGGTGAAAGAAGTTACGAGGTTGCTGCGAGCGATAAGCGAGAAACCTGATAAATCAGACTGGCACTAAAGATCACGATGGCGCAGATGTTCCTGAATCGAGCGCCAACCCGAACAACAGGAGTGTCCCCGTTCCAAATCCGTCACGGATACATTCCACGACTCGACGGATTCTCACAAGTTGTAGAAAATGAGCACGACAAAGTGTGGTACCCAGCGGCGAAGCTTGAAGAGGAGATCCGGAAACGAGTTCTCGAGAGCGAGAAAGAGTATGCAAGATACTACGACAGGAAGAGGAGGGAACACCGAATCCGTTACGCGATTGGAGACGTGGCCCTGGTCTCGAGACTGCCAGTTCATACTGGTGTTCCGGTGAAACTGCAACCGAAGTTCAGAGGGCCTCTTGCCGTGACCGAGGTACTGCCGAACGATACCTTTAGACCAGTGGTTCTCAACCGTAGTTCTGCCGGGCCCCACTTTTCTCGTCGGGAAATTTCCAGGCCCCTCCATGATTGACAGAATGGAAGAAGTAGTTATAACAAGGGTGATAATCCTGTATCATCAACAGGGCTGCGAATTCGGCGCGGTCAAGAAATACGATAATTGCGGACGAGTCGCGACAAAGAAGCAGAAAATCGCGAAAACTCAGAAAACTGCTCAAAAATCGCGGATAGAGATGCAGAGGCGAGATTTCCCCAGCGAGCTTGATCAAAATGATGACCAGGGCCAGATCTAGGATTTTGCCGCCCTGAGGCTGAGAAAAAAATTGCCGCCCCCATTTTTCAAAAAAAAAGACATCGAGGCGAGACTAAGGAGATAGTCAGGTAGATGATGAGTTCGCTCATTGAAATCAGCGCATCTACTGTAGTTTGCGATATCTTCTTCGAAACTGCCGCGAATGTTTTGTTTCCCCACAAAATTCATCTCGGATGTTTCTTCAGGAAATGACAGCAAGGGATAGCTTTCGCTCTACAATGTTCCGTCTCGATTTTCTGCGGAAACTTACCAGAAATCGATGATTAGATATAACCGGAACGACTCTCGTTGGGCTTCGTCGACTTCGAAATCTAAACTAGGAAGGCTCTGTAGAGAGAGGGAAAGCAGCGCGGCGGCTCAGCTACCGAACGACTACGCGTCCGTGTATAAGTCGCCGCTAGTCTTCTATCTCGATTGCGCTTTGAAGCTGCTCATCTTTTTTGCTATATGAGGCGATGAAATTGCGGTTCACTCTGTATTCTCGATTTTCAATGGAATCATGGCCTCGAAAATTTGCCGCCCCTGGAAATTTGCCGCCTGAGGCTATAGCCTACTAAGCCTGCGGGTAGATCCGGTCCTGATGATGACTCGATGTAGCGATGCGTCGACGCAATTTTCATTTCGGATCACGAATCGTGAAATCTTTCGCATATTGAAAGAGCTTAATTTACGACGAGAGCCTCGAAAATAGTCTGCCTCAGTATATGAGGAGGTTTTCGATACCGCAAGATCTGCGCAGAACTAGAATGTCTCGGCGTCCCGGCACGAAAGCACTAGAATGCGCCGACAGTCTTCGAGAGTATGTTGTGGACATACAATTTTCGGATTCGAGACTCACAAGGGAACGGCAAGACATGATGAGCGCCGATCGAGCTGAGATCTGGTGAAAGAGTTTGACCTGCCGAGAGATGAAAAACCCGCATAGCCCCATCTGCTTATGGCCTCCTCTGTTTCGAAACGTAGCGCCCTTTTACAGACGTCCTTAGCATTGGAGAACACTCGTTTTGCTCCGGATTCGAGATCTGAAGGTGATTCGGCCCCATCGCTGCGTCGGGATCGATACTCTATTCTCTCTCAACACATCTCAAGAGCAAGCACGAATCTACGAGATAAGAAATCAATGCACATGATATTTAACATAGAAACATTCAATACACAACACCGCATTGAAGATCCTCGAACACGGGTTTGAAGTTTTCGTCGGTGTACCTTTAGTCTCTGAGTTCCTCGGGTTCTTCGGTGAAAAAACCATCTACTTTCTCGAACGGCTCTATGGCTTTGAAGAGAGCCCCCATCATCTGAATCTCGGTCTCGCGCGGTTGAATCACTTGTCGAGAATCGATGTTGACGGAATTCAACCTCTCGTCAGGCAGGGACATCACAGCGGCTGCTCTCACCGAAATTTTACTCGTTGGGTCAGAGTCACTCGGTTCAACGTTGGGCAAACGGTGATCACTCGAACTCGATTCCGTTATCCGACGAAACACGTCTGATGAGCGATGAGTTAGACGTATGGCGCGACGATCGACATCGAAGCCAGCCGCCAGCCTTAGAACTTTGCGCCGGAATCGAGCGCGGAATTTCGGGAAATAACGAAGCCGTGGCGAAACGGGTGTTTTTCAATGCTAAGGGCGTCTGCAAAGGGGCGCTACGCTTCGAAACAGGGGAGGCCATAAGCAGATGGGGCTATGCGGGTTTTTCATCTCTCGGTAGGTCGAACTTTTTCAACAAATATCAGCTCAATCGGCGCTCATCATGTCTTGCCATTCCCTTGTCAATTACGTCGAACCTTCGGGATGGTGCAGTCGTCGCTGAGAATTTCAAAAGTCGCGGAGGACTGCGGGAAGCGCGGCGAAGTATCGAAATCGCGGTTTACGCGCTTGCCGCGATTTTCTTTCAGCCCTAATCATCACCCATCGGAATTGATAGTATGAACCCAGCCTCCGGGCCCAGGCCCCACCAGAAATTGCCCGAGCCCCACCGGTGGGGCCAGAGCGCGGCGTTGAGAATCACTGCTATAGACTGTCGCGTGCATCGAGCTCGAAGACGAGTGAAACACACCGCTCTCTTCAGTTTAGTTAGAAGTCGCGCTCACAGTGCGTGACATTCATGGTGTCAGGAGAATAAAGAGCCCCGTCACGCGTATGCTAGACGTTTTCGGTGAGACCACTCTCAACACCCGTACCGAGCCCCCGTGATCATCCAGATTCCTCGAGGCAAGTCTACTCGTAATACGCACCGACCCGAAGCATCCTACCGTCAAATCCCGTACCGCGCGTCGCTAGCTATTCAGCACCGTGACCCAGTCGGGAATTTGAACCTGATGAGAATTCCACCATCGCAGGCTCGTAGTGCAGAACGAGTATAGATGAGTGATATTTCGGACTAGGAGACGATCTCCCAGAAAAACTAACCACTTGAACATTCCAGACAGTGACAGCAGTTTTGGTAGCTATCCAACGAAACGTCTTAACAACTTGTTACTATGTTGCTGTTCCAAGGTCGGTTAGAATAGGATCCGAATTAAGATTGGAATTTACGTCCGAGGTTGAAGGAGTATATAAGACGAGTGTACTCTTCAATAAAGCTTTGCTGCTGAACTAGTGACACACCGTCACTATGCCAAGTCAGTCATCCAACGTGTCGTTCTTCCCAGCGGTTCCCTAGTCTACCACGATTCTATTCCAGTGATTGTGCTCCGGTCTTCGACTTTAACTTCCAGAGATTCTAAACATGAGAGCTGAGCTAGTGGAGGCCCCATTTACAAGCAGAACCATCATCCGCCCTCCATTCCCTCCGAGATTTCACCTCGTGTGCACCCGTTTACCGCCGGTCGCTGATCACAAGCAGCAGATATGTCGGATCGAGGCAGCCACTCATCATACCCCGCGGACAACACGGCACAGCTAATCTTCTGGAATACGGAAGGAGAATTACCATCACAATAACTCGCGGCAACGATGCGAGAGATCTCGCTCGGAGTTGACGGCGAATACAGCGCTACGATCGAACCTGGGGATGAGTCCCGTGCAGTAACAAACGACAACGCTCATTTCGTCTCGATTCAGGACCGATCAAGGACGTCGTCCACGGCCAATCAGAGCGCGCCGAGTCAGAGAGCTTCCGCGGACGAGTGGGCAGCCTTGCAGATCCGATTGGCTCTTCCTCAGATGATAGTCACGAGACAAAACTCGCTCACTTCACAGCGAAAGCATGGACGCCCGAACGGCCGCACATAAAATTGAAGATCTCCGATTATTTATTTGAACATCACTGTTTTCGCAGTATGGAATGGAATTAAGTTGTCACTCACTGCCTGTCTCAAGTGCCTATAGGTGGGCCACGAAGCGAGAAGCTGCAGAAACTGACGAGCCTCCAGCTCAAATTTCGCAAGAGGGTCGCACGCAGATGCCGCGTTGGAACCCACGATGTCGAGCTCCCTGAGCTAGAAACCATTCTTGATGCCCGCGATCGCAAGACTGCGCTCAAGATTCTCCGACATCCGCACTTTGTTAACTTTTTTGTACGTAGGGAAACCACCACGCGCTCTCGTTGTAGATTAGTTGTTCCGATCCCCAGAAACAATCTTGTCAAATCAACGACGAACAGAGCCCACCAGTTGCACTTCTAGCGACCCCCGCAAGGAAGAGCAAGAGGAAGGCAGACGAGAAAACGTTGGAAGATATCCGCTTCTTATGGCTCTGCGAAGACATCGGTTCTCACGAAGACCCAGGTGAAGCGAAAGAAGAAGACGATGCTCTGAACGAGGCCCTGATAGCTCACTACGACAGCACTTCGTACATATAGAGATGAATCCGGGCGAGCAGTAATCAGGCTGCCTTTCAAGGAGAACGTTCGATCCTTAGGGGACACCGAGGCGCTCACTAGATCACGCCTTCACTCGTTTCTACAAAAACTGAAAAAAAGACCCCGTCAAACTGAAGGTTACAGCCCGGTATCCCGAACGGCGAAATAAAGGGCCCCAGATCCCCGCCATCCCGAAATCTGGTATCTCGGAACACGTTATCCTGAATACCCGCGATCCCTGATGGCCAATATTGAAAAAAAATCCAACCTCCATACCAAGGCCCTTCGTATCACCCTTCGGGATACCGAGTTTTCGGGATACCGGGTGCACACCAAACTGAAAGCAGTCGATGACGATGTTAAGGAGTACTTAGACGCCGATTTCGCAGAACCAGCCCCTCCGAAGAGAGCTGGACAAATGGCCCACTACTTGCCTATGCAAGCTATCTTCAAGAAAAGTCCGGATTATCCTTCAGGGTTCGAAACGCGGGTGGTGATAGACGCGAGCTCACACTGCTCCGACGTACCCAGTCTCAACAATGTGCTTCACAGCGGTCCAAACCTATTACCGGACATCATCAAGGTCCTGATGAAGTTTCGCCAACATGCTTTCTTCGTTACGGCTGATATTGAAAAAGCATTCTTCAGAGCAAAGTAGCTAAGCCCGACCGCACCTTTCCGAGATTCCTGTGGCCCCTCGGGATAAGCGGAAACAGTCAGGCCAAAGTTCAAGAGTTTCAAGTCAAACGTCTCGAGTTTGCACTAACGTGCTCCCCGTTCATCCACTGTCAAGGAGTCAGGAACCTCCTGACAACAGCTAAGCTGATCCACCCGGAACATGTCAACTTCATCGAAGAAATCAAGTCCACCTCCTTCATGGACGACATCGTAACGGGCGCTGACTCGATCTTGCAAGCAAAGGATCGAATTGAGCTCCTCTTCACGATCTTCGAAAGCGGAAAGCTACCGCTGAAAAAATGGTCCTCGAATTCCCCACAGCTGGGCGACTTTGTCGAGAGTGTCTCCCCAGTCAGAAATCCATTGGTGACCACAGACCAAACCAACGCCAAAGTCTTGGGTGTGGAGTGGGACCAGAGGTCAGACTTTTTGGCAGCTCCAACATCCAAGGCCTTGCAGCCGCCCCAAACCGACCGACCCTCCTTCCAAACGAAAACTGCTAAGCAGCATTGCGCAGGTTTTCGATCCCCTGGGCTTTATCTCGCCAGCAAGCATGCACGGCAAAATCCTGTTGCAGGAAATTTGGAAGAGCAAAGCCGGCTGGGATAGCCCGCTCACCGATGCAAATCTAACAAAGTACAACGAGTTTTGAGCAATTCTCGAAAGAACAGCAACTCTCAGCACTCCAAGAGTCCTGACGCAAGCCGACTCCGGTAATGTGCGGAGACAGTTGTTCGTTTCCTGTGACGCGAGCCAACAAGCATACGGCTGCGTATGCTATCTGAAAACTCGAGCGTACAGAGAACAACCTACGATCACCTTTTTGATAGCGAAAGGCAAAGTTGCTCCGGTGCGACCCATGTCCATCCAGAGACTGGAATTGCTGGCTGCGCTGTTAGCGGCGCGCATGCTGAGCAACCTTCGCTCAAACTCGAACATCGGAATCGATTCAACGCACCTATTGCTGGAATTCACCCAGTCCTCGCCTGGGTGAATTCCAGCCCGGAGAAGTGGAAATCATATTTAGCGAATCGAATCAGAAGAATCCACCAGTTAATCGGCCACGCTAATTGGAATTTTGTTCCAACAGCCCTGAACCCAGCGGACGCCATCTCCCGCGGAAAAGACATCTCAGCCGAGCGCAGTTCGCTGTGCTTCTCCGGACCACCGTGGCTCCTCCTCTCCGACGAGGCGCGAAACAAAGAGAGAGGGAATGAAGAGGTCTCCAGCGATCGATTCGAACTGAAAGAACTAGAGGTCGAGCGAAAGCACGCAGTCTGAACTTTTTTTATTTCGAACGACAACAGCCCGTTCGCCAACAGACTCTTCTTTGAGCACTCCTTCCCCGGTTGGCGTAAAGCTATCCGATTCCAAGCCTTCATGACGCGTCTGGTCGAGAAAGCGAAACAAGCGAGATCCCGAGTTAGAAGTGGAGAAAAATGCATCCCGCGGTCAATTGCCGGATGTAATCAGCCGGATGCAAAAGAAGTGATTGCAGCCAGGCTTGAACTCATCAGACTGATTCCAGCTAAGCAGCATTGCGCAGAAGAAGTGTCCTCTTGTTGTTCGAAGATGAAACCGGCAAGCTCGCTCTATCAACTCGCACCATTCATTGACGGGTTTGGCATCATCCGCGCGAGGACACGCTTAAATCGATCGGGAGAGCTATCAGACACCCAAAAGTTTCCTATCCTCCTACTGTAACGCAGTAAATTTTCAAAACTGATCATCCGAGAAATCCACGAGCGCAAATTGTTCCATTCTGGAGGCATGAATTACATCCTACAGCTCCTAAGGAAAGAACTCATGATCCTCAAAGCTCGAAGTTTGACTCGCCAAGTGTTGAACGATTGTCAAACCTGCAAAATCTTCCACGTAGACGCCGCTTCTCGCCCCCTGGCATCATTACCAGTGCATCGAATCGAGACGGCACAGCTATTTACTCACGTCGGCGTGGACTTTGAAGGCCCGATTCGGTACAAGAATGACCTAGGCCAGTAGTTCCCAACCTGGGGTGCGCAAGACTGTTCCCGGGGGTGCACGGTGACTTTTGGTGCGATGGGAAACAGCGCGCAATGCGAAGATTCTATTTGGTGACACGCGACACTCGACGCCTTCCTGACAAAGTTGTCACTGTAATTTCGCTCGGAACTCGTTTGACGGTCGTTCTTCATTTCCGAAATTGTATCATAATTTCAATGAGCGGAAAACTCCGCACAATAGTTCGTCAATCGATTTCAATCGATTTTCGTTGTTAGCGCGGTCGTCCGTAACGTTTGGGACCGAAAAAGCCTTCGCGTGACTGGACTTCGTCGTTTTTCAAGGATGAGTACAATGGGGGTTTGGGGTGATCGTTTTCAAACTTGCTTCGAAAACGAAGTCACAATGAGGTTGTGATTCACAACCTCATTTCCCGTTTAACGGATAAGGGGAAATAATTTTCCGTTATCTGTTTGACGGATAACGGAAATTGATTTCCGTTTTCCGTGACGGAAATCAGCGGAATCCAGTTTTGTAGGGGAGAGTTAAGAGCCTTCGCGTCAAGGTTCACGCGTCGTAGAAGGGTATGCGCCGTTTTGACCACGGCCAGCACCGTTGGGATTCCCGATACCGGGATGTTGCTATAGCCTTCGATCCTTCGCGCTAGGTAGTCCGCATGTGGATAAGGCGGCTTGACGGTGAATTCCGAACTTGTTCGTCTCGCAATCTCTACGTCGCGCATGACCTGTGACCTGTCTCGGTGCGAATCTGCGCTATGTGTCATCAGTGTCATCAGGAGTGCAATTGCAGTCTTAACTTCGTTATCGAGTACGGTCACGCGCGGAACGTCGTTATCATGCTGTGTGTGAGTTTGTAGACTATGCTGTGTGGGTTTGTGTGGTGTGTTCTTACGGGTACGACAACGAAGTTGAACTTTGTCAGCTTCGTTGTCGGCTCAACTTTCGCTTGAAATGACCTTCCCTTCGACATGGCTCGTGCTGAAAATCCGAAGCCCTCACTCAGTCATTTGTGGCCTCCATTCAGAGACCCTTCATTCGACGATACAACCTTCTATCTACCGTGAACTTGAAATGGGGCTCTCAATTGGGGGGAAATAATTTCCGTTTTTCACCTAACGGTAAATATTTTCCCTTATCCGTCGAACGGATAACGGAAATTAATATTTTATTTTTCCGTTCTCCGTTAAACGGATAACGGAAAATATTTTCCGTTACCCGTTAAACGGGAAATGAAGTAGAATTCCGAGAAGGTTCCTCCGAAACGACAGTTGATCGCAGTCTCGACATCCGTAGCGAAGAGAATGAGAACTCGTAGAGCATCGGAAACGGTGGAACAACGTGGAGAAAGATTAGAAGCTGATCTTGCGCGGGAATCTCGACAAACTGGAGAACACTATATCGCACGACACGAGATGGACCGACGACGATACGCAGGAGCGCGGGCGACTGAGTCTGTCGATCAGCGAATATCGAGATTAGAGGTACAGAGGGAACGTATGACTTCGTCCAGACGGTCAGCACACTCAGAGTTGAAACTTGCCGCCCGTAATTACGATCCTGAGTATGAATATGCGGCCCATCCGAGTATACTTATAGGAGAGACGGATGTGATCTCTCACTTTTGGCGCGCCTTCAAATGACATCTTTCGGTGCGACGGAAATCATCCGCGAGAATTACGTGTCCACGTTACATGTCCACGGGTCAGGTTTACCATGGTGTTGGGTCGTTATTACCGCTGCCAGATGGTGGACATCATCATTTCTTCAGATCTATTTCATGGGGGGGGTCAGAAGAAGAGACGAACCAGCGTGTTCGATTCAATTCCAACACAGACAGAGGAATCGTAGCGAAATTGCGAGCTTTTTTTTCATGAGCACAACGAGTGCGTCCGCCATTTTAAGACCAGACTCCACCAGATGCCAATCAACGATTATGTCGTGGTCATTAGAGCGGATAAGGTCCCACCGGGAGGGCATCAGAGACAGTTCAACGTACCGTCAGTCCACGAGGTGTCATCTTGGGAGAAGAATTCAACCGACGAGATATTGTGCTGCGTCTTCAGAGTGGTGGTCTACAGCGAGTCGTCTAAACCATCGATCTTATGATGTTTTACAATATACAGTAGGGCCCCGCTCAACGAACTTAATTCGTTCCGGAAAACGGTTCGTTGTGCGGAGTGTTCGTTATGCGAAACGCCCTTCAGCATTAGATCCTATGGGAATCGAAATAATTGGTTCCGAGGCGGGATTGAGAATACTTTCGGTACACGAAGGTTAATCTTATTTCCTCGTTCTCATCTAATGCTTCTTGTTTCGTTTAGAACCAATTTTCCTGACAAATCACAACGTCGGAAAAAATTCTCGAGGCGTTTTTGGTGCAGTTTCAATTTCAGAGAAGCTTTGAAATGACTTGCGACAGAATTTTCGAAAATGTCAACGGCTCTGCGTGCCTCTGGGGGGGATTTCAGAACTCGACAAAATCTCCCTGATCTCTCAATCAGCAATGGTTCTCGGCAGCAAAACACAATGCCAACGGCGTCTCAGATAATCTATCGATAGATAGCCGCTTAAGAGCCACAATTGGGGTGCGAAAATAGAATTCTTGAGCGCATACGAGATTCGATAGAACGGTTCGTTATGCGGATCACGGGTTCGTTATACGGATCATTGGTGTTTATTTTCGAAGTTCGTTATGCGGATCGTTCGTTTTGCGAGGCGTTCGTTAAGCGGTGCCTTACTGTACTTCAATCTTCCGGCGGGGTCACGACGGGTACTTTGTCAACATCAGGATGAGAAATCCGCAAATCGGGGTGGAAACCTCAAAGAAAGTCAGTTCGATGAATTTCTATGCCCATCAACTGATTCAGGACGACAGGGATAACCATATTCTGGGGTGTCGACAGTTATTCCAGTAGTACGTTGTCGATATGTACGCCAAAGTTGAGAACGAACGACTCCTCTCCATTCGGTTGAATCAAACAAAACTCCGCTCGGAAGAATAAGTTCACGTGATGCAGTCGTCGCTGATGCCAATGTGAACCCAAGTACGTTCATTGGGAGCCCGCGTCACATGCACGAATCCGCTCGAGATGCCATGACTTCTGTTCAGGTCTCATCAACGTCTCACTCTGATCATACAGTCCAAGTCGGAAACATGAAATCGCGTCGATCTTCAACTCCAACACCCCGATCCGTTTTCGTCTCATCCCTCAATTATCCCCGACGTTGCTCCCTCCCTCTCGGTCGCGCGAAGCTCGACGGGCTTCGCTAGTAAACAAATGAAATTGATATTCAGTTTGTAGCATGATGAAACTTTATTCCGTGATTTGTATGTGCTCTCAGAAATCAAATGATAGTAGATACCAGCCTCCAGGTCCTGGTTCATGGAGTCCCCATTGAACTCTGCGGCGGTCAAAATTTTGACCGCCGCCGGCCCACTGTGCGGCGAAAGGTACCGACAGTATGCGGTCATCCGGGACGTTGGTGTCAAACTCAATCCCATGCTCGGGTAGAGAGTTCGTTTCTCGAAGGAGCTGCTCACGGGAAAACATCGCCTATTAGGCTCACGCCCAAGCGATCATTCACTTCCGCAATGCTCATTCTAATCAGCTCAAGGATGAGATCACCGATAGGGATTACCATTCTCAGCTCAACAAGCTCTGCTTTCCATCCAACAATGAGGGGGTAAGGTTGGTATTCCACTGGCATTCCTTTGGTCAATCGACTAATCCTCGACATCATCGGGGGGAATGAGGGAGCTTTTCATTGTAGCTGCGGAAATATATGCCAGTTTGAATGTTCTGTCGTGATTCACACGCACATGAACAATCTAGTGATTCTTAGTGATTTGTGAGGCTAAGCTTCTCCAGAAAGGAAGATTTATACTCACGAGGTTCCGTAAGAACTCCGTCCAAAAGCCGGTGGCGATACCCTCCAAGAACGGAGCTACCCTGATGGCGTCCGTGGGACAACAGCAGGGCAGCATAATCGCGAAGCCTGCGATCCGGATGTCCATGTTGGGAGATGTTGGCTGCGAAACGGATATTCACGGTAAAGTTTGCAATCTCGAGATCCTAGACAAGACTACGCGATGCGTCGACGGGAATCGACAAGGTTGAAGCTCGTAAAGGAGCGCCTAAATGCTAACTCTCGAACTGACGGATGTGAGCCCAGCACACGCGGCGGTCTAGTTATGCGCTTCCTTCTCGCATCCGAGCACGACGCGCACTCGGACGAATCCCCTCAGTACCTTTAGTGAGAGCGTACACCATCTGTTGTGGAAAAAAATTGCAACCAGAGAAAGCTCTTCCCACAATGAGGATCACAGCCGTTGATTTCACGAGGTTCATGGCGTAGACGACTTCTCCGACGACAGTACCTGCATACTCGATGCCGATCCGTGTTCGCACGGAAAGGACAGAAGTCTATCGAAGCCAGACAGAGTGTTTCAGGGGCGTTCGGCCTACCAATGAATCACATAACCTTGGGTGAGTATGGGAATTCGCGGTTAAGACAATGATTCCTCATCCCCGATGATTAAATATGCGCAGGCGCGTAGTCAGGGCTGGGCTGAGGCGGCTTTAGTCCCTCCCCAGGACCCCCTGGCTCATACTATCCAAGTCAAGGTTCCTGGTCGAGCCACCGATTTTCATGGAATTCCACAAGGGTACTCCCTTCAGGAAAGAGATTAGCCCTCCCCCAAGAGAAATCCCGGCTACGCTTCTAAGTATGCGAATATGCTGTGGGATCTGTTTGCAGATGTTCTGGAATCTGATAGGCCCGTGAGCCTTCGCGAAATGAAGAGATCCAAACGGAAAATCAAATCATGCGATACAGAGCACTCAGAGCTCTCAGATCTGTCAAACTCATCTTGACCATGCTGCTGTGGAAGACTGCCGGCCAAAAAGCAGCACACGTAACCGATGATGAGTTCTCACGCTGTCTGTGCTGGTAATACGTTGCCACGAGAGTTGCCCGACTGGTCGCATGATGAGGGCAACAGATACTCACAATCTACTTCTGGCTCAGAGCTGTATAAATACCATCATCCACATGGACTCTCGTTGCAACGAACACGTTGGTGACCGGAAATTTTGTCCATTGTACGGAGATTGTGTCAAAATTGTCGATTTCCGAGCCGGATCAACAGAGCAGGGGATTCTCAAAATGCAACGCATTCAAATGAGATATGAGTCATGCCTATCGTGATGAAAGGACAGCGGTTCTGTCCTTTCTTGGGTTCATCGTTTTTACTAGTACTTACTTGAGCGGTACCGGATTGTACATGAGCTTGACTCAAGTCGCCATCAAACAACGGAGGAGAACTGAGTGCACAAACGCACCACGCTTAGAGTCACTCGAGCTGAACGCAAGACGTCCTCCGTATGTTTGACCGTGGCTACTGACATTGTCGTTACTTGCACATCAGGTCGTGCCGCGATGTGCGGGTCGGGTGCCGCGGGTCCACTTCCCAAGAAACCCACTTCCCAGAGAACCCACTTCACAGAAAAATTTGAAGTTGGTAAGATCCTTGGATTTCCGCACATCTCCCGTCCAGGTCTCTCTCACAGCATCGCGGAGCGAGCGGCATTGTACTCGGGAATGTACGATGTACACGAACCGGGGATTGCCGGGTAAGTTATCCGGACTGATCAGCCGGGTGTAATTGAGTCTCGACCTGGAACGATACAAGTTATCAAAGACGCTTCATTGATAAGGGCTCGCGGAGTCGTTCCCCGGATATGGTTCATGGTTTGAAGCATACGTAGTAGCTTGTGTCGGGACTTACGAGAGGACGTCGGGACGCCGGGAGTCGTCATCGTGGTTCTCGGATGGCCTTGATTTGAGAGTTAATTCCGGTTCCGTGGCCGCGATTTTTCCGAAATGAATTTCCAGGACTGCTCGCTCCTTCAGACCTCGTAACTCCGGGACGGGCGATCTCATCCGTTCAGGATAAATGACATGTTCTCGGAACAGCTTCGACCGTGGAATCATATCGAGACGAAGTTCCTCACAACGGAATCGAATAGATCGGCTGTTTTCGATTTTCTTCGAGAGCTGGAAGTGGCGATCGACAACCTGCGTCGTGACGGACCCTATACGACGGAGCTCTTGCTGCATGGTCTTGAGCATGCACGAGATGTGTTCAAATTCTGACCCCAGCTTTGAACGGCCAATCTAGAGCTGATCCATGTGCATGGTTCAGCCAGAGAAAGGATTGCCTGCTGCGTTCGACGATTGCTCGACCGTCAGAATTGTTCTCGGGGATCGATATGAGGTCATGACCATGGACGATTTCGTGCACGAGGATCAGAGGTGCTCCTACTCCCCCGCCGCACACATCATGCATCGAGTCTTGGAGTGCCTTCGACACAACGGCGCGGAACAACTTCCTCGGTGAAAATTCGATTCGTCAGCCCTAACAAAATTGAACACATATTTCTGATGAGTTGGGAACACCTGGTCATCTTGAAGCTCAATGCTCCCGCTTCTCCCCGAGCCTTCGCGAAAGAAATTCTTTCTTCTCAGCGTCTCATCCGAGGGAATTCGCGTGATCCTGTATGCCAAGACGAAGGAGTTCTTGAAGAGAATATTGATGATTGCGAGTTACCTTTGGGATCGCCTTGCCCCATTGTCCGACGGACAAGGAGCCCTTTGTCTGATCACGGGGAGGGATCGGAACTCTGCCTGTCTGTTGGGAAATGCATGTTCTGGAAACGTCCATTGCGTGAACGAGGAAGATTTACGATGGGGCATTTCCAGATCATACATTCCCAATGAGCCGGGCAGAGTTTCGAACCCTCTTCCCTGTTATTGTCGCGAAAAAAAGGTAGATTGAACCTTGGGGAAGTGTGATGCCTGTATTTCAGAGCATAACTTCGAAAAGATTTCTTCACTCACGTTCGATTCCATCACCAGGACTGCGCAGTAGAAAATGTCGATGGCTATCATCGCCCACAGCAGGAGGCTCCTGACGCTGATGCGACTCCCGCATCGGGCCGCCCTCGAGGGCGTCTCCTCGTTCCACAGAATTCGGAACCTTTTGTTTGCCATATCTGCCTGGAAGTAGGAGATGGCATCTTGATAGGAGGAAGTCTTGAGCCATGGGAATTTTTCTCGAGACGACTCACCACGCTGCCGCCGGAACCACAAGCAAACTGTTCAGAGTAAGCATAAGCAGTGACGGCGCTCGGCGGAGGCTATGGAGGCTATGGCCTCCTCGAGCTCGGAATTCTTGAGGCGAGCCTCAAGAAATTTGGTGAACAATAAACTGGGTCACGAGGGGAACAAGGCAATTCCAGTCCTCACGAGCAGGAATCTGTTGGGAGTATCTGAGCCGGCTTCAGGTCCCGGAGAGAGCAGACGCCGGCGCCACCTTTCCGTGTCGTGTTCCATCGCTAACTTTCACGGCGCTGTTGGTTAGGGTGACACAAATCAAACCGCACGGTGCTCAGACTAATCTAGAAGAATGAATAGACAAGTGCTGCCCACCAGTTTTCTCAAGAATCAGCCAGAGACGGAACCCGTGAATTCTTCGGAAGCGATTGCCATTGGTAAGGGAGAAACATAAACCAGGCGTTGCGAGGGACACAGGACTGTGTTAGTCGAGGAGAGTAAGAATAAGCAAACCTGGTAGAAGGAATGTGGTTAACTCGGTCATTCTGGGAAACCTCAACTCCAGGTGGCAGCATTCGCCGTGCTTGGTATCTCTCGCGCCTCGCAGCGTTACGTCGGTCCCTTCCGTCATCCTCCGATGGCCGACGATACTTTGATGGACCAGTTCGCAAACTTTTGCGTTTCCCAGTCATAGCCCCTTCACGACGAAACAGCGGGAAGACACCGTTGCTTTCTGTCGTGGTCTGATTGATTTGAGCGATGCCAGACCGCTCAAACAGCGGGGAAGACTAAACATCGGAAGTGAAATTACGGGTTCATCCGTGGACACCCGACATGCCCTTCACCATATCCCAGGTCCCGATCATGGTGAGAGCTTAAGTCTCGCTCTTGTGGAGCTACGGTGCTTGCGTTCGAACGCGGCCCATGGTTTTCGTCCTTTTGGCTCACTATTTCTTCAAAATTCCGTGTTACGTCCCAGGCTCGATCAACACGGTTCAATTACTGAGGAAAGACACGTTACCCCACGACGCACAACCACGACCCTGTGCGAACATTGGACTCTGCGTTCTCACTTCGTGAGAGTCGTTTTAGAGGCATTCTGAGGAGGGCCAAAATTGGCCCATTTTTCGTAGTGTTACTCCCTATATCGAGCGCTATGACACAGTCCTGTGTCAAAATTAGGAAAATATCGAAAACGCTTCAGGCCGATACAGTAGAAGCTCGATACAACGAACACGTTGGTGCCACCAAAATCAGTTCGTTATACTGAATGTTCGCCAAAACGGAATGTTCCGGAAAATGGCAATATCAGCCACAAGCCACGACTGATTATATAATCTTCATTGAGATTATCTTCATTAAGATTACTATGATTTAGGAACGATATACGAGCACAAGTTACGACCAATTCGACCAAAGATAAGTCAGTCTGTATCAGTCTATCTGTTTGAGGTTTCATGAGGTACGCTTCAAGCTCTGCAATCTGAAGCAGGATAACCTCCGCCACGTCATCAAGAGCTTCTGTAGATATCCTTATCCTTATTATTTGTCTCACAGCGGGCAGCTTCGTAAAAAGACAAGGGGTGCTCATGAGCCTCTTCTAGAAAGAGAGAAAAGAGGGGGGAAGGGAAAGTGAGAGTCTAGCCTCCTCCGAAAAAATGTCTAGCGCCGCCACTGATTGTGAGCAAACAAGACAGGATCTTGTGGAAAGGGGAACCACTAGAATTCGTGCAAACGGCCAAATACCTGGGAATTCGCCCACAGACCACGGGTATATTCTTCACGAACCACATCGAAGAAATAAGCTGCAAAACCACGGCAATAATGTACAGCGAAACAGGAGATCCTTATCACCTATCAGTCGATACAGCCCTGAAGCTATTCCACATAATAGCACTTCCGAAGTTGAGCTATGGAATGAAACGACTGTGGACGCACCTCACCAAGCACAACTTCCAATTGTTCGAGAAGTGCTTCTGCACATACTTGAGAAGGGTCTTCAGAGTTCCGAAAAATTCGCTGAATAGATACCTATACGTCATGGCTGCAATCGAAACACCTTTCGTGGAAGTCATGCGAACCACTCTCAAAGTGGAAGCAACCTTGGAGTTCCAGGAGTTCGTGGACGACTGACAACGAAAGTTCGAGGAGGCTCAAACATTACTGGAAGGAGACCCGATCATGGAGCAAAGAGGACTGTGGAGTGCCTCCAGGTTTCAGCGGCGACACGTCTTTACGAGATATATCGTACACGGGTACCACCACCGCCTCTGCAGATCAGAAGGCCACCATACACCGACGGAACCATGTATCTGTAAATTATGCGGGCAAAACTGCCCACGCTATCACGCGCTAGAATGCGGAACGAAACCGAGTCTACCTGCACATACCTGCATCTACAATTTTGTCGAGCTGTCTCACCCGCCTGAACTGCGGGTTTGCGCCAACTAGACTCTGCTAACGCACAACCAGCCTGTGATATCTTTTCACTCCCATCATCCACATCACGAGACGGTCATCACGCGGAGGAAAGTCCGGTATGACTCCCTACATAACTTGAGCTGTCCTCAATCCCTAAGACTTCGAATGATTCGTTCAAGGAGCTTGGCGGGTGACCATCATTTGTTTACTTATTAAGCCCCTTCAGTTTCTTTGCGAACGTGGAATTTCATCAATTCTCCGATCAATATATTCCTTCTTCTTCAACCCTTTCTTTCCGAGAAAGCCCGACGCGATAGCCGAGTGGTCTAAGCGGTCTGCATGTCATGTGCAGATTTGCATAGCCATGTTGACGTTTCGCGAGCGGCAGGTCGTTGGTTCGAATCTCGTTCCTGGCCGATTTCCTCGGAGATAGCTTCCATGGTTCCCATCTCCTGCTTACGGCGAATGCCGGGGAAATTGTCAACGTCGGCCATGGCCGCAACCTTTCCGCGCAACTTCCGCGACTCCCCCCCCTCTATGAGAATAAAGGGAAATATTATTAATACTCCAGAGATTGCTCTTCAGCTGCGAGCAGGCTAACGTGAGGCTGGTGATTTTCAGAAGGAGTCCCTCATGTTTGGGTACATACTCAGGTTTATTAATGGCTGTGATTCAACTCATAGATTAGGATGAAATGACCGACTTTTGTTCAGGACCCCATGCTTGAGTAGTTGTGGAGGTGAGAAAAAGTCTGTCATGTACGCATCGCCCCCTGGCAAAGCTCGGACATGGGTGCAAGAACCCTCGAATTCGTGTAGATCGATACGAGAATTACGGTTTTTTCGTCGGAAAAGACAGTTCCGATAACGAAGAATGATACTACAGCGTTGATTGATGGAGGAAGAGTCCATCGCTGCCGGAGACGCCCGCCTCAAGCCTCTTCCGCCATAGTCTCATCTGAACCTGTTTCACCGGTACTGCCCAATCCCAGCATATCATTCAAGATGGTAGGCTCGGCTGTAATGAGTGACTTCACCCAATCTGGATTCCGCACCGCTAGGGAGATGAGCTTCTTCGAGCTCGGTAGCAGCTCGATATCTGGATGCATCGCAAAAGTTTCAGGTCTGGGGACAAGCGCCGACGATCACGGGAACCGGCGTGAATTCCACGGGCGCTCCTTCGGTGATGTGGCTGGAGCTCGCCCACATCGGTGATAAGAGCGGGTTTTGAGGTGAGTCTGCGGAAGCGGAAATGTTACAATACGCGGCCAACTCCAACTAATGAACACGGCTCTGAAAAAAACTCCGTTTTGCAGGAACCCTCCGCAAGTGGATCCTCACCTTTTTGGACTCGTTCGTCGCTTGAGTCAGTGTCATCGGACCATCTGAGGAACGCGGGCATTCCGAACCCGTCCGAATGGCTGCAGCAGAGCGCCACGAGCACCATTACGACGAGTTTCATCTTCGGCTCCTCGCTTTCGGAGCTGGAGAGTAGTACTTCTATGATAACGATTGCCTATTGAAATTGCTGAGGTGGACGCTGTTTGCAGCTCTCGCGCACACTAACTAGTCGGGAACAAGCACAGTCACCTGCTCTTTTCTAGGACATAGATCTGAAGACTGGTACTTAAGCCGTGAGTAGTGGACAGTGATTCATTCGGTGGTAGACCAGGGCTTAAAAGGGGTTCTGAATACTGTAGTGGGAAGAAGGAACTCAACTACCTGGCTAAACCTACAGAACATCCGATACCTATGGGCTCTTCTCTCAGGGGCGACACTGGGATCTTCTAATTCTTTAGCGATGAGGCCCGATGCAACAGAAAGAGTTGCGATTCTACTCACGAAGCCGGATGGCCGATGCGAAGATTGTGCTGTGAGGGAAATGTCCAACGGAATCGGCGTGTCCACCCACTATTCCCGCGGGATCATGAGTGAGTAGGCAGCAAACGTGCATGAAGAGCGGCGGGGAGGGAAGGCATTATGTCGGCACGTTTCTCCGCCGCAAGTTAGTCAGTAGCGTCGCGCGCTCTCGAACGTCAACTTCGCTTCGAGAAATAAACGACCATTCAAAGTTCAACCGGTGTGCTCAATTGTTTGTTCCGAAAACGATCCTGCAATATGAAGCGAAATCTTGCGGGCAAACTGTCGGGTGAAATCAGCATCCCCGATCATTAACCGCGCTACCAGGTCGCACAATAGAAGCCCGGGCGGGTTGGGAATTTCGCAGCAGCTAAAAACTTCGGTGCTCACATGAATGCGGAATTCATGATAAAAATTTGGCCTTTGCGTTTCGAATAATCTGAATTTAGCCCTCGATGCTTCTTTGCGCGACTGCCACGGTTACGACACGAGCACAAGACTCGACAGGGACATCACGGATCTAATCCGGAAACTTCTGAAATCCTCGACGCCTTCGGAGTTGAAACTCGACTGATGAACAGATGATCCTGCCAGCTTTAACCTTCAGGATTAATTCCCAGTCTGATTTTTGTTGAACACAGGAAGCTATCCAGATTCGAAGAATTCGATGAAACTGTTTATGACTGCATCTATTTCTCGCCCGGCACGCCGCGTTCATCGTCTCTTACTTTCCTCATAAGACAGTGGTTCCCAAACTTTTCTTGCCGACGCCTCTTCTGTCGAGAGTCCTAGTGGATGCACCTCACCGCGCTCAAGAGTTTGTTGATGTTCTGTTTATGTGGATGATGTGTGAGAATGTGACGGATGCGCCTGACGCCTATTGAGACGGATAATTGCATCCAGAACGATCTCCATTTACGTCAGTATGAGTCGCAACGAATTGCTCAGTTGTAATCTGTTTCTCAGCTTTGTTTCGATGCCTAACAATGCAGAAAAACTTGTTTCGCATGAATGTGACGATGAGAAAGGAAGAAGGAGTTTGAAAGCTTCATCGCAAAGCCTCGGGCAGATAGTCCGACAGAAGAGCCAAAACCGTTACAGGTCACTGCGATCGGAATTGATGCGCAACCAGGTATTTTGAGGGGGGGTTTCAGAGTTCCCCTTCGAGGCATCTCGAAAATTTCGTCCATCCTCCGGGACACCGTGGTCGTCGAGAGGCGACTTTTTCAACTTCATTGGCAGCCGTATCGCTGAAGAGGATTTCCGAAGCAGCGCTCATCGTAGGCGGAAGGAGAGTCTCGCCGTTCGAATGTGTTTCGCCGCATTTGGAAATAGGGGGATCACGAACTTAGGACGCGCGCAGCAACTTATCGATGGATCTCGTCGCGGCCGTGCATCCCCATTCATAGGAAATCATGACACTCACGACGCAAACAGAAAACGCGAAATTCGACCGGTAGGTCTCTCGAACGAGTCGCCAATAACGAGCCAGAGAAATTCGAAGGCCGAGTTGAGATAGCGCTGAGCGTAGAAGAGAGTTCAGCGGATTCGAGTTTCGCCATATTCAAGCGCAAGCATCTGCTGTCTTAACTTTTGGCCTCATTCGGGAAATGGGATGAAGTTCGAACCGTTCCGCAATGTGACCCTAGATTTTTTCCCTCGTAATGAATTTCTGCGCCTCACCGGAAATGTCTTCGCCTCACAGTTAGGGAACCGCTGTCATAGGACATCATCTTTTCAGGGAGCACTGTCCCGCTGTGAAGAGAGACTGTGCGATTATGCTGAGGTGACTCATCATCTTCGGGTCTAGATGAAATACCATGATAGCTAACACGAGGCGTGACGCGCGCTCCATTCAGAACAGATTCCGGACCATTGCTGACTCCACAGACCAAGGAGTTGATTTCGGTATTCATGTCGTAGTTGGCTCTGGAGGACATCTAGTCCCGTTACTAGGTACTCCTAGAGATGTCTCTTGTTATGCGCAATAGGCAATCCCTATCTCCGGTTGCTGGGATCGACTGCTTCAAGAACGAAAACCAGTCTGGTGAATCAGGTTCATCATTCGGGTTTCAACTTTTATTTTTCCATCAATAATGAGACGTCAATTGGAGTCATTCTGGGGACTGACGGGGATACGGCCCAGAGATGGAAGACAAGTGAAAGATGCAGCCTGGACATGTCAATCTAGGATCCTCGAATAGAGCTTCTCGGGCGCCGATGTGAGTCCAATGTAAAGGTCCTCCATTAAATGGTAGGCGTTTCCGTGTGCTGTACACGAGGAAACATTCAAATTGAGTGCATTCACGATCAGAGTCTGAGGATCATGCAGAATCGTTTTTCACTTCATCCTGTGACGCAAAATAGACAACGACGTGAGCAAATGAGGAACATTTATTAACAACGTGGCCGCTTCATATAGCCTTGGCGGACGCTTCGTTGTAGTCCGTCATCGGACACGACATCCCTCCCTCCTAGTCGGGTCGTCCGAACATGCGGTGGATACCGGCTAGGGCACTGTAGCCATCGACGCGTTTCGCCGCACGCGGTGGCTGCACTCGTCGGGCGGGCGCTTCCGGCGTGGCTTGCGTGGCTGGCTCCGCGATTGCTTGCGACGCTGACAAACCGCGGCCCCGGCTTCGGAGGGTGCTGTCATGTCGATCGAATCCTCGAAGAGCTCCGGCTCTTCAGAATCAGAATCGGTTGTTTCCTGGAAAGTCCTGGATGGGGTTGAATCTTCGGAAATATTACCTGATGAATTGGCCGGGAGTAGCTCTCCCTCATCGTGGTCGGAAACTGGACATCGCACGGGCCTTTTCCACGCAGCTTGTCTCCAGTCCTGAACCGCGCCATCGCTTTTCCAACTGGCTCGACGAACGTGACCGGAACTCGCCGCTTGTTGTCGAGCGCTATAGTGACCCGTTCCCCCTCCACGAACGAGCCAAGGCGCACTCCGTGATGTCTATCGAAGTCTTCTTTGAACCGTCGACTGGGCTCCGAGAGCGAGTGTCCGGCCGACCTGGAAACGGAAAACGGAGGCCGCAACGCACGGCCGAAGAACACCTCGGCTGGTGTTTTGCCGGCAAGCGACGCATTTGGCGTGTAGTTATAAGCGGTAACTGCGGCGTCCAGGGACTCTTGAACCGGAAGGTCAAGAGAGTTCTTCAGTGTGCCAACCATCTTTTCTGCGAGACCGTTTCCCTGGGGCATGTAAGGAGAAGCGTTCGCAGAGATTAGCGAAGTCAGTCGATCCGAACTGGCCGCCGTTATCGCTCACGATAATTTCTGGCGTGCCGAAGTGACGGAACCCCCCCCCCCCCCCCCCCCTCCCAAGTAATTCACGAGCTTGCTGCTTGAGGCCGGTTTTAAGAAAACCGCGTCGACGTAATTTGAGTAAGCATCGACGACAACGAGGAATGCGTTGCCCTTCTGCGGCTCCACGAAGTCGAGATGGATTCTTACCCACGGCCGCTCCGGGTCTGGCCACGGTGCCAGTGGTACCCTCATCGGATTTGACGCATGTTGCGCGCAATGAGCGCAAGACTTGACGAGCTTCTCGACGTCCGACGTCATCCCAGGCCAGTAGAAGTGGGCTCGGGCTAAAGCCTTCATACGCACAATCCCTGGATGTGCGGCGTGAAGCGCCTCGAGTACCGCTGAGCGGAGAGCTGAGGGGACAACGACTCTATCATCCATGAGGAGGATTCTCTGGGTGCGAATCTGCCTGTTGAGCGAAACAGCGCAGATCTTGGTTCTTGAAATCTATCTTCGTCCAACCGTGGGAGAGACGATGAAGAACTTGCTTCGCGAGCTGTAGCCTCGCGTAGCTCAGTTCCAATGGTAGTTTCTTACCAGCATGTATACGCGCGTGCAGATCTGAGGAATCCTTCGTTGGATATGCATTTTTACACGAGCGGCATCGGTACGGCCTCTCTCCGGTGTGCGTTCTGATGTGCCTGGCTAGATGAGTCTTCTGCGCAGCGAGTACTCCCAAAACGCGCAGTAGGCCGCTCTTCCACGGAGCAAAGGTGTGGATTCCACGAGTTCTGTTGTGGTCAGAAATTGAGAAGTGGATACCATAACGATGAGCTTCTCACCTGCGCTCTGAACACACGGCCTCCGAAAGAGCCGTCTACAAGTATGCCCAGGTACAAACGCAGTCGGACATAGCTGACTCTTACCATCAATGAGTTTCCGGTAAGAAGTGCCGGTAACTCAGCGTATTATTTTCCGTGTTGGCTGCCGATATACTTTGTCAAACACCCGCCATGGGGGAATCGATGAAATTGAATAAGAAGCGCATGTGAGGACACAGTCTCCGATGGAAACAGCCGCATCCGCCTGACGGCTCATCGACGAGGCTGAGGGGAAGGTCTGTGTCTTCTCTCTCCCGAAGTCGGGTCTGAATCATGGGGCACCCAGCTCACCCGCCGTCTCCGAAAGACCAGTAGTACTGAGTCCGACGTGGCGTGATAATTTCACGTCGAAAAACTCCGGTCCACTGCATGAACCAACATCGGAAAGGCAACCGCGCATGCAAAGTTCTGACACTTCTGTCATATCACCCAGCGGCGGAGCCAGGATTTTTTTTGAGGGGTTGCGGGGTGGCTCTCCCTTCTGCGAGAACGCGATTTTATAGACCTGATGAGACGGAAAAATTGCGCGACGCCACCGCTATCATCATCCGAATGATTATAACTCCGATCCGAAGCACCGGAACGTGGCTGCTCAAATATATAGATTCGCCTGAGGAGTACCCAGATCGGAATCAGGACGGCAATGCATTCCTCGGAGCGCCACGAATTTCCTTCAGCATCCCATCTATTGAGACCGTGAGATTCTGATTCTTTGAACATACACCGGAAGAAGAACTCTTCGAAGAGCTTACGGTACGATGCGACACTCGACTGGATTGCTACGAAGACTGACTGCTAACACTACCATTCTCACTCGGGATGATTTCGCCCGTCTCCTCGGGGAAGGTCTCACCACAGTCCGTGGCCTGGAAGCTGTTGCTCTGCAGACGTTTCGAGCACGGTTTCGAGCACGGTTTCAAGCTATAAGTGTGGGGTCGCAGGAGCTGTCACTGCCACGAGAGGTTGCCGAATGATCACCGGTTGTACCCGAATTCTTTTTCTCGTTCTGTTTCCGTGGATCTCGCTTGCTTCTAAGCTTCTAAGGTTCCCAACCACGGCCACGGGGATATCGGGAGGCGCCTCTTGTGGGGGAGAGAAACTCTGAGAGGGGAATCCGAGGAATAGAAGATACCAAGCGGTGGCAGCCTCGTGCTTATTGCTGGATCTCTCCTACTTCCCAAGCTGCTCTCTCGTTCTTGGAGCATCGAATAATTGGGATGATGCGCGATCGTTGTTTGAGGAAAATTTCAGGGAGATAGTGTGGTTATTCGCTGTCTCAACGCGGGTGCTTGGAGATGTCTCATGTTGGATTGCTCAGCTCGATATTGATTCTTTTCGCAGCTAATACTGCCCAAGAAACCAGTAGCGCTTGTCTGGAAAGTCTCATTATGCATTTCCCCGAGACGAGGCACAATGAGAAATCCTGTCGCCGCAGTCAACGGATGTCAATCGGCAATCTTCGGAGAGCCGTGCATGCCTAGAAAGCCAAAGCGACCTGTTGAATCAAGGCTCCCCCAGCTTCTCGATGCTTCGAGATTTTGATGGGCTGTGACAAATGGGTGGGCGAGAAAGATCAGGGGCGCCTGGATGCGTACTTTAATCATGACCTGCACTATCAGGAAGCTAAAGTTTACTCACCCCTGGTCTTCATCAATCAAATGCTAACCCTGCACTTTCTAGCCATGATCTTCTTCTCTCTTCGACCTTCTTCCTTCGGGAGCGAGACAGCAACAGTATTGCTCGTCCCTCGACCATCGACGAAAACATGTTTCAAGAATTGTATTCCCTCGCGAAGGCGCAGGCTTCGGCCCATGTTGCTTTTCGGGAGCGTTCCCGAACTCCAATTATGTGCAGCGAAGTTTTTCCACATCGTTCTCACCGGAATCAGAACCCCTCAAAGTCAAAGTAAGCCCCGTGCTGTATGACATGAGCAGCTCAGGAAATTTCACCCGCCCTCACTCCCGCCACGAGACTCAGCTCTTTCAAGCGCTTCGCAAATACCGTATGGGCACCCAGAACTGTCTGGAGCTGTGCCCCGGAGCTATATGTGTATAAGCTCATTTTATCAAAGTTCCTGCCATTTACTCTATCGCCGAACTCCTGCAAGCAGCTTTTGACCTCAAAAGTCAGCGGTGGCGGAGCGTATTCAAGCGCTGGCTCGATGGACGGTTTGCGTTGACCATCCTGAGGCCCGGTCAGGGAGAACGCTGTTTTCGGATCCTCAAGGGTCGTATGAGCATCGTTGTGAAGTCCTTCATGTTTGTCCGGAATCGCAGCTCCAGGTTAAGAGGCTCCACGACTTGATCCAGTTTTGGAGATTCTTCTTGGATGGGGGAATCCGTGCTCTGTTTAGGGTCACTGAACGGTCCGTCGAACATGCAGCCGTCGAAATCAGAAATGACTGACAGGTTATCGTCTGGAATCACATGAAGAACGGAGCTTCAATAACCAACCGGTCCCCTAAAGTTTTCAGATCGAAGCCTATCATGGATTTCGTCATCACGATTGGATTATTCCCATTCTTCCGGTCGACTCGTCAATCAGAGAATCGTTCAGCCACAGAGAAATCCCTTTCTCACCTAAAATCGGCTCGAATTCGCCGCAGAAATCTGCTTCCTCGTGACTACTAACGGGGTCGAAGATCGTCTCTACACCCATCTTTCCTTGTTCGAACTTTGACTTGGATGTACGATCTGAGAGCACAACGAATACTCGCGAAAACAATTTGTTATCTTCCGATGATCCACGACAACCATGGGATCGCTGCCAATACCTCGTGTGGATGTGAAATTGTGCTTCCGTGTCTACTTTTGAATCGGGCACTGCTTACGAAATCTGTCCTCAAAACATTTTCTCCCACCTAGTGAAGGGAAATCTAACTCGAGGGGGTTCTATCGGTTTGAGTTCCGGACCGATATAATCTATTCCAGGTCAACAACGAATATAACACTCGTTGTCACATCGGAGCTTCATCTTCCGCGAACCTGGGAGTCAGAATTTTGCTTCGAAGACAACCAAAGGTTCGGGTCTAGTTGTAAAGGGGTATCGGCGACGAAATTCGCACGATCCGATGACACATCAGAAAAATTTCGTCGTGGAAGTCAGTTATTCATCATCATGTTCTCAATCATCAGTTCATATGCGATCAGACGTGAGTTTCAGCGACAGTTTGGCGGTGAATTTCTCCTGCCACCGCGTTGAGTTTTTTATGGAGGTTCTCGAGGTGCTATATTTTCCGTAGAAATCTCATGAGTTGCGTCCTCCCTTAGGAAGTATTGAGTTGAGTGCTGCCATTAGCTCGACGAATGAGTTCGCTGCCGAAAACTCACGGGACAGTTGAATTTCGTACTTCAGGAAGTACCGGAACAGCTTGGTTCGCCTGACCTATGCTCGCGACGGATCCTGTCGCAGGCGGAGAGGGTGGGCTTCTCGGTGGTGGGATGATAGTCGGAGGCGGCACGTAGGGGGGGCATTCTCGGTACAAGGATGAAACCCGCTCCGCCGTACCCCCAACCATGTCCTGGGCGGTAGATAGGCCCCCAGTGCTTAGCCTGAGCCACTTGTTCTTGCGGGAAATCTGCCGCAAACGCGCTTGATCGAAGAACGCTCTGTCGGGTAAGGCCAGAGATCAACGACTCCGAGCTCAGAGTTCCGTTTCAACCGTGAGCCGTCGTCAGTGCAGAATGCGTATAAGGCACGCACAGATCATGCTCACCCTGTCGTCGGTCGAGGGAAGTTTCTTAGGCGCACGGACTCCAGCGGTATGGTGGGCTCAGAGAGAGAGCCCACCATCTTTCTCGGTCTCTGAACACGAGGTACCATCCCCCTTCTCCACATAGTCGGTACGCTGATACGTTTCATTGATTGCCTGGGTCTTCCAAAGATGATTGTCGACCTGTCATTCTCCAGCACCTAGAGATCATTCGAAGCGACGTGGACCAATGAAATGCATTGACCACGGGTGAGTCCAGTCGATTCATCGGAAAGGAGTTGAATAAGGATGGGATGAAGCAGTGTGACGTCGAGGTACTTATTTTTTTTCCTAGCTGGGAGCGCAAATCCTTTCGGGTACCAGGAATGGGAATGTGAAGTGGCCACCGACCAGGTGTACAGCGTGGTTCGGAAATTACGGATTGGTTGTGAAGTCGATTTGAAATGAAAGTTCGATTCCACTCTCCATCGCGCACTCTCCACCGTCTGTGGAGAGTGCGCGACGGTGGAGAGTGCGCGATCTCATCCAGAACAGGGGCGTATGCAGGGCGGGGGGGCGATGGGTGGATCGCCCTGCCTCAATTTTTCTGTCCCATGTTAATCCCCTATACCGCGGTGTGCGGAGGGTCCAACCGCTCCCCCCATAGCAAGGAGTCCCCCCCCCCCCGCCAAAAAGATCCCTGGGTACGCCCCTGACAGCCGCGCCGCCAGCGGAAAGCCTTTATTGCTATAGCTTCCCAATTTTCAAATCCGCGAATCCAAGCATCCTGAAATTTTAATCACAGGGCGGGGGGCTTCTCAACATATTCTCCCAAATTCGATCCATTCTGAGCTGTATCACTCAGAGATGAAGCTTCCTAATTACAATGACCATTCCTTGGCCCCTGCCAATATACACGAGAGATAGCGATGGAGCGACCTGTGTTGAGTTCAGGCCGGGATTTCAGAATTCCAACTAGCTCCATCATTGCACGATTGGCACGCGACTGCTGACGTGATGAATTGCAAGACCCTCACTCTCTCAAAAATCTTCATGATGTTATTTGCGAGCCGCTGCACTTCGAGCTTGAAACTTTGATCTCCTGTTACATGGCTTCGAAGATACCAGTTTATTTAAATATATCCTAAGTCATGAAACGTCCGTTGTCTGGCTAAACGGGGGTGATTCTCTCTCACGATACAGTGGATTCCGCTCAATGGGACCACCTGATAATGGGACCAGCCGCCTATTCGGACCAAAATCCGAATCCCCGAATCTTCCCATCAAAATCTGTCCGGGTAATCGGACCAAGAAGTCGCTTAATCGGGCAAGTCGAGGCCGAGTTTTCGAAAAAATTCGAAGGGTTAGTGCGCAAGGCACTAACCCTTGCCTTTCCCCGCCCTCTCCTTGGTTAGTCCGCAAGGCACTAACCAAGGAGAGGGCGGGGAAACGTCGGAAGTACGAAATAGGGACAAGGGTTTGATAACCGTGGGGTAGGGTGTATGACGTATGGTCCGCAGTCACTTCGTCGGTGTTTCAATTGGTGATGAATTTGACGGAGGGACTACGGAGGGTTTGTGTCCGGCTCTAGGAAGGGCTTGAAAGCGGACCGGGTGCTTTCGATTCTTCAACAATCTGTAGAAAATTATATTCTTGAATACCGAACTCCGGACATGTTTCCCGGAAATCCTGGAAACCGGACAGACAAGGACATGTCCGGTCATATCGCGTCTCTATCCATAAAGCATCCATAAAGCAGTGGATTTGTGATGAAAATGACCGTGAAAGATCGGTTACGGCAGGGGTTCCCGAACTTTTCTGGTGGCGGCACCCCGCGGCATCTCGAGCTTGGGAGGGCGTGGGACATGCAGGTTGATTGGACCGTGTTCAGACACACGGTTGATTACTTAGGAGAATATGGAGGATCCTAATACGAACCATGCGTCAGAATCGGAGCCGATAGGCGCAAGACAGCATATGGTGTTATTCAATGGAGATTTTCGTCCAGAGATTACTCCTGGATAAGGGGGACTCTCAACATCGCAATTTCTGGGTCTACGAAAAAATTCCGCGTCGAAAATCCCGCGACGATAATCCCGCGGCGAGAATCCCGCCGCGAAAAATTTCCGCGGGAAAAAATCAGCGGGAAAAATCCGCGGGAAAAAAATCCGCGGGAAAGAAATCCGCGGGAAAAGAATCCGCGGGAAAAAATTCCGCGGGCAAGAACTCAACGAGCAGGAACCTCGCGAGAGTGAGTCCCGGGGATGACGGCCGTGAGGTCGGACTTGACTTGCAATGGGATATGTACTCACTGCGGAACCCGATTCATCAAAAAATATCTACAGACGTGGATCGTCGGGCTGCACCTCCGCTTTGAGCTCGATGATCAGCAGCTCGAGCCGGGGTTCTCAGATTATACACCTGATCGTGCGAGCCTCGATGTGAGATCGCGATATCTCACATCCAAACGATTCTTGGCGACAGTTCGATAGGATTCATCCTCAGTGCTGGTTGTGACCATGGAGTGCCCGAGTAACAAACGCAGGAACAACAAGTTTGCCGACGAAGGCTACCTCTATCACTTCGATGGTATGTCAACGGAACGCATCACGACTTTCTGGCGGTGTGAGAAAAAAGGCTTGTGCAAGGCCAGAGTGCACACAATCGGTCAAGTCGTCACGAAAAAACTCCATGCGCACACGCATGATTGTGATATAGCACGTGTGCATGTCAGTCAAGCTGTTGCCGAAATGAAAGCTTTGGCCACAGAAAGTGAAGCCAACACGTCGGGTGTAATCAACGCGGCGATTGAGTCCCTGGATGATTGTGTCCTGGGAGTAATGCCAAAGATCACGTCTCTTGAGAAAACGGTGCAGAACGTCCGGAAACGCTCTACGAGCACACTGCCGCCTCCCATCTCTCTCGAAGATCTGATCATACCAGAAGAGTTCTCCAATTATCAAGTTTCTCCAAGTGTGACCGAAAAATTCCTTCTTGGTGATACAGGACCGTCTAAAGACCGTATCCTAGTTTTCGGAAGGGAGAGGAGCCTGAGAATACTCCAAAGCAGCTCCACCTGGTATGTCGACGGTACGTTCTCGATCACACCAACTTCGTTCTTCCAAGTCTACGTGATCCTGTGCGAGCATTACGATGGCGTACACCCGATGTTGTACGCTTTATTGCCAAACAAGACGCAACATACGTACACGCGGTTGTTCGAGATGATAAAATCGTGGGACGATCGGATCAGCCCCTCGACAATTCATTGTGATTATGAGCTCGCGGCGATAAATGCAATCCGGGCGATCTTCCCGAGCACCGAGATAGCAGGTTGCTATTTCCACCTCGTAGGCAATATGAAGAACCAAGTCGTCTCACATGGTTTGCTCGCGGATTACAACAGCAAGCCGAAATTCGCTTGCGATGCGAGGATGATAGTTGCCATCGCTTTCGTGCCACCCGAGGGAGTCGAAGATGCTTTCGGAGCTCTCGAAGATTATCTACCGGAGGCTCTCCAACCGGTTCTGCATTGGTTTGAGGACTCGTATATCGGACGTCCTAAACGCCGCGGACGGCTCTCGAATCCGAGATTCCCGAATTCGATTTGGAGCGTGTACAGGAGGACGCTTGAGGGACGATCTCGCACCAACAATCATGCAGAGGCCGCCAATCGACGGCTCCAAACGGAGTTCGGCGAGGATCATCCACAACTATGGCGGTTAATCGACATGTTGAAGACCATCCAGAGGGGGCGTGATTTGTATTTCGAGTCTCTCGTGGGCGCACAGGCCGTTTCAACTAGACGTCGGGCTTACACAGAATCCGACAGCCGAATGCTGAAACATGTTGAAAGTTTTGAAACCTTTGCCATGCTAGATTATTTGAGGGGCGTCGTGTACGCATACACGTCAACAAGATGAGACGATCGCTTCTTCCAAAGTTATAGCTCAGATATCAATGCTTCATATTAGCTTCAAACGAGGTGTCCATGTCATGGGCCATGATTCTCTGCTATTCAATAAGGGCAGATTGATTTCACAATATCGGGTGCTCCCACATAGAGCGTAGGGAGATTGTTCATCGGCGATAGAATTTAGCCGAGAGCTTGACAACTACGGGGAGCACATTCGCTGAGCGAATTCATCGGTGTCACCAGACAGATTTTTATCAATTTCAGATGAACCGACAGATCACCGTCACAACCGATTAAGACCATCCGCTACCTCGCTGTAATCATGAAATTTCGAGCCGCGGAATTTTTTCGCCGCGAGATTTTCGCCCACGGGATTTTCGCCCATGGGATTTTTTCGCCGCGGGATCTTCGCCCACGGAGTTTTCTCGGCGGGATTTTTCTCGGCGGGATTTCCGCGGCGGGATTTTCGCCGCGGAATTTCCGTCGCGGGATTTTCGCCGCGGAATTTTTTCGTAGACCCGCAATTTCTCGGGACGGGTGAATACAATTCAAAAAATCAATGCTGAATGAGCGCTTTATGACGCGACGTTCCGATGCGCGTCCGCTCTCGCTCGGGCCGAACGCAGAATGTGCGCTCTTGCGCGCGTGAGACGATCAGGCTCTTGTGGGTGTCAGCGAATCTTTCGATGAATACCGAGCGAATGTTATCTCACACCATTTTCAGAGCAGAGGCAAGCTGACTCTCGTCCTTCCAGTCGCTCGTCCTTCCAGAAGTCGAATCGTTCGGTTTTCGGAATATCTTCGGCGGTACGGGGAGTCTGCTCGTCTGCTTTTCTACTCTATCACAATCCAGACCGTAGAGTGAAAAATGAATACAGCTGACGCCAAGAATGAAAACCATGAGAGAACCATGGAGAACCATGGGTTATGTCGTGTTCTTGCAGCTGTAGGGCCCAGCGAGCTAGTCTCCCCGTCAGATGTTTTGCGGACATCAACCAGCAGAGAGCGTGATGGTCCGTAATCGCCGTGACCCCTCTCCCGTACACGTATGGCCGGAATTTCTTCATGGCCCACACGATCGCCAGCCCCTCTTGATCCGTCGTAGAGTACCGCGTCTCCGGTGCAGTCAAAGTTCTGCTCGCGTACGCTAGGACTCGCTCCACGCCTGACGAATCTGTTTGTGCGAGAATCGCGCCGATGCCACTCTTACAAGCATCAGTTCGTACCGTCACCGGGCGTCGTGTATCGAAATGACCAAGAACCGGAGGCTCGACGAGTCTTCGCTTCAATTCATTGGAGGGTGATTCTTGCTCTGAGCCCCAAGTAAATTTCACTCCATCCTTGAGAAGGTTGTTCAGCGGTGCCGCGAGCTTAGAGAAATTCTCAATGAATTTTCGGTAGTACGAGCTTAGTCCGAGAAAAGTTCTCACGGCCTTCTGATTTTGCGGCCGCGGGAAATCCTGTATCGCTGTCGTCTTCGTTGATTCAGGTCGAATGCCCTCCTTGCTGATGTCGTGACCGAGCAGCGTCAGTGTCGTCGCCGCGAAGTTGCACTTCTTGATGTTCAACGAGAGGTTCGCCTCGTTCAAGCAATTCAACACATGGCGGAGCCGATCATTGTGTTCCTCAATTGTCCTCCCGAAGATATGTACCCCGCAACTCCACCAAATGAAAGAACGGGGACTTTATTGAGAGTACCGACAGGTTGCGGCCGCTTTCCAAGCTGGCTGTCTAATGACTAACTTCTAATCTGCCCTGTGTCTGTGTCTAGGGTTTCTACGTGGCCCGCGTGTCGTGTATTTCCCCGGCTGTCCCTAACTATGGCTCTCCTACAATATCTGATCCGACCCTTACCCTGGTTTTGATTCCATTCCGTCAAATAGTACATCACAGAATTCGCTGTTATTGACAATTTTCCGCATACATGACTCCCGTAGTATGAATTTGAGTCTCGTTTTTGCGCCCCAAGAGGGTGCGCCCGGGGCACGAGCCCCCTCTGCCGCCCCCACCCCCCCTGGTTGCGCCAGTGCCCGGCTGCAGAGAATTCAGCCGTATTCTCGTCAGAAAAATGAACCGCTAGGAAATTTGCCATGGGGACAGTGGCCCTTTTCAAGTCACTCCCAAACCAGAGCCGGTCACGAACGTCCCATTTGTGACCGAACTCGTTCCTCAAAGAGACTTTTTCGAAATGGTTGGTCACACTACCCCATGAGTCCCGATTTCGTAAATGCAACGCCCTGCTGGCCCTCGAAGCCTCACGACGTCGTGTGCGAGATCAGCTTGCCTCTCTGCTGCTGTCTTCGCTCGTTTACCCGAATTCTCTGTTACCTCCCCCTTGTTCCAGGCATCCGGTTCCACCATGATTCTTCAGAGTATCCAGACAACTGACCGATCTTCGTTATCAACCTTCAGATTACCCCACCCCAACTCAATCTCTGTTGACAACGAAGTATGAGCGATTTTCGAGTAGTTGAAGGGGTACGAAAAACGTGTCCGAAATACCGTTAACGCGGTCCGGTAAACGTGTATCATCCGTTATTTTTTTTCGCTTGGACCGTACTTCAACCTGATGTGGCGAAATCGATTACCACTCCGTGTTTTCCGAAGATATTTCCGTCTAAACTTGACCATTTTTCGTGACATCCTCCTATCGATTGGTCCCCCGATCCGATTTTAAGGACGTTTCCCTGTCAAAATACACTCCTCCGAGACTTAGCGCGGATATTACACAACCAACTACCGGTACGGATTACGTCCGGTAGTTTTGGTACTGCGTGGGTTGGTCCCCATGCATGGGACCTTTCTCCTCCCGAAGTTTCAACTTTATCGCTTTTTCCATGTAGTAGTTCATCGCGAATAACGTCCTCCATCGAACGTGCATCTCTCATGAACTTAAAGGCGCTTTCGCGCCAAAAAAGGATCGAACTCGGCTAGCAGTTCAGTTGCCATCAGGAAATTTCCATTATGGGAGGATCCGACAACCTCGTCAGAGCCTCTGAGCGCAAGACCGCGATTTGTGAGCTTTCTCACGACCGCGACAACACGCTTCATAACTTGTTTCCAGTAATTTCTCTCCTGGATAAGTTCCGCACTCAGCAATTGGCTCAAGTTTCCTTGTGAACCTCTTGCTCTTAGAGTCAGGAGAGACTTCTCATGGTGAATTGAGCGTTCGTGTTGCTCCATGCTGCTTTCTGTGTTTTTCCAATCGTTGAAGCCTCCCGTCGAACTGAACAAACTCTCGACTTCGGAAAACAACAGACACGGTGCACAGTAAATAGCACCTTGAGACTCCGAGTAGACTAACCAGCGTCGCTTCGAGATCTCGCCGTTAGGAAGCTTTCTGTCGAGAAACGCTGTGCTGAAATAACGCGTCTGATGTTTGTATACTCGTTTCGAGCTCTGGAAGTCTGATTCCAAATTTTGAGGAAACCCTCTCGCTGCTACGAAATCTCTGAGCTCATCATTTACAACCCATTTGGCTGGATCTTCCTTAAATTCAAACAACTGAGGCGGGGACGATGCTGATGCAAGGTGATTGTCTGCGGAGCATCCCTCGTCTTGGGCTTGCTCATCTTCTTGCTCTTCAACTTCTCTAGCTTGCTCGTCTTTGATTTCTCCGTCATCGTTCGAAGATATGCTTGAAGACGTCGACTGTAATCGCTCGCAAGGTTTGCTCCCTCCACTCGGCGGTCTCGAATTGTTGCTCTTGATGAAGAAACTCTCGATTTTCTTCGTTTTCCCCAAGAGCTCTTTCTCTTTGAGCCGCTTCTCTTCCGAACGCGTCTTATACTCACAACCGCTGAGACGTACCCTGCCGTCGTCGATGCTTCAGTTAGCTGTCAGAGGTGGTGAGAGCGAAACATGTGACGGCGGTAGGTAGATGACTTTGTTTACCCCTGCGCTTAGCGCGTTCACACGTCACACGTCGCCTGACTGCGCGAACTATTCGCTGATTGGAATCCACTGTCGCTTCGTAGATTTTGAACCGGTCTTTTTGGATGGAGCTACCGAAAATTTGCCGCCCCCGTAAATGTGCCGCCCCAGGCTCTAGCCTGAAATGCCTAAGGGTAAATCCGGCCCTGCTCGTGCCCTGTACAAAGACACACGGGGTCTCGCGGCAGGCAACGGATACACAGGAAATGAATCTACGGTGCGAATCCCTCAAAATGACGGAATATGCAGTCCTGGTACGGAAATTCGACTCGGATTCGGTTGTACTGGTGCAAAATACCTCAAAACAACGGAACATGCAGCCCTGGTTCGGAAATTCGATTATCAATACCAAAAGTATGGAAAAACGAATTTCCGTACTTTGGGTACAAATAGAATTTCCGTACTACGGAAAATGATGCCTACTCCGAACCCGTCCGTGTTGCTGCAGCAGAGCGCCACGAGCACCATTACGACGAGTTTCATCTTCGTCTCTGTTGAGCTAGGAATACCGACTCCCGGGGCTGAATAGCTTAAACTGACGCGGGCAGAGTATCACTCAGACAAGCGCTTACGCGTAGCAATTCAGCTGTGCTTAGACAGCTGCAGGTGATTCTCTCGAATCAGTAGCGGCACCTGGGTGGATTTTTTACGAAGCTGAGGGCGCAAGCAACCCATCACCAACCTCAACCATCTGCCCCCCACGCCCCCGTGAGTGACCCTGGTTATGCGTACGTCGTGCGAGCATGTTAGGGAGCACGGCGCATCTGTGTGTGTGTTTCCATGCACCCTCATCCTAAGATGACTCCTGATCCAGGAGGGGGCTTAGCCCAGCAGATGCCGGTTACAGTTTAGAAAGTGGACACCGTTGAACCCGCCCGGCAGCAGGGATCGAACCTGCGACCTTCCGCTCGACGCAGCGTTTACATGGCAGCGTGCAACGTTCTTGCGCTGTGCACATTTCCACTCGGCCACGCGGCGGTTTGATAATGAAGCTTGCTGCTACATACACATTGTCGAATTACCCCGAGTCATCTCATTCTCTCAGTATCATTCAACCCAATTCTCCCAGTCGCATTACAAAGCCGCATCCGATATCAAGGCCCTATTCAACACCTTCAAGGATCCATCGGTCAAGAATCTCCTGGAAGAGCGCCGCGTCGAGTGGAAATTCATCTGCCCCCGTGCCCCATTTCACGGCGGGTTTTTCGAGCGATTGGTCCAAACCACGAAACGGGCCCTCGCGAAAACTTTGGGTCGCAGTTTGGTATCTTTCGAAGAGTTCCGAACTATTCTTATGGAGTTGGCCGCCTGTATCAATGATCGTCCGCTAACTCAGTCCTCCGGTGACCCTGCCGAAGTCACCGCGCTCACACCAGCACACTTCCTGCGTCTCGGTCCAACAGCACCAAGCCTGTGTTCGATCCTTCCGTTGGACGAGTTGGGCCCTGGTGGAGCCGTCAGCGGTGACCGCTTGCGAGGCGCTCATCAGAGAGTGAAAGCGTACTTCGAAGCGCTGTCCAAACGATGGAAATGCGAGTACATCCTTCATCTTCGAACAGCAAACATGCGCCGAGGATGGCCGACGGCTCCGATTCCGATCGGTGACGTCTGTATCTTGAAAGAAGACAACCTCGCTAAGACAAAGTGGAACCTCGTCAGGATCCTCAAAGCTCACGAGGGTCGTGACGGTCTCGTACGAACGTACACCGTCCGTTTCCAGAACGGTTATGAGTCGCGCCGCGCCGCGCAGCTTCTCATCCCGCTGGAAGTCATCTAAATTCGTAGAACCAGAAATAGCCCCCGCTATTTCGGGGGGGGAGTGTCGAATTACCCCGAGTCATCTCATTCTCTCAGTATCATTCAACCCAATTCTCCCAGTCGCATCATTCAAATCTACCCGGCTCCAGAGGCTGGTGGGGAAAGGGTTCCAACGGTTCTATTAAATGAGAGAGCAGTGGCGGATCCAGGAATGGCTCGAGGGGGGGGCGGTTTCAGATTTTCGGTGTTCCGGGAGTATTTTTACACCCTGAAGTTGCGGTTGAATATTGAACTGTTTGTCTCATAATTGTTTGGTACAAACATTTTCTCAGAAGATTCATAAAATTTTCTCTTCTGATCCGTACATTCCGCCCGGGAGACCGGACTCGAGGGGGGGGGGGCGCTTCGACTCCGCTCGTAGGACTCTAATTGTAAGCCTAGCGTCGTCCGCGCCTGCACAGCCTTCCACCGTTATCATGGCTTCCCTGAAGGCCCTTCGTCAGTTACGTGAGCTGGAACGTCAGCAGATCGCCGCGATCGATTGTGAAGTGCAAGCTTGGCAAGGAAGATCCTCGTCAGAACTACAACAGGTCCTGCCCGACCTGATGGCCGTACAAGAGCGGCTTCGGCTTTGTCTTGAGAGACTCCATAGCTACGGTGAGCGTATATTGAGCCACAAGGGACTGAACGATGCTGCGATCGCCGAAGAGCTTAGTACAAGTGAAGTGTGTTCCAACCAGGCTGTAAACTGCCTCGCCAAAGTCAACTCGTTCGTCGCCATGGCCAAATCGCCCGCTGGTGAACAATTGCAGCGTCCTTCGAGTCAAGTTCCGTCAACTCCCTGGACGCCGGAGTCTACAGCAAGCCCGTCATCTTCCCGGCTACCATCGGATGATCATGTTCCACCAGCTGCTCCAGCTGTGCCGACCGTCATCGTTGCTCACCCAAGTAATCTAGACGTCTCGCCCGAGGTCTTCGAGGGCGACCGACTGCAGTACCGTGTGTTCATAACCCAGTTTCACAACTGGGTAGATCGGCGTAGCACTGCAACTCCGATGGACAGGCTGGCTGTCCTCCGGAAATACCTGAAAGGTGACGCGCGGACCATCGTCGCTGCGCTGGAAGTAACCGACGCGAACTACGACGTGGCCTTGCAGCTTCTTGAAGAAAACTACGGACAGGTTAGCATCGAACGTCAAAAGGTGATGTCCTCACTCTTCACTTTGCCACCGGTTCGTTCCTCCCTCGATACCGTGGGCCTACGGATACTGCTCAGCAAGGTCCAGGCAGGACTCAAGTCTCTCGAAGGTATCGGGAATCCGCTCCCGGCTTACGCTCTCGCATTCGAGCCCAAGCTGCGGGCAGCCGTTCCCTCAAAGCTCGTATTCGACTTCATGGAGATGAAGCGGCTTGCCAAGTTGAGTGCTCCCACCGCCGAGAGTCCGCCGGCCGGGGCACAAGACGCTGCCGCTGAATCCGCCCAATTCGTCTCTGAGCTTGTTACGTACCTCGTGCGGTATACATCGCATCGCGAAGAGACCGCAGCTATCGAGGCCGCGAACGGTGAAAGAGACCACGACCGCCGGAAGAGGCCGTCGTCAGTGAAAGATCAGTCCGCCCGTAATCGGGCCCCGAGAAATCATCAGCTCTCAACGGTAGCCGCATCGACGAAACGACCACGCCGGCAAAGAGAGTGTCTCTTCTGCAAGTCCAACGACCACGCAACCTCTCGTTGCACCGCATCAATGTCCCACCATCAACGCGTGAGCCATCTGAAGAAACTTAAGAAGTGCATCCGCTGCTTCCGTGCGGAGCACACAGAGAAGAGCACTTGCCCAGGGCCGTTTGTTGAGTGCGATGTTTGCCACAAGAAACATCACTACACCTGTATGCACCCTACGTCGAGTTCTCATTCGGCAACGGTCTCCGCGGCGACCAAGAGCAACTCCATGGATCTCGACGGCCCCTTCAGTACGATGATGTTCATGGCCACAGCATACGTGATTCAAGATGGCACGAAATTGCCGATACGGATCTTCCTGGACTCCGGCAGCAGTCTGGCCTTTGTGGCGCCTGCTGTACGTCGCCTTATGCCACATCTGAAGCCGGTGTCCGGAGCCAATCTCAAGATCCAAGCCTTCTCAAGTCTGCACAATGTCCGTGCAGAGCGACTCAAGCTTACCCTGCACAGCACGCATAGTACCGACGTGATAGACATCTTCGCGTACGAGCATGAATTCGGCGTTCATCCAATCACGGAGTGCCCACCTCATGTCAGGAACGAGGGTTGGAAAAGTGGGAATCTGTTGGCTGATTGAGGTGGATTAAGTGTGTTGACGGAGAAGACAGCGGACGGCCAGAACGAGGGATGTGCAAAACGCGAATAAGAGGGAAAGGGGGAAGAGAGAAGCCGTCAACGGCGAGTTGACAGCAGTAGCAAACAGTTAGAGAGCGAAGTGAGAATCGACTGTGAATAAACTGGTTAATCCGAAGGTCTACGAACTACACGTGTGATCACTCTTCATCCAGGCCCCCCCAGTGCGTTACACTCATGTACTCAAGGCGATAAATGAGTTCAAAAAGACCCACAAGTTGGCCGACCGCTCGCTAATTGGTGAGTTCCCGTCTACCGCTCCCGCCGTGCTGATTGGTATGGATCAGTTCTTCAAAATCGCGTACACGGGAAGAGAGGAGTTTCTCGTTGACGGCGTAATCGCAAAGGAGACTCGACTCGGTTGGATACTTGGCGGACCCACTCGTCCCTCGGTAAGCCAAGCTGCTGTCACCTCAGTCGAAGCCGTATGTTCCGCTGCTACCCTCTCGCAGCCGGCGGCGGACGTGGAACGACTGTGGCGATTTGATCAGATCGGAGTCAAAGATGATGACACTCAGCCGGCACTTTCGAAAGACGAGCAATCCGCGCTCCAGCAATTCGAGGCGTCCTGCACATATAACGGTGAAAGGTACACCGTTGGCTTCCCGAAACGCCCAACCATCAGGGGTCTGCTCAACAACAAGGCAGTCGCTTACCGTCGCTTGATTTCCAAGCTCCGACAAGTTCAAAGGAGCGAGGAAATTTACTCTCGTTATCACCAAGAGGTTACCAAGTTCGTCGCCGAAAATCACGCCGAGGAAGTCACGGACTTCGATCTCGAGCAACCTGACGCCTCTGACGGATGTTTCTACATGCCACATCACGCGGTTGTTTCCGCAACTGACAAGGGTCAGAAGTGGAGAGTTGTTTTTGATTGCTCTTCTTCGGCTCCGGGCGCTTCTTCGCTGAACGCGCATCTCCTAGCGGGTCCAAATCTGAACCCGGATCTTATTCGTTTACTGCTCAACTTCCGACTGCATACGTATGCAATCTCAGCTGACGTGGCTTCAGCGTACATGCAAATCCAAGTTGCAGACTCCGACAAACCGCTCTTCAGGTTTTTCTGGAAAGGTCCGCAGGATTCAAACGTACGCTGCTATCAGATGAAGAAAGTTACCTGGGGTGCCACTTCTAGCAGATTCTTGCTCGCTGCCACCATACGCCAGCACTTCCGGCGAACTGGACCCACCCTACTGCAGCGCTTCGGTGACTTCTTCTATCATGACGATTTTCTGAAAAGCTTTCCCACGCTAGAGGAGACTGCCTCTGACATAGACTCTCTAATCAGCACCCTGAACTCGGCGAGCATGGCCTTGGCCAAATGGAAAGCGAATTCAAAAACCGTCGTTAGCTACCTCAAAGGTAAAGGCGTCGAATCTCTCTCACTCAACCTTACGGGGGGGAGAGATCCTGGGAGTCCTGGGCATCTCCTGGGCGCCGAGGGAAGACGACTTCTGCTTCGTTGTGACACCCCTCACAGCGCTGGCAAAATCGGAAAAACGCTTCGTCCTGAAGCTGGTGGCCTCGTTGTTCGATCCATTGGGATGGCTCTCACCTTTCACTCTCCGTGGAAAGCGCATCATTCAACAACTATGGTCCGAAAACCTCCAATGGGACCAACCAATCATTAGAAATCTCCGCGCCGACCTTGACTGTTGGATCTAAGAACTCGAATCGTTGTCACGTATCCAAGTGCCTCGCTGTTACAATCTTCAGGGCGAGACACCGACCTCATATCAGCTCAATGTCTTCGCCGATGCGTCGCACAGTGGGAGATTCGTGCTCGAAACCTCAGATCGCGTTTTTCGCGATTTTGAAGTATGAAACGTTGAATTGAACCTAGAGAGGATGGTCGCATAGGCTCGGGGCGGTTGTTCGGGATAGACCAGATGGAGATCTGTCGAAAGGAATTGCCACCGCCCCCCTCGCAAACTCTCCCTCAGAAAACTGTCGCTCTCCCTGAAGATATCCATAGTTTTTTAGATCCCCGCGATCCCGGCTGGGCGCATGTTGAGTCCAACTCCTCACCAGAGTTAGAGTATACCATGAAAAGTTCAGCTGCTAGTTCGCGCAAGTACGAGAATACGAGAGGAAAACTTGAAGAGCGGTCGCACTTTCCCTTTTTTTTCGGTATCGCTTTCTCGACTCCAGGCGCACCGATCTCGACCAGATGAGTTGAATCCGACGTGAAATGTCATGGACTTTGAGAAGAAAGACCGGTCGACCTGATCCGAACCCTCGAACTATGCTTAAATCGAACCGCCTCGAATCCCACCCAGAGCCACTGGTTGGTACTGCGTTCCCAGACTTAGAATGAACAACACGGTTAGATGATGCGAAGCCTCCGCATGTGCTGGAGATCGATTGATTTTATTATTCCGAGTCGGAGTCGGAGTCATCCTCTTCAACTCCCGCTAAGAGCTCTACTACGTCCTCGTCATACTCATCGTCATCTCTCGCTTGCATCTCCTTGTAGCTGTAGATGAGCGGATCGGATGACGCCAGCATAGTGTGCAGGATATCTTCGTTAGTTGCTTCTCGACTCGTTTTCCGTGAATGATAGAGTCGTGCCTCTCGGTAAGCCCTATTCTGAACCTCTTGGGCTTCCTCGCTCAGCCTGCCAATCGGCAAGGAGGCTTCGCTCAAGATTTGAGGGCCGTGGATGAGTGTTTTGTGGACCGTATTTGTCATAGGGTACCAAGGATACAAACTGACATACAGTTGGGCGGTTTCTACGCAAAAATTCTTGAACCCCTTCACCTCGAGTTGGTCAGAGCAATTTATCGCATTCAGAATAGTTTTGAATCTGCGGATCAGCTCCTCGTCGACTTCAGTGATTCTGGCAACTTTTAAGAAAGCGGCGAAGAAGCGTCGGGAGGTGTTGCCATCGTTGGTAGTCCCCAAGCCTTGCTTCACGAAGTCTACCTTCAAGCCGAGTTCTTCCTTGAGCTCATCCTGTATTCTCTTCTTCTCAGCCATCTTCGCCTTCTTCGCTGCATCTCCCTTTACTTGCCACCTCTCGAGCTTCTTATTATACGCGATCTTCAGGATAGCTTCCATGAATTTTATCCTCGCGTGTAGAGATGACATCGTCATATGATCAGCGGATGGCACTCGATCGAGAATATTCTCCAGCTGGTTCATTTCGCTGGGCTGGGCTTTGCAGATAGAGCAGGTTTGCAATCCCGGAGTATCGTTCAGTGTTTGAAGAATCTTGCCGTCGATCATGGAGAGGATCATGTCGAAGCTAACCTGAAACCAACTTGCCTCTGACTACGATTTCTGAGACTCCCAAGTTCGAAATCTCTCCCTTTACTCTGTCGATTTCCGCAGTTATCACCGTCGCACCCTCTTTGACAAGTTCAAAACGTATCGGGCGACACAATCGTGTGGACGAAGGTCTCGGATTCTCCCAATAAACTTCCTCGCGAGAAGAGTCTGTATCCTTGAGAAGTCTGAGTGGAACGAAGCAAGAGACGTACTTGCGCGAACTAGCAGCTGAAATTTTCATGGTATACTCTACCTCTGGTGAGGAGTTGGACTCAACATGCGCCCAGCCGGGATCGCGGGGATCTAAAAAACTATGGATATCTTCAGGGAGAGCGACAGTTTTCTGAGGGAGAGTTTGCGAGGGGGGGCGGTGGCAATTCCTTTCGACAGATCTCCATCTGGTCCATCCCGAACAACCGCCCCGAGCCTATGCGACCATCCTCTCTAGGTTCAATTCAACGTTTTATACTTCAAAAACGCGATTTGAGGTTTCGAGCACGAATCTCCCACTGTGCGCCTTTTTGAATGAGACGCCAGGGGTCGTGTAAGATGCGCGGAGCACTGGCAAGGCTTTTGCCAGCCTTGTGATCATGCAGCAGGCACGTTCATCCCTACTCTGCTTTCCTTGAGCTCTTGCATCTTTGCTCTGAGGTCTTCGAGGGCCGCTGTTGTTCTTGGCAAACTGTGCTGCCGGATCAGCTAAACTACCAATGAGTCAGTATCTGCAAGGCAGAACATCATCCTGTTCCTTGTCCCGGTTATCAATTGGCCGCATGTGTCAAGTATGCTCTGCTGACGATGAACATAAGGTCAGACTGCTCACGCTGAATTGTTGCTCTTGGAAGAACTCAGAGCCAGCATGCGGCGAATCTGATGGCTGAAGCGCCTGCGCCGTATGAAAGAACTGCTTCGGATTGCGTAGGGTTATTTCGACGATGTTTCGTGATTCCTTGCATGATCCGTCCGAAGAAAGCTCGTGAGCTGGCAAACAGAACTTGATTGCAGGACGGCCAAATGATGATCGAAGCGGTTTCTGATTCTTCGACTACAGCATGGGTGCGAATGTGTGCGCTTGGGCCGCTGCTGTCATTCAGAGCAATGCCGCCGCTGTTACTTTTCCAATTGTTCGAATTCAAACTGAATACGCGCAATTCCTGACAACTTCATTCACCTCGGATAGCTACCAATACGGCCGAGATTTGAACGAGCCATATTGTCGGCCTTATTTAACAGAAAACAACAATGGCGGCGGATTTGATCGGTCAGCCACAGGCGACCTCGTCACAAAAGCGCAGCGAATGATTACTTGCTCCAGCTTATGGGGAATCGCAATCTCAGCACGTACCTTGGTGCCTGTTCATGTTGTCGATGGAATGCTTGAGGCAATACGCAGGTACGCTTGCGATGCTCGAGAACAACAGCCACTTCCGTCCCGTGACCAACGCGCCTATAAACGGAGTTCTCCGTTAAAACAGCTGCAAGTATGTCAACAGGCAAAGAGCTTGAAAACGACAGCTGGCAAACGGAACGAAAGCGAGCTCACCGCAACCATCAGCGTTGCAGATGCGAGCAAGTCTTCGAAACCGAGGACTGCAAGTATCAGCAAACGGTGAGTGAAAGAAAGAGGCTAGTCTGACAGGGACGGCCCTGGCGAAACGCGAGGATTACAAACAGAACTTGATCTGAGTGCCCAGTCACCGAAATGGGGAAAAAGTCGAAGGGTTAGTGCGCAGGGCACTAACCAAGGAGAGGGCGGGAAACGTCGGGAGTACGAAATAGGGACGAGGGTTCGAAAACCGCGGGCCAGGCTGTGAGACGTGTGGCCCGCAGTTTATTTGTCGGTGCTTCAATTGGAGCAATGCGAAGAGTACTCCGTTCATCTCAAGTAGGTGGTGATAACGAGTTTTACACGGTGGACGTGGCGATGACGAGTGGATGTGAAGTTTGGTATGTTGTGGGTTCGGGTCGTGTGAACGGTGGAGTCCGAATGGCTACAGTGATGTGGGTGGTTGACGGTCAGTGAAATGGTAGGTCGGGGGGAGTCGACATGTTCGAGGGGTGTATCACGTACTGGTTAGGGACGGGTGGTTGGTTGGGGTTTTATCGTTGATAACCTGATGTAGATGTTTCTCTCGTTGGAACGGAGTCTAGGTAGATCAGTGTATATGAGGAATGTAAGGTCTAAAACAGGGACACGATTTTATTGAGGGAACTACGAGGCATTACGTGTGTGAGACGGATCCTTTCGCCATAGAGATCGTAGATCTGGATCCTAGAGGTTCTAGGTTCAAGTGTTGTGCGATTGTGTCACAAAAACAGTCGAGATGGGCGTTCGTGGGTACCTCGGGAGTCGGTTTTGGGAAACGGAGAATGTGGACCTGGGCTCAACCGTGGTAACCATGGTTAGGGGTGAAAGAAAATCGCGGGGATCGCAGGAAGCCGTCGCGTTGTCAGGTGTGTATCGCGATTTTCGAGCTGGTAGCTGGTAACGTGGCACCACGCGAGCCAGGTTACTCGCTTGGTGCACGGGGACCGTCCGGGGGCGCGATTAGGAACTTGCTTGGAAGCACGTCCTGTTGAGGAGCGGTCGAGGGTCTGTTCAGGGATCCGCCCGGGGACAAGGTCTGTTGAGGAGTGTTCGGGGATTTCCTCGGATACCCAGTACAGGACAGGATGCGATCCGGGAACAACTCAAGGCACCTTCGGTACCGCATATCAATGTAGCACCGGAGGTTGGGTCGTCCGTGCGCGGAAGAGGTGAAGAAGATGCCTGAGGGTCACATCTTATTGTTAGACGTGAAGTTCAAGGTGCCGGCAGTCAGACCAGTCTGAGGATCCTGTGCTGAGGGGGAACAGCACAGGCGTTTGGTTCAGTCATCGAGGATCGCCAAATTTTTCACAAGGTCGATGGTTACAAACGGGCGGTTCTGGTGGCCTGAGACCCGGTGAGATGTTCCATTTGGTTACCGGCAATTTGAGCGCAGAGTCGATCTGAGCGCCGAAGAGGACTGAGCGCTTATGTCACACTTATCGTAGAGGAGTCGCGGCGTAGCTCGGGAAAAGCCGAACTTCTCATCTAATTCCGCGAAACTTCCTACGTTGTTGCTCTAAGGAGATCTCAAAGTCGTTGCATGCACTTTGAGAGAGCCGGGTTCGCTCGCGTTGCGTTTGACGATCAGAACCATGACCGCATCGATGATGATATCGTTCAGCGATTCGCGTTAATGACGTGGCGCATTTCCTCGGACGATGACCGAGAGAGTCGACTTGGGCCTCGTCCCCGAGCTGTAGCCCTCGGACGCCGTCTGTCAAGGTCGTCTCGGACTTCTCGGCGGACTGATCAGGATTAGATCACTTTTCTATGAAATGGAATAGGTCTGGATGCGAACGATGACATTGAAGGTTCCGGATATACTCACCCGCGTGCGGAGCCTCTTTTCTCTCAGATCCGAGCTCGAAGAAGCGCCACAGCGCCAGTGACCATTCAATTCTGTGGTCCCGCAGCCTTCGTGCCAACATAGCTGAGATGAGATATGGGACAGAGTTAATTTGAACGGATTCGTGCTCTGGAGACCTAATGTATCACGGAGTGCTAGCTCAACCAACAACGTATCGAGAGGATAGCGAACGGAGCGGTCCAGACCGGGCGACTCTCTCTGAAGGACGATAGAGATGCATGCTGGGGAGCGTTTTCCAGAGATTTCTTCCTCCGATTGCCGGAAGAATGTTTTGGAATTTTTGTCTGCAACGTGTTCGCCGCTTTTCTCGAATCCGGCGAAAACTACCGTGTTTCGATAAGATACAACCGGTACTACTCCCAATCCTAGCTCTCGACAGGAGCCAAACAATGAAAAAATTCTGGCGCCGACACGTATGTCATGGTCCCTCGGTAAGCCGTTACTCTCCATTGTACGAGTGTGTAACGGGTGTACTACGGATAATCCGCTCCGTTGATCTCAGACACAGGAGCATGTTCTGAATACCATCACGAACCCGAAGACGGAGGATATTTCTCGCCATGTGCAGAACATGCGGTGGCGTCACTACACGCCTGTCTCTTTGTCGGATTTCGGATATACACATACTATACTATTTATAATATGAGGTGTTGCCCGGATCCGATAAGCGTCGTTCAGTTTTATGTCAAGCGCATGTCCGAGGTAGATTCCAGAGAACGACAGCCCTTCCGCGTATTTGTGGAAAAGTAGACTCTCAGGGACTCGGTTTTGTTCTGGAGCAATGTCTGAACAATAAACCAAGAATATTCAACATTTCCATGGTCTCCCCATCACCACTCGTCGAGTCCGATTCTTGAACCTTGCTCCCAAAAACACCCCAGTCGACACTAATACCGTAATATATGGATATAACGGTCACTCTACTAGATACCACAACCACACCTCTATATTCGACTTCAGAACATAACCACTGAGATACGACAATTTATGTACAGTGGAACCTCGATAAAAGGGACTCAGCGGGACCGGAGGCTTGAGTCCCTCCTAACGGGGTAGACAGTGGGTGTCCGCATTAAGGGCGTAAAATCATCATGGGACCGGGACCGGAGCATCACGTCCCTCTTAACGGGGAGTCCCTACTAATGGGGTCCGCACTAACGGGGTTTCACTGTATCAAATTTTCATTCAAATTCACGTTGAATGCATAATCGTCATTGAGAGCTCGCGACAAACATTTCACCATACGTGTCGACGTCAACAGGCACGTTGATTACTTGCCATATCATACCGTAAGAGCCCACGTAACGTAAAAGCCGTATTTGCATGTACGGGATACGTGGCGAGATTAGACGCTCGGTCAATAGGTCTAACTCCGGTAAATTTGGGGGTTTCACCGGGTACTTTGTACCCATTACTCAATGCTGGAATTTTTCCGCTTCGAAAGATCTTAAAACAATTGCTACACAACATGAATGTTGTGGTGTTCTCATCCGGAAAGTGTTCTACTGATTGTGAGAGTTCAGCGATTTCAGGACTTCCGTACTTCAAATCCCGTTGAAACCAGAGCCTTTCACAGACATCATATTGATGCCCAAATTCGTTTGAAACAAAACCATCATGAAAGTGTTTCATTGCTCAGGCCCATACCTGTGTAGGTTCCAACGTTCCAGTTCGACCGGTTCCCATCACCACGCTCCCATCGTCTGTAACTACCCGGTCGAGTTTCTTCTGAGCCCTCCGCTCCCTCTCAACAACCGCTCTCTTGACACGTTGTTCATTTGTTTCTCCCTATCTGGTTCGTCTCATCCGCTTCGCATCGTACGAACTGCGTCCCACGTGGTGCCTTTTTGGGTACTTGACTCGTCAAATACGTGCTCTGTCGAAAAAATACTCTCCTCCGAGACTCAGCGCGGATATTACACAACCTCTAACCTCGTTGTCGAGGTCGGTTAACTCACAGAGCACTCCTTCAGTCGACAACGAAGCCATATTAGTCACTCCCAAACGGTTTTTCAGTAACGTACCTAATAACCTCGCTCTGTAATTTTGAAATGTACTCCATAGCCTTCCTTCTCCGGTCCTCCATGAGTACAGCGATTCTTGAACTTAACGGTACTTGGACTAATCCGTAATTTCCGAACCACGCTGTACACCTGGTCGGTGGCCACTTCACATTCCCATTCCTGGTACCCGAAAGGATTTGCGCTACCAGCTAGGAAAAAAAAAATAAAAACCTCGACGTCACACTGCTTCATCCCATCCTTATTCAACTCCTTTCCGATGAATCGACTGGACTCACACGTGGTCAATGCATTTCATTGGTCCACGTCGCTTCGAATGATCTCTAGGTGCTGGAGAATGACAGGTCGACAATCATCTTTGGAAGACCCAGGCAATCAATGAAACGTATCAGCGTACCGACTATGTGGAGAAGGGGGATGGTACCTCGTGTTCAGAGACCGAGAAAGATGGTGGGCTCTCTCTCTGAGCCCACCATACCGCTGGAGTCCGTGCGCCTAAGAAACTTCCCTCGACCGACGACAGGGTGAGCATGATCTGTGCGTGCCTTATACGCATTCTGCACTGACGACGGCTCACGGTTGAAACGGAACTCTGAGCTCGGAGTCGTTGATCTCTGGCCTTACCCGACAGAGCGTTCTTCGATCAAGCGCGTTTGCGGCAGATTTCCCGCAAGAACAAGTGGCTCAGGCTAAGCACTGGGGGCCTATCTACCGCCCAGGACATGGTTGGGGGTACGGCGGAGCGGGTTTCATCCTTGTACCGAGAATGCCCCCCTACGTGCCGCCTCCGACTATCATCCCACCACCGAGAAGCCCACCCTCTCCGCCTGCGACAGGATCCGTCGCGAGCATAGGTCAGGCGAACCAAGCTGTTCCGGTACTTCCTGAAGTACGAAATTCAATTGACCCGTGAGTTTTCGGCAGCGAACTCATTCGTCGAGCTAATGGCAGCACTCAACTCAATACTTCCTAAGGGAGGACGCAACTCATGAGATTTCCACGGAAAATATAGCACCTCGAGAACCTCCATAAAAAACTCAACGCGGTGGCAGGAGAAATTCACCGCCAAACTGTCGCTGAAACTCACGTCTGATCGCATATGAGCTGATGATTGAGAACATGATGATGAATAACTGACTTCCACGACGAAATTTTTCTGATGTGTCATCGGATCGTGCGAATTTCGTCGCCGATACCCCTTTACAACTAGACCCGAACCTTTGGTTGTCTTCGAAGCAAAATTCTGACTCCCAGGTTCGCGGAAGATGAAGCTCCGATGTGACAACGAGTGTTATATTCGTTGTTGACCTGGAATAGATTATATCGGTCCGGAACTCAAACCGATAGAACCCCCTCGAGTTAGATTTCCCTTCACTAGGTGGGAGAAAATGTTTTGAGGACAGATTTCGTAAGCAGTGCCCGATTCAAAAGTAGACACGGAAGCACAATTTTACATCCACACGAGGTATTGGCAGCGATCCCATGGTTGTCGTGGATCATCGGAAGATAACAAATTGTTTTCGCGAGTATTCGTTGTGCTCTCAGATCGTACATCCAAGTCAAAGTTCGAACAAGGAAAGATGGGTGTAGAGACGATCTTCGACCCCGTTAGTAGTCACGAGGAAGCAGATTTCTGCGGCGAATTCGAGCCGATTTTAGGTGAGAAAGGGATTTCTCTGTGGCTGAACGATTCTCTGATTGACGAGTCGACCGGAAGAATGGGAATAATCCAATCGTGATGACGAAATCCATGATAGGCTTCGATCTGAAAACTTTAGGGGACCGGTTGGTTATTGAAGCTCCGTTCTTCATGTGATTCCAGACGATAACCTGTCAGTCATTTCTGATTTCGACGGCTGCATGTTCGACGGACCGTTCAGTGACCCTAAACAGAGCACGGATTCCCCCATCCAAGAAGAATCTCCAAAACTGGATCAAGTCGTGGAGCCTCTTAACCTGGAGCTGCGATTCCGGACAAACATGAAGGACTTCACAACGATGCTCATACGACCCTTGAGGATCCGAAAACAGCGTTCTCCCTGACCGGGCCTCAGGATGGTCAACGCAAACCGTCCATCGAGCCAGCGCTTGAATACGCTCCGCCACCGCTGACTTTTGAGGTCAAAAGCTGCTTGCAGGAGTTCGGCGATAGAGTAAATGGCAGGAACTTTGATAAAATGAGCTTATACACATATAGCTCCGGGGCACAGCTCCAGACAGTTCTGGGTGCCCATACGGTATTTGCGAAGCGCTTGAAAGAGCTGAGTCTCGTGGCGGGAGTGAGGGCGGGTGAAATTTCCTGAGCTGCTCATGTCATACAGCACGGGGCTTACTTTGACTTTGAGGGGTTCTGATTCCGGTGAGAACGATGTGGAAAAACTTCGCTGCACATAATTGGAGTTCGGGAACGCTCCCGAAAAGCAACATGGGCCGAAGCCTGCGCCTTCGCGAGGGAATACAATTCTTGAAACATGTTTTCGTCGATGGTCGAGGGACGAGCAATACTGTTGCTGTCTCGCTCCCGAAGGAAGAAGGTCGAAGAGAGAAGAAGATCATGGCTAGAAAGTGCAGGGTTAGCATTTGATTGATGAAGACCAGGGGTGAGTAAACTTTAGCTTCCTGATAGTGCAGGTCATGATTAAAGTACGCATCCAGGCGCCCCTGATCTTTCTCGCCCACCCATTTGTCACAGCCCATCAAAATCTCGAAGCATCGAGAAGCTGGGGGAGCCTTGATTCAACAGGTCGCTTTGGCTTTCTAGGCATGCACGGCTCTCCGAAGATTGCCGATTGACATCCGTTGACTGCGGCGACAGGATTTCTCATTGTGCCTCGTCTCGGGGAAATGCATAATGAGACTTTCCAGACAAGCGCTACTGGTTTCTTGGGCAGTATTAGCTGCGAAAAGAATCAATATCGAGCTGAGCAATCCAACATGAGACATCTCCAAGCACCCGCGTTGAGACAGCGAATAACCACACTATCTCCCTGAAATTTTCCTCAAACAACGATCGCGCATCATCCCAATTATTCGATGCTCCAAGAACGAGAGAGCAGCTTGGGAAGTAGGAGAGATCCAGCAATAAGCACGAGGCTGCCACCGCTTGGTATCTTCTATTCCTCGGATTCCCCTCTCAGAGTTTCTCTCCCCCACAAGAGGCGCCTCCCGATATCCCCGTGGCCGTGGTTGGGAACCTTAGAAGCTTAGAAGCAAGCGAGATCCACGGAAACAGAACGAGAAAAAGAATTCGGGTACAACCGGTGATCATTCGGCAACCTCTCGTGGCAGTGACAGCTCCTGCGACCCCACACTTATAGCTTGAAACCGTGCTCGAAACCGTGCTCGAAACGTCTGCAGAGCAACAGCTTCCAGGCCACGGACTGTGGTGAGACCTTCCCCGAGGAGACGGGCGAAATCATCCCGAGTGAGAATGGTAGTGTTAGCAGTCAGTCTTCGTAGCAATCCAGTCGAGTGTCGCATCGTACCGTAAGCTCTTCGAAGAGTTCTTCTTCCGGTGTATGTTCAAAGAATCAGAATCTCACGGTCTCAATAGATGGGATGCTGAAGGAAATTCGTGGCGCTCCGAGGAATGCATTGCCGTCCTGATTCCGATCTGGGTACTCCTCAGGCGAATCTATATATTTGAGCAGCCACGTTCCGGTGCTTCGGATCGGAGTTATAATCATTCGGATGATGATAGCGGTGGCGTCGCGCAATTTTTCCGTCTCATCAGGTCTATAAAATCGCGTTCTCGCAGAAGGGAGAGCCACCCCGCAACCCCTCAAAAAAAATCCTGGCTCCGCCGCTGGGTGATATGACAGAAGTGTCAGAACTTTGCATGCGCGGTTGCCTTTCCGATGTTGGTTCATGCAGTGGACCGGAGTTTTTCGACGTGAAATTATCACGCCACGTCGGACTCAGTACTACTGGTCTTTCGGAGACGGCGGGTGAGCTGGGTGCCCCATGATTCAGACCCGACTTCGGGAGAGAGAAGACACAGACCTTCCCCTCAGCCTCGTCGATGAGCCGTCAGGCGGATGCGGCTGTTTCCATCGGAGACTGTGTCCTCACATGCGCTTCTTATTCAATTTCATCGATTCCCCCCATGGCGGGTGTTTGACAAAGTATATCGGCAGCCAACACGGAAAATAATACGCTGAGTTACCGGCACTTCTTACCGGAAACTCATTGATGGTAAGAGTCAGCTATGTCCGACTGCGTTTGTACCTGGGCATACTTGTAGACGGCTCTTTCGGAGGCCGTGTGTTCAGAGCGCAGGTGAGAAGCTCATCGTTATGGTATCCACTTCTCAATTTCTGACCACAACAGAACTCGTGGAATCCACACCTTTGCTCCGTGGAAGAGCGGCCTACTGCGCGTTTTGGGAGTACTCGCTGCGCAGAAGACTCATCTAGCCAGGCACATCAGAACGCACACCGGAGAGAGGCCGTACCGATGCCGCTCGTGTAAAAATGCATATCCAACGAAGGATTCCTCAGATCTGCACGCGCGTATACATGCTGGTAAGAAACTACCATTGGAACTGAGCTACGCGAGGCTACAGCTCGCGAAGCAAGTTCTTCATCGTCTCTCCCACGGTTGGACGAAGATAGATTTCAAGAACCAAGATCTGCGCTGTTTCGCTCAACAGGCAGATTCGCACCCAGAGAATCCTCCTCATGGATGATAGAGTCGTTGTCCCCTCAGCTCTCCGCTCAGCGGTACTCGAGGCGCTTCACGCCGCACATCCAGGGATTGTGCGTATGAAGGCTTTAGCCCGAGCCCACTTCTACTGGCCTGGGATGACGTCGGACGTCGAGAAGCTCGTCAAGTCTTGCGCTCATTGCGCGCAACATGCGTCAAATCCGATGAGGGTACCACTGGCACCGTGGCCAGACCCGGAGCGGCCGTGGGTAAGAATCCATCTCGACTTCGTGGAGCCGCAGAAGGGCAACGCATTCCTCGTTGTCGTCGATGCTTACTCAAATTACGTCGACGCGGTTTTCTTAAAACCGGCCTCAAGCAGCAAGCTCGTGAATTACTTGGGAGGGGGGGGGGGGTTCCGTCACTTCGGCACGCCAGAAATTATCGTGAGCGATAACGGCGGCCAGTTCGGATCGACTGACTTCGCTAATCTCTGCGAACGCTTCTCCTTACATGCCCCAGGGAAACGGTCTCGCAGAAAAGATGGTTGGCACACTGAAGAACTCTCTTGACCTTCCGGTTCAAGAGTCCCTGGACGCCGCAGTTACCGCTTATAACTACACGCCAAATGCGTCGCTTGCCGGCAAAACACCAGCCGAGGTGTTCTTCGGCCGTGCGTTGCGGCCTCCGTTTTCCGTTTCCAGGTCGGCCGGACACTCGCTCTCGGAGCCCAGTCGACGGTTCAAAGAAGACTTCGATAGACATCACGGAGTGCGCCTTGGCTCGTTCGTGGAGGGGGAACGGGTCACTATAGCGCTCGACAACAAGCGGCGAGTTCCGGTCACGTTCGTCGAGCCAGTTGGAAAAGCGATGGCGCGGTTCAGGACTGGAGACAAGCTGCGTGGAAAAGGCCCGTGCGATGTCCAGTTTCCGACCACGATGAGGGAGAGCTACTCCCGGCCAATTCATCAGGTAATATTTCCGAAGATTCAACCCCATCCAGGACTTTCCAGGAAACAACCGATTCTGATTCTGAAGAGCCGGAGCTCTTCGAGGATTCGATCGACATGACAGCACCCTCCGAAGCCGGGGCCGCGGTTTGTCAGCGTCGCAAGCAATCGCGGAGCCAGCCACGCAAGCCACGCCGGAAGCGCCCGCCCGACGAGTGCAGCCACCGCGTGCGGCGAAACGCGTCGATGGCTACAGTGCCCTAGCCGGTATCCACCGCATGTTCGGACGACCCGACTAGGAGGGAGGGATGTCGTGTCCGATGACGGACTACAACGAAGCGTCCGCCAAGGCTATATGAAGCGGCCACGTTGTTAATAAATGTTCCTCATTTGCTCACGTCGTTGTCTATTTTGCGTCACAGGATGAAGTGAAAAACGATTCTGCATGATCCTCAGACTCTGATCGTGAATGCACTCAATTTGAATGTTTCCTCGTGTACAGCACACGGAAACGCCTACCATTTAATGGAGGACCTTTACATTGGACTCACATCGGCGCCCGAGAAGCTCTATTCGAGGATCCTAGATTGACATGTCCAGGCTGCATCTTTCACTTGTCTTCCATCTCTGGGCCGTATCCCCGTCAGTCCCCAGAATGACTCCAATTGACGTCTCATTATTGATGGAAAAATAAAAGTTGAAACCCGAATGATGAACCTGATTCACCAGACTGGTTTTCGTTCTTGAAGCAGTCGATCCCAGCAACCGGAGATAGGGATTGCCTATTGCGCATAACAAGAGACATCTCTAGGAGTACCTAGTAACGGGACTAGATGTCCTCCAGAGCCAACTACGACATGAATACCGAAATCAACTCCTTGGTCTGTGGAGTCAGCAATGGTCCGGAATCTGTTCTGAATGGAGCGCGCGTCACGCCTCGTGTTAGCTATCATGGTATTTCATCTAGACCCGAAGATGATGAGTCACCTCAGCATAATCGCACAGTCTCTCTTCACAGCGGGACAGTGCTCCCTGAAAAGATGATGTCCTATGACAGCGGTTCCCTAACTGTGAGGCGAAGACATTTCCGGTGAGGCGCAGAAATTCATTACGAGGGAAAAAATCTAGGGTCACATTGCGGAACGGTTCGAACTTCATCCCATTTCCCGAATGAGGCCAAAAGTTAAGACAGCAGATGCTTGCGCTTGAATATGGCGAAACTCGAATCCGCTGAACTCTCTTCTACGCTCAGCGCTATCTCAACTCGGCCTTCGAATTTCTCTGGCTCGTTATTGGCGACTCGTTCGAGAGACCTACCGGTCGAATTTCGCGTTTTCTGTTTGCGTCGTGAGTGTCATGATTTCCTATGAATGGGGATGCACGGCCGCGACGAGATCCATCGATAAGTTGCTGCGCGCGTCCTAAGTTCGTGATCCCCCCTATTTCCAAATGCGGCGAAACACATTCGAACGGCGAGACTCTCCTTCCGCCTACGATGAGCGCTGCTTCGGAAATCCTCTTCAGCGATACGGCTGCCAATGAAGTTGAAAAAGTCGCCTCTCGACGACCACGGTGTCCCGGAGGATGGACGAAATTTTCGAGATGACTCGAAGGGGAACTCTGAAACCCCCCCTCAAAATACCTGGTTGCGCATCAATTCCGATCGCAGTGACCTGTAACGGTTTTGGCTCTTCTGTCGGACTATCTGCCCGAGGCTTTGCGATGAAGCTTTCAAACTCCTTCTTCCTTTCTCATCGTCACATTCATGCGAAACAAGTTTTTCTGCATTGTTAGGCATCGAAACAAAGCTGAGAAACAGATTACAACTGAGCAATTCGTTGCGACTCATACTGACGTAAATGGAGATCGTTCTGGATGCAATTATCCGTCTCAATAGGCGTCAGGCGCATCCGTCACATTCTCACACATCATCCACATAAACAGAACATCAACAAACTCTTGAGCGCGGTTAGGTGCGTCCACTAGGACTCTCGACAGAAGAGGCGTCGGAAAGAAAAGTTTGGGAACCACTGTCCTATGAGGAAAGTAAGAGACGATGAACGCGGCGTGCCGGGCGAGAAATAGATGCAGTCATAAACAGTTGCATCGAATTCTTCGAATCTGGATAGCTTCCTGTGTTCAACAAAAATCAGACTGGGAATTAATCCTGAAGGTTAAAGCTGGCAGGATCATCTGTTCATCAGTCGAGTTTCAACTCCAAAGGCGTCGAGGATTTCAGAAGTTTCCGGATTAGATCCGTGATGTCCCTGTCGATTCTTGTGCTCGTGTCGTAACCGTGGCAGTCGCGCAAAGAAGCATCGAGGGCTAAATTCAGATTATTCGAAACGCAAAGGCCAAATTTTTATCATGAATTCCGCATTCATGTGAGCACCGAAGTTTTTAGCTGCTGCGAAATTCCCAACCCGCCCGGGCTTCTATTGTGCGACCTGGTAGCGCGGTTAATGATCGGGGATGCTGATTTCACCCGACAGTTTGCCCGCAAGATTTCGCTTCATATTGCAGGATCGTTTTCGGAACAAACAATTGAGCACACCGGTTGAACTTTGAATGGTCGTTTATTTCTCGAAGCGAAGTTGACGTTCGAGAGCGCGCGACGCTACTGACTAACTTGCGGCGGAGAAACGTGCCGACATAATGCCTTCCCTCCCCGCCGCTCTTCATGCACGTTTGCTGCCTACTCACTCATGATCCCGCGGGAATAGTGGGTGGACACGCCGATTCCGTTGGACATTTCCCTCACAGCACAATCTTCGCATCGGCCATCCGGCTTCGTGAGTAGAATCGCAACTCTTTCTGTTGCATCGGGCCTCATCGCTAAAGAATTAGAAGATCCCAGTGTCGCCCCTGAGAGAAGAGCCCATAGGTATCGGATGTTCTGTAGGTTTAGCCAGGTAGTTGAGTTCCTTCTTCCCACTACAGTATTCAGAACCCCTTTTAAGCCCTGGTCTACCACCGAATGAATCACTGTCCACTACTCACGGCTTAAGTACCAGTCTTCAGATCTATGTCCTAGAAAAGAGCAGGTGACTGTGCTTGTTCCCGACTAGTTAGTGTGCGCGAGAGCTGCAAACAGCGTCCACCTCAGCAATTTCAATAGGCAATCGTTATCATAGAAGTACTACTCTCCAGCTCCGAAAGCGAGGAGCCGAAGATGAAACTCGTCGTAATGGTGCTCGTGGCGCTCTGCTGCAGCCATTCGGACGGGTTCGGAATGCCCGCGTTCCTCAGATGGTCCGATGACACTGACTCAAGCGACGAACGAGTCCAAAAAGGTGAGGATCCACTTGCGGAGGGTTCCTGCAAAACGGAGTTTTTTTCAGAGCCGTGTTCATTAGTTGGAGTTGGCCGCGTATTGTAACATTTCCGCTTCCGCAGACTCACCTCAAAACCCGCTCTTATCACCGATGTGGGCGAGCTCCAGCCACATCACCGAAGGAGCGCCCGTGGAATTCACGCCGGTTCCCGTGATCGTCGGCGCTTGTCCCCAGACCTGAAACTTTTGCGATGCATCCAGATATCGAGCTGCTACCGAGCTCGAAGAAGCTCATCTCCCTAGCGGTGCGGAATCCAGATTGGGTGAAGTCACTCATTACAGCCGAGCCTACCATCTTGAATGATATGCTGGGATTGGGCAGTACCGGTGAAACAGGTTCAGATGAGACTATGGCGGAAGAGGCTTGAGGCGGGCGTCTCCGGCAGCGATGGACTCTTCCTCCATCAATCAACGCTGTAGTATCATTCTTCGTTATCGGAACTGTCTTTTCCGACGAAAAAACCGTAATTCTCGTATCGATCTACACGAATTCGAGGGTTCTTGCACCCATGTCCGAGCTTTGCCAGGGGGCGATGCGTACATGACAGACTTTTTCTCACCTCCACAACTACTCAAGCATGGGGTCCTGAACAAAAGTCGGTCATTTCATCCTAATCTATGAGTTGAATCACAGCCATTAATAAACCTGAGTATGTACCCAAACATGAGGGACTCCTTCTGAAAATCACCAGCCTCACGTTAGCCTGCTCGCAGCTGAAGAGCAATCTCTGGAGTATTAATAATATTTCCCTTTATTCTCATAGAGGGGGGGGGAGTCGCGGAAGTTGCGCGGAAAGGTTGCGGCCATGGCCGACGTTGACAATTTCCCCGGCATTCGCCGTAAGCAGGAGATGGGAACCATGGAAGCTATCTCCGAGGAAATCGGCCAGGAACGAGATTCGAACCAACGACCTGCCGCTCGCGAAACGTCAACATGGCTATGCAAATCTGCACATGACATGCAGACCGCTTAGACCACTCGGCTATCGCGTCGGGCTTTCTCGGAAAGAAAGGGTTGAAGAAGAAGGAATATATTGATCGGAGAATTGATGAAATTCCACGTTCGCAAAGAAACTGAAGGGGCTTAATAAGTAAACAAATGATGGTCACCCGCCAAGCTCCTTGAACGAATCATTCGAAGTCTTAGGGATTGAGGACAGCTCAAGTTATGTAGGGAGTCATACCGGACTTTCCTCCGCGTGATGACCGTCTCGTGATGTGGATGATGGGAGTGAAAAGATATCACAGGCTGGTTGTGCGTTAGCAGAGTCTAGTTGGCGCAAACCCGCAGTTCAGGCGGGTGAGACAGCTCGACAAAATTGTAGATGCAGGTATGTGCAGGTAGACTCGGTTTCGTTCCGCATTCTAGCGCGTGATAGCGTGGGCAGTTTTGCCCGCATAATTTACAGATACATGGTTCCGTCGGTGTATGGTGGCCTTCTGATCTGCAGAGGCGGTGGTGGTACCCGTGTACGATATATCTCGTAAAGACGTGTCGCCGCTGAAACCTGGAGGCACTCCACAGTCCTCTTTGCTCCATGATCGGGTCTCCTTCCAGTAATGTTTGAGCCTCCTCGAACTTTCGTTGTCAGTCGTCCACGAACTCCTGGAACTCCAAGGTTGCTTCCACTTTGAGAGTGGTTCGCATGACTTCCACGAAAGGTGTTTCGATTGCAGCCATGACGTATAGGTATCTATTCAGCGAATTTTTCGGAACTCTGAAGACCCTTCTCAAGTATGTGCAGAAGCACTTCTCGAACAATTGGAAGTTGTGCTTGGTGAGGTGCGTCCACAGTCGTTTCATTCCATAGCTCAACTTCGGAAGTGCTATTATGTGGAATAGCTTCAGGGCTGTATCGACTGATAGGTGATAAGGATCTCCTGTTTCGCTGTACATTATTGCCGTGGTTTTGCAGCTTATTTCTTCGATGTGGTTCGTGAAGAATATACCCGTGGTCTGTGGGCGAATTCCCAGGTATTTGGCCGTTTGCACGAATTCTAGTGGTTCCCCTTTCCACAAGATCCTGTCTTGTTTGCTCACAATCAGTGGCGGCGCTAGACATTTTTTCGGAGGAGGCTAGACTCTCACTTTCCCTTCCCCCTCTTTTCTCTCTTTCTAGAAGAGGCTCATGAGCACCCCTTGTCTTTTTACGAAGCTGCCCGCTGTGAGACAAATAATAAGGATAAGGATATCTACAGAAGCTCTTGATGACGTGGCGGAGGTTATCCTGCTTCAGATTGCAGAGCTTGAAGCGTACCTCATGAAACCTCAAACAGATAGACTGATACAGACTGACTTATCTTTGGTCGAATTGGTCGTAACTTGTGCTCGTATATCGTTCCTAAATCATAGTAATCTTAATGAAGATAATCTCAATGAAGATTATATAATCAGTCGTGGCTTGTGGCTGATATTGCCATTTTCCGGAACATTCCGTTTTGGCGAACATTCAGTATAACGAACTGATTTTGGTGGCACCAACGTGTTCGTTGTATCGAGCTTCTACTGTATCGGCCTGAAGCGTTTTCGATATTTTCCTAATTTTGACACAGGACTGTGTCATAGCGCTCGATATAGGGAGTAACACTACGAAAAATGGGCCAATTTTGGCCCTCCTCAGAATGCCTCTAAAACGACTCTCACGAAGTGAGAACGCAGAGTCCAATGTTCGCACAGGGTCGTGGTTGTGCGTCGTGGGGTAACGTGTCTTTCCTCAGTAATTGAACCGTGTTGATCGAGCCTGGGACGTAACACGGAATTTTGAAGAAATAGTGAGCCAAAAGGACGAAAACCATGGGCCGCGTTCGAACGCAAGCACCGTAGCTCCACAAGAGCGAGACTTAAGCTCTCACCATGATCGGGACCTGGGATATGGTGAAGGGCATGTCGGGTGTCCACGGATGAACCCGTAATTTCACTTCCGATGTTTAGTCTTCCCCGCTGTTTGAGCGGTCTGGCATCGCTCAAATCAATCAGACCACGACAGAAAGCAACGGTGTCTTCCCGCTGTTTCGTCGTGAAGGGGCTATGACTGGGAAACGCAAAAGTTTGCGAACTGGTCCATCAAAGTATCGTCGGCCATCGGAGGATGACGGAAGGGACCGACGTAACGCTGCGAGGCGCGAGAGATACCAAGCACGGCGAATGCTGCCACCTGGAGTTGAGGTTTCCCAGAATGACCGAGTTAACCACATTCCTTCTACCAGGTTTGCTTATTCTTACTCTCCTCGACTAACACAGTCCTGTGTCCCTCGCAACGCCTGGTTTATGTTTCTCCCTTACCAATGGCAATCGCTTCCGAAGAATTCACGGGTTCCGTCTCTGGCTGATTCTTGAGAAAACTGGTGGGCAGCACTTGTCTATTCATTCTTCTAGATTAGTCTGAGCACCGTGCGGTTTGATTTGTGTCACCCTAACCAACAGCGCCGTGAAAGTTAGCGATGGAACACGACACGGAAAGGTGGCGCCGGCGTCTGCTCTCTCCGGGACCTGAAGCCGGCTCAGATACTCCCAACAGATTCCTGCTCGTGAGGACTGGAATTGCCTTGTTCCCCTCGTGACCCAGTTTATTGTTCACCAAATTTCTTGAGGCTCGCCTCAAGAATTCCGAGCTCGAGGAGGCCATAGCCTCCATAGCCTCCGCCGAGCGCCGTCACTGCTTATGCTTACTCTGAACAGTTTGCTTGTGGTTCCGGCGGCAGCGTGGTGAGTCGTCTCGAGAAAAATTCCCATGGCTCAAGACTTCCTCCTATCAAGATGCCATCTCCTACTTCCAGGCAGATATGGCAAACAAAAGGTTCCGAATTCTGTGGAACGAGGAGACGCCCTCGAGGGCGGCCCGATGCGGGAGTCGCATCAGCGTCAGGAGCCTCCTGCTGTGGGCGATGATAGCCATCGACATTTTCTACTGCGCAGTCCTGGTGATGGAATCGAACGTGAGTGAAGAAATCTTTTCGAAGTTATGCTCTGAAATACAGGCATCACACTTCCCCAAGGTTCAATCTACCTTTTTTTCGCGACAATAACAGGGAAGAGGGTTCGAAACTCTGCCCGGCTCATTGGGAATGTATGATCTGGAAATGCCCCATCGTAAATCTTCCTCGTTCACGCAATGGACGTTTCCAGAACATGCATTTCCCAACAGACAGGCAGAGTTCCGATCCCTCCCCGTGATCAGACAAAGGGCTCCTTGTCCGTCGGACAATGGGGCAAGGCGATCCCAAAGGTAACTCGCAATCATCAATATTCTCTTCAAGAACTCCTTCGTCTTGGCATACAGGATCACGCGAATTCCCTCGGATGAGACGCTGAGAAGAAAGAATTTCTTTCGCGAAGGCTCGGGGAGAAGCGGGAGCATTGAGCTTCAAGATGACCAGGTGTTCCCAACTCATCAGAAATATGTGTTCAATTTTGTTAGGGCTGACGAATCGAATTTTCACCGAGGAAGTTGTTCCGCGCCGTTGTGTCGAAGGCACTCCAAGACTCGATGCATGATGTGTGCGGCGGGGGAGTAGGAGCACCTCTGATCCTCGTGCACGAAATCGTCCATGGTCATGACCTCATATCGATCCCCGAGAACAATTCTGACGGTCGAGCAATCGTCGAACGCAGCAGGCAATCCCTTCTCTGGCTGAACCATGCATCCGTTCACATGGATCAGCTCTAGATTGGCCGTTCAAAGCTGGGGTCAGAATTTGAACACATCTCGTGCATGCTCAAGACCATGCAGCAAGAGCTCCGTCGTATAGGGTCCGTCACGACGCAGGTTGTCGATCGCCACTTCCAGCTCTCGAAGAAAATCGAAAACAGCCGATCTATTAGATTCCGTTGTGAGGAACTTCGTCTCGATATGATTCCACGGTCGAAGCTAGTAATATGCCTGGCTGGGATTGATCAACGCTTCGTTGTGTTTATTCACTTTTATACTAGGTCGGCCCGGGGCCGCCACTCTCCCCCCCAAAAAGAGTGTCCCTCCTGGGACAAAACTTGACTACTCTCCACAACGGACTGGTCTTCAAATCGTCGTTTCCGTCATGATAACGGATTCGTTTTGGAACTCCCTCAAATGACACCACCTCTGACACCTTGAAGGGCCCAGAAAATTTCTGTGTTGTCCCCTGTCTCACCAAAACCTCGTCGCCAGTCGAGAGTTCTGGTATTCTTGCCGGACGCCGCTTATCGAAATTCTTCTTCTGTCGAAGCCGACAAGCGAGCTCCTCGTCTGCGGATTTCTTCCTTTCGTTGAGGCGCAGCAAATGGCGAATCCCCAACTTGTCATCAGCGGGGAGATAGGCCACCTCCTTTTTGAGAGCGAAAACAGGAGTGCAACCGATCGTGCTACAGTGGGAGTAATTGTGGTGTCGGACGGCCGACTCCAAGCTCCGCTTCCAACCGCCCGGATGGGTCGGATACATGCTCATGAAAGTCTTCAGGTCTCGAATGAGCCGCTCCGCCAAACCGTTACTCTGCGGATTGTACGCGCTGCCTTGACAAAACTGAATCTTTCGTTTCGATCCCCATTCGATGATTTTCTTGCTCTCAAAGACCTTCGCGTGGTCTGAAACCACCACCCGTGTATTCTCAAATACTTTCTGGCTAAGCAAATCGATAACAGCTTCTGCGTTTTCTCGACCCGCGCGCGCAACCGCGAACCTGGAATTCCGATCCACAGCGACCAGAAACGCTCTTGTCTTGGTGCCTGGGCCACTCGTCTTGCTTAGCTCCGCGAAATCAACATGCACCGTATGCATTGGCGGTACGTCATTTGCTCTTATGCACATGGAATCAGCTTTCGGTCGAAATTTCGCTTTGTTCCTTTGGCAAATTGAACACGATTTCACATACGATGTCACGTCTTGCTTCAACCTGGGCCAGGAAAAGCGTCTAGAGATTTTGAGATACGTCCTCCATATCCCATCATGTCCGCCCGAATCCGGACTGTCATGATAAAGCTCTAGGATTTCCTGCCGGTCGTCTACGGCGACCTCAAGCTTGTATTTTTCATTGACGGTCACTGCCAGCAAAACCTGCTCAGCTTCCTGAGGCAAGCGAGACATCGCGTCTGCATGCGGGATGCTTCGGCCTGGCCGATGTTCAACGGTAAAGTCCAATTCCGACAGCTTCTGTAACCAACGCGCGATACGACCTTTCGGCTCCTTCGTCCTTAGCAGCTCCTTTAGCGCGCTGTGATCAGTGTGTAAATGGAATTTCTGACCCTCCAAATAGGACCGGAAGTAATGAACCGCTTTCAACACCGCTAGCATCTCCTTCTCGGAGGTTGAATAGTTCTTCTCTGCCTTATTGAACGTATAAGACTGGTATCTGATAACATGTTCTCTACCCGTCTCCGACTTCTGAGTGAGAATAGAGCCAGTGCCGAGATCAGACGCGTCGGTTGTCAGAATGAAAGGCTTCGCGAAATCTGGCAAAACCAACACAGGGTTCTGAGTTATCCGAACTTTCAAATCATCGAAAATTCTCTGGTGCTCTTCAGTCCACTCAAACTTCGCATCTTTCAACGTCAATCTCGTCAATGGTCGGGTGATCTTCGAATAATCCCGGATGAAACTCCGGAAATGTCCGCACAGACCCAAGAACTTCTGTACCTGTTTCACGTTCGTCGGCGTCGCGATCTTCCGAACTTTCTCTACAGATTCTTCCTTCGTAGACTTCGTGGCGCCATCGATCGTTCTTCCGAGGAACACCACCTTATTCTCGAAGAGTGTTGACTTGTCCAAATTCACCTTGAGTTCCGCCCGGTTTAGAGTTGTCAGGACCTCCCTCAAGTGTCTTTCATGGCTGCCTACGTCTTTCGAGAAAACTATTATGTCGTCAATGTACCAACGACAGTAAGAGCGATGACGTGCCAGAACCTCATCCATCATTTTCTGAAAATATTTGGGAGAGTTCTTCCAGCCAAACGGATTCACGTTATACTCATAACACCCGAAAGGAGTCACGAAGGCCGAGAATTTCTTTGTCTCTTCGGTCAACGGTTGTTGCCAGAACCCTTTCAACAGATCCATGGTTGAAAAAACTTTGCACCCGCCTGTTTCGGCAATTATATCATCAATGAGCGGAAGAGGCCAGCTTATCAATTCCGTGTTCTCATTGATTGCCCGGTAATCCGTGCACATCCTCCAGCTGCCATTGGGCTTTGGCACAAGGAGAACCGGACTACCAAACGGTGAATTGGAATTGCGTATGATTCCGTTCTGCTTCAGCCTCTCGATCTCTTCTTTGACGAACTCCAACTTGTTTCGTGAGAGTGAATACGGCTTGCGTCTTATTGGAACCTCAGTCATCAATTTGAACGGTACAGTGAAGAACTTTACCGTCGGAGGATAGTCGCTCTTGCATACAACGTTCGGGAAGTGCTTCTCGATATCCTTAACCGACCTCAAACTTCCTAAAGGCGTTCTCGCTCCTTGGGTTTCCATCTTCTTGTGAGTTACGAGATTCAAATCCCCGTACGAGATCGTGTCGTTGAAGTTAAGATTCATCTTTAGCGACTTCATCAACGGCCTAGAGATCAGCATGTCATACGACACATTGGAAACCACCAAGGCCGCTACCTGCTTCGCAACCGGTCCTAGTTCCAACTGTACGTTGGTCCAGGTTTCAAGAGCATGACTAACGCCTCTCCAGTCGAAAAGTTTCACTCGTTTTCCGTTGAAGCTTTTCCCCTCGTCGACAAAATCCTTGTTTATCAGAGGGACAGAAGCTCCACTGTCGATTATGACGTTCGCCCTTCGTCCATTCACCATCGCCTGACAACGTGCGATTTTCGGCGAGGAAAAAAGGATGGCTTCATTGGTTGACTTCGGGGTTGATGCCAAAGGACCCCTCTTTATTAGTTTAAATGGTTCGGAGCTTCACTCTCTTCCTCAGCCACGACTTCCTGAACAAGTGACGACTGCTTCTCGCCCTTTCTCGGAGGAAATCTTCGGAACGACTTCTTTTCCTTGTCCTCAACTTTCCCAGATCTTTCTCGCGAGCCCGACACCGGCTTATAGCTACGTGACTCGAGCGAACGGCGTCGTGCCTTGATCTCTTTTTTCAAATAATTGAGGATAGCGTCTAATTGAGAGACTTTAGCTTCAGCGTCACTGCCACTGTCACTATCTCCCTCTGAGGAATCGCACTCCGAGAAGAATCGGGATAGCACAGCAAACGGCAAAGATTCTTTGATTCCAAGAAACGCCAGTATCTCATACGTGGCTTCCGGCGTCTCCAACGCACGGAGGGCGCTGATACGACTCCAAGCCGCTTGCCAAAGCTTCTCTAACCCCACCACGTCCATCTCGGACTTCACGGCGAACCTCTGCGGAAGATCTCTCAACGCCTTCACATGCCCTTCCGCGAGCCTCTTATCCGAACCGAACCGTTGAACCAAATCTTTGAAAGCCAGCGCATAGCCACCCCGTATGCCGCGATAATTTGCTACGACATCGAAAGCGGGGCTTTTCTCCTTCACACTGGAAAGGAGATACTCAAATTTCTGTTCGGACGACAAACTCTCATTATTGTGCACCTCTCGGTCAAAAGCTTGCTTCCACGCAGCCCACTTCGCCTCACTTCGACCATCTAAGGGAGTCACTCGAGGTTCTTTGAATCCAAAGACCTTGGGAGGGACCTCCGCCTTTTTCCGTGGGCTATTGTCGGGTTCTACGTCCTCGAAATGGGCAGGAATTTCTTTTTTCCGTAAACAATGCTTCGGTGGCAAAGCATCATACAGTTGATCACAAGTCGCGATAAGGGTGCGTTCGAGCTCTTCGGACGCCAAGAAGCTCTCAGAGTCCTCAAGTGCAGACATTTGCCTGACCAGCTTCTTCCGATATCCAACCATCTTGTAATACGTGGCCGCCACCAAATTCACGTCCTCTAGGAACCCTTTGGTGTTGGCTTGTTCTACAACTGCCTCACAGAGATATCTGAAGGTCTGTTCTTCGGATTGCGTCTTCTTCGCACCGTTCTTTGACTTGTCTTTACCACCTTCCGCCCCCGGCATCGCCTTCTCCGAAATGCCACTTTGGTGAGTCATCGCCTGTCGGCTGCGCCAGTAATATGCCTGGCTGGGATTGATCAACGCTTCGTTGTGTTTATTCACTTTTATACTAGGTCGGCCCGGGGCCGCCACTAAGCTGTTCCGAGAACATGTCATTTATCCTGAACGGATGAGATCGCCCGTCCCGGAGTTACGAGGTCTGAAGGAGCGAGCAGTCCTGGAAATTCATTTCGGAAAAATCGCGGCCACGGAACCGGAATTAACTCTCAAAGCAATGCCATCCGAGAATCACGATGACGACTCCCGGCGTCCCGACGTCCTCTCGTAAGTCCCGACACAAGCTACTACGTATGCTTCAAACCATGAACCATATCCGGGGAACGACTCCGCGAGCCCTTATCAATGAAGCGTCTTTGATAACTTTTATCGTTCCAGGTCGAGACTCAATTACACCCGGCTGATCAGTCCGGATAACTTACCCGGCAATCCCCGGTTCGTGTACATCGTACATTCCCGAGTACAATGCCGCTCGCTCCGCGATGCTGTGAGAGAGACCTGGACGGGAGATGTGCGGAAATCCAAGGATCTTACCAACTTCAAATTTTTCTGTGAAGTGGGTTTTCTGGGAAGTGGGTTTTTTGGGAAGTGGACCCGCGCCACTCGACCCGCACATCGCGGCACGACCTGATGTGCAAGTAACGACAATGTCAGTAGCCACGGTCAAACATACGGAGGACGTCTTGCGTTCAGCTCGAGTGACTCTAAGCGTGGTGCGTTTGTGCACTTAGTTCTCCTCCGTTGTTTGATGGCGACATGAGTCAAGCTCATGTACAGTCCTGTACCGCTCAAGTAAGTAGTAGTAAAAACGATGAACCCAAGAAAGGACAGAACCGCTGTCCTTTCATCACGATAGGCATGACTCATATCTCATTTGAATGCGTTGCATTTTGAGAATCCCCTGCTCTGTTGATCCGGCTCGGAAATCGACAATTTTGACACAATCTCCGTACAATGGACAAAATTTCCGGTCACCAACGTGTTCGTTGCAACGAGAGTCCATGTGGATGATGGTATATATACAGCTCTGAGCCAGAAGTAGATTGTTAGTATCTGTTGCCCTCATCATGCGACCAGTCGGGCAACTCTCGTGGCAACGCATTACCGGCACAGACAGCGTGAGAACTCATCATCGGTAACGTGTGCTGCTTTTTGGCCGGCAGTCTTCCACAGCAGCATGGTCAAGATGAGTTTGACAGATCTGAGAGCTCTGTGTGCTCTGTATCGCATGATTTGATTTTCCGTTTGGATCTCTTCATTTCGCGAAGGCTCACGGGCCTATCAGATTCCAGAACATCTGCAAACAGATCCCACAGCATATTCGCATACTTAGAAGCGTAGCCGGGATTTCTCTTGGGGGGAGGGCTAATCTCTTTCCTGAAGGGAGTACTCTTGTGGAATTCCATGAAAATCGGTGGCTCGACCAGAAACCTTGACTTGGATAGTATTAGCCAGGGGGTCCTGGGGAGGGGCTAAAGCCGCCTCAGCCCAGCCCTGACTACGCGCCTGCGCATATTTAATCATCGGGGATGAGGAATCATTGTCTTAACCGCGAATTCCCATACTCACCCAAGGTTATGTGATTCATTGGTAGGCCGAACGCCCCTGAAACACTCTGTCTGGCTTCGATAGACTTCTGTCCTTTCCGTGCGAACACGGATCGGCAACGAGTATGCAGGTACTGTCGTCGGAGAAGTCGTCTACGCCATGAACCTCGTGAAATCAACGGCTGTGATCCTCATTGTGGGAAGAGCTTTCTCTGGTTGCAATTTTTTTCCACAACAGATGGTGTACGCTCTCACTAAAGGTACTGAGGGGATTCGTCCGAGTGCGCGTCGTGCTCGGATGCGAGAAGGAAGCGCATAACTAGACCGCCGCGTGTGCTGGGCTCACATCCGTCAGTTCGAGAGTTAGCATTTAGGCGCTCCTTTACGAGCTTCAACCTTGTCGATTTCCGCCAACGTATCGCATAGTCTCGTCCACGATCTCGAGATCGCACACTTTACCGTGAACATCCGTTTCGCAGCCAACGTCCACCAACATGGACATCAGGATCGCAGGCTTCGCGATTATGCTGCCCTGCTGTTGTCCCACGGACGCCATCGGGGTAGCTCCGTTCTTAAAGGGTATCGCCAACGGCTTTTGAACGGAGTTCTTATGGAGCCTCGTGAGTATAAATCTTCCTTTCTTGAGAAGCTTAGCGTCACGAATCACTAAGAATCACTACATTGTTCACGTGCGTGTGAATCACGACAGAATATTCAAACTGGCATATAATTCCGCAGCTACACTGAAGAGCTCCCTCATTCCTCCGATGATGTCAAAGGTGAGTCAATTCACCAAAGGAATGCCGGTGGAATACCAACCTTCCCCACTCATTGTTGGAACGAAAGCAGATTTTGTTGGACTGAAAAAGGTAATCCCTATCGATGATCTCATCCTTGAGCTGATGAGAATGAGCATTGCGGAAGTGAATGAATGCTTGGACGTGAACCAAATAAGCGATGTTTTCCCGTGAACAGCTCCTTCAAGAAACGAACTGTCTACCCGCACACGGGATGGAGTTTGACACCAACGTCCCGCATGACCGCATACTGTCGGTACCTTTCGCCGCACAGTGGGCCGGTTGCGGCCAAAATTCGCCGTAGAGTTCCATGGGGACTCCATGGGCGATTTCGGCCGTTGCCGGCCACTGTGCGCCAAGGATGACATAACATGCCACATGCGGGTCCACGACCCAGTACCAACCCTGGATTTGTCCAAGAAGGAAAGCTTCGAGGTCTCCAGTGAAGAAATGTTGCCGCTATTGAGGACACATCCTTTGCCGTGGCTAGTCCACGACAATCCCGAGCTGATCATAAGCGTGATACGATCGCTGATTCCGAAACCGGAAACATTCGAGGTTGAACCAGAAATCGAGCTGCTGCCAAGCTCGAAAAAGCTCATTTCGTTGGCTGTGCGCAATCCAGACTGGGTCCGAGCCTTGATTGAAGCTGAACGCACCATTCTGAACGATTTGCTGGGATTCAGCAATATGACCGACACGGCCTCTGATACGCCGATCAAGGATTCTGCTCAGTTCCCCATTACGAATCACGGTGATGAATGTCCCGCGAAGCGTCCCGGGTCCTGGATGAGCACTGATCCGTGATCCGGTGTGATTCCATATCGCGAAATATCTAATATAATTTGATTTCTTAGAGCACATAAAAATCACGCAATAAAGTTTCATCATGCTACAAACTGAATATCAATTTCATTTGTTTATCAGAACTTGAGTGGAACTTCTGAAGGAGAGTCGATTTCCGGTCTTCAAAATGTTCACATTCGAGCACTAAATCAGCTCGAAGGTGCACTGTCTATCCGTAAGGCTTGCTCAAACATGATCCGTTATTCACGAGAGACGTCCCGAAAGCTTCAAGGTACCCACCAGTGGCGTAGCTAGGATGAATTTTTGTTGCTTTCGCTTCAATTTTTCAAAATTCAATGAGGCTAGCCTCATCCAGGTCCGGGAAGTTATCATGGTGAATCTCTTGGTATATTCCGCCTACACGCTCACAGTGTGCGACTTGAGCTAGACGCGTTTGCAATTCTTTGGAAGTGATCATCCCCAACGATTTGGGTCAAATCCTTCCAAAGCCCGCACGGTTAAAGTTCCAATGGTACCTCTTTCTCCTTCAATGTGACCTGCGCGGTCAGATTTCTCAGGCTTGGGCGAGTCAGGCCAGGCCCTACGAGTCCTCTCATTTTGTCCGGACTGCCCTATATTCCTCCTGATTGCCTACTTCCTCCCGACACTTCCTTCTCATGACAGGCAGAAGATGCCCTGATAGATAAAAGTACTAACAATATGGATTGTTCAAGAAAAAATGCAACTTAGCTTCAATAGCCTCATTAGCCTCAATAGCTTCATTGGTTTCGGATCAAATTTAGCTTCGTGAAAAAATAAAGCTGGCTACGCCACTGGTACCCACGTGAATGCTGGCCACTTTGAGTGCAAGTGCGACCGGCGCGCGATCCGATTTGAACGCGTGTCCAAGTTGAGCGCGTGAGCGATGTGAGCGTGCATGCGACTTGCGCGCACATCCTATTTGCACCCAGATCCGATGTAAGCGCGCAACCGATCTAAGCAACCGGGAAATCTGCGCGCAACCCTTAGCGGATTCCGTGAAACGTTTCGGCGGACGATTCCCGACTACCCTCATCCTGGAGCGTACCACTGTTCGAAGCCGACTCAAGCGCAAATCGGAGCGCTATGTCTGCGCTGCTCCACTGGCATGCGCCGTCGCGTGCCGCACGCTACGCTCGCGGAACTCCTAGGAACGTTCGGCAACAGACTCGGCTGGTCAACGTCTCGACTCGTTTTCCAACGCTCGTAGAATCGATGGTTTGATTTCAATCATTTATCTTTATTGCATGGCGCTGTCAAGTCAGGTGATCTCCGTCCACCGGAGAGGACGTATCAATTGGCATTTGAGAAGGAAAGCTCACATTTAGATAGGGCTGCTCTGCATACGAGGCATCTACCATCAAGTTATCGACATCCTGCTTAAAACGATACTTCTGGCTGTTGATCAGGGTTCGGTGCTTCGAACGGCGAGATGAACACTGAGAAAGTCTGAGCTTTGACTGCTCCGGGTGCGGTACGTTGCACACGGCGGCTTCCACCAGCGGGCACGCTCTTGCGCGAATCTCCCCCGCGCTCAAACCGTCCCTTCGCGCAAATTCCCTCCGCGCTCACATGTCGTCTGCGCTCACATCCCCTCTGCGTTCACTTCGGCTCGGCTCTCATATCGCCCTGCGCTCACATTGCCGGGAGCCCCCACGTTAGAGACGTGGGTCGGGTGCGTCCACAGCGCTGATAATGCACGGGAGCCTGAGATAGCCTCGGGGTTCGAGAGCTGAATTGTATGTTCGGCAACCGATATTCATGTCGTACCCGGGATGCACCAGACGAGAGTAACCGGAGTCGACTTGGGGCGCCTGAATTGATCGAAAGCTTCAAGCCAAAAGGTTTGCGGAAGCTGCGCCGGAAGCTGTGTGACAGGGTGGCGCCAGAGTCACGCCCCCACTGGATTCTCCAGCGGATTCTAACCGAGGTTATTATCCGCGCATAACCGCAAGCATTTTCCGAAAGAATGTTCGCAATCTTAACTCGACCGTTCGTTCGCAGAAACAGAGTGTCCAGAGTGCTTTCGGGATGGTCTCCGCGTGTTCAAACCTTTTGACCTTGCGTCTCCGCTCCCGCTCTTGCTTTCGATCGGACCTTGAGCTGCTGCTCAAATGGGGGATCTTGGCAAGGAATTGATTCTATCAGTGATCGTTGACCCACCGCCGCGAGAAGAAGAGGTCTGAACGGCAGCTCCATCCCTCAAATGGTGCAGGAAATGATTAAGGACGAAGCCCAATGAAACAAAACCTGACGTGGGATAAGTTGCATCCTCGAGGAAAAGGAAACTCTACTTCGACGAGAAGTGCTTCTGCACATACTTGAGAAGGGTCTTCAGAGTTCCGAAAAATTCTCTGAATAGATACCTATACGTCATGGCTGCAATCGAAACACCTTTCGTGGAAGTCATGCGAACCACTCTCAAAGTGGAAGCAACCTTGGAGTTCCAGGAGTTCGTGGACGACTGACAACGAAAGTTCGAGGAGGCTCAAACATTACTGGAAGGAGACCCGATCATGGAGCAAGGAGGACTGTGGAGTGCCTCCAGGTTTCAGCGGCGACACGTCTTTACGAGATATATCGTACACGGGTACCACCACCGCCTCTGCAGATCAGAAGGCCACCATACACCGACGGAACCATGTATCTACAAATTATGCGGGCAAAACTGCCCACGCTATCACGCGCTAGAATGCGGAACGAAACCGAGTCTACCTGCACATACCTGCACCTACAATTTTGTCGAGCTGTCTCACCCGCCTGAACTGCGGGTTTGCGCCAACTAGACTCTGCTAACGCACAAGCAGCCTGTGATATCTTTTCACTCCCATCATCCACATCACGAGACGGTCTTCACGCGGAGGAAAGTCCGGTATGACTCCCTACATAACTTGAGCTGTCCTCAATCCCTAAGACTTCAAATGATTCGTTCAAGGAGCTTGGCGGGTGACCATCACTTGTTTACTTATTAAGCCCCTTCAGTTTCTTTGCGAACGTGGAATTTCATCAATACTCCGATCAATATATTCCTTCTTCTTCAACCCTTTCTATCCGAGAAAGCCCGACGCGATAGCCGAGTGGTCTAAGCGGTCTGCATGTCATGTGCAGATTTGCATAGCCATGTTGACGTTTCGCGAGCGGCAGGTCGTTGGTTCGAATCTCGTTCCTGGCCGATTTCCTCGGAGATAGCTTCCATGGTTCCCATCTCCTGCTTACGGCGAATGCCGGGGAAATTGTCAACGTCGGCCATGGCCGCAACCTTTCCGCGCATCTTCCGCGACTCCCCCCCCGCTTTATGAGAATAAAGGGAAATATTATTAATACTCCAGAGATTGCTCTTCAACTGCGAGCAGGCTAACGTAAGGCTGGTGATTTTCAGTAGGAGTCCCTCATGTTTGGGTACATACTCAGGTTTATTAATGGCTGTGATCCAACTTATAGATTAGGATGAAGTGACCGACTTTTGTTCAGGACCCCATGCTTGAGTAGTTGTGGAGGTGAGAAAAAGTCCTGTGAGATCGCTCACGCGAATCGGAGCGGATATGATCTTATCGTCTGGGGCGTCGGGGTCGAGAACGATCGAATTTTCGGGCACGACCTTCGATCCTTCTAGCACCTGTCGGTTCAGGAATTCTCAGTCAAGGGAAACTCAACTTCCCTATCAAACGTAGGCATCCCGGATGATGGATTGAATAGAGTCAAAGGCATTGTAGTTACCTCTTCAGTTCAACGAGTTCCGCTTTCGTGCCGACGATCACGGGAATGGGCGTGAACTCCACGGGCGCTCCCTTGGTCAAACGGCTGCAGCTCGACCACATCGGTGATAAAGAGCGGGTTTTTCGGTAAGTCTGCAAAAGCAGGAATGTTACAATACGCGGTCAACTCCAACTAATGAACACGGCTCCAAAAACAACTCCGTTTTCGCGGGAACGCTCCGCAAGTGGATCCTCACCTTTTTGGACTCGTTCGTCGCTTGAGACAGTGTCATCGCGCCATCTGAGGGAGGCGGGCATTCCAAGCCCGTCCGTATGGCCGCGGCAGAGCGCCACGAGCACCATTACGACGAGTTTCATCTTCGGCTCCTCGCTTTCGGAGCTGGAGAGTAGTACTTCTATGATAACGATTGCCTATTGAAATTGCTGAGGTGGACGCTGTTTGCAGCTCTCGCGCACACTAACTAGTCGAGAACAAGCACAGTCACCTGCTCTTTTCTAGGACATAGATCTGAAGACTGGTACTTAAGCCCTGAGTAGTGGACAGTGATTCATTCGGTGGTAGACCAGGGCTTAAAAGGGGTTCTGAATACTGGAGTGGGAAGAAGGAACTCAACTACCTGGCTAAACCTACAGAACATCCGATACCTATGGGCTGTTCTCTCAGGGGCGACACTGGGATCTTCTAATTCTTTAGCGATGAGGCCCGATGCAACAGAAAGAGTTGCGATTCTACTCACGAAGCCGGATGGCCGATGCGAAGATTGTGGTGTGAGGGAAATGTCCAACGGAATCGGCGTGTCCACCCACTATTCCCGCGGGATCATGAGTGAGTAGGCAGCAAACGCGCATGAAGAGTGGCGGGGAGGGAAGGCATTATGTCGGCACGTTTCTCCGCCGCAAGTTAGTCAGTAGCGTCGCGCGCTCTCGAACGTCAACTTCGCTTCGAGAAATAAACGACCATTCAAAGTTCAACCGGTGTGCTCAATTGTTTGTTCCGAAAACGATCCTGCAATATGAAGCGAAATCTTGCGGGCAAACTGTCGGGTGAAATCAGCATCCCCGATCATTAACCGCGCTACCAGGTCGCACAATAGAAGCCCGGGCGGGTTGGGAATTTCGCTGCAGCTAAAAACTTCGGTGCTCACATGAATGCGGAATTCATGATAAAAATTTGGCCTTTGCGTTTCGAATAATCTGAATTTAGCCCTCGATTCTTCTTTGCGCGACTGCCACGGTTACGACACGAGCACAAGAATCGACAGGGACATCACGGATCTAATCCGGAAACTTCTGAAATCCTCGACGCCTTTGGAGCGGCACAGATGAACGGCGTATAATTGCGTGGGTTGGCGTTGTGTGCCGTATCGTCAAAGATCTCTGTCGCTCCCGATATCTGAGCTTCTTTAACGATCGACTCCCAGGCTTTCAGCAAACTCACTCACTCACTCAGTCAGTTATACCTTCTTTCCGCCCCCCGAACAGGGAGCAAACGGCTCAACACCAGTCCGGGTAGACTGAGTGGCATGGCAACAGTTCAAGAGGACCTTGAGCATCTCGAAACCGTCGCATTCTTAGTCGATTCTCCTGAAGTTCTCTATCGGACCTTTAGTCATGGTAGCAAGAAAGCTCGTGACTGAGCGCTTCAAGCGTTGCTTCTGACCGTAGATCATGATATCGAGATCCAAGAATTCATTCAAAACTGTTTATTACGGTATTCCTTTCGTTTCGTTTTTTCCTCACTTTGTTTCAAGACAGTTCCAATGAAACCTCGTAGTTGTTTTGATATTCACATTACATATATGTACATCAGGGGTTTGTACATAGAGAAGAAGAACTATGCCAAGCTTGGCTGGCTCGCTGGGTCGCTCGCTCGGAAGGCAATACTCATTGATTGTGACATTCGATTTCGGATGTGGTGGTGGTCGCGGCGGCGGCAGTCGTGTCAGACTGAAAGGAGATCATCGGTTGTGTACGCTTCGAGCGTCACAGTCCCTTGTAGACCTGCGGTCTTTTTTAGACTCAGGGGAAGCTCCATCACCGTACTCGACTGCTGAGATGCCCCGGGCGCGAAGGATGCTCTTCCTATGCATGAATCCATAACGACACTGTGGTTCCAGACCTGTTTCGTAAATAACACTCTGGAGAAAAATACGACGACAAGCCCCTCTGCCGGCCAGCGAGTCTCCCTTCCTGTGTTTTGCATGCAAACTCCACTCGGAGCAGGCAGTGGTGAGGTCTCGGCAGGGTGTCGTGTAGACAAAACAGCCTCCGTGAGATGGAGTTTGTGCTCACACTGCGTCACAGGCGGCCAGCAAATACATATCAACCAACGGCGGAAAGCTTACCTGAATCCTGACCTCAGACGCCGGATCCTTCCGGTAGAGCAACACCTCAAAGTTCCAGTTAGGCGAGGTTTCCTTCGAGCTTTGCGACCGAAATGAGGCTCCCTCACACTGGACCACACAGTACGGGCTCACTGGGTAATGGTGAGAAAAAATTCAGAGTGTCATCTTCGACTCATTTGGTTGTCATCTCAGAATTCTGGTCGATTCGAATCGGAACCATGGCACTTCGACGTACAGGACAGGGGAGATTTCCGGACGAGGTCTTTGGCATGGATTACTTTAACGTATGTGACCAGTGTGGGTAGTTTTCGAGTGAGAAGAGATTTTTCGGGCTGGTCGGGGACGAGTGCTCGAATCGTGAAGCTGGCAGTTCTAGAAACTACCCGGAAAAAGAAACTCTGTGCAGTTTCGGCCTCAAGCGTGCATACGACGACAACGTAACGACCTCTCGAGAGCTCCATGCGAGAGAAGTGGTCGCGGGCACTCTTGAATTCCGAGCTAAATACAATGTCTTTCTGCCGATGGAGTCGGAATCGCCGATTTGATTCAACCTGGAACGACATGCGGGGGCGTTAACTCCTCTTTCCAGAGCGTTTCCTCTTCTCGTTCCACCGGAAGGTTGGAATGTCAGCAAAACCCAGCACTTTCAAAGGTGCATTCTCGACTGAGCGCCACAAGGTGACGGCACGGCGGCGCCCGATAAGTTAGAGGAGCAGAGCCACTTTCGCTGCTCGCGCAGAATCGAATAGAGCTACGGCCTTTGATGTTCTTTCCGGAAACAGCAAGCATCTGAGTCGTGAGATTTACATCCGTCGATCGGATCCGTATTCAGCCGTACCTTCATGGCCATGAAGCCGACCGCTTGGAAAGGAGCTTTCTGCATGATGTACACGAGAAGTTCAGCTCTGTCGTTCGTTACCTGGAAACTCACAAGTTCCGCTCATAATGTATCACGCTAAGCTGCATCCGACGAGCTCCTTGAAAAAGAAAACTCTTCTCTTGCTGAAACCACCGCGTGTAGTACAACGCTCTCTGGAAGACTAACAAGCTCAGGCGAAAGAGAACACTACATGCGTTGCAGAGAATCCGAGTGAGGACGGCTAATGAATTAATTGAAGTCTTCATCGAATCAGCTCTATTTGGAGAGGAACGCTGTCCTCGCAAGAGCGCAAGATGACACTCTCCGCGGACTCCAGTAGAGGCGGTCCCTTTTCCCGAATATTTATAGGTGACCTCGTCGCCCATCACATGGGAACATTTTTCTGTGAGGAGTGGGACACGTCATGATATTTCAACGTAGGCCGGTCGGCGCACTTACGTCAAGAAGGAACTGCGGGTTCCTCAAAAAGCTTTCAGGGGCCGAGCCGCCCGCCCTGTCCTGCGGAGTACCTTCAGGGCCTATGGTCCACTCTCCGTTGAAAGCCATTTCCGACAGACCATCGCCGAGGCCCAAGAAACCGGCGCCGCGACCGAGACGACAAATCACGAACTGGTTGAAATACTTCAGCAGATCGTCGTACGTGACCCTGAAAGGTTCAACGAATCGAGAAACGACGATTCAGTTGAAAGTTATTCCTCTGAGTTGCTTTCAGCCTAAATTGAAGGTGGCCTCAGCCAAACGGTTGCGCAAGCGCGTCTCCGACTGCTCTCGTAGAGGTTTTGACTCATAGGCTACTCATAGACTCATTTCTATCTCCCTCCTATTCCCGGTCCTCTCATCATTCCGTACCCTCGCGCATCAAAACGGTCAACTCATGAGGACAACGAGTCCATGAAAAAAAGGGAATTCCGGACCGTTCTCGTCCTCGGAAACAAAAGCGCTGTCCCAGGATGCAGCTCCCAGGAACGAATGCCGTGACGCCCGCTTTGGCTGCGTGCCACCCGGTGTTTACCACGAAAAATGAGGGGTACACAACTTTCCCTCCGAATAATCTGAACACTCAATGAGTGCTTCATGTTAATGACTGAGATTCGCTCGAAATGGTATTTGGCTTTTGTTAACCCAAGCCCGGAGCTAAATCGATTGAGGTTCCTCGCGGATGGTGGGAAAATCAGTTTTTGAGAGGAGCGTTATCCCTCATCTTGAATCCCTCGCATGAAGGGGTCCTCAGCTACTCGAGGAGGTTGAACGCTCCAGTGGCTGCGTAGCAAAGCCCGTTGCGTTGGTGCCCGCGGCAGGAGCGTGCTACGCGATGCCCTTGAACTTCATCAAGTGGGCCTCTGTAATGGTTGAATCTCTGGAAGAGCTTTGAACTAGACTCACCAGAGCTCTGCGGCTTGCTCCAATTTGAGGCCCAACTTCGAGCGTTCGGTGTGGCTCAGTCGGGTCCATTCGACGGAGCTGGAATACATTGTGAGCAACTTCCGTGTTGGGTACATGTAGTTATCTGGTTCGTTTTCTGCTGGTGTACTTTTGTTTTGCTGACTTGAAGTGGAGCAACTCCGAACCGACCCGAGGGTTCGCCGTCTGAATGAACTGCCGAAGAGAACGAAATGTGCAAAAAAAAGCGGAAAAGAAAAAAAACAACGTCGAAACTTAACCGGACGATCTACAAAACATGGAGCGTATTGTTCTCGGAGGCTAATCCCCATAGACAGCCCAACAAAAAACGCCCGCCAAAGCGTAGCCGCGACGGTAGCTCTACCAGGAGCTCATCGTTATGGTATCCACTTCTCAATTTCTGACCACAACAGAACTCGTGGAATCCACACCTTTGCTCCGTGGAAGAGCGGCCTACTGCGCGTTTTGGGAGTACTCGCTGCGCAGAAGACTCATCTAGCCAGGCACATCAGAACGCACACCGGAGAGAGGCCGTACCGATGCCGCTCGTGTAAAAATGCATATCCAACGGAGGATTCCTCAGATCTGCACGCGCGTAAACATACATGCTGGTAAGAAACCTTTCCGAGGATTTGCTGACAAAACTAATCTTCTGTCGCACGAACGAAATCATATCGGTGAGAAACCATACGTCTGTACAAAATGCAACAAGGCGTTCATCCGGAGCAACGACTTGACGCGTCTTCCGAAGCTTCACGAAAGAAAACCCACGTTATTATGCAAGAAGTGTCCTCTCAGGTTCGTGCACGAGCATGATCTTGAGAGGCATCTTTTGTCGTGTCCGGTGACGGACTACAACGGAGCGTCCGCCAAGGCTATATAAAGCGGCCGCGTTGTTAATAAATGTTCCTCATTTGCTCACGTCGTTGTCTATATGCGAGTCGTCCTCAGAGTCCGTTCCACGGACATAGCATTGGCGCAGCCGACGACTTTTGGACAGAACCATGGGGAACGGCGTCGAAGAGCAGGAGCCGCAGAGTCTCGCGGAGATCCTCGAGAGTGTTGCTACCGCGATCAAGTTCTTGACCGATAACCGGATGAGAGAAGAGAAGGAGTCATCAGTTGCATCGTCAGCGATGCAGAACGCTTCTGTACTACTCGGCTCCTTCCTCTACAGACCAGATGAGGACCTAACTTTCAAGAACTGGTTTACACGGAATAAGGCAATCTTGGAAGAGTCCACACCGGTGGAGAAGCTACGGGTGCAGCTGATCTTGAAAGCCCTCGGACCGAACGAGTACGCGAGGCTTCAGAGTCGTTTATCGCCAGACACCCCGGAGGCGAAAGGCTATGACGATATCATCGAGATCCTAGAAAAGACCTTGGGCTAACCTCAAAGGAGATCAGTTTGAGTGGAAGTCTCTCACTAGCGAGCAGTTCAAGATCTATCTGGCCATAAACTACGCGTCTGGAGCATTGTTCAAGAACTTTCGGAATTTCATGCTGAAGGCAGTCGATGAAAAGCCGAAGCTTACCATCACTGGCCTTAGAGAGATTCTGACAAATCACGCAACCCGAACTCAAGACTCTGCCATCGACTCGACCGGTACCGGCGACGAGTCATCCAGCGTGAGCTACGTACAGCACAACCGGCCTCCGACATCCAGAACCAACCCGAATTCGGAGTACAAGCGCCAGCCTCAAGGCAAGCGGCAGTCTGGAGGTCGATCGCAGTCCAACACTTGCGCAAGTTGCGGTGGCACGCACGAGCGCCGCACTTGCCGTTTCTTTACGGCTGTCTGCAACTTCTGCCAGAAACAGGGGCACATCAAAAAGGTCTGCCGAGCCTTTCTGAGACGATCGGGGGACAAACTCAACTCGTCGGATGTAGCCTGTTCGAATGTTCAAGAGCCTTCCACGCCTCGCAAGCGTGCCTTCGCGACCGTGCTCGTGAACGGTGTTGCAGCGAGTTTCCGTGTCGACACTGGCGCGGACCTGACCACCGTCGGCAGAGTTGTCTGGGAGCGCCTCGGGTCTCCCCAACTCCTCAAGATGGATTCTGCTTGCACCGCGGTCAACGGCGAAGCGTTGAAAGTCGCAGGCTATTTCATGGCAGACATTGCCTCAGTGTCAAACTCGGCAGTATGCTTTCGGGAGAAAGTCATAGTCCTTCGCAACCAGGATGTTGCTCTCTTGGGATGTCGCCCAATCTTCAGCCTCGGGCTCCTCGTTCCGGGACGTTGCATCGAGTTCTTTTCAGTTTCCGAGGCTTCTAAGGAAGCGGAGGCTTGGGGTGAACGTTACCCGGACGTCTTCAAAGAAGGACTCGGAAGGACTTCTACTCGGAGTCGATGAATTTGCATGAACGGAATTCGGGGACTAATCAATCTCGTCGTAATAGCGTTAAGCTCGGGCAAGTTAGGCGGTATTGGCGGGTATTGGAAGCCCGTTGTATACGGCCAAGGACGGAATCTTCCCCTTTCCTGAAGCAGTCACACAGGAACTACACAATTTCACACCCCTCGTCGGACATCCCATCATCTCCATCAATGGACAAAAACTTTCTTTGACGTCACGGAGATCGTTCCGAAACCACAATCGCTCACACACACCACAAACATGCCCGTATTGTTGTTTGGTGAAATCCTCGCGAAACTTCTGGGACGCGACCCTCGTAAGACTACGCGTTTCATGACCAGTCACCACTCCTTGATCATGACCGACTCCTTCGAACCCATGAATGAACCCAACTCCTTCTGAATCTCGACTCTCTGACCCACCCAAATCGAACTCCACGACACCATCACCAATATTCCCATACTCACCCTGCCTTGAGTCATCCATGGTTCCGGAAACAACAAATCCCGGAAAGAGGAACCAAGTCCAATGTTTCTCTCATCCGCTCCCCTCACACTTGACTATAGTCCGGGATCCCCCACAGGATGAAAACCACAATTCGTGCTTGCTCTTGAGATGTGTTGAGAGAGAATAGAGTATCGATTCCGACTCAGCGATGGGGCCGAATCACCTTCAGATCTCGAATCCGGAGCAAAACGAGTGTTCTCCAATGCTAAGGACGTCTGTAAAAGGGCGCTACGTTTCGAAACAGAGGAGGCCATAAGCAGATGGGGCTATGCGGGTTTTTCATCTCTCGGCAGGTCAAACTCTTTCACCAGATCTCAGCTCGATCGGCGCTCATCATGTCTTGCCGTTCCCTTGTGAGTCTCGAATCCGAAAATTGTATGTCCACAACATACTCTCGAAGACTGTCGGCGCATTCTAGTGCTTTCGTGCCGGGACGCCGAGACATTCTAGTTCTGCGCAGATCTTGCGGTATCGAAAACCTCCTCATATACTGAGGCAGACTATTTTCGAGGCTCTCGTCGTAAATTAAGCTCTTTCAATATGCGAAAGATTTCACGATTCGTGATCCGAAATGAAAATTGCGTCGACGCATCGCTACATCGAGTCATCATCAGGACCGGATCTACCCGCAGGCTTAGTAGGCTATAGCCTCAGGCGGCAAATTTCCAGGGGCGGCAAATTTTCGAGGCCATGATTCCATTGAAAATCGAGAATACAGAGTGAACCGCAATTTCATCGCCTCATATAGCAAAAAAGATGAGCAGCTTCAAAGCGCAATCGAGATAGAAGACTAGCGGCGACTTATACACGGACGCGTAGTCGTTCGGTAGCTGAGCCGCCGCGCTGCTTTCCCTCTCTCTACAGAGCCTTCCTAGTTTAGATTTCGAAGTCGACGAAGCCCAACGAGAGTCGTTCCGGTTATATCTAATCATCGATTTCTGGTAAGTTTCCGCAGAAAATCGAGACGGAACATTGTAGAGCGAAAGCTATCCCTTGCTGTCATTTCCTGAAGAAACATCCGAGATGAATTTTGTGGGGAAACAAAACATTCGCGGCAGTTTCGAAGAAGATATCGCAAACTACAGTAGATGCGCTGATTTCAATGAGCGAACTCATCATCTACCTGACTATCTCCTTAGTCTCGCCTCGATGTCTTTTTTTTTGAAAAATGGGGGCGGCAATTTTTTTCTCAGCCTCAGGGCGGCAAAATCCTAGATCTGGCCCTGGTCATCATTTTGATCAAGCTCGCTGGGGAAATCTCGCCTCTGCATCTCTATCCGCGATTTTTGAGCAGTTTTCTGAGTTTTCGCGATTTTCTGCTTCTTTGTCGCGACTCGTCCGCAATTATCGTATTTCTTGACCGCGCCGAATTCGCAGCCCTGTTGATGATACAGGATTATCACCCTTGTTATAACTACTTCTTCCATTCTGTCAATCATGGAGGGGCCTGGAAATTTCCCGACGAGAAAAGTGGGGCCCGGCAGAACTACGGTTGAGAACCACTGGTCTAAAGGTATCGTTCGGCAGTACCTCGGTCACGGCAAGAGGCCCTCTGAACTTCGGTTGCAGTTTCACCGGAACACCAGTATGAACTGGCAGTCTCGAGACCAGGGCCACGTCTCCAATCGCGTAACGGATTCGGTGTTCCCTCCTCTTCCTGTCGTAGTATCTTGCATACTCTTTCTCGCTCTCGAGAACTCGTTTCCGGATCTCCTCTTCAAGCTTCGCCGCTGGGTACCACACTTTGTCGTGCTCATTTTCTACAACTTGTGAGAATCCGTCGAGTCGTGGAATGTATCCGTGACGGATTTGGAACGGGGACACTCCTGTTGTTCGGGTTGGCGCTCGATTCAGGAACATCTGCGCCATCGTGATCTTTAGTGCCAGTCTGATTTATCAGGTTTCTCGCTTATCGCTCGCAGCAACCTCGTAACTTCTTTCACCATACGCTCCGCCTGCCCGTTGCTGTTTGCATGTTGCGGAGAAATAAGTATCTGTCGGACTGAGTGGGTTTTCAAAAAACTCTGGAACTGTTGTGACGTGTAAGCGGTGCCGCGATCTGTCACCAACCGATCCGGCACGCCATACTGCACGAATACCCTCGTTAGGAACTTTCTCACCGCCGCCGAATTCATTGTCTTCACCGCTCCTAGAATCACGAACTTAGACAAGCCATCCATCAAGACGATCATGTGCTGGCATCCATCCGATGCCGGTAGTGGCCCGAGGTGGTCAATGAACACTTTTTCAAAAGGTCTCCGTGCTGGTCTGATCGCCTGGCACAGTCCCTCCTTCTTTCCTGATTCAGCTTTTCCGAAGAGACACTCCAAACACAACTTCAAATGTTGAGTTACGTTTTCCCTCATCTTGAGAAACCAACCAATGGAACTCTCTCATGATCCCAATCGTCTTCTCGCGTCCGAAGTGTCCCGACTTGTCGTGTGCCACAACCACTAAATATCGCCTGAGATGCTTGGGAATGACGAATGACGCTTTGCCGTTTTCCTCCTTGTACAAGACACCGTTCTTCAGCTGAAATCCTTCGACAATGCTTCGTTCCTTGACGCTTCGCTCGGACTTCATCTTCTGCAGGATTTTGACTCTTTCTTTGATCTCTGCATCAACTGCTTGCATCATCACGATCTCGTTGTAGTTGAACATTTCGTTGCGCTGAGTGAGCACCCGATGAATCTTGATCACGTCCGGCTTCACGTCCGTTGGCAAATCCTCTCCTTCGCCTTCTTGAAACTCGTTCATCGGCATCCGGCTGAGAGCATCAACGTGCTCCATCGAGGTTCCGGCTCGATGTTCAACCTCGAAGTTGAACTCCGCGATCTTGTTGAACCATTTCGCTAATTGCGGAGTGCCATTCAGGGATGACTTAAGCGCTGCTACTGCGCTGCAGTCTGACACAACAGTGAACTTGATCCCGTGCAGATAGTGCCTCAGACGCGTAAGAGCCCACACGACAGCCAATTGTTCCAGCTTCGTGGAGTGATGGTTAACCTCGGACTCGGACAACTTCCGGCTCACTGCATAAATCATGTGAAACTTTCCGTCAAACTTCTGTAGCAGAATTGCTCCCAAGCCTGGCGTGCTCGCATCGACGTGTAACTGCGTCTCTTTGGTCGGATCGAATCTTTTTAGGATCGGCTCCCTACTCAGCATGTCCTTAAGACTCCTGAAAGCCTCCTCGCATCGCTCGTTCCACTCGAACCCTCTCGATTGCCTCGACAACGCAGTCAGCGGCTCTGCAATCGACGCGTAGTTCCGCACAAATCTTCGGAAAAATCCCGTCAGACAGAGGAACATTCTGACTTCGTGGATATTCCTTGGTTTCTGAAACTCTTGTACTGCCGCTGCTTTTCTCGATCCCGGCTGAACTCCTTCTTTCGAAACTTTGAATCCCAAAAATTCCACAGTCTCCATGAAAACTTGCACATGCTCAGCTTGATCGTGAGTCCCGCTTTCCCGAGCGCTTCCAAGATGTCCTCGATCTGTTTCATGTGCTCTTGATAATCATCAGCCGCCGCAATCAAGTCATCGAGGAATGGATGAACTTGTTCGTTGCCTGTACTTGCTCTCACTTTCATCATCAGTTCCTGGAAGCAACTGCGAGCCCCGGTGAGTCCCATGAGGAGAACCGTTGGTTGATAATGACCGTCAGGGGTAACGAAAGCTGCTTTTTCCGCTGCTTGTTTTGCCATGGGGATCTGGAAACACCCCCATGCAAGATCCAATGTTGAGTAGATCTTCCGTCCCCCAGTTTCATCTAACACATCTTCGACTAACGGGAGAGGATAGTTTTCTTTCGCGGTCCGGGCGTTTAGCTTGCGAAAATCGATCACCATCCGCCACGAATTGTCGGGCTTGCGCACCAACATAGTAGGCGACGCGTATGCTGAATGTGACTCTGTTATCATGTTGGCCTCCTCCATCTGCAGTAAGATCTCTCTCAATGCCGCTTTTTCCATGACCGACATGCGAGATGGTTCGCTCCGCACCGGTCCGCTTCCCGGAATTTCTTCGATGTTGATTTCCGTTAGGTTCGTGCGCCCAAGCTCCTTCATCGATGTGGCCACTACGCTACAATACCCATAAGGCTAGCCGATACCTCGGAGGAGTGTTTTTGTCAACCTGGATATCTTCGAGTCGAATCTGCTGCGCCGCTGTGGTCTCAGTCTTGAGCACCCTCGGATTGTGCATTTGCGCCTTGAAGTATTCGTCGTTTTCATCCACCCGGCGACCTCTCGCTATCACGGTTCCTTCCCTCAGTAGTATATCGTCTTCTCCTCAGTTCGTCACAGTCAGGTTCAGGTTTTCCTCGTTCAATCTTGACAGTGTCGTGACCACACGCGGATCATCTCTGCCTGGAACTGCCTTCGCGATCTTCGCGAATCCCTCTTTCTCGAGCAACCAGGTGTTTCCACAACACGCGACCGTTACCATGCCCCCGTTTAGAAACGTTTTCCCAATGAGAACTTCCGGATGTTTCCACATTTCGGAGGGGGGACCACCGTGAAGGGAACTTTTTCGAAAACCATTCCATCCATCTTGAGGATGACCACTGCTTCCCCTAACGGCTTGCATCCAGCTCCCGTGAATCCCGCGATGTATTCCAATTCTGTAGGACTGATCCGTAGATTGAGTTTCTTGCAGTGGCGTAGCGCCAGGCGCGTGCGGAGAACCGTGCGGAGCGACAACCAAAAAAACGACCCGCTATAGGGCATACATCAGCAAAATGCCGCCCGGAGCGAACCGCCCCCCCCCCCCCCAGACTACGCCACTGGTTTCTTGGCCACCTCTTCCGAAATTATGTTCGTGTCGGCGCCGCTATCGATTTGTGCTACCCAATTCTGATTGTCGATTTGAATGTCGATCAACTCTGAATCGTAAGCTGCCTGTTCAAAGTCAACATTCGCCTTCCGCCGCGTTTAGACCGTTTTGATATTGGTGCAAAACCGACTAATGTGACCATGCTCCCCACACCTAAAACATCCGCCTCTTCGTCTCCTTAAGGTATTGTCATGTGGGGAGTTCGTAACACGATTCGTTGCTATTCGTTCTCCCAACGAGCGTTCCGTCTTCTCACTGGCTCCGGCGCCGCTCATCGCCGCCGAGTCAGCTTCTGTTTGGTTCGACTCCTCGCTTGGTTTCCGTGAAAATCTCGAACCGTTGCTTCTTTGTAATACTGACTCTCCAACTCCAACACTTCGCCGATCGTTGCGACACTCGAACGCTTTTTGGCCCGGCTCGGAACATCGGAAACAGCCCGACGTCCGTCGTTCATCGTAGCGCGATCCGCGAGTGCTTGAAAAATTTTGCCAGCTTTCAAATCTTGGTTTCGAGTTGCCATCCAACACGATGCTATCTTCAATGTTCCGGATCAGTTCATTCAGCTTCGCATGCACCTGTGCATTCAGGAACGGAGCAAACTTCTTGTGCTCCGGCCGCTTCATAACAACGAAACCCATATCGCACTGATTCCCCAACCGCTCGACTCTCCTCGCGAACGTTCCGATCGATTCGCCGCGTTTTTGGAAGCTTCGCGTGAACGCTTCGCTCAGCTCTAGCCTTGTTTCCGGCGTCAGAAACGATGAAAGAAACTCTTGTTTTCATTCCGCGAAAGTTTCGCAATGCAAAGCATTCGATTCATGCCAGTCCAGCGCTTCTCCGGACAATTTCCTCAGAATTATGCCCATAGTGTAGGTGTCCGTCCAATTACCTCTCAACCTAGCGGTCTCCAACTGCCCAAGCCATCCCGCGAAAATAGGTACGTTTTTCGACGTGTCCGCATATCGCCCCACCGACCTGATTCCAGTGTCAGCGTCTCAGGACGACTGGACGATCGTTGCCAGACTCTCCGTCAGGGTCTTGCAGAGTGCCAGAACTGCATCCATTGCTTCGGTCGGAGGTTTCGTCTCATCTGTCTTTCCGTCACTAGTCATCGTCGCCACGAGGTCGTTCTTCACTCGAAGGTCGATCAAAATCAGAGTTATCCCACCGCTGCAAATGTCGTGGGGATGTCGCTGCAAATGTCGTGTCTCTGACTGGGACCTCAGTGAGAACACCACTCTCTCTCTTCACTTCTCTTTATTCCACTTAACTCTCTTCTCAGTGCTTCTCTACGGCCGCGCACGCCGCGCACACTCTTCTCTCTGTTTCTCTCTCGCGGCCCGCTGCTATCCGCTGAGCGGCCTGCTAGAGCGCCTATTTCATCCACGACAACTGTCTCACCGAAAACGTCTAGCATACGCCTGACGGGGTTCTTTATTCTTCTGACCGTAAATGTCACGCACTGTGAGCGCGACTTCTAACTAAACTGAAGAGAGCGATGTGTTTCAATCGTCTTCGAGCTCGGTGCACGCGACAGGAGGAACTGTTGACAGTTTTCGCGATGACGTCATGCCGTCGCAGCCACCCACGCACTGCTGCGAGCCACCAACGCGGGTGGCGCAGTCTCCTGTCTCCGCGCCCGAGCTCTCTATTTATTGCATGATACTCTGAAAAGAGAATGAATGATATTTGGCTCGCTGAAATGGATTGGGGTGCCGAGGAGGCGAATCGTGGGCTGAAGCCACCCCACATCGAATGCCCGTCTCCCGGTGCTTGTGTTGCATACTGTGTTTTCTGTATTGTGTAGGTGTATCGTGTAGCGCCGAAGCCCCGTTCGCAACACCCTCCGCGCTCACATGTCGTCTGCGCTCACATCCCCTGTGCGTTTACTTCGACTAGGCTCTCATATCGCCCTGCGCTCATATTTGCTATGCGCTCATATTTGCCGTGCGCTCACATTGCCGGGAGCGTGAGAGACGTGGCTCAGATGCGTCCACAGCGCTAATGATGCACGGGAGCCTGAGATAACCTCGGGGTTCGAGAGCTGAATAGTATGTTCGGCAGCCGATATCCTGGTCGGCGGAAGATTTGGAGCGTTGAGCATGTGACGAGGAGAGTTGTTTTTAGATTTTCATCAAACCTGCCCTGATGGCCGAGTTTTCCCTCGTCAAGGCGAGATTATCATCATGAAGTTCGGCGATATGCCTCCTGCACTCCGTCAATTCCTGTAGGATGAGGTTCAGAACTGGATTCAGGGTAGTGGGAGCCTCTTCCGTGACCATCTGTTGTTGTTCCTCGACGATTCGAGAGCAGGTCGAGCAACGGAAAGTTTGAATAGTTTACTCCTCCTTCACCTGAGCTGGACTCAGATCAGAGCAAGCCTCCATTGCATGTGTCCACAACGAGCACGATACACAGGAGAAATCACGCTATGTCTGATCCTCACACAAGTTCATTTTTCGTCCGCTTGCGTCTCACTTGTTCAGTCGCTGCCGAACGTATGCACGTACCCAGCTCCAGAGCTTCCACCCCGAGAACCCGGCAAGGGTTTCTCCCCCTCGCCGTGCTCTCGAAATTCCGTTCCCTGGCGCGCGAATTCCAGTCTGTCTCAAGATTACTCTAGGCTTCCTGGCGTTTGTATCGCGAATCTCTCTTCTTCGTTTCGCTACGATATTTTTCGAACCGAGGACATCGTCCATCATCAGGGTCGCTGCCCTCTCGGGATGTAGTAGGCTCGTTATTGCCGACGGAAAGCCAAACCATGAATGATCAGGCCTCCGAAGGTTTGCCTGAATACAGCATGCCCATCGGATTAGAGCTTTCCTCGATAATACGCACGGTTCGGATGAAAGCGAACGTTTCTATCTGGTTAAGCGGCCCATTCCGACCGGTCGCTTCAGGAGGACGCACGCGCAAATCGCGTGTACCCAGCCGACCGAGCCGGTTCGAGGAGGAAGTTCACGCGTGCGCATCCTGAGCGCGTTCTCCTAGTTCAGCGAAGAACCGATTGTCGGGGGAGAATCTTGTTTCCGGAAAGAGAATGTATTGGTGAATGAACAAGGTCGCAGTCCCTCACGTCGGATACAGATAGCAGGATTATATTCCGCGATTCTTTTTTCACCGTTTTCGGTGTGACCCTTGTAATTGTAACAGCCTCAGTCGGGGGAACCTGGTTGGACTCTCTAGGAAGAGGGATCACACGGGATGCTTCTTTTTCACTCTTTTATTGATCTCGCATCTCGCGACTTCAGCCTCCCCGGCTGGCCGAGATGCTTCCTTCACGAAGACTCTCTTTGATCTACTCTATGTTAACGCCTCGCTTTGCCGCTAGACGGCGCTATTCTCGCTAATTGCCGTTCTCGAGGGCTTCCAAGCCGCATCGATTTGTCACATCAGTGATTCTCTAACTGCGATCCTTTCCCGGGCGCTTACATAATCTTATAGGTCGAGGCCAAGATGAGCACGTTGACGAACCCCTGAAGTTCTACTCCTCAGGAGCCCCTACTCCTATCCACCCCTTTGCCCAGGCTTGCTACCATTTTTGACAGGATCCCGAGGTGATTCCGAAATTTTCGCTTGAGATCCCTCGCTTCCAGATGCCGGGTGGGTTCAACGGTGTTCCTTTTTTCTAAACTGTAACCGGCATCTGCTGGGCTAAGCCCCCCCTGGATCAGGAGTTATCTTAGGATGAGGATGCATGGAAACACACACAAACACACACAGATGCGCCGTGCTCCCTAACATGTTCGCACGACGTACGCATCACCAGGATCACTCACGGGGCGTGGGGGGCAGATGGTTGAGGTTGGTGATGGGTGGCTTGCGCCCTCAGCTTCTGAAAGAATCCACCCCGGCGCCGCTGCTGATTCAAGAGAACCACCTGCAGCTGTCTAAGCACAGCTGAAGATCATTAAGTAACCAGCAAAGGAGTTGCTTTCTGTAGGTAGTACTGGACTGAGAGCACTACGCCTAGCCTCGGTCCCCAGTCCTTTATAAGCCACGATCTAGTACCAATGAACCACTGTTCACTAGACGAGCGTACGGTCTTCTCATTGCTCCGCGTAAGCGCTTGTCTGAGTGATATTCTGCCCGCGTCAGTCTAACAATAAGCTAGTGGGCCCCAGGAGTCGGTATTCCTAGTTCTACAGAGACGAAGATGAAACTCGTCGTAATGCTGCTCGTGGCGCTTTGCTGCAGCCATACGGACGGGTTCGGAGTGCCCACCTTCCTGAGGTGGTCCGGAACTAAAAAAGGTGAGGTTCCCGCGAAAACGGAGTTGTTTCTAGAGCCGTGTTTATTTGACGGAGTTGGCCGCGCATTGTAACATTCCCGCTTTTGCAGGCTTATCGAAAAACCCCTTCATAACCCCGATGTGGACGAGGTTCAGCCACTTGACGAAGGGAGCGTCCGTGGAATACACGACAATTCCCGTGATTGTCGGCACAAAAGCGGAACTCGTTGAACTGAAGAGGGTTAGTACAATGCCTTTGACTCTATTCAAGCCTTCATTCGGACCGGCGGCGTAGACCAGTGGTTATCCAAGTGGGTTTCATGGAACCCTTGGGTTCCATGGCGGATTTTTAGGCTTCCCCTCGTCTAATTTGGAGCCCCAGGGTTCCAAATTGGACTATGGTAGATTAGAAATCCCAAATTAGATGGTGGTGACAGGAGCGACATTGTAGGTCACGTGCGCAAATTACGCGACAACGTGGAACCCTACCGAGCTCATGGGTCAGGGAGTTCTTCATCGGCGGATCAAGAAACTTGCCAAGCCGATATTTCACTCTCAGCTTGTTGTTCCGCTCGGAAATTTCTGGGCAGAAGCAGCGAACGATTTTCCGGCCCTCTTAAGAGTCGCATTGCCAACCCTCCTGCCTTTCGTCAGCGCCTACCGTTGTGAGGCTGAGTTCTCGAAGTATGCTCCTTCGAAACATGAATATTGGAATCGATGGGATGCCGACGATGACGTGGGACTTCACTCGTCGGACAGGATCCCGGATTCTGCTGCGATAGCCATCGGGTTACAAATCCAATCTTGCCATTGACCCGTGGACCAACCGATGCAACACGGATGAAACCTTTTTCTGGTCCGCGGTTCTAAAGAGCCAGTGGTTTTACAATGGAGTCGGAGTGCTAGGCTGCTGCGGCGACCGGGAGGTCGCAGGTTCAAATCTGAGCCGGGCCGACTCTGTTGTGATACAGAGAAAATTACAGAAAATTTCTGAACCGACAGGTGCTAGAAGGATCGAAGGTCGTGCCCGAAAACTCGATTGATTTCGACCCCGACGGCCCAGACGACAAGATCATATCCGCTTCGATCCGCGTGGGCGATCTCACAGGACAAACGCCGGCCAATGACGCAGCACTCCTCCCAGAAGCTCCCAAGAATGCAACATGCGAAACCTCGGTCGCAGACATCTTGCCTCTACTCAGGCAACACCCAATACCCACCCTAGTGCACGACAACCCCGAAATGATCCTGAGCATGATACAGGCGCTTGTCCCAAAACCGGAATCCTTCGCGATGCAACCGGAAATCGAGCTGCCACCGAGCTCGAAGAAGCTTATCTCCCTAGCGGTGCGGAATCCAGATTGGGTGATGTCACTGATCACCGCCGAACCCACCATTTTGATTGACATGCTGGGACTGGGCAGTACCAGTGAGACAGGCTCAGATGAGACGATGGCGGAAGAGGCTTGAGGCGGGCGTCTCCGTCAGCGATGGACTCTTTCTCCATTTATCAACGCTCAAGTGAGATTCTACATTATCGGAACTGTCTTCTTCGACGAAGAAACCGCAATTCTCGTGTCAATCTACGCGAACTTGTGGGTTCCTGCACCCATATCTGAGGTTTGCCAGGGGACGATGCGTACATGACAGACTTTATTTGACCTCCACATCTTCCCCAGCATGGGGTCCCGAACAAGCGTCGATCATCCCTTTGTAGTCTCCGTGTGGAATCACAGCCAAACAATAAACCCGAGTATATACCCAAACATGAGGGATCTAGTGAACATCACCAGCCTTACGTGAGCCTGCCCGCAGTTGTAGAGCCATTCCTGAAATATAAAGCTCCCTCGAAGAAGAAGGGTTGAGGAAAAACGAATATATTGATTGAAATATACAAGAGAAGGGTGTTGGAAAGGGACCACCAGCCACTTATTTATGGTTGAAATTCAAGCACCGATTATCGCGACTCACCTAACATCGATTCCACTCTCGCCGCACCCCTACTCTGAGAACTCCAGGTAAATGTGATCTCATACCCTTATACTATTGATTGGACCTCGTTGACGTGCGCCTGACTGAGAACCTGTCCACCGTCCCATCGGGTTCCGTTCGATAGGATAGGAATTATACACATGGGACGTGGCGGCGCTGCTTCACGGGGCTTCACTGTAGGAGCTTAATAAGTGAACAGGTGATGGTCACCCGCCAAGCTCCTTGCACGAATCATTCTTGAACGAATTCTTAGGGATTGAGGACAGCTCAAGTTATGTTGGGAGTCATACCGGACGCTCCTTACCGTGATGAACGTTTCGTGATGTGAATGATGGGAGTGAAAATATATTACAGGCTGCTTGTGCGCTAGCAGGGTCGGGCTGGCCCAAACCTGCAGGTGAGGCGGGTGAGACGGCTCGACAAAATCGCAGGTGCAGGTAGCATAGGCACAAATCGGTGATATGGTTTCCGAAACGGTAAGTTGTATCGTTCGCGTCATCATACGATCTCGTTATGGTCTCGGGATGATGGTTCGCTGATTCAGCGGATCGGAAGCCGCGTTTTTTCAGCGATCGCGGCACTCCCGTGACTTGTTAGGGGAGTGGGGGCTGGATCTATCGGAAACGCCTGGGCTCACATGTGTGATGGGCATTCTCCGACGCTGATTGCTCCTTGATCTCATTGTCAGCGGGGCTCATGTGAATGGTCATCTCAGAAACACTTGGGATATGTCTCCGGCAGGTTCGAACAAACATCGAACCCCGGCTCAATGGAATCCACAAGGTCTCCACGCTCCGTGTCGCCTTTTTGGTTCTGCGGGACTCCGTGGCGCTCAACGGGCGGCGCTTGGTCTCTGCTAGCGTTCGTGAACTTGCTATTTATCGAATAGGATGGGAGATGTGGTAATCAAATATTCATTGGCTTTTAACCCCCACATCCGCCGGAAATAAAAGTGGGTGCCATTTCGATTCATCCCGCTCGGCCATTTTCTTTGATCACCACAATCGCTGCAGAGAAAGATCCATTGACATCCCTTCAATATGCAGAGCCTCCAGGTTTCTAGAGGACAATGCAGCATTTATTCGGGGAAAATTTTTCCTATTCGTTTTCATTGGAAGAGGATAGTTAGGGCAAGAAGAAACGGGAGGAAATTGAATGAAAATCAAATCTTTGAAGATCAACGAGAGCAACGGGAGAATCTGTAATCTCACTCGACCAAAATGGACCGCGTTCTTCGTTGATTTCGTTCGTGGTCGCTCGCGTGTTTCGAGCTCTAGAATGTATATGCACGAAACGTCTGCGAGAAGAAATGGTTGTCTCCTTGAAATTACATGGAGACAGACATAAGGGCCGAGCTACCATGGTCTGAGCCGGAGATTTCATTTTGCAAGATCAGCTTGATGAGAGCAAAAACATTTCAGACGACAGTCCCCCTTCATTCGTCCGACCGTTCAATAGCTCGGTGCTCTAACTCCTCCAACCCTCCACTTCTTACGAAGAGTCGATGATTGTTTGTGGGGCTATGATGATTTCCCAAGAGCCCGTGAAGATCTTCGATTGCTATTCCCACCGCCGCCGACACTGCCGCTGCCGGTGGGCGACAGCAGCCCTTAAACTCTAGACAAAAAAGTTGCGCATTCCAGTAATCACTAGGCAGACTTTAATCTAGGCGACAACGGTGTCCGTCAGCCGTAATCTCGCGGGCCTTTGAATTTCGCCAATTCCAATAATTACTTCCTAGCGTTTTTCTTGGCATCCACGCACAGCCGATGGTGCAAATAGAGAGAGCTGGGTCCGCTGTTGTCGGCTCTGGTTTCGTCGAGAAGAAACTAGCGATGATGGATGATGGAACTTGATTTGAGACGTTGCTCCTGTCCATTGGTCGGGGAGGCTCCCATGATACTTACTGGTTGGTGGAAGTTGGAAGGGATTGGGAGAAATTGACACACTTTGTGGTAGGAACGTCGATTGAGCTGAATACGCATTGATCAAGAAAAAAAACCGTGGATTCTCTCCAATGAGAAAGGCATTCTCCAAGGTGGATCAGTTGGCCGGGATCCTCTGGCAGGCTGCTCGTGAGATACATATCGAGGTCGAAATCATCCGCGAGGATTACATGTCCACGTTCAAAGTGCAGGGTCAGTTTTACCATCGTGTTGGGTCGTTATTACTGCTGCCAGATGGTGGACATCAATTTCTTCAGATCTATTTCATAGGGGGAGGGGGGTCAGAAGAAGAGACGAACCAGCGTGTTCGATTCAATTCCAACACGGACGGAGGAATCGTAGCGAAATCGCAAGCTTTTTTTCATGAGCACAACGAGTTAGTCCATCATTGTAAGACCAGACTTCACGAGATCCCAATCAACGATTATGTCGTTGTCATTAGAGCGTATAAGGTCCCAACAGGTGGGCATCAGAGACAGTTCAACGTACCGACAGTCATAGAGGTGGCCTTAGTCATCGAGATATTGCGAGATATTGTGCTGCGTCTTCAGAGTGGTGGTCTACAGCGGGTCGTCTAAACCCATGGATCTTATGATGCTTTACAATATCCTTTAATCTTCCGGCGGGGTCAGGACGGGTACCACGTCAATATCGGGATGAGAAATCAGCAAATCGGGGTGAAAACCTCAAAGAAAGTCAGTTCGATGAATTTCTATGCCCATAAACTGATGATTCAGGACGACAGGGATAACCATATACTAAGGTGTTATTCCAGTCGTACGTTGTCGATATGTACGCCAATATTGAGACCGAACGACTCCTCTTCATTCAGTTGATCAAACAAAACTCCGTTCGGAAGAATATGTTCACCTACGTGATGCAGTCGCCGGTGATGCCAACGTGAACCCAGACGACGTGGGGAAAATGGTTATTCTACCATCTACGTTCATTGGGAGCCCGCGTCACATGCACGAATCCGCTCAAGATGCCATGACTTATGTTCAGGTCTCATCAACGTCTCACTCTGATCATACAGTCCAAGTCGGAAACATGAAATCGCATTGATCTCCAACTTCAACACCCCGATCCGTTTTCGTCGCATCCCTCAATTATCCCCGACGTTCCGCCGGCCCTCTTGGTCGCGCCAGGCGCGACGGGCTTTGCTAGTATGTAACATAGTTCGAGGAGTTGGTCGAGCCTTGTCCGGCCCCGGGGATTCGTATGCTGTGCACCTTAATTCCGAGGAACGGAAACGGAAGAGGAAACGGTAGAATCAGAACTTCAAGCCTCAATAAAGGGACCTGGGCACGGCCTCCGGTCTGGGGATTGATTCAGCATGCGCGAGGCGACTTGCATTTGCGAATTGGCTAAAGGCCAAGAGGTAGCACCGGTTTTCTGTGTCATATATGTATCTGACATACACTGGCGAACAAAAGTTTCCGGCCAAAGCCGTACTTCGTCGTTCTTGCTCTACGGCGCATCACAGAGCGCAGAGAATGGTATCGCAGGTGTGACACCATGGCGTTATAAGGTGTGGGTCGGTATGGTTCAGAAATTCCCGACCAGTATAACAGCAGGGAATAAATGAGGAAAACCGGGCGATCAAAAGTTTCCGGCCAAACGTGATCGTAAGATTTTATCAGAGCCCACATTGAAGAAACAACTAGAAACTCATGGATTCGATCAATATTTTGTCTAGGCTCCTTTCGCTGCTATCACGGCTTCACATCTGCGCGGCATGGATTCCACAAGTCCTTGAAACACATTACTTGGAAGTTTTTCCCATTCAGAACTCAAAATTCCAAAGAGAGCCGCTCTGTTCGAAGGGTTCTGATCGCGAACCCGTCTCTTTAGCTCTTCCCAGAGATACTCTATGGGATTCAAGTCCGGTGACTGTGCGGGCCGCTTGAGAACTTCGTTTTTTTTCCGACGACAACCAGTGCTTGACTCACTTCGATGTGTGCTTCGGGTCATTATCGTGCTGGAAAATCCAATCAGGTGCCAAATTCGTTGATGCATATGAGGAGCTCATTTTCGAACCGCGTTAAGTCCATTTTCGCCGATTTCCAGTTTTCAACGGGAATGGAGTCCCCCTTGCATTGTGCCTCATGAGAGAATATCAGTTCATGGGAAGTCGCATGCGTTCCACTTCAAAATGACTGGGAAAAATTCAACTTCTGTATACGCTCAATTGTTCATCGGCAGTAGAAACGCGATTTACTCGACATCGAAAAAATGGACCTAACGCGATTCGAAAATGAGCTCCTCATATGGCCTGAGATGATTCCGCAGGATATCTCTGTAGACTTCAGCGTTCATGATTCCGTCGACGAACACGAGGGGTCCGACACCAGACCATGAAAATATCCCCCAAACCATTACATTACCAACACCGTGTTTCATGGTCGGTAAACAATACCTAGGGTGATTTCGTGTCGATTTTGGCCGTCTCACATACTGCTTCCCAGCACTTCCGCAGGGATTGAACTTGGATTCGTCGGAGAAGGCCACTTTTTTCATTCTTCGATTGTCCAGGTACGATGTTCTCTAGCGAACTCCAGGCGAATTTTCCTGTTCTTCAAGGATATGAACGGTTTCTTCGCTCCGATGCGACCATACAGTCCAGACTCGTGCAGTCGTCTCGAAACTGTCACCCGACTGACCTCTACAAGTCCCTCGGCTCTTAGCTCTCTCGCGATCTCAGAGGCAGTCTTCCATTCATCTTGAAGTGACTTTCTCCCGATGATTTGGTTGATCCTTTCCGTAGTTTTACGAGGCCTACCCGACCTGGGTAAGTCCCGTACCTCCTCATGGGACGCTGCCTTCCTCCGCAAATCGTTAACAGTCGATTTCCCAACCTTGAGTAGCGCAGCGATCTCACGACTCGCTTTCCCCTGATCGATGAGGGCCACTCCGCAGATCCACACTGTGATGAGGCATTTTCAGTCTTCGCAAAATGTCGATAAAGTTGAAGCAGACGCCGGAGTAAACATAGGAACTAAAAACAATCGAAATCCGGCCTAAGGGACTCATTAAACAGGGGCCTATTCCTCCTGGTACCTACTGGCCGGGAACTCATGAGCATGCAGATTTCATTGTTTTCCATCTGAACATAGCCGAGGCTCATTTGTTCAAATAGTACGGCGGGGAATAAGTGAGTATCGAGGCTGCGCATCCACGCGCCGGCCGAGAACGCGCTAGGAGATCTATGCCAGTAACGGCAACGAAGTACCGCAGTGGCCGGAAACTTTTGTTCGCCACTGTATGTATTTATGTCTGCCATATGAGGAGCTCATTTTCGAATCGCGTTAGGCCCATTTTTTCGATGTCGAGTAAATCGCGTTTCTACTGCCGATGAACCATTGAGCGCATACAGAAGTTGAATTTTTCCCAGTCATTTTGAAGTGGAACGCATGCGAGTTCCCATGAACTGATATTCTCTCATGAGGCACAATGCAAGGGGGACTCCATTCCCGTTAATAATAATAATAATAGGGGAGGGGAATAATAATAACAGCCGAGGAACAGATCAGGGTTAAGAGAGATCATATCCGAGCCTTCATTCAGGGCAGCAGAATCATGACTGACGACGACTCGCTCGGCGAAACCGACGACACCAACGAGAACTGCATCCAGATGAGCGGAGATGACGATCCTCAGAACCCGAACAAGTGGTCAGAGGTTCTCACTGCCGAAGACAGGGCTGTCAGGAAGGCACAGAAGGAGGCCGAGCTCCTATACAGGGATCGCCCCGGCAGCAGAGCATTCAATAGCTTGAAGGGCCCGCAGGGCTTCGAAATAGAGCTGGAACCGGTCGTGGAAGAAAACACCTTCGAGGGCTGCAATTTCTTGAAGCTCTTCGCCGAGGTACGATCCAAGGCCCTCGGTGCGAGCGTCCGGGTCCTTTCAAACGGCTCTCTGAGGATAACCGTACCGAGTCAAGACGATGTTACGAAGATCAAGGCGATCGATGCCATCTTGGGCATCCCTGTCCGCGCATCTCTCCCGCCAGCCGCCCAGCTATGGGGTCGCATAGTCGGGGTGCATCCCTTATTCAAGGAGGACGACCTGCTGGACGAGCTTCGCGCACAGGGAGTCGAGAAGGTGATCCGCGAGAAATACACTGTGAAGTCCGTTGTCGACGGCAAAAACGTCAAAACAGAGCGTCCATCACAACGCGTACGCCTATTGTTCTCCGAAAAGCTGCCCGATCTGGTTACCATAGCCTACGAGGGATTCCGAGTGACTTGGTGCCCAGTGTCCCCGCTGCAGTGCCTCACTTGCTGTAGGTTCGGGCACACTGCGTCCTCCTGCCCGAGAGCGGGCGCTCGGAAATGCCGCCGTTGCGGCAACTCCGGCCACGAGATGTGGGAATGCGAACAGAAAGCTCGATGTATCAATTGCCGCGGTTCACACCCCGCAAATCACCGAAGCTGCCCGGTCTACGCTACCTACGCGAGAGCTGCCAACGAAAGACACGTGAACAGGATTGTTACCTCAATCCCAGACGCGCGGGTAGAGGTGATCACCGTCGAACCACCTGTTCCCCCAGTGGAGGCGAACCCCGACTGCGCCGAGAAGCCTTCCTTTGCCGCGGTCCTCGGAGCTCCATCATTTCGCAAGGTGGTTAAGAAAACCGAGTCTGGAGAGGTTGTCGTATGTAACATCCCGATCGTTGCCGTTCGTTCAAAGCCTGCCCGCCCGAGTGCTCCGAGGAAGCTTCCCCGAACACCACCGCCGACGTCGGGTCAACCGGCTGGAATCTCGGTGGCGGGTTTCCTGCAACTGATCAAGAAAATCTGGGCGTTCCTAAAGCCACTGGTCGAACCCCTGCTGGTAGACAACCCAACGATCGCGAAACTTGCTGACATCCTCATGTCAGACTCCGTTCTACACTTGTTCCAGCAGGCCGTGGAAAGTAGCGTTCTAGACAAGCCGACCAATGTCTAGCAGGCCGACGCCCTCAGCCGCAGACCATACCCACACGAGTCCAGGAACCCGCACAAATTCGTCAGCGGGATTCAACAATTCAGCCGACCCACTCCTGGCTCAGCCCGGACCCTCACACTTAACTTCGGATCCTCAATCTCAAACCACTCCGCCCCCGCCGGCAGTCCCCCAGCAACAACCCCACCGATGCCCACGCTGCGATTTCTCGTCACCTACAAGGAGAGGCCTGGCCACCCACATCGGCGCGAGACACAAAGCCGTTAGGCCCTCCGCGGCCTCGATCCAGTCCTTGCCCGGGCCCTCGGACGCGCCATCACCGGCGCGCACACCGGACAGGTTCTACTGTACGCGTTGTTCGTTCTCGACAGTCTCTAGAGTCGGTCTGAATCAGCACACAGGCCGCATGCATAAGAACTCGCCGCGTTCCCAGCCCATCGCTTCCGATGCCAGCACTGTAAACGATTTGCCTCTTGCCACCCTATTGAGCGAGCTGAAGCGCCGACGCCCCCTGATAGTCTTCCCCCCCGAAACAGGCCCGGTTCACGCTTGCCACCAAGCTACTCAACGTCATGGAGTCTCTGTCGGACACAAACTCGACAGAGGCATGGTCGGATCTTCTGCTATTTGGCTACAAGACTCTGCACCTCGACGCCGACTCAGGCGACAAAGTCAGGCAGATCAGGAGTAACGTTTCCGCGTTCGACTCGCCGCTCGTACTTCGAGCTCCGAGGATACGACCAGCTCCCACAGGTCACTCGGACCAATCCCGTGCCAAGGCTGCTGAACGACGTATCAAAACGTTCGCGGACGTCACGGGCGCTGTGCGTATTCTAACCTCCGATGACTCAGTCGTCGCCCCTGACACGAACGGAGTCTTCGCCCAGATGCTGGACAAGCATCCCCCTGCTAGCGAAGAAGACGATTTCTCTCAGATCCCCGCACCGTCTCCTGACTGCCCAGCTCCGAAGTGCTCCTCGGACGACGTCCTCACTCACTTGAAGCGCTTCCGAAAGGGAACGTCGGGCGGCTTGGATGGCCTCACCCCGCTGCATCTGCTCTCTATCATCGAGTTCTCTCCGGTCCTGCGGCCTCGGCTTCTCCGTGCCCTCGCTAAGATATGCGACTCGATCATATCAGGATCGGTGCCCGAGTCGGTTCGCGACGCTCTTTTTGGCGCCTGGCTCATTGCTCTAACCAAGAAATCGGGAGGTGTCCGGCCCATTGCCATAGGTTCAGTGTTCCGTAGACTCGCGGTCAAAATCGCGTTGTCGAAGGTTCGCGACCGAATGTCTGAGTACCTTCAACCGCTACAGATGGGGTTCGGGAGCTCATCGGGAGCCGAGACGGTGGTACATGCCACTCGGACCTATCTGAACAGCAACACCGACTGCACGCTCGTTAAGGTCGACTTCTGCAACGCCTTCAATTCCCATTGGCGCACGCCTATGCTGCAGCAAGTTCATGAGAAGGCACCCGAGCTATATAACCTCGTCCACTACTCGTATGCCAGACCGACACCACTGTTCTTCGGAGATCGCCGCATAAGTTCCGAATCCGGTTGTCAACAAGGCGATCCCGCCGCTCCCCTGCTCTTTAGCCTCGTTCTGCACCCCCTTCTTCGCCGCCTTAAAAGCAAGCTGAACGTCTCATACCTAGACGACCTCACTTTGGCCGACCCCTCCCCAGAAGTCGTGGCAAACGACCTCAAGACGATCCAAGAGGCCACCGTCTCCACCGGCTTGAAAGTCAACCCAACAAAATGCGAGGTGTTCTGCCAAGGCCTTCCGGCTGGAGGGGCTCGACCCATCCCGGAGTGCGTTGCCGCTCTCTTGGTGCGGCCGACCATCCATTCCGTGGAGACACTGGGCTCTTTGGGCGGTGCCCTGTTCCTCCCGGGCATCCCACCGGCGATCCAGGGCCTGACAGACAGCCTGAGCAGGATGCAGTCGCGGCTGCCACTCATGGGCTCACACGCTGCCTACTACCTCCTAAGACATTCTCTCGGAATCCAACGAATCACCCACTTTCTCAGGACGAGTCCTGCATTCACGGCGGTGGAAGAACTAGCGAATCTAGATGCTATATTGCTCCGATGCGCCGAGACGTGCCTCAATATCTCGTTGAGCCCAGCGGCGGCGGACCAGCTGCGTCTACCGGTCAGTCTCGGAGGACTGGGCCTCAGAGACTCCACATCACTAGCCCTCCCGTGCTTCCTGTCTTCTGTGCACGCATCTCAGGAGAATGTTTTGAAACTGCTTGGCCCCGCCGCCCTAACCGCTTTCAAGGAGGAAGCGATCGCGCAGTGGAGACAAGCGTTTGCCGACGCCCAGCCAAATGAGGAGGACGCCCACAAACAATGGGCTTGGGACAAAATTTCCCGGGCGAAAGCCCAGTCCCTCCTTATCGCCTCCAACGCCACAGACTCCATCCGGCTGACCCACGCATCGGGACCGCAGAGCGGGGCGTGGCTCCACGCACGACCTGATGCCAACGTCGGCACCGCTATGTCGGACTCGGAGTTCCGCATTGCTTGTGGTCTCCGCCTGGGCCTCGACCTCCTCCCACCGCTCACCTGCGCCTGTGGTGAGGTGGCGGATGTCAAAGGCTACCACTCACTGAGCTGCTCCAAGAACTCCCGGTTCCGGCTGGCACGCCATAATGCGGTTAACGATGTCGTCGCCAGGGCTCTGAGGCAAATGGGCACCCCGGTTCAGGTCGAACCGCAGCGCCTCAATTCCAGCGACGAGATTCGTCCCGATGGCATGACGCTCACGCCGTGGTCTCGCGGACGCCTCATGATATGGGATGTCACCGTGGGAAACACTTTCGCGGTCTCATACGCCGCCACTGCTAGGACGGTCGGCGGGGTCTCGGCCAAGGCGGAGAGGGAGAAGATTCTTCACTACGCTCCCCTTGCAGACGAATACATAATCAAACCCCTGGCCGTGGAAACGTCCGGGGTGTGGGGTAAAGAGGCGCTACTGCTCACGAAGGAGATTGGGGACTCCATCAAAGCGCAAACCGGCGAATCCCGATCAACGGCTTTCATCCGTCAGCGGATTTCCATAGAAGTTCAGCGCGGAAACGCTCATATGATCCGGGGCTCGCTCCCGGGCGGCCCAGCCCTCGACGAGCTGTTTTACCTTCGCGGCTAGTCAGACGTGTACGCTTCTTGTCTTCTCATTGTAGGGATTAATCAAAGTGAATAAATGTCCACTTATGCCATTGTTGAACGTTTATTGCATGTATAATTACATAATAGAGCTGATTACGCTCGTCCGAGTTCCGATAGACTCGGTTTCGTTTCGCATTCTAGCGCGTGATAGCGCGGGCAGTTTTGCCCGCATAATTTACAGATACATAGTTCCGTCGGTGTATGGTGGCCTTCTGATCTGCAGAGGCTGTGGTGGTACCCGTGTACGATATATCTCGTAAAGACGTGTCGTCGCTGAAACCTGGAGGCACTCCACAGTCCTCTTTGCTCCATGATCGGGTCTCCTTCCAGTAATGTTTGGGCTTCCTCGAACTTTCGTTGCCAGTCGTCCACGAACTTCTGGAACTCCGAGGTTGCTTCCACTTTGAGAGTGGTTCGCATGACTTCTACGAAAGGTGTTTCGATTGCAGCCATGACGTATAGGTATCTATTCAGAGAATTTTTTGGAACTCTGAAGACCCTTCTCAAATATGTGCAGAAGCACTTCTCGAACAATTGGAAATTGTGCTTGGTGAGGTGCGTCCATAGTCGTTTCATTCCATAGCTCAACTTCGGAAGTGCTTTTATGTAGAATAGCTTCAGGGCTGTATCGACTGATAGGTGATAAGGATCTCCTGCTTCGCTGTACATTATTGCCGTGGTTTTGCAGCTCATTTCTTCGATGTGGTTCGTGAAGCATATACCCGTGGTCTGTAGGCGAATTCCCAGGTATTTGGCCGTTGGCACGAATTCTAGTGGTTCCCCTTTCCACAAGATCCTGTCGTGTTTGCTCAACGGTCCTCCTTTTCTTATCTTCATGACCATTGTTTTCGACGGATTCAGACTGAGGCCTTCGGTCTCGAGGTGGTTTCCGACTATGTCTAGCATCTTTTGTAACTGCAAGCGATTCCGATGCAGCAGCAGAATGTCATCGGCGAACATCGTGATTGTTCCAGTCCTGAATTCTTCCGTTATCTTCTTCGGGAGTTCAGCGAGGAGGAGCGTGAATCCTGTGCAGCTTAGTGGATCACCTTGAGGCGTTCCTCTATTCTGCTGATTTTCAACGAATATTCCTCCACCGATGCTGATTTGTAGCTTGTCCTGTTCGAAGAAGTTCTCAATCACCTTGAGCAGCTGACCATTCACTCCCGCTCTTTTGAACCCATCCAACATTCGCTGGCGTGGAGCGAGGTCAAAGGCTTTCTGGCAGTCAATGAACAGAGCGTATGTTCTCTGATCTCGGCTGCTGAGACTTCGCTCGATCTCTGAGATCACGACGTGAAGTGCATCTTGAGTTCCGATTCCCCTTCTGAAACCGAATTGTTGGGGAGGCAAGTACGCTTCGATAAGGAACTCGATACGTCTAATTACACCCTTGAAGAACATCTTCTTCAACGTGGCCTCACTTGCGATTCCTCTGTAGAGGTTCATGTCGTCTTTCGGGTCGGTGGGTTTTCCTTTGAAGAGCAGTGTGAGTCGTGAATCATGCCATGACTTTGGTATTCTTCCTTTCTCCATGATCTTGTTGAATAATTCGGTGATCAGTTCCACTGTGATATATGCCGAGTCTTTCCAATGTTCGTAATACAAGCCGTCTAACCCTGCACTCTTGCCGTTCGGTAGTGCTCGGATGATTCCTTCGACTTCTTGTACTGTCCATGGGACATTGATGAGCCATTGGTCGAAGGTCAGTGGGAGTTCCACTGCCGCTGTCGGGTTGGAGGCTTCTGGGTCCAAGAGGAGCATTTCGAAATGTTGTTCGATGATTTCGGGCTTTGCATTGCATAGGCTGTTCCCCTTATTCTTCTTTATGTATTGATAGGGTTGTTGCTCTGCTCGTATTACTCTGTCTTTCTCCTCTTCTTCAGCGCATCGTTGTTTGCTGGCTCTAATCTCCTTATGATAGAGTTGTCGTAGCCTTCCGTATTCTCCCTTGGCTTCATCTGAGCCTTCTCGTACTTTTCTCAAACAACTCTTCACATCATTGAGAAGTTGCTTGCATCGATGAGTGAACCATTTCTTTGTAGGTCCTCTCACTTGCTTTCTCTCTCGCAGGGATTCTGAGATGATGGAGACAAGTTGTTCATTGATTGTGTCGGGGTCGGTTTCTTCCGCCTCCAGATTCGGAGTAATCTGGAGTCGGTTTTTGACGAGTATGAATGGATCCAATTTTCTTCCATAATTCTTCGATGCTTTCACCTTTGGTCCGCCCGAGAAGTTTTCTGATTCGAATTCCATTCGAACCGGTAGATGTTTTCTCAGAGGCACATTGAGTACTTCAATCGCAGTTGCTTTGAAGGTTTTGTTTGTGAAGTATAGGTCTATTGTGCTACTACCGTTTGGGCTCAGGTACGTAGCGTCTTTGGGATCATTAAGCAACGACAAGCCCAGGACATCCGCTGATATAATCAGACAGTCTCCCTTGTTGTCTTCTGCTGCCGAGTCGACCCTTGAATTGAAGTCGCCCGCCATCAGGATCTGCTTTGCTGGGTTTGTCTTCGACATCGCATTTTGTATGATGTCAGTGACTTCTAGCGCGCTGAATTGCGGTTGTATGTAGAATAAGGCGATTTGTACGTTATTGTTGCTGATAGTGATGTTATGCTCGTTCTTTTCGGTGACTTCGAACTGCGGGAGATGTTTTTTGACATAGATTGAGACTCCTCCGCTGGGCCTTCCGCCTCCAGCCGATGATCTCGCCAGTGTGTGATATCCAATGTACTCTTCCAAATTCATTTCTTCCTTGAGAAACGTTTCTGTGAAGAGCAGGTAGTCATGCCGGGATAGGAGAGTGTCATTTTCCAACTTTCCCAACAGGCCTTTCAGTCCCTCGCAGTTCCAAAGTAGTGCTGACTTGCGTTGTTGTGGTGCTGTCGAGCTTTGTCTACTTCTTATGATCTCCCGTTCCGTTGATTTCGGTTCCGTGTTCTCGTTTCGTACGCTTCTATTGCCTCCGAGATCATTTCCATCAGATCCGGTTGCTTGGGTACGTAGGGGATCTTCTTCCAGCTCACCTTGCCTCGCATCTCCTTGGGTGTAGATGTGGGTTTTCGGTTTTGCATATTCATTCTGCTCCGACCCGAGACATTGTAACTGTTTTTCGACGACTCTTGTGCCTTTACTGTGTCGTTTCTTTCTCGCCGTTTGGTTCGGCTTTCTGCGTGCATGGGTTTGCCTTGCTGTCGTCGAGCGTCTATTTTTGAGCTTGCTTGATCGCCTTTCCTTCTCCTTTGCGGGTCTGCTGCGGCTTTTGTTGTGGTTGTCAACGTGATCTTGACTCCTAAAAAAGTTGCAGCTCTTCTCGCTATTGCTTTTGCACAGCCTTCCATAGTTTCGTCCAGTCCAGTGTACGAACATGTGCCTGTGGCTGCCATTGCTCGGTGTATCTGGACGAGATCAATGACATCGCATTTCCATTGCTCTTGATGTGCTCTTATGTAGTCATTGGCGTCTTTGCAGTCTTTGTGGTATTGTGGCACTGTGACGAGTGACCACGTACAGTCTTTCCGTTTTTCTTGGAGCCGCTGCGCGAACGCTGCTATCTGTGCTATGTAGCCCTCTTTGTTCCCGTTGAAAACTGGAAATCGGCGAAAATGGACTTGACGCGATTCGAAAATGAGCTCCTCATATATGGGTGTGTCATGTCATATATCTGTCAGGAACTTGAAGCTCGCGGACGAAAGGTCCGAGCGAGCTCCAGCGGGAGGAAGCAAATATTTCGCGCAGAGAGCAACCATAAGTCAGAAGTCGCTGCCTTCTGGGGTATCTACGCGAGTTCGAAGTGATTTCAAGCTTCGAAAACCGGATAAAGCACACACGAACTCGCTGGAAGCGCCAGGGAGCATCCCGTGCCTCAGAGTTGGATTTTAAATCTTAGGTCGAGCCCCCGTGACAACTGTTAGCATATTCCTGCTCATCCGCGATTACATCCATGATTCTTAATAGTCCGGAGCCCCAGCCAAAGATGGGTGGATGGATCGAATCCGAGGCTCTGGCTGCTCAAACATTCCGGCATGACTCTTGTCGCACTCATGGATCTTCACGACCGAAGCACGAATCTCTGGAAAACCTTGGGCATCCTGGGTGCGTACAGGAAGATCATTGGACCGCGGCCGTAAAAAACCGTAAAAAAACCCGATAGGGTTTTACTCATCTAGGTATAGACTTTACACTGCCCAAGTTTCAGCCAAATCCGAGTGTTCACATCAGTGGGCTCTCCTGGTGAGAGGGGAATAACTTGCAAGCTCAGAATAGCAACGAACTCTGGATATCGAGTCATTACTCGTCATTACCGCTCGCGATCGCGTTCGAAAACGCCCGGTAACGTCAGAGTCGCCGAAGGAAAAGACAAGACCCGTCGATCCCCGCCTCCGTCGGCGAAGAATCAGAATCGAAAGAACAGTCAAAAGCCCTCGAAAACGAGGATTGTGACACCACCGGTTACCAACGCAGCAAGCAGCAACCCGTCGAGAGTTCTCCAGGTGTCAAAGAAAGAAAGCCGGTGCTGCTTCCATGTGCAACTTACCCAGATCGTAGCTACGTCTGGCTTACGCACGCGCCATGATAGTGCTACGGGACACCGACGTGAGCTGCCAAGAGCTTCACAACTACCTGAAACCTCTATCGGTCAACGTCAATTCCGTATGTATAAACTGAAAGAGAAATCGCGAAACTACCGAACCTACGTGGGAGACTGCAACGGAGCATTCAGAGAGCCCCTGTTCAATGAAGAACTCTGGCATGACGGCACTTTCGTGAAAGAGTTTAGGGGCAACCCCACATCCTGAGGCAATCCACTCGATGTCCCCTGAACGGAGGTAGTGCTGCTCGAATTCTCTTCACGATATGATCTTTCGTTACTGCAGCAAATAGGCGAGCAAATTTCATGTTGAGAGCGTTCGCTATTCAGGACGCCGAAGTTTACGTACATCTCTTCCGGACCTACGTTTTGCCGATAATAACCTACGGATCCCCTGTGTGGTATCCTCGTTTTATGAAGGATTTGAAAAAACTGCAAGATGTCGAAAAACGATTCAGGCGGCGTGTAGCCTACAAATGCGACGTAAAAAAAGACCTCCTACCGACCTGTGATATTGAAACTACTTTCAGAGAAGCCGACGAAAGTGCTCTCAACAGACTAATCAGAAACCCTGATCTCAGCGCGAAACTTTTCGAATACTTCTCTAGCACAGTGGTTCTCAAAGTGGTCCATATGGACCCCCAGGGGTCCATTCCACCGCCCAGAGAGGCTCGACTCGAAAAATAGAGATCAGGGGTCCATGAGGGGTCCCTGAGAATGATTATGGGGTTCGCGGATATTCATGGGAGGTAACATGGGAAACTGATGCGATCCGTTCGCAGCTTGAGGGCAGCGTTAGAACTCTGGGGTGTCAATTCGGTTAGCAGTCCCTAATCAATTCGGATAAATAACTCCCTGGTAGCGCCTCGTTAAAAACAGCTCTCCTAGAACCTCTCTAGGGTTGCGGATCACGAGCGCGGCCCAGAGTTGCCGCGAAGGCGGTCGCACGTGCACGTCCGCCGTTGAGACTACCCGAGCATCGTATCACAATGCATCTCAGAAGTATCCCAACCTGTGGCAAAGCGTCAGGAAGTTTCTCATAGCGTCCCAAACGTCATATCTGGCGGAGCAAGCGTTCAGCACGATGACGAATTTGATTACTGATAAACGATCTTGGCTTGACGTCACCGCAAGGGGAGATCTGAGGTTTGATTGGACCGAATAAGTCCCATCCCTGGTTGGCCCCGGTGCATTTCGAAGATCAGGAAGTACGCCGCGCTCTCCAGCGAGTGCCTGTCTCAGTCCGTTTGCCTTCGGAACCATGGGGGACCCTGTTCCCCACACCAACACGCTGATAACTCAGGTCGGAAAAGTCCTCGAGCGGTCAGCAGGAGACAGGAGGCAAGGCCGTTTCTTGGCTCAGAGAATATCTCTGCTTATCTAACGGGGCAATGCGATGTCGGTACTGGGTACAATGAATGGCTCAATGGAGATGCCCAACTGATACTGAGTGAGTGTCGAGTCATAGAATGGGACCATGTTGGACCGGACTCAAACCAGTTATCGGAAACTTGGGCGCCAAGAGTCAGACGCATCCGTCACACTGATCGTTCACTCACTCGCTATCAACAAAGAAATCGCAAAAAATCGGAACAACGTTCCGCCCAATCTTCGGAGAGAGGACGCGCACGATTGAATAGCTCATAGTTCGAGGTTATTTCCAAGCGTCCGTTCTTCCGATCCGGTTCCAGCTATTCTTAGTTCAATTGCGCACCGAATTCTCATGATATGAATGAAGCAAGAGAGGTCGAGCGAGGCTAAAGCCGCCTCAGCCCAGCCCTGACTACGCGCCTGCGCATATTTAATCATCGGGGATGAGGAATCATTGTCTTAACCGCGAATTCCCATACTCACCCAAGGTTATGTGATTCATTGGTAGGCCGAACGCCCCTGAAACACTCTGTCTGGCTTCGATAGACTTCTGTCCTTTCCGTGCGAACACGGATCGGCATCGAGTATGCAGGTACTGTCGTCGGAGAAGTCGTCTACGCCATGAACCTCGTGAAATCAACGGCTGTGATCCTCATTGTGGGAAGAGCTTTCTCTGGTTGCAATTTTTTTCCACAACAGATGGTGTACGCTCTCACTAAAGGTACTGAGGGGATTCGTCCGAGTGCGCGTCGTGCTCGGATGCGAGAAGGAAGCGCATAACTAGACCGCCGCGTGTGCTGGGCTCACATCCGTCAGCTCGAGAGTTAGCATTTAGGCGCTCCTTTACGAGCTTCAACCTTGTCGATTTCCGCCAACGTATCGCATAGTCTCGTCCACGATCTCGAGATCGCACACTTTACCGTGAACATCCGTTCCGCAGCCAACGTCCACCAACATGGACATCAGGATCGCAGGCTTTGCGATTATGCTGCCCTGCTGTTGTCCCACCGACGCCATCGGGGTAGCTCCGTTCTTGGAGGGTATCGCCAGAGCCGGATTTAGGATCTTGCCGCCTAAGGCTGGCTCGGACTACCCCCTGTCACTTTCTCATGAAAATCCGAGAGTCAAACTAGTTCGTGAGCGATTCTATCGTTCCGAGGCGTAGGGTCCATGGAACGGCAGAACACGTGAACCTGCTAACATCGAGGCTGGTCAGGCCTTCGCTCCTTGCGGCCCGCTGGAATCCGGGCGTCCTCTCTGAACGGTCTCCTCGTTGATTTTTGGAGAAATTTTCATATAATGGGATGTGAGGGGACAGAGAGCTTACGGCGTAGCTCTCGAGAAGACTCAACCGACGAGGCAGTCGAGTGGTCTAAGCAATGTGTGCCACAAAAGCATGCTCGCAAAGCTAGAGGTGAAGCTTTCTCGGAGGGTATGTTGCGGGTTCGATCCCTGCAGCCGGCTATTCCGTGAATGGCCGCCACGGCTTCCAATCTCTACGGGCGAATGCCTGAACCGATCTACCGAATTCCGCTGCTCGAAGATGAGTCAATTCAACAAAGGAATGCCAATGGAATACCAACCTTCCCAACTCATTGTTGGAACGCAAGCAGATTTTGTTGAACTGAAAAAGGTAATCCCTATCGATGATCTCATCCTTGAGCTGATGAGAATGAGCATTGCGGAAGTGAATGAATGCTTGGACGTGAACCAAATAAGCGATGTTTTCCCGTGAACAGCTCCTTCAAGAAACGAACTGTCTACCCGCACACGGGATGGAGTTTGACACCAACGTCCCGCACGACCGCATACTGTCGGTACCTTTCGCCGCACAGTGGGCCGGTTGCGGCCGAAATTCGCCGTAGAGTTCCATGGGGACTCCATGGGCAATTTCGGCCGTTGCCGGCCACTGTGCGCCAAGGATGACATAACACGTGACATGCGGGTCCACGACCCAGTACCAACCCTGGATTTGTCCAAGAAGGAAAACTGCGAGGTCTCCAGTGAAGAAATGTTGCCGCTATTGAGGACACATCCTCTGCCGTGGCTAGTCCACGACAATCCCGAGCTGATCATAAGCATGATACGATCGCTGATTCCGAAACCGGAAACATTCGAGGTGAAACCAGAAATCGAGCTGCTGCCAAGCTCGAAAAAGCTCATTTCGTTGGCTGTGCGCAATCCAGACTGGGTCCGAGCCTTGATTGAAGCTGAACGCACCATTCTGAACGAGTTGCTGGGATTCAGCAACATGACCGACACGGCCTCTGATACGCCGATCAAGGATTCTGCTCAGTTCCCCATTACGAATCACGGTGATGAATGTCCCGCGAAGCGTCCCGGGTCCTGGATGAGCACTGATCCGTGATCCGGTGTGGTTCCATATCGCGAAATATCTAATATAATTTGATTTCTTAGAGCACATAAAAATCACGCAATAAAGTTTCATCATGCTACAAACTGAATATCAATTTCATTTGTTTATCAGAACTTGAGTGGAACTTCTGAGTGAGAGTCGATTTCTGGTCTTCAAAATGTTCACATTCGAGCACTAAATCAGCTCGAAGGTGCACTGTCTATCCGTAAGGCTTGCTCAAACATGATCCGTTATTCACGAGAGACGTCCCGAAAGCTTCAAGGTACCCACGTGAATGCTGGCCACTTTGAGTGCAAGTGCGACCGGCGCGCGATCCGATTTGAACGCGTGTCCAAGTTGAGCGCGTGAGCGATGTGAGCGTGCATGCGACTGGCGCGCACATCCTATTTGCACCCAGATCCGATGTAAGCGCGCAACCGATCTAAGCAACCGGGAAATCTGCGCGCAACCCTTAGCGGATTCCGTGAAACGTTTCGGCGGACGATTCCCGACTACCCTCATCCTGGAGCGTACCACTGTTCGAAGCCGACTCAAGCGCAAATCGGAGCGCTATGTCTGCGCTGCTCCACTGGCATGCGCCGTCGCGTGCCGCACGCTACGCTCGCGGAACTCCTAGGAACGTTCGGCAACAGACTCGGCTGGTCAACGTCTCGACTCGTTTTCCAACGCTCGTAGAATCGATGGTTTGATTTCAATCATTTATCTTTATTGCATGGCGCTGTCAAGTCAGGTGATCTCCGTCCACCGGAGAGGACGTATCAATTGGCATTTGAGAAGGAAAGCTCACATTTAGATAGGGCTGCTCTGCATACGAGGCATCTACCATCAAGTTATCGACATCCTGCTTAAAACGATACTTCTGGCTGTTGATCAGGGTTCGGTGCTTCGAACGGCGAGATGAACACTGAGAAAGTCTGAGCTTTGACTGCTCCGGGTGCGGTACGTTGCACACGGCGGCTTCCACCAGCGGGCACGCTCTTGCGCGAATCTCCCCCGCGCTCAAACCGTCCCTTCGCGCAAATTCCCTCCGCGCTCACATGTCGTCTGCGCTCACATCCCCTCTGCGTTCACTTCGGCTCGGCTCTCATATCGCCCTGCGCTCACATTGCCGGGAGCCCCCACGTTAGAGACGTGGGTCGGGTGCGTCCACAGCGCTGATAATGCACGGGAGCCTGAGATAGCCTCGGGGTTCGAGAGCTGAATTGTGTGTTCGGCAACCGATATTCATGTCGTACCCGGGATGCACCAGACGAGAGTAACCGGAGTCGACTTGGGGCGCCTGAATTGTTCGAAAGCTTCAAGCCAAAAGGTTTGCGGAAGCTGCGCCGGAAGCTGTGTGACAGGGTGGCGCCAGAGTCACGCCCCCACTGGATTCTCCAGCGGATTCTAACCGAGGTTATTATCCGCGCATAACCGCAAGCATTTTCCGAAAGAATGTTCGCAATCTTAACTCGACCGTTCGTTCGCAGAAACAGAGTGTCCAGAGTGCTTTCGGGATGGTCTCCGCGTGTTCAAACCTTTTGACCTTGCGTCTCCGCTCCCGCTCTTGCTTTCGATCGGACCTTGAGCTGCTGCTCAAATGGGGGATCTTGGCAAGGAATTGATTCTATCAGTGATCGTTGACCCACCGCCGCGAGAAGAAGAGGTCTGAACGGCAGCTCCATCCCTCAAATGGTGCAGGAAATGATTAAGGACGAAGCCCAATGAAACAAAACCTGACGTGGGATAAGTTGCATCCTCGAGGAAAAGGAAACTCTACTTCGACAGAGAGAAAATCGAATACAAAAAGGCAATAGCGCGGCGGTCAATGGAACGCTTCCATCCGGGGAGCAGCTAGCCGGCATTGGCTAGCCATATGTATCCATTCCAATATAATAAATTCCCAAAGATTCGGGAAATACAAAGAACTGCAACCTCGCAGACGACAGGAGCCGTTGCGAGCACATCAACGCGCAAGGGTGGGTGAACCACAGAATCGAACCCACCTGCGCTGAAACAACCGGCAAACAAAAGAAATCTCGTGCCTTTCACTGGGGGGAGTGAAAGCCCTAACGGAGACCTCCGTTTTTAACCATGGCGAAGCGAACTCGTGACAAAGGTTCTAGCGAACCACGCGGGTCTCAGCTGCGGCTTCCATAGAAAATCAGCAGCAGATCCAACATACACATCATACATCATACAACATTCGGCATCCTGGTATCCATTCAAAACTTTCGTCTCGGCCTCTTTATGCCGAATATTGTAATAGCGTTGCGAACATTCCTTACGATTGGTATCGGTGTGACATAATGTGAACAGAGCTTTTCGAAGCTGAAGTTGGTAAACGACAATTTCGGTCCACGATGTCAGCAAACTTCTTCTGAAAACAATAGGGTCTCTCCATGATACTTCGAATACGGGCGGACGGGGGCGGCGGCGCACAGAGGGAGATTTGGCCATTCCAGGAGGAAAAAAGTCAACTCTGCGTCTGGGAATTCTGCTCGGCGGGATTGAATCCTAGTTGGCCCAGGGTTCAGATGCAACGGGTCCCGTTTGATTATGCTGGCTTTTTCCGTCTCTGGAGAGGTTCAAAGTCAGTGCATTTTGACCCGAGAATCGACGGCTTTCTTCGTGCCATTAAGCGAACCTCTCGAAACTCATTCCGGACACAAGCGAGCGGACTCGCCTGAACTGAAAACTTCAATTCGATGGTGGAGCATCATTTTGTGAGCGGGAAGCGATCGGAGTTCCAATTTCCAGCCGTCTAATTGGCCTCACGAAACAACGTCAGAATTCACTGATTTTGGCAATTTTGAGCGCGCGCGGAAATTATGCTAGGCAGCCTTAGGTGACATGAAACCTGTGCGAGAATCTTGGCCATCCTCTCACCTTTCCGCTGTGTCTCGCTGGGGGTGCGCAAACCCGCGCGAAAAAATTCTAGAGCGCTTCTTGTAAAGGGCTCGAAATCGAGGTCGACCGGGTTGGTGATCTTGGAGATCTCACTAAAGCTCAAAGGAAAGTGCCGGACGCGAATCTTTCTGCTGCAGAGGGCACTCCGAGATCCTAATCCTCGGAGCTTCGTGCGTCCTTCGTTGCTAGAGTTCAGTTTTCCTTGCGGATCCGATCAAGGCGGATCTTTGGAAACCCTATCTGTGACATATCAACACTGTGACAAACGGAGGCTCTCCGTTGTGCCCAGAGCATACTCAACACTAACCATGCACCACATGAAACACACATTAACAAGAGAGCAGTGAGAGACGGGGTAACTAGATAGAAACAAATTCCAGATATCTATTAATTTCTTCAACAGCCATTCAATCTCCCGACGGGAGCCCGTGTAGGGCAACCGACGGGCAATAAAATAACGGAATCTCCGACTCAGGGTTCGATTCGCATACTCCAAGAAAAGTCGCCACTCTACTCGAGTGACGTCACTGGCGACGAGCCGTCAGGCGGCATCGCACGATGCACGCTAGGCAGCACGTCGCCGCGGACACACATCTGTGCGCCGAGTTAGAATCATCCGATGTTCTCTAGCGAGCTTACGGTACACAAGCCCACGGCAGGCCGTAAAGAAAACGTCAAGTAGATTAACAGTCACAAACCGAGCTCGTCGGTAGACTAGCTCAATCCATCGGTCTCAGAGGCCCCGTCTCTTTGACTCAGAGTCGATCACTCGCGACTCAACCGATAGTCGGAGTGCGAATCGAACACGTGAGCGGATCAGTTCCGAAAGTGTCCAAAACCCCGTGTTTTCACTTTCTTCCGAATTCGTCCGCCACAAACACATTTCGAGTGAACGCTCTCCGGACGCACGTGCTCAAGTCCGAACATTGGCAATATTATGACTCCGAGTCTTCTGGATCTGAGGAGCGTTCGGGGAACGATTCTAGCTCCACGTCACAAAACGATCCTTCAGATGACGAAACAGGCTTGGATGGGCTCCTCAAAGTAGGGACTGATGAAGAAGGTGAGCGAGGCTAGCAGATTCAATAGCTTGGTGGCCGCTTTTTTCCGCACAGTAAAAACAAATGAACCTCGTTGAGATTGATTCAGAATGACTTTTGCAATTCTGTCCCGAAAATATCGAAAACCGCCCCTGGCGCACTGCCGATTCCAATTTTTCTTCTTTTTCCATGATTCCCACAAGTTTCCAGAGGTAACTAACATAAAAATAGCAGTGAAATAGTTTTTTCCTCCCAATATGACCAAATCTCCCTCTGTGCGGCGGCGAAAGTATACTGACTCGCCCCGAACGGCACTTTGAATGAGACGCCAGGGGTCGTGTAAGATGCGCGGAGCACTGGCAAGGCTTTTGCCAGCCTTGTGATCATGCAGCGGGCACGTTCATCCCTACTCTGCTTTCCTTGAGCTCTTGCATCTTTGCTCTGAGGTCTTCGAGGGCCGCTGTTGTTCTTGGCAAACTGTGCCGCCGGATCAGCTAAGCTACCAATGAGTCAGTATCTGCAAGGCAGAACATCATCCTGTTCCTTGTCCTGGTTATCAATTGGCCGCATGTGTCAAGTATGCTCTGCTGACGATGAACATAAGGTCAGACTGCTCACGCTGAATTGTTGCTCTTGGAAGAACTCAGAGCCAGCATGCGGCGAATCTGATGGCTGAAGCGCCTGCGCCGTATGAAAGAACTGCTTCGGATTGCGTAGGGTTATTTCAACGATGTTTCGTGATTCCTTGCATGATCCGTCCGAAGAAAGCTCGTGAGCTGGCAAACAGAACACGATCGCAGGACGGCCAAATGATGATCGAAGCGGTTTCTGATTCTTCGACTACAGCATGGGTGCGAATGTGTGCGCTTGGGCCGCTGCTGTCATTCAGAGCAATGCCGCCGCTGTTACTTTTCCAATTGTTCGAATTCAAACTGAATACGCGCAATTCCTGACAACTTCATTCACCTCGGATAGCTACCAATACGGCCGAGATTTGAACGAGCCATATTGTCGGCTTAGTTAACAGAAAACAACAATGGCGGCGGATTTGATCGGTCAGCCACAGGCGACCTCGTCACGAAACAGACGTCATTAAGAATGAGCATACGACGCCGGCTTGAGTAAGATCAAAGCCATGCACAATGCACACTGAAAATCATATTTGATACGCAGCGAAACATTACTTGCTCCAGCTTATGGGGAATCGCAATCTCAGCATGTACCTTGGTGCCTGTTCATGTTGTCGACGGAATGCTTGAGGCAATACGCAGGTACGCTTGCGATGCTCGAGAACAACAGCCACTTCCGTCCCGTGGCCAACGCGCCTATAAACGGAGTTCTCCGTTGAAACAGCTGCAAGTATGTCAACAGGCAAAGAGCTTGAAAACGACAGCTGGCAAACGGAACGAAAGCGAGCTCACCGCAACCATCAGCGTTGCAGATGCGAGCAAGTCTTCGAAACCGAGGACTGCAAGTATCAGCAAACGGTGAGTGAAAGAAAGAGGCTAATCTGACAGGGACGGCCCTGGCGAAACGCGAGGATTACAAACAGAACTTGATCTGAGTGCCCAGTCACCGAAATGGGGAAAAAGTCGAAGGGTCAGTGCGCAGGGCACTAACCAAGGAGAGGGCGGGAAACGTCGGGAGTACGAAATAGGGACGAGGGTTCGAAAACCGCGGGCCAGGCTGTGAGACGTGTGGCCCGCAGTTTATTTGTCGGTGCTTCAATTGGAGCAATGCGAAGAGTACTCCGTTCATCTCAAGTAGGTGGTGATAACGAGTTTTACACGGTGGACGTGGCGATGACGGGTGGATGTGAAGTTTGGTATGTTGTGGGTTCGGGTCGTGTGAACGGTGGAGTCCGAATGGCTACAGTGATGTGGGTGGTTGACGGTCAGTGAAATGGTAGGTCGGGGGAGTCGACATGTTCGAGGGGTGTATCACGTACTGGTTAGGGACGGGTGGTTGGTTGGGGTTTTATCGTTGATAACCTGATGTAGATGTTTCTCTCGTTGGAACGGAGTCTAGGTAGATCAGTGTATATGAGGAATGTAAGGTCTAAAACAGGGACACGATTTTATTGAGGGAACTACGAGGCATTACGTGTGTGAGACGGATCCTTTCGCCATAGAGATCGTAGATCTGGATCCTAGAGGTTCTAGGTTCAAGTGTTGTGCGATTGTGTCACAAAAACAGTCGAGATGGGCGTTCGTGGGTACCTCGGGAGTCGGTTTTGGGAAACGGAGAATGTGGACCTGGGCTCAACCGTGGTAACCATGGTTAGGGGTGAAAGAAAATCGCGGGGATCGCAGGAAGCCGTCGCGTTGTCAGGTGTGTATCGCGATTTTCGAGCTGGTAGCTGGTAACGTGGCACCACGCGAGCCAGGTTACTCGCTTGGTGCACGGGGACCGTCCGGGGGCGCGATTAGGAACTTGCTTGGAAGCACGTCCTGTTGAGGAGCGGTCGAGGGTCTGTTCAGGGATCCGCCCGGGGACAAGGTCTGTTGAGGAGTGTTCGGGGATTTCCTCGGATACCCAGTACAGGACAGGATGCGATCCGGGAACAACTCAAGGCACCTTCGGTACCGCATATCAATGTAGCACCGGAGGTTGGGTCGTCCGTGCGCGGAAGAGGTGAAGAAGATGCCTGAGGGTCACATCTTATTGTTAGACGTGAAGTTCAAGGTGCCGGCAGTCAGACCAGTCTGAGGATCCTGTGCTGAGGGGGAACAGCACAGGCGTTTGGTTCAGTCATCGAGGATCGCCAAATTTTTCACAAGGTCGATGGTTACAAACGGGCGGTTCTGGTGGCCTGAGACCCGGTGAGATGTTCCATTTGGTTACCGGCAATTTGAGCGCAGAGTCGATCTGAGCGCCGAAGAGGACTGAGCGCTTATGTCACACTTATCGTAGAGGAGTCGCGGCGTAGCTCGGGAAAAGCCGAACTTCTCATCTAATTCCGCGAAACTTCCTACGTTGTTGCTCTAAGGAGATCTCAAAGTCGTTGCATGCACTTTGAGAGAGCCGGGTTCGCTCGCGTTGCGTTTGACGATCAGAACCATGACCGCATCGATGATGATATCGTTCAGCGATTCGCGTTAATGACGTGGCGCATTTCCTCGGACGATGACCGAGAGAGTCGACTTGGGCCTCGTCCCCGAGCTGTAGCCCTCGGACGCCGTCTGTCAAGGTCGTCTCGGACTTCTCGGCGGACTGATCAGGATTAGATCACTTTTCTATGAAATGGAATAGGTCTGGATGCGAACGATGACATTGAAGGTTCCGGATATACTCACCCGCGTGCGGAGCCTCTTTTCTCTCAGATCCGAGCTCGAAGAAGCGCCACAGCGCCAGTGACCATTCAATTCTGTGGTCCCGCAGCCTTCGTGCCAACATAGCTGAGATGAGATATGGGACAGAGTTAATTTGAACGGATTCGTGCTCTGGAGACCTAATGTATCACGGAGTGCTAGCTCAACCAACAACGTATCGAGAGGATAGCGAACGGAGCGGTCCAGACCGGGCGACTCTCTCTGAAGGACGATAGAGATGCATGCTGGGGAGCGTTTTCCAGAGATTTCTTCCTCCGATTGCCGGAAGATGAAGCTGAGGGAGCGGCATTTCACGATATCCGACCACAGCTTCCGTTGTCATGCAGTGGCGGCGCCCTCGGAAAGCTTTAGCCGCTCCAGATTCTCAAATTTTTTCCGAGCCCATCTATCGTACATGTCAGTGTTTTGGAATTTTTGTCTGCAACGTGTTCGCCGCTTTTCTCGAATCCGGCGAAAACTACCGTGTTTCGATAAGATACAACCGGTACTACTCCCAATCCTAGCTCTCGACAGGAGCCAAACAATGAAAAAATTCTGGCGCCGACACGTATGTCATGGTCCCTCGGTAAGCCGTTACTCTCCATTGTACGAGTGTGTAACGGGTGTACTACGGATAATCCGCTCCGTTGATCTCAGACACAGGAGCATGTTCTGAATACCATCACGAACCCGAAGACGGAGGATATTTCTCGCCATGTGCAGAACATGCGGTGGCGTCACTACACGCCTGTCTCTTTGTCGGATTTCGGATATACACATACTATACTATTTATAATATGAGGTGTTGCCCGGATCCGATAAGCGTCGTTCAGTTTTATGTCAAGCGCATGTCCGAGGTAGATTCCAGAGAACGACAGCCCTTCCGCGTATTTGTGGAAAAGTAGACTCTCAGGGACTCGGTTTTGTTCTGGAGCAATGTCTGAACAATAAACCAAGAATATTCAACATTTCCATGGTCTCCCCATCACCACTCGTCGAGTCCGATTCTTGAACCTTGCTCCCAAAAACACCCCAGTCGACACTAATACCGTAATATATGGATATAACGGTCACTCTACTAGATACCACAACCACACCTCTATATTCGACTTCAGAACATAACCACTGAGATACGACAATTTATGTACAGTGGAACCTCGATAAAAGGGACTCAGCGGGACCGGAGGCTTGAGTCCCTCCTAACGGGGTAGACAGTGGGTGTCCGCATTAAGGGCGTAAAATCATCATGGGACCGGGACCGGAGCATCACGTCCCTCTTAACGGGGAGTCCCTACTAATGGGGTCCGCACTAACGGGGTTTCACTGTATCAAATTTTCATTCAAATTCACGTTGAATGCATAATCGTCATTGAGAGCTCGCGACAAACATTTCACCATACGTGTCGACGTCAACAGGCACGTTGATTACTTGCCATATCATACCGTAAGAGCCCACGTAACGTAAAAGCCGTATTTGCATGTACGGGATACGTGGCGAGATTAGACGCTCGGTCAATAGGTCTAACTCCGGTAAATTTGGGGGTTTCACCGGGTACTTTGTACCCATTACTCAATGCTGGAATTTTTCCGCTTCGAAAGATCTTAAAACAATTGCTACACAACATGAATGTTGTGGTGTTCTCATCCGGAAAGTGTTCTACTGATTGTGAGAGTTCAGCGATTTCAGGACTTCCGTACTTCAAATCCCGTTGAAACCAGAGCCTTTCACAGACATCATATTGATGCCCAAATTCGTTTGAAACAAAACCATCATGAAAGTGTTTCATTGCTCAGGCCCATACCTGTGTAGGTTCCAACGTTCCAGTTCGACCGGTTCCCATCACCACGCTCCCATCGTCTGTAACTACCCGGTCGAGTTTCTTCTGAGCCCTCCGCTCCCTCTCAACAACCGCTCTCTTGACACGTTGTTCATTTGTTTCTCCCTATCTGGTTCGTCTCATCCGCTTCGCATCGTACGAACTGCGTCCCACGTGGTGCCTTTTTGGGTACTTGACTCGTCAAATACGTGCTCTGTCGAAAAAATACTCTCCTCCGAGACTCAGCGCGGATATTACACAACCTCTAACCTCGTTGTCGAGGTCGGTTAACTCACAGAGCACTCCTTCAGTCGACAACGAAGCCATATTAGTCACTCCCAAACGGTTTTTCAGTAACGTACCTAATAACCTCGCTCTGTAATTTTGAAATGTACTCCATAGCCTTCCTTCTCCGGTCCTCCATGAGTACAGCGATTCTTGAACTTAACGGTACTTGGACTAATCCGTAATTTCCGAACCACGCTGTACACCTGGTCGGTGGCCACTTCACATTCCCATTCCTGGTACCCGAAAGGATTTGCGCTACCAGCTAGGAAAAAAAAATAAAAACCTCGACGTCACACTGCTTCATCCCATCCTTATTCAACTCCTTTCCGATGAATCGACTGGACTCACACGTGGTCAATGCATTTCATTGGTCCACGTCGCTTCGAATGATCTCTAGGTGCTGGAGAATGACAGGTCGACAATCATCTTTGGAAGACCCAGGCAATCAATGAAACGTATCAGCGTACCGACTATGTGGAGAAGGGGGATGGTACCTCGTGTTCAGAGACCGAGAAAGATGGTGGGCTCTCTCTCTGAGCCCACCATACCGCTGGAGTCCGTGCGCCTAAGAAACTTCCCTCGACCGACGACAGGGTGAGCATGATCTGTGCGTGCCTTATACGCATTCTGCACTGACGACGGCTCACGGTTGAAACGGAACTCTGAGCTCGGAGTCGTTGATCTCTGGCCTTACCCGACAGAGCGTTCTTCGATCAAGCGCGTTTGCGGCAGATTTCCCGCAAGAACAAGTGGCTCAGGCTAAGCACTGGGGGCCTATCTACCGCCCAGGACATGGTTGGGGGTACGGCGGAGCGGGTTTCATCCTTGTACCGAGAATGCCCCCCCTACGTGCCGCCTCCGACTATCATCCCACCACCGAGAAGCCCACCCTCTCCGCCTGCGACAGGATCCGTCGCGAGCATAGGTCAGGCGAACCAAGCTGTTCCGGTACTTCCTGAAGTACGAAATTCAATTGACCCGTGAGTTTTCGGCAGCGAACTCATTCGTCGAGCTAATGGCAGCACTCAACTCAATACTTCCTAAGGGAGGACGCAACTCATGAGATTTCCACGGAAAATATAGCACCTCGAGAACCTCCATAAAAAACTCAACGCGGTGGCAGGAGAAATTCACCGCCAAACTGTCGCTGAAACTCACGTCTGATCGCATATGAGCTGATGATTGAGAACATGATGATGAATAACTGACTTCCACGACGAAATTTTTCTGATGTGTCATCGGATCGTGCGAATTTCGTCGCCGATACCCCTTTACAACTAGACCCGAACCTTTGGTTGTCTTCGAAGCAAAATTCTGACTCCCAGGTTCGCGGAAGATGAAGCTCTGATGTGACAACGAGTGTTAGATTCGTTGTTGACCTGGAATAGATTATATCGGTCCGAAACTCAAACCGATAGAACCCCCTCGAGTTAGATTTCCCTTCACTAGGTGGGAGAAAATGTTTTGAGGACAGATTTCGTAAGCAGTGCCCGATTCAAAAGTAGACACGGAAGCACAATTTTACATCCACACGAGGTATTGGCAGCGATCCCATGGTTGTCGTGGATCATCGGAAGATAACAAATTGTTTTCGCGAGTATTCGTTGTGCTCTCAGATCGTACATCCAAGTCAAAGTTCGAACAAGGAAAGATGGGTGTAGAGACGATCTTCGACCCCGTTAGTAGTGACGAGGAAGCAGATTTCTGCGGCGAATTCGAGCCGATTTTAGGTGAGAAAGGGATTTCTCTGTGGCTGAACGATTCTCTGATTGACGAGTCGACCGGAAGAATGGGAATAATCCAATCGTGATGACGAAATCCATGATAGGCTTCGATCTGAAAACTTTAGGGGACCGGTTGGTTATTGAAGCTCCGTTCTTCATGTGATTCCAGACGATAGCCTGTCAGTCATTTCTGATTTCGACGGCTGCATGTTCGACGGACCGTTCAGTGACCCTAAACAGAGCACGGATTCCCCCATCCAAGAAGAATCTCCAAAACTGGATCAAGTCGTGGAGCCTCTTAACCTGGAGCTGCGATTCCGGACAAACATGAAGGACTTCACAACGATGCTCATACGACCCTTGAGGATCCGAAAACAGCGTTCTCCCTGACCGGGCCTCAGGATGGTCAACGCAAACCGTCCATCGAGCCAGCGCTTGAATACGCTCCGCCACCGCTGACTTTTGAGGTCAAAAGCTGCTTGCAGGAGTTCGGCGATAGAGTAAATGGCAGGAACTTTGATAAAATGAGCTTATACACATAAAGCTCCGGGGCACAGCTCCAGACAGTTCTGGATGCCCATACGGTATTTGCGAAGCGCTTGAAAGAGCTGAGTCTCGTGGCGGGAGTGAGGGCGGGTGAAATTTCCTGAGCTGCTCATGTCATACAGCACGGGGCTTACTTTGACTTTGAGGGGTTCTGATTCCGGTGAGAACGATGTGGAAAAACTTTGCTGCACATAATTGGAGTTCGGGAACGCTCCCGAAAAGCAACATGGGCCGAAGCCTGCGCCTTCGCGAGGGAATACAATTCTTGAAACATGTTTTCGTCGATGGTCGAGGGACGAGCAATACTGTTGCTGTCTCGCTCCCGAAGGAAGAAGGTCGAAGAGAGAAGAAGATCATGGCTAGAAAGTGCAGGGTTAGCATTTGATTGATGAAGACCAGGGGTGAGTAAACTTTAGCTTCCTGATAGTGCAGGTCATGATTAAAGTACGCATCCAGGCGCCCCTGATCTTTCTCGCCCACCCATTTGTCACAGCCCATCAAAATCTCGAAGCATCGAGAAGCTGGGGGAGCCTTGATTCAACAGGTCGCTTTGGCTTTCTAGGCATGCACGGCTCTCCGAAGATTGCCGATTGACATCCGTTGACTGCGGCGACAGGATTTCTCATCGTGCCTCGTCTCGGGGAAATGCATAATGAGACTTTCCAGACAAGCGCTACTGGTTTCTTGGGCAGTATTAGCTGCGAAAAGAATCAATATCGAGCTGAGCAATCCAACATGAGACATCTCCAAGCATCCGCGTTGAGACAGCGAATAACCACACTATCTCCCTGAAATTTTCCTCAAACAACGATCGCGCATCATCCCAATTATTCGATGCTCCAAGAACGAGAGAGCAGCTTGGCAAGTAGGAGAGATCCAGCAATAAGTACGAGGCTGCCACCGCTTGGTATCTTCTATTCCTCGGATTCCCCTCTCAGAGTTTCTCTCCCCCCACGAGAGGCGCCTCCCGATATCCCCGTGGCCGTGGTTGGGAACCTTAGAAGCTTAGAAGCAAGCGAGATCCACGGAAACAGAACGAGAAAAAGAATTCGGGTACAACCGGTGATCATTCGGCAACCTCTCGTGGCAGTGACAGCTCCTGCGACCCCACACTTATAGCTTGAAACCGTGCTCGAAACTTCTGCAGAGCAACAGCTTCCAGGCCACGGACTGTGGTGAGACCTTCCCCGAGGAGACGGGCGAAATCATCCCGAGTGAGAATGGTAGTGTTAGCAGTCAGTCTTCGTAGCAATCCAGTCGAGTGTCGCATCGTACCGTAAGCTCTTCGAAGAGTTCTTCTTCCGGTGTATGTTCAAAGAATCAGAATCTCACGGTCTCAATAGATGGGATGCTGAAGGAAATTCGTGGCGCTCCGAGGAATGCATTGCCGTCCTGATTCCGATCTGGGTACTCCTCAGGCGAATCTATATATTTGAGCAGCCACGTTCCGGTCTTCGGATCGGAGTTATAATCATTCGGATGATGATAGCGGTGGCGTCGCGCAATTTTTCCGTCTCATCAGGTCTATAAAATCGCGTCCTCCCAGAAGGGAGAGCCACCCCGCAACCCCTGAAAAAAAATCCTGGCTCCGCCGCGATTACATGCCGGTTGCCCTGAAAGCGATATCCCTAATGCCCGAAACCCCTAAAAGCTCTCTACATCGAGAACCGGAATCCCTAAAATCGAAATCCCTAAACCTGCTATCCCTTAAACCGGAATCCCTAAAACTGGTTTCCCTAATCCTCGATATCCCTAAAGAACCTATCGAATCCGAACAGAAGTTCCGGATGGAAGCGGTTCCCGAAGAGAATAATTTCTGAATCGAATGACGATTGCATGCATTCATGCGAGCGACCATTGCTCTGCTCCTGTATTATTATTTTTCGTCCGTACATTGGTATGCTTTAAATTATGTCAAATCCGCGGTTTCGGTGGCGAGCGGAACTTCGAATAGATTGTAGCCCACTTGATGAATGTACCCGATTAGCGTGATTCCTCCCTCAGCCAGCTTCGCAGCGAGGCGGGGGAGCCGGTCGTTCAGGTTCCTATACTGTCTCCGCATCGATTTTGGAGGGTTGCAGGCGATCAGTTGAGCTCTCCTTAAACGCACAAAATTTTCTTCGTCCTTCAATACGTTCACCATCTCGAAGATGTTCAAGTGCGCTTTCTTCGCCCGTTTGTTCAGAGCGTTATGCCAGCCCTCGATATTGTTCGTGGTTCTTGCCTCGAAATTCCTGCCAGAATACAAAATAAAATTATTTCTGCCACAATGAGGCGATGGGAAAAATAACCACTCGAGGGTATATCGTTGCCACAGCATGACTCAGAAATCCTACCCATGGTGATTCCACAGACTACGTGGATAAATTTCACTGTTCTCGAGCCAAGTCCGGATGAAGTAGTGTTTCAGGTCACTGAGACGTGCAAAGGCAGGATGTTGAATCGGTGGGGAATCGGAATCAATTTCGATCCATGCATCATCGATTCGATCGAGAGGCACCAAACACAAAGCTATCAGTGGTTTCACAAATCTTTTCACTGTTGAGTCTGTTTTGTAAAAACTCGCTAAACCGTGCCTTTGAGTGTTCCGCCAAACTGCTTGTGCGAAGTGGAATGCGCATCCTTGTACTTTTGCTGTTGGAAAGCACTGTCTGATCGCTTTCAACGTGGAAATTTCGAAGTCCAACTGTAACTTGGTTGGATGGAACTGCAAACCGTTCCTCGACGCGCATTCTCCGAGTAGTTTAAACATTCGGACGTACGTGGTGGTCTCCTTGTTCGGCGATAGGAAGTAAGCAAAAGGCATCACCTCTTTTTCAAAAGCACAGTGAAGCGTGAATAGTTGGCATAATATGGACGGAACGACCTTAAATGTCCCATCCATGAGGACCATCGGGGACTCGCACAGAATTTTGAGTCCTTCATCGGTGAAGAAGCCGAGTATGCGGTCTTCGGTGCCATCGTTTATCTGAAGAAATTCCTGGCCGACTCGGTTGCGCGTCCAAGCTCCTTCCAACAGCAACTCAGTTCTATCCTTCGGCAAGGTTGGTCGTATCGCTCCGCGACATCTCTGGAGAGCTGTGCTAACATTCGTGAACGTAGGTAGAACTGGAGCCGCTTCTGCTAACTCCTCGGGAGTGTCAAAATCGTTGATGATTTCGACCATGACATCGCGATAAACTTGGTTGCAGGACTTCTCCGGCTGAGCCACGACATCTTGCTTCATTTTCAGAATCGCTTCGCGTCTTCTGAGATCCTGTCTTTCATCTTCGTGACAGTGGGAACTTGTCAGCCTTATGAGGAGCGGATCAGGATCCTAGAATGGAAGATTTGGTTGATCGAATAGAACAAATGCGAAAGCCCCGAGTAGATATGGCCTTCAGTTTGTCTGCGGCGGGATTACTCACTTTATCGATGATCGCTCGTGCCGAACAGTGCTCATTCTTCGCTCGAAGGCATCTGCAGTATAATCGGGACCACTTCTTGAGTTGAACTTCGAATACGAAATTCTGGACGAGGAACAGTTTTGCCGCAGAAATGCGGCTTTGCGGACACCCGGAGGGGGTGGTGTCAGAAATAAAACAACGAAGTTGGCTGATTTCTAAGTGACGGGTGTTCTCTATGAAGGGCGCGTGTTTGGGTATTGCGGTCTCAGTAAAATGTGTCGGGATGTCGGGTCGGTTGTAATAGGCTACTTTTTACGGTTACCGGATCACGTTTCAGATAGTTGTGTCTTGTCGAGGAAATCGGAGGAGATTTTGGGACTTCGTTGTCGGTCAAGTATATAGGTGTGACTTGAGACTCGTTTGTTGACTTCGACAACGAAGTCCAACTCGGCGAGTTTCATAGCGGCGAAACTCGACGTCTCTCGTGGTAGTGATGTCTCGGAAGCGAGCAACGTTCGGTAGAGTTGTTGGTGGTGTCAAGAGAATGAGAAAGTTGAGGGCCTCGAAGAATCACGGGCGACGACAGCTGTCGGTGGAGGACCCTCGGGTACCAAACGTGGAAGAAACCAGTGGAGAAATTGGTGAGATTGCGGATATGGGAGAGGCGTGAAGGGGCGAGTTAATTTCCACGAGGCAGGATTCGAATTGGTTCGTCAGGACCGGTCGGAGAAGATTTTTTGTGACGTCTAGTGGTGGTTTTTATCCTTAGGGGATCCCGAACAAGAGTCGAGTGGCAGGGGAGTAAATGAGAGAAACCGTGGACTTGGTTTCTCTTTCCGGGATTTGTTGTTTTCCGGAACCATGGGTGACTCAAGGCGGGGTGAGTATGCGACAAATGGTGATGGTGTCGTGTTTGGTAGGTCGGAGAGTCGAGGTTCAGAAGGTGTTGGGGAAACGTATGGGGTCGAGGGAATCGGTCATGATGAGAGAGTAGTGACTGGTCATGAAACGTGTAGTTTTACGAGAGTCGCGTCCCAGAAGTTTCGGGAGGATTTCATTGAGCAGCAATACGGTCATGTGTGTGGTGTGTGTGAGCGATTGTGGTTTCGGAACGACCTCCGTGACGGCAAAGAAAGTTTTTTTACATTGTTGGAGAGGATGGGATGTCCGACGAGGGGCGTGAAATTGTGTAGTACTTGTCTGACTGCTTTGGGAAAGGGAAAGCTTCCGTCCTTGGCGGCGTACAACGGGTTCCAGTACCCGCCGAAACCGTCTGACTTGCCCGAGCTTAACGCTATTACGACGAGATTGATCAGTCCCCGAATTCCGTTCATGCAAATCCGGCGACTCCGAGTAGAATCAGGGACGTACAAAATTACGGGACAGATTATCAATGTTCCGGTAGACGTGCAGACGATGGTTTTGAGTATGCCGAGGGATTTAGCGGATGATTACGCTTTTAATGTTTCGTTGAAGAAACACATCATTCATAAAAGTTCGGCTTATTCGGGCCTAGTCACGAAAGAAAGCATTATTTGGTTAAGCTATCTTTTGACGACGCCTCTGTATAGATTTTATAAAATTGAAGTAAATTGGGGTTGGTTCGACAATGTCCACGAGGAATCGGAACAACAGGAGATCGAGGAAGTCGACGGGAATAATGACTGTGAGCTCGTTGTCGCGAAGCAACAGTCTCTTCTATGGAGTGAAGAAAAGTATCTCAACATAGCGCCAGGACAAGAATCGACTCCACTGAGTATAATCTATGATGAACATGCGGAAGAGTTGGCGTTTCCAGCCATCTACTATGGAGTCGCTAGGCAGTTTCGTCAAGGTGTGAAAGTGACACCGTTCCAGATCACGACGAGTGAGATCCGGCGACGAGATAGACGAGGGGCCACTCCCGAGCATATTCTGTACATGGCTGCGAAAATAATGCGATTGAGAGTAGCGAGTGGGTTACATGCAACATTTCGGTGTAGTGGTGACCTGAGTAAAGTCACTCGTCAGATGATCGAAGATAAAGGATTCTTGGAGTACTGCGTACAAAATAACTTCGCGTTCCTCAAATCCATCCCGAACTCCGTGCAGTATTGGGTATCCAGGAAAAAAGACCTTTTCGCGATGATTCGGCAGTTGGGAAAACCAACGTTCTTCCTGACGATGAGTGCCAACGAGACTCGGTGGCCCCATCTTTTGAATATCTTGCACAAAGTCAGGAATGGAACTGAGGAAGACGTCGACGACCCCTTGAAGAGGTTCTCGGCGAGTTACCGCTCTTCCCTCGTCAGTGATAATGCTGTGACCTGCTGTATTTATTTTTGGAAGATGGTCAATACTATCATGCGCCTTCTACAGTCGAAGAGGCACTCTCCATTTGGTCAGTACGCAGTCATAGACTACTTCTTACGAGTGGAGTTTCAGCACAGAGGTAGTCCACACGTGCATATTTTACTTTGGTTGGCTACCGACCCGGCAGAAGAACTGTCAAAGTATATGCCGAAGACTGTGGACCTGATAAACCACCTCTGTTCTGTGGATATTGAGAACTCGATCGAGAATCAATACTACGCGCCGTTACAAGTGCACAAACACACATTCACGTGCTATAAACAGTACGGTGGACGAGGGAAGAAGACGGAAGAGTGTCGGTTCCAGATTCCCTCCTGGCCCAGTCGAGCAACCAGGATATTCTTACCTACGACTGAGGATAGTGATGTTCGTAAAGAACGACGCAAAAAAGGTCGAGAGATGAGAAAAAGTTTGGAAGATAATTTTTTTTGAAGATATTGAAGACTTCTTGTCGAGTGCAAATGTGGAATACGAGGAATATCTGAACATAATACGGGCATGCATCACAAGACCCACCGTATTGTTCAAACGGAACATCACTGATATCTGGACCAACACGTTCAACCCTTGGATAGCTAACATTTTGAAATCCAACATGGATTTGCAATTTATCCTCGACGAGTTCAGCTGTGCGACGTACGTAATGGAGTACGTGAACAAGAGCAATCGAGGTATTTCCAATCTTCAACAGCAATTATCGCAATTACAAGATGAATACCCTGACCAAGATTACACCGACCTTTTGAAACGAGTTAGTATCCGCTTGTTGGACGCAGTCGAAATGACAGCTCAAGAAGCAGCCTGGTTCCTGCTTCGACAACCAATGAGTGTGAGCAGTCGAGACATCGTTTTCATCCCGACGGATGTTCCTAATAATCGAATGAGGTGTCATAAAACTCACGCACGAATGGACGAAGAGGGTCTCGAGCCCGATGCAACAAAAGTATGGACGATGAATATCATTCAAAAGTACGAGGCGCGACCTTCTTGTCTCTCGACGATGTGTTTGGCAGACTTCGCTGCGAAAATGACACCGAAGAGAGGTAAAAGGGACCCAAAATTGGTCCAAAACCTCTTTGTATCACTCAAACCAGGTGTCTCCGATACCTACATATAGAAATATTTCTACTGATCCATATAATCCATATAATACCAAATGTAACCGCTCAACATGAATCCCAAAATAAATAAGGTGAGACGCCTTCCGGCGTTTCACCAAAACCATCGTTTTCCATCCACTCCCCGATGATGATCACTAGAGTGCGTATGTTCATGCAAAATGCATAAAATGCATAAAAATGCATAATTTCGGATATTCTGGTCGAATATGCATAGAATGGGGTTCGGAGCATGAATTTGCATGAATCGGGCGTCAAATGTGGCTCGAAAATGAATCAAATGGGCTTCGGAGCATATATTTGCATGAATTCATCGAGAATTTCACTGGTTCATTTCAAGAGACGGGGCGCAGCTCCGGACCGTTGGAGGTCGCTCACTCTGGATTTGCTCCAATGACATCTCTCGAAGTCGATGGACCCTCTCCGGTTCGAAACATACCCAGAACGATCGTCGACAAGATTTCACTCTCGAGATTTTGAGAATCAATGTCGTCCAACTGTGCAATAGTCATACAATTCTTCGCATGTATCAACATGAACGTGCATAAAATCGATTTTTCGGTGCATATTTTGGCCAGTTTCCTTGCATATTTGCATGCATATTTCCTGGTTTTATTTTGCATGAAGGTACGCACTCTAATGATCACCGTGGACATGGGCAATCCCCATGGGACCTACAATTCAAAACCCATTGCCCACTACGACTAGAAAGTGGCCGAGATCACCGGAAACTCAACCAATGAAACCCCCGAAAATCACCCCACATGGAGTCAACAACTCAGAAAATTTCGCATCACAACCAGAAAGTGACCGAGATGCCGGTGACTCACCCAGTAAACCCTCATCCACGTGACCCAGATCACTCGACATGGAGTCTACGACTTAAAATATACCAGTACTTTCCAGTTCCTCCTGCTCGAGACGGGGTTTGGTGTCAACGACACCCTCCAAGATACCCTCAGGTGACCACCAGGACCATCACCTCGAAAAGCCTACAAGGTGACACTTGAGGCCTCTCAAGACGGTACTTCACATATGAGTACCCAATGTGTTCCGACAAAGTTGCGGAAATTATCAACAACCACACACCCGAAAAACTCGAGGAAATTCCGGAAAAGATTAAGAAAGACACCGAGACGAATCTATAGTGACCCTCAAATCGTACATCGATCCCGGACAGGATGAGTCCCCACCACTGGTTCCTTCAGAACCACCTCCCTGTGGAACCTGTATTCAATAAAACGATACCCCTCATTCCTTGACTGTCTCCTCCTTCTAGTGATTAATTCCTTACTTCCCCCCCCTCTTCTAGATTTCCGCATTTCTGCGGAACCGCAAGGTTCAACCGAAGGTTGAACGCTCGGTTTTTTTTCCGTTCTGTAGACTCGATTTCTTGCACGACGTCATCCATCTTCGCAACGAAACACGCGTTCTCAACCGCATCGACAGCAGCCGCGCAAAACAACTGATGCCGCAGCAGAACGTGCAACGCACGTTTCGATGTTCCGCAGACATCAGCTAGCCACCGAAACCGCGAATTCGACAGAATTTGGAGCATACCAATGTGCTTGTAAACGGACGAGAAATAATGATGGAAAAGCAGAGCAATGGGCGCTCGCATGAATGCATGCAATCGTCATTCGATTCAGAAATTATTCTCTTCGGAAACCGCTTCCATTCGGAACTTCTGTTGGCTTCTTTGCTCCAGGACTCGATAGGTTCTTTAGGGATATCGAGGATTAGGGAATCAGTTTTAGGGATTCCGGTTTTAGGGATAGCAGGTTTAGGGATTTCGATTTTAGGGATTCCGGTTCTCGATGTAGAGAGCTTTTAGGGGTTTCGGGCATTAGGGATATCGCTTTTAGGGCAACCGGTTGCACACCTCCGCCGCTGGGTGATATGACAGAAGTGTCAGAACTTTGCATGCGCGGTTGCCTTTCCGATGTTGGTTCATGCAGTGGACCGGAGTTTATCGACGTGAAATTATCACGCCACGTTGGACTCAGTACTACTGGTCTTTCGGAGACGGCGGGTGAGCTGGGTGCCCCATGATTCAGACCCGACTTCGGGAGAGAGAGAAGACACAGACCTTCCCCTCAGCCTCGTCGATGAGCCGTCAGGCAGATGCGGCTGTTTCCATCGGAGACTGTGTCCTCACATGCGCTTCTTATTCAATTTCATCGATTCCCCCCATGGCGGGTGTTTGACGAAGTATATCGGCAGCCAACACGGAAAATAATACGCTGAGTTACCGGCACTTCTTACCGGAAACTCATTGATGGTAAGAGTCAGCTATGTCCGACTGCGTTTGTACCTGGGCATACTAGCAGACGGCTCTTTCGGAGGCCGTGTGTTCAGAGCGCAGGTGAGAAGCTCATCGTTATGGTATCCACTTCTCAATTTCTGACCACAACAGAACTCGTGGAAGAGCGGCCTACTGCGCGTTTTGGGAGTACTCGCTGCGCAGAAGACTCATCTAGCCAGGCACATCAGAACGCACACCGGAGAGAGGCCGTACCGATGCCGCTCGTGTAAAAATGCATATCCAACGAAGGATTCCTCAGATCTGCACGCGCGTAAACATACATGCTGGTAAGAAACCTTTCCGAGGATTTGCTGACAAAACTAATCTTCTGTCGCACGAACGAAATCATATCGGTGAGAAACCATACGTCTGTACAAAATGCAACAAGGCGTTCATCCGGAGCAACGACTTGACGCGTCTTCCGAAGCTTCACGAAAGAAAACCCACGTTATTATGCAAGAAGTGTCCTCTCAGGTTCGTGCACGAGCATGATCTTGAGAGGCATCTTTTGTCGTGTCCGGTGACGGACTACAACGGAGCGTCCGCCAAGGCTATATAAAGCGGCCGCGTTGTTAATAAATGTTCCTCATTTGCTCACGTCGTTGTCTATATGCGAGTCGTCCTCAGAGTCCGTTCCACGGACATAGCATTGGCGCAGCCGACGACTTTTGGACAGAACCATGGGGAACGGCGTCGAAGAGCAGGAGCCGCGGAGATCCTCGAGAGTGTTGCTACCGCGATCAAGTTCTTGACCGATAACCGGATGAGAGAAGAGAAGGAGTCATCAGTTGCATCGTCAGCGATGCAGAACGCTTCTGTACTACTCGGCTCCTTCCTCTACAGACCAGATGAGGACCTAACTTTCAAGAACTGGTTTACACGGAATAAGGCAATCTTGGAAGAGTCCACACCGGTGGAGAAGCTACGGGTGCAGCTGATCTTGAAAGCCCTCGGACCGAACGAGTACGCGAGGCTTCAGAGTCGTTTATCGCCAGACACCCCGGAGGCGAAAGGCTATGACGATATCATCGAGATCCTAGAAAAGACCTTGGGCTAACCTCAAAGGAGATCAGTTTGAGTGGAAGTCTCTCACTAGCGAGCAGTTCAAGATCTATCTGGCCATAAACTACGCGTCTGGAGCATTGTTCAAGAACTTTCGGAATGTCATGCTGAAGGCAGTCGATGAAAAGCCGAAGCTTACCATCACTGGCCTTAGAGAGATTCTGACAAATCACGCAACCCGAACTCAAGACTCTGCCATCGACTCGACCGGTACCGGCGACGAGTCATCCAGCGTGAGCTACGTACAGCACAACCGGCCTCCGACATCCAGAACCAACCCGAATTCGGAGTACAAGCGCCAGCCTCAAGGCAAGCGGCAGTCTGGAGGTCGATCGCAGTCCAACACTTGCGCAAGTTGCGGTGGCACGCACGAGCGCCGCACTTGCCGTTTCTTTACGGCTGTCTGCAACTTCTGCCAGAAACAGGGGCACATCAAAAAGGTCTGCCGAGCCTTTCTGAGACGATCGGGGGACAAACTCAACTCGTCGGATGTAGCCTGTTCGAATGTTCAAGAGCCTTCCACGCCTCGCAAGCGTGCCTTCGCGACCGTGCTCGTGAACGGTGTTGCAGCGAGTTTCCGTGTCGACACTGGCGCGGACCTGACCACCGTCGGCAGAGTTGTCTGGGAGCGCCTCGGGTCTCCCCAACTCCTCAAGATGGATTCTGCTTGCACCGCGGTCAACGGCGAAGCGTTGAAAGTCGCAGGCTATTTCATGGCAGACATTGCCTCAGTGTCAAACTCGGCAGTATGCTTTCGGGAGAAAGTCATAGTCCTTCGCAACCAGGATGTTGCTCTCTTGGGATGTCGCCCAATCTTCAGCCTCGGGCTCCTCGTTCCGGGACGTTGCATCGAGTTCTTTTCAGTTTCCGAGGCTTCTAAGGAAGCGGAGGCTTGGGGTGAACGTTACCCGGACGTCTTCAAAGAAGGACTCGGAAGGACTTCTACTCGGAGTCGATGAATTTGCATGAACGGAATTCGGGGACTAATCAATCTCGTCGTAATAGCGTTAAGCTCGGGCAAGTTAGGCGGTATTGGCGGGTATTGGAAGCCCGTTGTATACGGCCAAGGACGGAATCTTCCCCTTTCCTGAAGCAGTCACACAGGAACTACACAATTTCACACCCCTCGTCGGACATCCCATCATCTCCATCAATGGACAAAAACTTTCTTTGACGTCACGGAGATCGTTCCGAAACCACAATCGCTCACACACACCACAAACATGCCCGTATTGTTGTTTGGTGAAATCCTCGCGAAACTTCTGGGACGCGACCCTCGTAAGACTACGCGTTTCATGACCAGTCACCACTCCTTGATCATGACCGACTCCTTCGAACCCATGAATGAACCCAACTCCTTCTGAATCTCGACTCTCTGACCCACCCAAATCGAACTCCACGACACCATCACCAATATTCCCATACTCACCCTGCCTTGAGTCATCCATGGTTCCGGAAACAACAAATCCCGGAAAGAGGAACCAAGTCCAATGTTTCTCTCATCCGCTCCCCTCACACTTGACTATAGTCCGGGATCCCCTACAGGATGAAAACCACAACCAGAGTTCACAAAATTTCTCCTCCTACCGGTCCTGACGGACCAATTCGAAAACTGCCCCGAGAGACCAACTCGGTCCTTCAGACCCTTCCCATATCCTTGATCTCACTAACTTTTCCACCGGTTCCTTGCACGTTTGGTACTCGGGGGACCTCCGTCTGCAACTGTCGTCGCGCGTGATTCTTCGAGGCCCACGACTTTCTCATTGTCTTGGTACTGCCAACGGCTCTACCGAACGTTCCTCGCTTACGAGGCATCACTACCACGAGACTCGTCAAGTTTCTCCGCTATGAAACTCGCCGAGTTGGACTTCGTTGTCGAAGCCAACGAACGACTCCCAACTCGGGCTTATGTCCCTGACCGAACAACGAAGTCCCACAATCTCCTCCGCTTCTCTCGACAAGACACAACTCTCTCAAATGTGATCCGGTAACCGTAAAAAGTAGCCTATTACCACCGGCCCGGCATCCCGACACATTTCGCCGAGACCGCAATACCAGAGCTTCCGCCCTTCATAGAGAAAACCCGTCACTTAGAAATCAGCCAACTTCGTTGTTTTATTTCTGGCACCACCCCCTCCGGGTGTCCGCAAAGCCGCATTTCTGCGGCAAAAGTTTGAGAACCACTGCTCTAGCACGACGCGCTCCAAATGCACCCATCGTCCCAAAGTAACGGCCGATACCGAACGCGTCAATAATTTTTTCCCGTGGAGGGTCACGAGGAACTTACGAGGATCTCTATATACCAACTAAATCCTTTCTTTCTACCAAGAAATAAAGCGTTTCACTCATAAATTACTGTTTTTGACTCTGGAGAGATGATTCAGACCTGCACGAACGTCTTGATACCGTCAGTCATAGTTTCCATAGGTCATTGGCCATTGACAAAAAAAATCGCGGGAACTGCAATTTCATCATTTTCCGCGACCTTATTTCGAAGCACTGTTGCTCCAGGATCTCTCTCACTGAGCTCGCATCGGTACTCGACTGATCAAGTTTCCTGCGATTTTCATCTGATCCCATCATACTCGAAGATTTCAGCAGGATTCTCTCTGTGCCCACGGTTCTTTGCCTCGTCACCGCGATTTGCAACGATACCTCCATTTGTCGGCCGCTACGAACTTCAAGCACCAGCTATACATTGATGCCATGATTCCTCAATGCCCGAGCAGTATCGGACCCGAAAAGTTTCAGCATCCATTCTCAGTCTTTGCCATCCAAATCAATCGCACTCTGAGTGAAGATCTTCGAGATCTTCCGACATGTACGAAATGACTTATTCGTGTTTCGCGAGCCTGACCTGTTGCCGGACGGTTTCTTCAACTCCAACCAGCAGAGATCGATAACGATTCGGAGCGGGACCGCTCAGTTCCGATGCGGCTCCTGAAAGAAAGTCGAAACAATCCCCGAGTGACATATGTGGAGGATCGCGAGTGGAATAAAGTACAACGATCGGCGTGTCACGTGATTCTTCATAGATCTTGGTTGAATAGCCAGCATGCGAATGAGATTGATCCACGGGAGCTGAGGGCGCCCAACAGACTCGGTCATCTTCGATCGTAACCATTGTTTGGCAGCGATGCTTTTCAGAGCCTCGGCTATTTGAGTCACAAGTCACATTTTTGCTGGTCCCCGCCGGGGAGGTGTCTTTGTGACTTATGCTTACTCTGAACAGTTTGCTTGTGGTCGACATTTTCTACCACGCAGTCCTGGTGATGGAATCGAACGTGAGTGAAGAAATCTTTTCGAAGTTATGCTCTGAAATACAGGCATCACACTTCCCCAAGGTTCAATCTACCTTTTTTTCGCGACAATAACAGGGAAGAGGGTTCGAAACTCTGCCCGGCTCATTGGGAATGTATGATCTGGAAATGCCCCATCGTAAATCTTCCTCGTTCACGCAATGGACGTTTCCAGAACATGCATTTCCCAACAGACAGGCAGAGTTCCGATCCCTCCCCGTGATCAGACAAAGGGCTCCTTGTCCGTCGGACAATGGGGCAAGGCGATCCCAAAGGTAACTCGCAATCATCAATATTCTCTTCAAGAACTCCTTCGTCTTGGCATACAGGATCACGCGAATTCCCTCGGATGAGACGCTGAGAAGAAAGAATTTCTTTCGCGAAGGCTCGGGGAGAAGCGGGAGCATTGAGCTTCAAGATGACCAGGTGTTCCCAACTCATCAGAAATATGTGTTCAATTTTGTTAGGGCTGACGAATCGAATTTTCACCGAGGAAGTTGTTCCGCGCCGTTGTGTCGAAGGCACTCCAAGACTCGATGCATGATGTGTGCGGCGGGGGAGTAGGAGCACCTCTGATCCTCGTGCACGAAATCGTCCATGGTCATGACCTCATATCGATCCCCGAGAACAATTCTGACGGTCGAGCAATCGTCGAACGCAGCAGGCAATCCTTTCTCTGGCTGAACCATGCACATGGATCAGCTCTAGATTGGCCGTTCAAAGCTGGGGTCAGAATTTGAACACATCTCGTGCATGCTCAAGACCATGCAGCAAGAGCTCCGTCGTATAGGGTCCGTCACGACGCAGGTTGTCGATCGCCACTTCCAGCTCTCGAAGAAAATCGAAAACAGCCGATCTATTCGATTCCGTTGTGAGGAACTTCGTCTCGATATGATTCCACGGTCGAAGCTGTTCCGAGAACATGTCATTTATCCTGAACGGATGAGATCGCCCGTCCCGGAGTTACGAGGTCTGAAGGAGCGAGCAGTCCTGGAAATTCATTTCGGAAAAATCGCGGCCACGGAACCGGAATTAACTCTCAAAGCAATGCCATCCGAGAACCACGATGACGACTCCCGGCGTCCCGACGTCCTCTCGTAAGTCCCGACACAAGCTACTACGTATGCTTCAAACCATGAACCATATCCGGGGAACGACTCCGCGAGCCCTTATCAATGAAGCGTCTTTGATAACTTGTATCGTTCCAGGTCGAGACTCAATTACACCCGGCTGATCAGTCCGGATAACTTACCCGGCAATCCCCGGTTCGTGTACATCGTACATTCCCGAGTACAATGCCGCTCGCTCCGCGATGCTGTGAGAGAGACCTGGACGGGAGATGTGCGGAAATCCAAGGATCTTACCAACTTCAAATTTTTCTGTGAAGTGGGTTCTCTGGGAAGTGGGTTTCTTGGGAAGTGGACCCGCGCCACCCGACCCGCACATCGCGGCACGACCTGATGTGCAAGTAACGACAATGTCAGTAGCCACGGTCAAACATACGGAGGACGTCTTGCGTTCAGCTCGAGTGACTCTAAGCGTGGTGCGTTTGTGCACTCAGTTCTCCTCCGTTGTTTGATGGCGACTTGAGTCAAGCTCATGTACAATCCGGTACCGCTCAAGTAAGTACTAGTAAAAACGATGAACCCAAGAAAGGACAGAACCGCTGTCCTTTCATCACGATAGGCATGACTCATATCTCATTTGAATGCGTTGCATTTTGAGAATCCCCTGCTCTGTTGATCCGGCTCGGAAATCGACAATTTTGACACAATCTCCGTACAATGGACAAAATTTCCGGTCACCAACGTGTTCGTTGCAACGAGAGTCCATGTGGATGATGGTATTTATACAGCTCTGAGCCAGAAGTAGATTGTGAGTATCTGTTGCCCTCATCATGCGACCAGTCGGGCAACTCTCGTGGCAACGTATTACCAGCACAGACAGCGTGAGAACTCATCATCGGTTACGTGTGCTGCTTTTTGGCCGGCAGTCTTCCACAGCAGCATGGTCAAGATGAGTTTGACAGATCTGAGAGCTCTGAGTGCTCTGTATCGCATGATTTGATTTTCCGTTTGGATCTCTTCATTTCGCGAAGGCTCACGGGCCTATCAGATTCCAGAACATCTGCAAACAGATCCCACAGCATATTCGCATACTTAGAAGCGTAGCCGGGATTTCTCTTGGGGGAGGGCTAATCTCTTTCCTGAAGGGAGTACCCTTGTGGAATTCCATGAAAATCGGTGGCTCGACCAGGAACCTTGACTTGGATAGTATGAGCCAGGGGGTCCTGGGGAGGGACTAAAGCCGCCTCAGCCCAGCCCTGACTACGCGCCTGCGCATATTTAATCATCGGGGATGAGGAATCATTGTCTTAACCGCGAATTCCCATACTCACCCAAGGTTATGTGATTCATTGGTAGGCCGAACGCCCCTGAAACACTCTGTCTGGCTTCGATAGACTTCTGTCCTTTCCGTGCGAACACGGATCGGCATCGAGTATGCAGGTACTGTCGTCGGAGAAGTCGTCGCCGCCATGAACCTCGTGAAATCAACGGCTGTGATCCTCATTGTGGGAAGAGCTTTCTCTGGTTGCAATTTTTTTCCACAACAGATGGTGTACGCTCTCACTAAAGGCACTGAGGGGATTCGTCCGAGTGTGCGTCGTGCTCGTATGCGACGAGGAAGCGCATAACTGGACCGCCGCGTGTGCTGGGCTCACATTCGTCAGTTAGAGAGTTAGCATTCAGACGCTCGTTCACAAGCTTCAACCTTGTCGATTCCCGTCGACGCATCGCGTAGTCTTGTCCAGGATCTCGAGATTGCAAACTTTACCGTGAATATCCGTTTCGCAGCCAACATCTCCCAACATGGACATCCGGATCGCAGGCTTCGCGATTATGCTGCCCTGCTGTTGTCCCACGGACGCCATCAGGGTAGCTCCGTTCTTGGAGGGTATCGCCAACGGCTTTTGGACGGAGTTCTTACGGAACCTCGTGAGTATAAATCTTCCTTTCTTGAGAAGCTTAGCCTCACAAATCACTAAGAATCACTAGATTGTTCATGTGCGTGTGAATCACGACAGAACATTCAAACTGGCAAATATTTCCGCAGCTACAATGAAAAGCTCCCCCATTCCTCCGATGATGTCAAAGATGAGTCAATTCACCAAAGGAATACCGGTGGAATATCAGCCTTCCCCACTCATTGTTGGAACGAAAGCAGATTTTGTTGGACTGAAAAAGGTAATCCCTATCGATGATCTCATCCTAGAGCTGATTAGAATGAGCATTGCGGAAGTGAATGATCGCTTGGGCGTGAGCCTAATAGGCGATGTTTTCCCGTGAGCAGCTCCTTCGAGAAACGAACTCTCTACCCGAGCATGGGATTGAGTTTGACACCAACGTCCCGGATGACCGCATACTGTCGGTACCTTTCGCCGCACAGTGGGCCGGCGGCGGTCAAAATTTTGACCGCCGCAGAGTTCAATGGGGACTCCATGAACCAGGACCTGGAGGCTGGTATCTACTATCATTTGATTTCTGAGAGCACATACAAATCACGGAATAAAGTTTCATCATGCTACAAACTGAATATCAATTTCATTTGTTTACTAGCGAAGCCCGTCGAGCTTCGCGCGACCGAGAGGGAGGGAGCAACGTCGGGGATAATTGAGGGATGAGACGAAAACGGATCGGGGTGTTGGAGTTGAAGATCGACGCGATTTCATGTTTCCGACTTGGACTGTATGATCAGAGTGAGACGTTGATGAGACCTGAACAGAAGTCATGGCATCTCGAGCGGATTCGTGCATGTGACGCGGGCTCCCAATGAACGTACTGGGTTCACATTGGCATCAGCGACGACTGCATCACGTGAACTTATTCTTCCGAGCGGAGTTTTGTTTGATTCAACCGAATGGAGAGGAGTCGTTCGTTCTCAACTTTGGCGTACATATCGACAACGTACTACTGGAATAACTGTCGACACCCCAGAATATGGTTATCCCTGTCGTCCTGAATCAGTTGATGGGCATAGAAATTCATCGAACTGACTTTCTTTGAGGTTTCCACCCCGATTTGCGGATTTCTCATCCTGATGTTGACAAAGTACCCGTCGTGACCCCGCCGGAAGATTGAAGTACAGTAAGGCACCGCTTAACGAACGCCTCGCAAAACGAACGATCCGCATAACGAACTTCGAAAATAAACACCAATGATCCGTATAACGAACCCGTGATCCGCATAACGAACCGTTCTATCGAATCTCGTATGCGCTCAAGAATTCTATTTTCGCACCCCAATTGTGGCTCTTAAGCGGCTATCTATCGATAGATTATCTGAGACGCCGTTGGCATTGTGTTTTGCTGCCGAGAACCATTGCTGATTGAGAGATCAGGGAGATTTTGTCGAGTTCTGAAATCCCCCCCAGAGGCACGCAGAGCCGTTGACATTTTCGAAAATTCTGTCGCAAGTCATTTCAAAGCTTCTCTGAAATTGAAACTGCACCAAAAACGCCTCGAGAATTTTTTCCGACGTTGTGATTTGTCAGGAAAATTGGTTCTAAACGAAACAAGAAGCATTAGATGAGAACGAGGAAATAAGATTAACCTTCGTGTACCGAAAGTATTCTCAATCCCGCCTCGGAACCAATTATTTCGATTCCCATAGGATCTAATGCTGAAGGGCGTTTCGCATAACGAACACTCCGCACAACGAACCGTTTTCCGGAACGAATTAAGTTCGTTGAGCGGGGCCCTACTGTATATTGTAAAACATCATAAGATCGATGGTTTAGACGACTCGCTGTAGACCACCACTCTGAAGACGCAGCACAATATCTCGTCGGTTGAATTCTTCTCCCAAGATGACACCTCGTGGACTGACGGTACGTTGAACTGTCTCTGATGCCCTCCCGGTGGGACCTTATCCGCTCTAATGACCACGACATAATCGTTGATTGGCATCTGGTGGAGTCTGGTCTTAAAATGGCGGACGCACTCGTTGTGCTCATGAAAAAAAGCTCGCAATTTCGCTACGATTCCTCTGTCTGTGTTGGAATTGAATCGAACACGCTGGTTCGTCTCTTCTTCTGACCCCCCCCATGAAATAGATCTGAAGAAATGATGATGTCCACCATCTGGCAGCGGTAATAACGACCCAACACCATGGTAAACCTGACCCGTGGACATGTAACGTGGACACGTAATTCTCGCGGATGATTTCCGTCGCACCGAAAGATGTCATTTGAAGGCGCGCCAAAAGTGAGAGATCACATCCGTCTCTCCTATAAGTATACTCGGATGGGCCGCATATTCATACTCAGGATCGTAATTACGGGCGGCAAGTTTCAACTCTGAGTGTGCTGACCGTCTGGACGAAGTCATACGTTCCCTCTGTACCTCTAATCTCGATATTCGCTGATCGACAGACGCAGTCGCCCGCGCTCCTGCGTATCGTCGTCGGTCCATCTCGTGTCGTGCGATATAGTGTTCTCCAGTTTGTCGAGATTCCCGCGCACGATCAGCTTCTAATCTTTCTCCACGTTGTTCCACCGTTTCCGATGCTCTACGAGTTCTCATTCTCTTCGCTACGGATGTCGAGACTGCGATAAACTGTCGTTTCGGAGGAACCTTCTCGGAATTCTACTTCATTTCCCGTTTAACGGGTAACGGAAAATATTTTCCGTTATCCGTCTAACGGAAAACGGAAAATAAAATATTAATTTCCGTTATCCGTTCGACGGATAAGGGAAAATATTTCCCGTTAGGTGAAAAACGGAAATTATTTCCCCCAATTGAGAGCCCCATTTCAAGTTCACGGTAGATAGAAGGTTGTATCGTCGAATGAAGGGTCTCTGGATGGAGGCCACAAATGACTGAGTGAGGGCTTCGGATTTTCAGCACGAGCCATGTCGAAGGGAAGGTCATTTCAAGCGAAAGTTGAGCCGACAACGAAGTTGACAAAGTTCAACTTCGTTGTCGTACTCGTAAGAACACACCACACAAACCCACACAGCATAGTCTACAAACTCACACACAGCATGATAACGACGTTCCGCGCGTGACCGTACTCGATAACGAAGTTAAGACTGCAATTGCACTCCTGATGACACTGATGACACATAGCGCAGATTCGCACCGAGACAGGTCATGCGCGACGTAGAGATTGCGAGACGAGCAAGTTCGGAATTCACCGTCAAGCCGCCTTATCCACATGCGGACTACCTAGCGCGAAGGATCGAAGGCTATAGCAACATCCCGGTATCGGGAATCCCAACGGTGCTGGCCGTGGTCAAAACGGCGCATACCCTTCTACGACGCGTGAAGCGCGACGCGAAGGCTCTTAACTCTCCCCTACAAAACTGGATTCCGCTGATTTCCGTCACGGGAAACGGAAATCAATTTCCGTTATCCGTCAAACAGATAACGGAAAATTATTTCCCCTTATCCGTTAAACGGGAAATGAGGTTGTGAATCACAACCTCATTGTAACTTCGTTTTCGAAGCAAGTTTGAAAACGATCACCCCAAACCCCCAGTGTACTCATCCTTGAAAAACGACGAAGTCCAGTCACGCGAAGGCTTTTTCGGTCCCAAACGTTACGGACGACCGCGCTAACAACGAAAATCGATTGAAATCGATTGACGAACTATTGTGCGGAGTTTTCCGCTCATTGAAATTATGATACAATTTCGGAAATGAAGAACGACCGTCAAACGAGTTCCGAGCGAAATTACAGTGACAACTTTGTCAGGAAGGCGTCGAGTGTCGCGTGTCACCAAATAGAATCTTCGCATTGCGCGCTGTTTCCCATCGCACCAAAAGTCACCGCGCACCCCCGGGAACAGTCTTGCGCACCCCAGGTTGGGAACTACTGGCCTAGGTCATTCTTGGGTATTTTTCTGATAGGCGGGTTGAGAATGAAAACAACAAAGCAAGAACACGCCAGATTGGCGACTTGACGGTTGGGCATCGATGCGTTTGCTAGTTCGTGTCCCTCGCTACGCTCGGGATCATCTGATATCATCGAGCCAGGATGGCCTCGACGTGCTCGTGATCTTCCTGGATTCGAAAATCCAACCCACAATCCGTACGCGCCGTCGGCCCGACAACCCCTTGTCGTCTGCTACGGCTCGTCTCAACTCGGCACCCACCTAACAGAAAAGAACTCCATAAGTGGATGGGGCTCCATAAGTGGATGATTTGCCGCATCTCGGTGGAGTCAGTGGTTTTCCGAACTCTGCGTCTTAGTTGCTTGGGAGCCTCTCTCTTGCTTCGGTGTCGTTCACATGTTGGATACGATGCCATGTCGATACGTTACGTTGCGTTGATCTGTTGAGACTTTGAGACGGCGATTCGTGGATACGTTGTTCACTTGTCCAGTCACTGAAAGCAATTAATCGTCGTCGTCGGGATATAGCGATGGATTCGATCCGGGTGGCGGATCGCATTGCAGCGGCAAATTGATGGGCGGTTAATTTTGATAATTGGGTTGGTTTTTTTTGTGCTCGATTTCGGTCTTGGAGTTTCAGTCGTTGTTCGATGGCTGCTCTTAGGGAGTTTTGATTATGTTATCGGGGTCGGACGATTCGGTCTAGCGTCATCGCGAAGTGAGGGGTGTCACTGAGTCTCAGTTAGCGAGCTAGTGGCCCCTGAGTTAGTAAGTGGTCTTGGTGATCTAAAATCTAAAATGAGAGATAACAGTAATTTCTGATTGGGTTAGAGAGACGGGATTTTATTGTAGGGAAATTATGGTCGTAAGACTTCCTTGTAAACGATATTGTTCATGACATTGCCGGGAGCAGCGACGAAGATTCCAGCCCGGGTTTGGACTCGCGAGAGCGCCACGTACAGTTGGCCGTGTGAAAAAATGGGGTCGGTGAGAGCGAGGCCGACGTGTTTGAATGTTTGACCTTGCGCCTTATTGATCGTCATAGAGAAGCTTAATTTTAAAGGGAGCTGGCGGCGGAAAAGCCTGAATGGTAAGGTGTTGTGAGTATAGTAGCAGTCGATTTTAGGTATCATGACTGGCTTGCCCTTGTTGGCTCCGGTGGCGAATTCACAGAGCACAAAACGTTCATGGATCGCAGTTACAATTAGGCGAGTTCCATTGCAAAGTCCCTTGTTGACGCCTAGATTACGTAGGAGCATGACGATGCAGCCCGTTTTCAAGTGCAATTCATGCGGTGGGAGTGAAGAGGGTGTCATCTGGTTCAGGAATTCGGTGGGGAAGTTGAGTGCGTCGGCGGGATCCTCAACGCGGGCTTCATCTTGGCTCCGGAACGTGTACTTTCGACCGGGAAGGCGGTCAAGAACGTACTCGTTCATTTTGAGAGCTTCCGCATTTTTCGGTGTCAAGATTGCGTAGTCTGTCAAGTCTGTTGCATTGTTTGCATTCCATGCTTGCCCGAAGACTATTTCTGGGAGATTTGTTCGCACGCGCATGTCATCCGGGACATCGATAAGCGGACCAAAATCGCCGTCGCCGATTTTTAAAAGCCACTCCCGGAAGGCTGAGTCATCGTCGGTCACGCGCATATTGTGGCGGAGCTGGAAGTGACGGAATCTTGGCCATAGGTGCGAGCGTTTAAGACAGGCGTTCACGATTTGGCCGCGGGTTTCTCGTTCGACAATGGGGAGAATTTGTCGGAAGTCGCCTCCAAGTAGCATGATTTTGCCCCCGAATGGTGTCGTGACTTGCATGAGGTCTTGGAGGAGTAGATTCACTGTTTCCAGAGCCGTTTTAGGCGCCATTGGTGCTTCATCCCATATGATGATTTGAGTTGATAGCAGTTCTGCAGCCTCTGGTGATTGTCTCTTGATGGCCGAAGACCGGCTATTGTCTTGAATGGACAATTTGAACGTGGACGATGCTGTTCGACCCTCTGGAAGTAGATTGGCGGCGATTCCCGTCCAAGCAACATTTTTGACCACGAAGCCCTCGGATAAGGCCATGTGGTATATGGTGTTGTATACGAAGGTCTTGCCGCTGCCTCCGGGTCCGTCGAGAAAATAGCATTGACCTTGGGGAGCACGTAAGGCTTCGAAAATCTCGTCCACTACCAATTTTTGTTCCGTATTCAAACGCACATAGTTTTCCTCTCCCCTAACCCGGTGGTCTTCTCTATCAATCACTGTAGGGTTGACGTCCAGCTGAGGAATGTCAAGTGGTAGGATGACACGATAGTCCCTCCCGAGGTCGTGGAGTTTGCTAGCGATGTCGTGGAAGGCTTTTGATTCAGCGACTGCATGTGGCATACCCAAGTGCAGGTAGTCTTGCATGAGGTCCAACTTGAATTCGGACCACAACTGTTCGGGAATCGGAGGCTGGAGTTCGGTGAAGCCGAGAAGAGCGACGAAGAATGATCTGAGTTGCGAAGGCATATTCAGAGCCGCTGCTTCTAGCATGCTGTTCCGAGCGTGATCGTCATCCCTGAGGTAGCCGGCAGCTCTTGCTGCATCGACGAAGGATTCGTAGTGTTGTCCATTGACGGTTCGGACGTCTTCGTAACAGGTGAAACCGTTTCCGTAGAGTAGCAGAAGACGCAGAGCGAAGCGTTCCGAATCCTGGGGATTTACGAAATACATTCGGCCTATCGTGCGGCTGCCGCCGCGCTGCCGTGGGCGCCATCCTTTGTTAAACGTGTACTCTTCAGGCATCTGGTGGTATCGTAGTTGCCGGGAATCTGGGATATCTTCGGGCAAGGATCCGTGCTCGACTTCCAAGTCCCGACACCTCTTGTTCATGGCGAAGTAAGCTGTCAGAGTAGATAGACGATTCGTTGCTGCGTTCAGAGTAGCTTCCTCAGTGCCCGCTCTGAAGCTCACGGTTTCGAAGCCTGGCAGATGAACTTGCAATCTAATTACAGCATCGCTGCGATCACTCATAGCGAAGCCTAAGATGCGATGCACCGCCTCTGGTGCGCAGGTGAAGCGAGTGTCCCAATAAGAGTTTATCTCGTCCACTTGTTCGTCGTCGGGCGATTGGATGCGGTGGATTCGAACTCGTGCTCGGTCGGGGCCTTTGTAAACATATTTGTAAAGGTATTTCACTGCGTGGATCATGGCACAAACCTCTACGTTGATATGAGCATTGAACATTAATGTCAGGAACGGACAATAGGGAACCACGGACCGGTTGTCCATACGATTGTTGCGACACATAACGAATCGGCCGTCGTTGCGACGCCTATATTCTGGGTACCCATCTACGGATAGTGAGGTGTCCTCTCTGAATTCTTTCGGATAGCGCTTCGAACATTGACCGTTCACCATGCATGGCGATTGAGGGTTGAGTATTCCGCATGGACGATGCATCATGCATTTGGTGACGATAGTGTGAAGCAGCGGCTCAGCGATTTGGTCCGGAATCTCGGCACTGATGAGGTTGTTAAATAATTTGTGACCATACTGTAATATTCTTAAAATCGATCTCTTGTGCAATTCAAACTCTTCGCTGCCCTCTCCAAGGGTGGCTGCTTCCACCGCGCGACCGTAGCGCCCAAATAAACATTAGTGTGTGTCCGACGTTTGAACGATTCGCATCTTCAATTCAATCCTTCCGTTTTTGAGTCTTTGGTGTCGAGCGGAAATTCCGAGTAACGTCCGCCAGTTCATCTCGTTTCATCATTTGGTGCCGTTTGACCAGGATGGTGCTCGTACAAAATTCCCCGCCGAGGACTCAACACAGCTCAACCGCTGCGCCCGAGGAGCTCAACGTGCCGACTGCGCCTGCCGCGCTCAGCAGTCTCGCCGTGCTCCGCAGCAGAAGAACCCGGGCGAAGAACTACCTTCTTGCCAATATCGATCAACTCCGGGCAATCGATCGGGTCAACGACGCGAATCGTTTTCAGTTCCGAACGCTGAAAGCCCATATCGAGGGCCGCGCCAAGGTGATCAACGAAATCATCAATCTGATCTCCTGCCATCCCGACCTCCCACAATCCGACGTGGAGCGAGAGTCAGAAGAAGCCGAGGAGGCAACCGAGGCCATCCTTTCCGGGCAAGCTATCGTCTCAGCGTTATTGTCCGAAGAGATTTTCGAGACAACCGCTTCGAGGGCAGTCTCATCTCAAGAATCATCGCCATTGACCTCTGCCGCATCCATCCCCGCCGCCGATGGCCAAGGAAATCCAGCCGAGAGTGTCGTCGACTCGCGGACGTCTGCTTCCGAATCGGCCGGAAGTCAACGCACGACGACGGGAGGTTCGAGTGCGCCATCGTCAGCTATCCTTCAAAACATCGTGACCGCGCAGACGCCGTCATCCGTGAGCTTGATAAACAATGCACTTTCGAATGTTGTGATCGAGCCGCCACCGTCAACAGAACACAGTGCCACCTCAAGCAGTTGTGCCAACTCAAAGTTATATCTTGACACCATCCCAGATTCCTTCGATGGAAGCATCTCGCGCTACAAGCTGTGGAGAGCCCAGTTCCTGAACTACGTCCGCCGCAGAACCAAGGCAACTGACAGCGACAAACTCGTGGCGTTGTGCAAGTTGTTGACCGGACCACCGAGAGAACTGATCTCCGAGTTACCGCTCACTGATGGTAATTTTTCCGTCGCCTTGAAGCTTCTAGACGACAATTACGATGTGCCAGAGCTTCGTCAGCGCGATGTTCTCGCCAACATTGTGCATGTGCCGAGCGTCAAACACGCAAACGACGTCGTCGGTCTTCGCGACTTGCTCAATGTGGCCCAGCGGACTATCCTGTCCTTGTCCTCGGTCAATGTGTCCCTGAAAAGCATTGCCTTGCCGTACGAGCAAACCATCCGGAAAGCCCTTCCGATCGCAATGTTGCTCAACTTCGAGGAACATCATCAGCAAACCGTTGCAGCCTTCAGTGAGTCAGAGGAGGTCGATCAAGCTGCCGCCGCGGAGACTCGTTTGGAGCAGTTGCTGGCTTACCTTCGGAAGTACACTGCCATCCGCGAACGAGTCTCTGCAGACGTGTCAAAGAAGCTCCGAAACACTGTCGGAGATTTCGGCAATCAAGTGACAACCGATCAGAAGCCAAGCCGGTCCCGCGATGCTTCAAGACATCCTCCGCGCCGCCAGGCTGAATCGACAGTGGCTGCTACGACGAAGAGCGGAGCCCCAAGACGCGCCAAGGTTCGCCGAAATCCCTGTTTTTTCTGCACGCAGCCTGATCATCTACCGTCAGCTTGCTCGGCTGACATCTCCGTGCAGCGGCGGAGAGAGATGTTGGCAAAGCGACGCCGATGTTTGAAATGCTTCCAATTCGACCACGTTCCACCGCAACGCTGCTTTGGTCCCAAAGAACCCTGCCGCATCTGCAAGAGTGCCTCTCATTACACTGCGATGCATGAGACTGCGCCACAACCACTCGCCGAGCAGAATCAACCCACCGTCGACGTTTCTCATACCGTCGCTGCTGTCTCTGCTTCTCGCGCTGTCGTGATGACAGTATCGGCTTTCATCGAACATGGCGCCAAGAGGTTTCGAGTTCGTTGTTTCATCGACAGCGGCTCCATGATCTCGTTCGCAACAACCAGACTCATCAAGAAGTTGGCTGGCATCAGACCACAGGCTCGGGTCGAGCTTCGTTTGCAAGGTTTCGCCAGTGAACACTCCATCACCGCGAACCAGTACGCCATTCGATTGATGAGCACTCACGACGATTCTGAACAGGTCGAGATTCGCGCGCACGAATACGCCTTTGGCGTCGATCCTCCTACGAATTGCTCGGAGGAGATGAGGCGATTGATCCGGCAGTTCGGTCAGCGTCATCCCTTGGCGGATCCTTCAATTGTGGATTCACTGCTCGACATGGAGCCAGATCTTCTCATCGGTATTGATCAGATGTACAAAATCATGCATTTGAACGGGGAGCAGATCATCGCTGACGGACTGATCGGAAAGTCGACGCGTTTCGGTTGGATCGTATCGGGGTCCTTCGGACCGAAGACGACCAGAGGTGACATCGCTCGGGTTCTCCCGATTTGTTGCGCTACTACGCTCTCCCTTCCGGCAAAAGACGTCGAACGCTTGTGGTCGCTCGACGCGATCGGTATTCGCGACTCCGAAGAATCAAAGTACACCGCCGCAGAGGATGACGCGCTCAGCCAGTTCAAAGAGACGGTCTCCTACGATGGTCAACGATACACCGTCTGCATGCCGAAGCGAGCTTCGATCGAGCGACTCTCGAATAACATGGAAGTTGCCCGCAATCGCCTGGCCGCCAAACGCCGCAGTTTGGCGCGCGATCCCGCCTCATTTCGACGATACGATGCTGAAATCATGGCGTTCTTCAGGGCTGGATATGCCGAAGAAATCTTCGACGTCGACCTTACCCGCAGCAGTCTCTGCAATCACAGCTTCTACATGCCACATCGCCAGGTGATAACGCCTCGAGAGGAGGGCGACAAGTGGAGAATCGTTTTCGATTGTTCCGCCTCGGCTCCGTACACGACGTCCCTCAACTCACATTTGTTGCCTGGCCCTAACCTCAACCCGGACATTCTCAAGCTGCTCCTGAACTTTCGCTTGAGATCGGTGGCATTGTCGGCCGATGTGGCTCACGCCTACATGACAATCAGCCTTGCAGAGAGCGATCGTCCGTACTTCCGATACCTTTGGCAGGGACCGGATGATGATCGGCTTCGCTGTTTCCAGATGCAGAGGGTGACTTGGGGTGCTACCCCGAGCGGTTTTCTACTCGCCGCCGTCTTGAGGGAGCACTTCAGGCGCGTCGACCCGGATTCCACCTATGATCTCGGGTGCTGCTTCTACTTCGACGACATGCTCACCAGTTTCGACTCAGACGCAGAGGCTACTTGTTTCATCGAAAAGTTAGTCCCATGGATGCAGACCGCCGGCATGGTTTTAGGCAAGTGGAAATCGAACTCCGCGGCGGTTTTGGAAAACGTTCACCGTCTGTCGAACTCGTCAGAGTCTCCGGGGCTAGTCGAGTCGGGTATTCTCAAGGTACTCGGTATCGCATGGGCTCCCCTGGATGACAGCTTCCGCTTCCGTTTGCCGGCCACTTTCGGCGCAGAAACCAATTCGAAGATCGTGACCAAACGTGGAGTGTTGAGAATGGTTGCTTCCCTCTACGACCCGGTTGGCTGGCTCATACCATTCACGCTCCGGGGCAAGCTCATTATCCAGAGTCTGTGGTCGACGAATCTTCGATGGGACGACCCAGTGCCAGCCGCGATCCTGAAAGCTTTCAACTCTTGGGCAGGTGAAGTCAACGAGTTACCATCGCTTCGCATTCCTCGCTTCTACGGAGATCGCCAGAGGAGCGCCGTCGGCTATCAGCTCCACGTCTTCGGCGACGCTAGTGAACGCGCGTACGCTGCCGTCGCTTACCTGCAAACCCGCTACGCTGACGGAGGCAGCACCTGCGCACTTCTCATGTCTAAGTCGCGCGTCGCCCCGAGAGAGAAGATCACCTTGCCGCGCCTGGAGCTCATGGCGGCGTTGTTGGCCGCCCGTCTTCGTGTTTTCGTATTGGAGCGTCTTGCGGTCCGCGTCGAGCGTATCGTGCATTACACTGATTCCTCGGTCGCCTTTCATTGGTGCACCGCCGGCGAGGCATCGCGATGGAAGGCTTTCGTGTGCAACCGAGTGATGGAGATTCAACGGCTCTCGTCGCCAGAAGAGTGGTTTCATGTCGCCGGGAAGCAAAACATCGCCGACATCGCATCGAGAGGCGCCACCGTTGCGGAGCTCGCCGCGAATTCAGAGTGGTGGTATGGTCCGACCTGGTTGTCCGATCCTGAGGATCGCCGTCCGGTGAAGCGGCTTCGGCCTGGCAGTGACAGGCTGAGTTCTCTTAGTGAAGAGCTCAGATTGGTTGTCGCTCCCGTCGCCGCGACATCGGTACTGGTTGATCTCGAAAGGTTCGGAGGCTGGGAGAAAGCCGTCCGAGTTGTGGCCAATGTGCTCCGTTTTGTGCAGCGCTCGCGTCGACAGCCATCGCTTTCGGATTCCGCCTTTCGAGCACGCGCTGAGCTCCTGATCATCGATTCCGCGCAGGCGATGCATTTCTCCGCGGAGATTATGGCAACACTGGCCAAGGAGCCGCCCGCTCGATCTTCGAAGCTGTCCTCGTATCGACTGCATGTCGATGGCAACGGAATTCTGCGCGCCCGTACGCGGCTCACGCTGGCGCCGCATTTCACTTTCGACGAAGCTAACCCGATCCTCATTCCGAGTCCTTCTCGACTCGCAACGCTCCTAGTGCTGCACCATCATCGAACCAACGCTCATCTGGGTGTGAACGCCGTTCTGAGCGCTGTCCGAAGGAAGTTCTGTATCCTTCGCGGACGGCAACTCATCAAGAAGATTCTTCGTGGCTGCGTTATCTGTCGACGTGCACACGGTCCTTCCGCCGATCAAGTTCAGGCACCTCTACCAGTCGAGCGAGCATCTCTCACGGCTCCCTTCGCCGTGACCGCAGTCGATTTCTGCGGCCCCTTCTATACACGCTCTCGGAAGGGCACATTCAAAAACTATGTCGCCCTGTTCACCTGTGCAAGCATTCGCGCTATTCATCTGGAACTCGTCGAAGATATGACTGCCCTTCAAACTCATCTCGCCTTACGCAGATTCTTGGCCGAGTATCCCGCATGTCGCCTCTTCATCTCAGATAACGGTCGATCCTTCGTTCGCGCAAGTGCCGACCTGCGTCGATTGTTCAACTCCTTCCGGAATCCCGATGTTCGGGAATTGCTGGCCAAGCACCGTATCGAGTGGGTGTTCAATTGTCCTCGAGCACCATGGCGAGGCGGTCTCTTCGAACGACTCATCGGTGTCGTCAAGACTTCTTTGAAGAAGACTCTGGGTCAGAGTCTCATCGGCGAGCAGGAATTCCGAACAATTCTGCGAGAATTGTCAGCAGTCATCAACAATCGGCCTCTGTCGTACTCGTACGCCGACGCCGATGAACCACAGGCTCTGACGCCTGCTCACTTCACTCGTGGCGGCCCATCTGAGACCCCACTTTGTGCACTGAATCCGTTGGATTCGCTCGGTCCTAACGGTGCCGTCAGTGCAGAGCCTCCCGAGGCTGAATCCTTACGCAAAAAACCTCTTGAGCGTACTAACTATTTCCGTTCGCTGTCCAAAAAATGGCGCAACGATTATATTTTGCAGTTACGATCCGCCAATGTCGACTCGCGTGGAAGATGCCGCCCAATACCAGTGGACTCTGTCTGTCTGCTGGAGGATGGAAACCTTCCACGAACCAAGTGGAACCTCGTTCGAATCATCCAGGCGCATCCCGGCCGAGACGGAGCCGTTCGTACCTACTCCGTGCGCTTCGCGAATGGACATGAAACTCGTCGTCCTGCTCAAAGCCTCATTCCGTTAGAGATCCCGGACGGACCGATCATACCGCAGTCGACGTGACCCGCCATCGTGCTGGAACCAGGAAGTTCCAGGGAGGCAGTGTTAAATAATTTGTGACCATACTGTAATATTCTTAAAATCGATCTCTTGTGCAATTCAAACTCTTCGCTGCCCTCTCCAAGGGTGGCTGCTTCCACCGCGCGACCGTAGCGCCCAAATAAACATTAGTGTGTGTCCGACGTTTGAACGATTCGCATCTTCAATTCAATCCTTCCGTTTTTGAGTCTTTGGTGTCGAGCGGAAATTCCGAGTAACGTCCGCCAGTTCATCTCGTTTCATCAGAGGTTATCCACAGCAGTGGCAGCCATCAATTTAGATTCTCCTTTGAGCGTCAGAAGCATGTGCATGTGTGGAAGGCCGCGTTTTTGATACTCGATAACATATATGTAAGCGGCCACTTCTCCGAGAACTTGTTTCTTGATGACTTCGTTACAAAATGCTTTGACTTTCATTTGGAACACTCGAGCGACCAAGTCCGGCCGGTCTGAAGCGTTCTGATCAGTTTGAAGATTGGTCACGATCTCCGGCCACGTGGGATTACAGGTAAAGGTCAAGAAGAGATCAGGTTTACCGTACTTGGATACTATGCTCATTGCATCCTGATATTGAGCAACCATGTACCTCGGACCTCCGGTGAAAGTCGTAGCTAATATCACCCTTCTGCCTGGCGGTCCAGTGCCGTCGCTGATCATGTAATCTTGTAAACCCTGAACGGTATCCAGTCGCAGCTGTTGCTGATTCTGTCTGATGAAATTTAGCCTATTCATTTCGATTTTGAGCCAGCTGTCAACGATGAACTGTTGAAACAGTTTGCCACTCCGGTGCAATGGATTGAACAGTCCAGATCGAGTGAATAGCAAGTAAGAATAGAATTCTTTCTGGGTAACCCTTTGACGCCGGGGGGGACGTTTGCTCTTCGCGGTCCATGTTTGGGTGCCATCCTGGTTCACCTTTGGGGAACAGCAGAGGATATGTCAGAGGATCGCAAAGTTTGCTAAGGTAGCTTATGAGCCGTAAGTTTCCGGTGTGTTCGTGAACGACGAACAGTCGTTCGCCGGGGATGTAGTCGTCGTCTCCTACATACACGACCGCAACTTCATTGGCTGTGGATGTGTTGTAGCGTCGCTGATCCTGCGCGGGGTCTTGATCAAACACCATTCGTACTGCTTTGGCTTGTCGACCTTCGAGGCCTGCTAATGATGCTTCCTCGTCTGCGACTTGTGCCATGAGTTTGAAGGCTTGCACGTATGGGTTAAATTGCGTTAGAAGTGTGTGGAGGATGGCAAAAACTATAGCTTCACAGTTGCGATTCACCTCGCGGCCCGCAAGTTCTTCTGCTGCCGCTTCGGTATCCATAATTAGGACTTGGGCACACTGTGGAGGCTCGCCGTCTCGTGGACGGAGTCCTCCAATCCTATGGTACACTTGCCCATGCACACGAAAGCAATAGGGACCGTTGCCCCGAGGGCTGTCTAAATTTGCGGTCATGGATGCCATAGCCAACGCATTGTTATAGTTACGTATGTGGAGCCGGAAGCTCTTGGAGGTGTCGTCATCGCCTACATAGAGATCGCGCAAGTCTGCGGGAAAATCTTCGAAAGCGGGGATTTTGACTTTCCCGGACGCACAGCAAATGGAATAGGCGCTGTTGGCCGAACGCGTCTTTTCCGCCAAAAAATGAGTGGCACCACATGCTGGACAGATGTGTTCCATTATTCCGAGATTATGTGCCTCTGTGGGACGACGATCGAGGTACCTTGCCATGCCTGTGGTCGTTCGTCGGCTGTCGAGGCTTGTTGAAGCGCGAGACTGGCGATGTGCGAGAGCATCGATGGTGCGTGTCTGCACTCTCTCGACCTCCGTTTGACGGACTCGCAGAAGCCTGCGTCGCTGGGTGTCAACAGTTTGATCCGCAGTCGCTTCCGTTCCAGTACGGCTCGCGCGTTGACTCCGTCGCTGGCTTACGTCAGCCAGTCTTGCATTGGCCACCTCATCGTGCGTTCTGTGAGCTCGGTTACGCCTTGTTTGCTCCCTATTCAGTCGTCGACGTTGTCGCCCACTATGCGTTCGAACTGGCGGCATGATGATACTTTGCGGATGGGACACGACTGAGTTTGGCTGTATTTTTCCAGTGAGCAGGTTATGCCAAGGACAATGGAGCCGAAATCCAAGAGAACACAGCTTCGTCTGACCCACACCTAGCATCAATATGCATCAGAGTTTATGAATGCTTCGAAATAGTGCCAGTATTTTTTATTTAGCGCTGACCGTGCCGACCCAACGCCGCCAAGCGCTGTTGCAGCGGTCGCGGTGTGCTGCTTCATCGACTCTTTGAACCGCTTCGTCAACTTTTTGCTAAAGTGTGGGGCACTTTGTCAACTTTTTGCCGATGAGTGGTCGCAAATTGATCCAGTTTCTCCACCTATGAAGCCACCTATCGGGGATATCTGGAACTTTTTTGCGTTTGAGAACGGTCAGGAATAATGTTCCGATTTCTGCTGTTCTTGGCCTGAATCCTCCAGTTTTCTCGGAGGAGCTTTCTCAGGGCCAGGAACGATCACTGCGCTCCTCAAAACTCAGAACTTCGCGAGCGCTGAGGCGGAGTTCTGTACACAGACAGACAGACATAGCTCTTTTCTCAGTGGGGGATCATCGATTTCTGGTAAGTTTCCGCAGAAAATCGAGACGGAACATTGTAGAGCGAAAGCTATCCCTTGCTGTCAATTCCTGAAGAAACATCCGAGATGAATTTTGTGGGGAAACAAAACATTCGCGGCAGTTTCGAAGAAGATATCGCAAACTACAGTAGATGCGCTGATTTCAATGAGCGAACTCATCATCTACCTGACTATCTCCTTAGTCTCGCCTCGATGTCTTTTTTTTTGAAAAATGGGGGCGGCAATTTTTTTCTCAGCCTCAGGGCGGCAAAATCCTAGATCTGGCCCTGGTCATCATTTTGATCAAGCTCGCAGGGGAAATCTCGCCCCTGCATCTCTATCCGCGATTTTTGAGCAGTTTTCTGAGTTTTCGCGATTTTCTGCTTCTTTGTCGCGACTCGTCCGCAATTATCGTATTTCTTGACCGCGCCGAATTCGCAGCCCTGTTGATGATACAGGATTATCACCCTTGTTATAACTACTTCTTCCATTCTGTCAATCATGGAGGGGCCTGGAAATTTCCCGACGAGAAAAGTGGGGCCCGGCAGAACTACGGTTGAGAACCACTGGTCTAAAGGTATCGTTCGGCAGTACCTCGGTCACGGCAAGAGGCCCTCTGAACTTCGGTTGCAGTTTCACCGGAACACCAGTATGAACTGGCAGTCTCGAGACCAGGGCCACGTCTCCAATCGCGTAACGGATTCGGTGTTCCCTCCTCTTCCTGTCGTAGTATCTTGCATACTCTTTCTCGCTCTCGAGAACTCGTTTCCGGATCTCCTCTTCAAGCTTCGCCGCTGGGTACCACACTTTGTCGTGCTCATTTTCTACAACTTGTGAGAATCCGTCGAGTCGTGGAATGTATCCGTGACGGATTTGGAACGGGGACACTCCTGTTGTTCGGGTTGGCGCTCGATTCAGGAACATCTGCGCCATCGTGATCTTTAGTGCCAGTCTGATTTATCAGGTTTCTCGCTTATCGCTCGCAGCAACCTCGTAACTTCTTTCACCATACGCTCCGCCTGCCCGTTGCTGTTTGCATGTTGCGGAGAAATAAGTATCTGTCGGACTGAGTGGGTTTTCAAAAAACTCTGGAACTGTTGTGACGTGTAAGCGGTGCCGCGATCTGTCACCAACCGATCCGGCACGCCATACTGCACGAATACCCTCGTTAGGAACTTTCTCACCGCCGCCGAATTCATTGTCTTCACCGCTCCTAGAATCACGAACTTAGACAAGCCATCCATCAAGACGATCATGTGCTGGCATCCATCCGATGCCGGTAGTGGCCCGAGGTGGTCAATGAACACTTTTTCAAAAGGTCTCCGTGCTGGTCTGATCGCCTGGCACAGTCCCTCCTTCTTTCCTGATTCAGCTTTTCCGAAGAGACACTCCAAACACAACTTCAAATGTTGAGTTACGTTTTCCCTCATCTTGAGAAACCAACCAATGGAACTCTCTCATGATCCCAATCGTCTTCTCGCGTCCGAAGTGTCCCGACTTGTCGTGTGCCACAACCACTAAATATCGCCTGAGATGCTTGGGAATGACGAATGACGCTTTGCCGTTTTCCTCCTTGTACAAGACACCGTTCTTCAGCTGAAATCCTTCGACAATGCTTCGTTCCTTGACGCTTCGCTCGGACTTCATCTTCTGCAGGATTTTGACTCTTTCTTTGATCTCTGCATCAACTGCTTGCATCATCACGATCTCGTTGTAGTTGAACATTTCGTTGCGCTGAGTGAGCACCCGATGAATCTTGATCACGTCCGGCTTCACGTCCGTTGGCAAATCCTCTCCTTCGCCTTCTTGAAACTCGTTCATCGGCATCCGGCTGAGAGCATCAACGTGCTCCATCGAGGTTCCGGCTCGATGTTCAACCTCGAAGTTGAACTCCGCGATCTTGTTGAACCATTTCGCTAATTGCGGAGTGCCATTCAGGGACTTGAGCGCTGCTACTGCGCTGCAGTCTGACACAACAGTGAACTTGATCCCGTGCAGATAGTGCCTCAGACGCGTAAGAGCCCACACGACAGCCAATTGTTCCAGCTTCGTGGAGTGATGGTTAACCTCGGACTCGGACAACTTCCGGCTCACTGCATAAATCATGTGAAACTTTCCGTCAAACTTCTGTAGCAGAATCGCTCCCAAGCCTGGCGTGCTCGCATCGACGTGTAACTGCGTCTCTTTGGTCGGATCGAATCTTTTTAGGATCGGCTCCCTACTCAGCATGTCCTTAAGACTCCTGAAAGCCTCCTCGCATCGCTCGTTCCACTCGAACCCTCTAAATTGCCTCGACAACGCAGTCAGCGGCTCTGCAATCGACGCGTAGTTCCGCACAAATCTTCGGAAAAATCCCGTCAGACAGAGGAACATTCTGACTTCGTGGATATTCCTTGGTTTCGGAAACTCTTGTACTGCCGCTGCTTTTCTCGATCCCGGCTGAACTCCTTCTTTCGAAACTTTGAATCCCAAAAATTCCACAGTCTCCATGAAAACTTGCACATGCTCAGCTTGATCGTGAGTCCCGCTTTCCCGAGCGCTTCCAAGATGTCCTCGATCTGTTTCATGTTGTGGCCTACGCTCTAGGCTGTGGAAGATATTGATAACACGTCTGTTTTCTCAATCCTCGGTAGAGCGGTTAGCGCACTGTGGGGATCGTCCGGCAACGGCGTCGATGACGGCTGATGTTGGCATAGACGGACGACCTGGGCGGTTCTGACTCGCTCAGAGTCGGCTCGGTCAAATCAGATCGGAATTGATGTAGATTTGGACCGGAGCGCTGAGCTCGGAAGAGTTTTACAGAACACGCCGGAATTACACTTGTATCACTGTCTTGGAACTTGAACAAGATGGCTGCCACCGGATGGTGACAGCCCGATCAGCTGTTGGGAGCTGCTGGAGACGTCAGGCGGGGAAGCCGCGCTGACGTCATCGTCGCGCCGCGCTCGCCGACGATCTCCAAGTGCCTTTTGTGCCGCTACCGATTTATTGAATGAATCGTAAGTGAAGCTCGGGGGCGGCGCTCTGCTTGAGACGCCGACCGTACGAGGTTATCGGAAATAGAATATGATACATCTGAATGAATATTGCTGGAATAAATAAGTTACCCTGAAGTCAACCGATCTCGCCTACTAGTTAAGTGTATATGTTGGGGTGTGATTGGGTGTATATGCGAAGCTCTTACGATCCCGATGGGCCGTACGCCACATTCCCCCCCGGAATTCCGGGCACGGAATTCTGAACCCCTCGAACGCCGATTGGAAGTTTCTCGAACTCCGAAGCCTCCGCGCGCGTTCCGGATTTGAACTTCTCCTTTCCGAGACCCCTTTCTGGTCTCCCTCTTTTCGACTTTGAGATTCCGCGCTCTCGGCGCGTATTCGTCATTGCGCTTCTTGCCTTCGTCAGTTTTTGACTGCGCTCGGATCCATCTCCTGACTTCGCTTCTTGGACAGCCGCATCGCTCCTGTTTTTCCGGAATCATCTCGTCGATTCGTCTCACGCATCCCGTCCAGCACTTCGCACCATCTGCCGGTATTCGCTTCGGCCTTCAACGCTTCATCATGAGTCGTCTACGTCGCCGCGTGCCATACCAGGATTCGCCCATGGGGCTGTATCAACACCAGCTGTGTCAGTTGAGCCACTGGCTCAATCTCCAAACGGTTGCCGACGTACGAGAGGTCACCCGCTTAGCGTGGGATTCTCTCAGTGACGCCGAGCGCGAACCATTTCGCGACTACTCGGCTTTCCTGGTAAATGGCTTCCCACGACGCTCCGAAGATCTCCTCCGGCCGCCCCGGCGGCTCCGTTACAGTGTTCCTCCGGCGACGCTGATGGATCAGTACTTGGACTATCTTCGCGACGTTGCCCGGCGGGACCCGCGGGCCGTCACCATTCCTGTCGGTGAGCGTCCCATTCTTCTGCGTTTCGCAAGGCCGCAACTGTCGATGCTCGCGGTCCTGCGCCGCGTTCGCGACCAGCTCGCCTCCGCCGAGGCCGAGCGCCTTCGCATCGCCCGCGTGCGTGACGACCGTCGTGTGTTACGCGAAAATGAAGTTTGGGAGCGTCGCCGCGAAGCCGAGGCGCGCGCCGCCGCCCGTCCCGACGATTCCGATGCCCGCCGAGCGCGGGAGGCTGAGCTTCCGCCCCTTGCGGAGCGCGTCCGGGCCGCCTTGGCCCCCCGCGGTTCCGCACCGCGCTCAGGCTGATCTTCGAGATGTCCGATGTAATTTTTGCTGATTAAGCGCTAATAATAAATTTTGTTTGATTTCCTTAGTTCTGTTTGTTTTCTTTGACAGGTTAGCAGATCGGTTGAGGGTTCTTGTAGAGTGTTTTCAGTTGACAATGTTTTCAGGATCTCGCTGGGAATTCTCTTCTTGTGAAGTTTTTTCAGCTTTCTCCAGCGGGTATAGTTTCTTTATTGGGCGGTTTAGGATTTGGCCTCTGGATGTCTTGATGGTGCACGATCGTGCTTGAGCTGGTGATGTGTTTTCAGGGATTGCTACTACGCGGCATAGCGGCCACAACGCTCGGTTGTTGGACGTGTCTTCGAGGAGACAAACGTCGCCGATGTCGATAGGGTTCGTTCTCGCGTTGGTTCGCTTATGTGCTGTCCGCAGGTAGCCGAGGTATTCTCCCTGGAACCGCTTCCAAAACGCGTTTAGAAGACGTTGCTGGTACTTCCAACGTTTGGAAAAAATGATTTTGTCCGAATCTCCTTTTTTCAGCGGTTTCAGAGCGTGTTGAGGGAATATCGTGTCACCTTTTATCCCGTAGAGCAGGTTCGCTGGACTCAGTGCTTCGACTTCATTCGCTCCCGCTGCAACGGTGGTGATTGGTCGCCTGTTGACCATCGCCTCTACTCCGCTGAGGAGTATTTCCAGGTCTCTGAAGTGTGGAATTGCTGATCCCAGTATCTTCTTGACCGGTTTCTTGATCACTCCGACTAGTCTTTCCCAGTATCCACCAAACCACGGCGCTGAAGGTGTGATGAACCTCCAGCTAATGAAGGAATCTGCGAGCCATTTTTTGACGTCCCCGTCTTTAATGTGCTCGTAGATGCACTTGATTTCCTTTGCCGCTCGCTGGAATGATAGACCATTGTCCGAAGTAATTGTTCGGACCGACTGAAATCGGTTGACGAATTTCTGCAGTGCTCCCAGCACTTCTGCTGTTGAGAGATCGGTAGTTAGCTCGATGTGTACTGCTCGAGTAACTGCGCAGACGAATAGCAAAAAATAGCATTTGGAAATTTCGCCGTTGTCTTTTTTGTATCGAAACGGTCCCGCGAAATCGCACCCCGTATGGAAGAACGGGGGTGCTTCCTCAATTCTGAAGCTTGGCAGAGGAGCCATCGGCAGCGACGCTGGCTTGCAGTGGAATATTTTGCAAGTCGGGCAAGCCGCTAGGAGCTGCATCGTGAGCTTTCGCGCGTGGATCACGAGGAAGTCTTGGCGCAGAATGTGCAATGTGGCTGCGATGCCACCGCAATGGAAGTTTCTTCGCTCGTGGACATCCTTGATGACTAGCTTCGTGAGGTTGCTGTTCGACGGCAAGATGATCGGAAATTTTTGATTCGTTGTTAGGTCTTTAGACCGCTCGAGCCTCGATCGACATCTCAGTAAACCTTCGGCGTCGATGAATGGGCTGTATTGGTAGAGAATGCTGGATTTCTTAAGATTCTCGCACCGTGATTTGACTTCTTCCGCGAAGTATGTTCTCTGAATTAGGCGCAGTAAATCCAGTCTCGCTGCGGCCATTTCTTCGGCGTCTATGCGCATCGATGGTTGCTGTTCGCAGGGTCCGATTCCGGTGCCTGATTTAATTGCTTGAATTTTATTTTTCAGCCGAATCATGAAAGCCCAGAATCGGACTGCTTTTAGAAATGACGAGAAGCGATTTTCGAAGAATATTTCGCTTGGAAACGTAGCGATGTTCATGCATGTTGAGACCGTTGCTTTCCGCTCCGCTTCGAATTCCTTTGCTCGACATTCGAGAGGGTGTTTTTCTGAATCCGGCCGACTTTCTGTCGACAGCCATGGAGGCCCGTGTAACCAGAGTTTCCTCTTCTCCGGCACTGAAATGTCGATACCTCGCGATAGAATGTCGGCGCTGTTGAATTCGGATTTCACGAAGTTCCAGCTTGCACCTTTGGTCAAGGCTTGGATTCTGCGTATGCGGTTCGCAACGTAAGCCTTCCATTTCTCGGGCTCTGAGTTGACCCATGCTAGGACACTCGAGTTGTCGGTGTACATGTGGTACGACTGTATTTCGATGTCCAGGCTTCTCTTGAGGGTATCCAACAGCCTCGCCGCTAGGGCGCTCCCTAGAAGCTCAAGGCGGCATATGCTCATTGGTTTTACTGGTGCTACCTTCGCTTTCGCCATCACGAAATAAACTCTTGGTCTACTGTTGGGAGCTGTCTCTCGGATATAGGCGACGCATCCGTAAGCAGCGAGGCTGGCGTCGCAGAAGATGTGTAGCTGACGATCCACAACCCCTGCGACGGCGGATCTCAAGTTTCTTCCGACCGAGAATGTTTTCGTTCTTTCAAGGAGCTCGATGAATTCGGCGTATTGTTCTTTTTGGCCGGCGTTGAGCTCGGCATCCCAGGAACATTTGCTTTTCCATAGATTCTGGAGCAGTATTTTCGCTTTTATCGTTGACGGCGCTAAGATGTTCAACGGATCGTACACTTGAGCCAGGCCTCGGAGAAGTTTTCTTTTCGACGGTGTTCCCGTCGTCAGCTCTTTGAGAGCTTTCGCTGTTGGAACCGCCAACTCATCCGAGAGTTGATTCCACGGAATCCCTAGGAACTTCCCGTCTTGCTGCCCTGCCGTGATGACCGTGTCTGGCACCGGTGAGATCTGCTTAATGAAATCGCCCAGTGACTTATCGTTCGCTGACCATTTCTTCAAAGGGAAGTGCCCATCTTGAAATATGTTGAATAGGAGCTTGATTCGGCGCTTGGCCTCTTGGATCGAGTCTGCTCCGAAGCAAATGTCGTCCATGTAGATTGTATCCGAAATCTCCTTGATGAATTTTTCTTGGCCTGGATATTGTCGAATCGCGTTTTCCAGGTGCAGCCGTACTCCTTGACAGTGAAGAAACGGACTGCAGATTAATCCGAAGTCTAGACGGTTCGTCCAGAATTCTCTGATGCTTGCATTGGGATTATCTGAAATGCCCAACGGCCAGAGAAAGCGAAGGAAAGTGCGATCGTCTTCGGCTATTTTGAACTGGTTGAATGCTTTTTCGATGTCTGCGGTAAGCGTGTATCTGTATTCTCTGAACTTCATGACGACTTTCAATATTGATGGGAGCAGGCATGGTCCCTGATGAAGTACATCGTTCAGACCCACTTCATTTGAGCGTCTTGCGCTCGCATCTTTAACCACTCTCGTTTTCAGCTGAAGAGGCGCGCTGGGATTCGCCTTGAAGACCGCCTGGACCGGAAGATAGTGAGCGAGCTGATTGTCTAGTTTTGGTTTCGCGTATTCGATGAATCCGTCGTCAAAGTACTTTTTCATCTCTGCATCGACTGCTTTGAGCTTGACTGGGTCTCTCTTGAGCTTGTCAAGCAGTGAGAAGAGTCGTGAAAGAGATAAGTTGTGGTTGTCTCCTAGAGAGAGAACATTATCTTTTAGCTGCAGTCTCAGTACGTATCGACCTGTTTCATCGCGCCGCGTTGTCTTCCTGAAGTTTTCGACTAGAGCTTTGTTCAATTCGTCCTCTTCCTCTTTGGTCTCTGACGATTCGTCGTCGAAACCCACCTCTTCCGAGAGCCATAGAAACCTGATGTCTTCCAGGGTTTGAGCCTTTCTCTCGGAAGGCGGTGCTGTTGCACGGTTTTCTTCTCGGCTTGCGAGTGACTCGACTTCTGAATGTGAAGCTGATTGGGTAGCCACTTGTATGATCTCGAAGCCGCAGAAGCGTGTCGTCGTCGTTGGATTCGGTGCTGAACCGTTTGTGCCTCCGAATATCCAACCGAAGATCGAATGGAATGCAAACATATCCTTGAAAGTGCGTGGCTCGCTGAATTCTATTTTGGCCAGGTTTTCCGTGCCAATCAGGATGTCCACTAGCACTAGCTCGTTCTCCGACCCTTGGTCGGCGATAGGACTCAGACCGAAATTCTCTTTCAAGATCGGGAACTTTGCCCTGGACAGGCACTTGAGCTCGATGGCTTTGATCTGGACTGACTTGTCGAAATCGAATCTGCTTCGTAGCGTTATGTTGTGAACTCCGCAATTGTGGATGTTCGTAACGCGTCCGCCTGCTGTGGACATCGCTAGGTCAATGTGAGATTCTGGCGCTGAGCCTAGTTTGTTCGCCATCGTGTGGGTGACGTGGCTCGACTGAGTTCCAGGATCTACTAGAATCCTGCAAAGCACGCGCTTTCCCTTCACTTCGGCCCATACGTGGGCCGTCCAGAGGTACACTGGCTGATCGTTGATCTCCGTCTTTAGATTGACGATAGAAGTTCTCGACTTCTTCTCGAACATGTCGACTGGAGCTTTGCTGCATATGATCGAGTAATGTTTGCCTTTGCAGAAACGGCACGTTTTCTTGAAGGCCTCCTTGCAGCTCTTGGCTTCATGATTAAGCTTGAGACATTTCAGGCATGCTTTTGCTGCCACCGCCCTGTCTTTCCGCTCCTGCGGAGTTAGGGACGCTGGGCACCTGAACGGTTGATGATCGCCTTCGCAGAAAATGCAACTGATTTTCAGTTTCCGCTTAGGCTCCGGAGGGGTGTCTCGATGCTGGAACTGCGTCGGTTGAGAAGCCAGATGAAAGTTGTTCGTCGTGTTCCGATACGAATTCTGCTGCGGCTTGAAACCTTGCCTCTGTTGCGATGGACGCTGTTGGTTGCCGCTTTGGCTGAACGTTCGGGGCTTGTTACTTTGCTGATCGCTTTGGAACTTGCCGAAACGCTGGTTTCCGGAGGGAGACTGCCTGGAACTGGAATCTCTGGAAGCGGTTAGGGCGCCAGCTGTACGGGCCTCCTCCCGAAGGAAGGAGTGCAACGCTTCGAGCTTGCAAGTGTGTGTTTGTCTGTTTTTGTCTCTGAAAACCTTTAAGAACTCTCTCTGCAAATCCCTGGAAAGTTTTGCCAGAATTCTTTCTGCATATGACGGGGATAACGTGCTATACGATTCACCTAAGGCTATCAGAGCTAGTATATGTTGCGAGATCGAATTGACAAAGCTGGGTAACTTATCATATTTGATGTCACCTCCTGAAGACAGGATGCCGTCGAGCGCTCGTAGATGTCCGACTTCGGCCAAGTCCTCGTCCCCAAACTCATCTTCCAGCAGTTGACGCATTGTCTCGTAACTCTCGGCTGCGATGTCTAGATGTTTGACGCACTGGAACGCTCTCCCGGAGAGAGCTCCGCTCAGGAGAATCACTTTTTGAAGTTCCGGAATCTGCCTGTTGTGCACGAATGCGTTGAAGGTGTTCATGAAACGTCTGAACTCCTTGACATCACCGCTGAACCTTGGCATTTTGAAGTTCTTTGATAGCTTCGGCATGTAGTTGCTCGGGTCTTCTGCGGTAGTTGACACCTCGGCCTTTGGTAGTTCGGGCTGCGCTGGAGTTTCCGGCATTGACATTGGTATTCGCCAGTCTCTGGGACCCGAGCTCTGAGGTTCGCCAGGGGTCAGCGAGTTGAATGCTTGACCCTGCTGGGTTGGCAATGGAGTTGGGTTGGGCGAGTTGAATGTTGGAGCCTGGGGTGCCCGTCGAGTCGGGAGTACCCCTGATTGGTCTTGGGTACGTGCCCTTTCTAGGCTCGGCCTCCGGATGCTGTCCCCCAGTCCGAGCGGAATCTCAGGTGGTGGCTCGACTGGGTTTCCGGTCGACGACCTCCAGTCTTCGTTTCTCGAAGTTTGCAGCACCGGCGATGGTCCGTTGAGGACGCTTTGCGGCGTGTGCACGGTGGCATCTCGACGAGTTGAATCGAACGTTGATTCCGTTGAGGTCCCTGAGACCTCGTTCATTAGGAATCTGCGTAGAGACTGCAGGTAGGCGAGGCCCTCGGTGAGGTCATTTTCCACCTTTGCCGCCTCCACGAGGAACTCTTGGTTCAGATCCTCGTCGGATATGTCGGTGAGGGTTTCCATGTGCCCCAGCCATTGTTCGTTTATCGACGTTAATTTTTCTTTGTGGACTTCCAAGCTGGCGAGCGCCTCTTGGCTGTCCATGTTTTCATTGTAGAATGTTGCTGCGGTTGTGGCGGAGATTCCGGCTCGGGCTTTGAGAGCGTTGAGCTTACGCCGGATTTTTCTGCATTCTTGGGCGTTTGACTCCCCCGACGCCGCTAGGGCACTCTGGTTGTGAGCTGCTGCGGTTTCGTTTCGCGGTGGGTTCACCGGGGTTTCCGAGTCTTGAATGCTCTGGAAGCCGCCCTGAGGCAGGGTGGGAAGGATTTCGTTGTTGAACATTTGGTTGATTTCTTCCTGCACTCCTTCACTTCCTGATGATGACGCGTTCTCCCCTAGCACGTTGTTTTCTCTGAACGATGAGAAGTTGGTCAACGTTGTGTCGAAGAAGCTGTCTGTCCCTGTTGTTGGGGCGCTTGGCGTTCCTGTCTGCGGATTCGGCGCAGTCTGACCGGAAGCTGCGTCCCCTGGATTTGTTTGCTGGTTGTCGTTGTCTGCGACCGTCGGTTGTGTGTCGGACGTGTCGCCACTGTTTTCGGTTCCGCTCATGGGAACTGGTGGGCCTGCCTTCTGTTAGGTCGAAGGCGAGGCGAGGACTCTTGGTCTCGGATCCCGAAGACTTCGGACGTAGTGGATTGCTACTCGCCTCTCGGGTGATCCGGTCAATTTCCCTTTGCTCTGGGAGAAGAGGCAGTGCCTCGCGATTTCGATTTGTCACTTCGCGAGGTCACCGAAACCTGTACCGGGAACGTCTCGGTGACGTTAGGCCTACCCGCGTACTGGTTGCACGTGCTGAAGAATGCGGTTGCTTGCTGGAGCGAATCCGCTGTAGATGCCGATGATCAGTCGGCGTGGATTTCTGGTAACTTCTGACACCAAATTGTGGCCTACGCTCTAGGCTGTGGAAGATATTGATAACACGTCTGTTTTCTCAATCCTCGGTAGAGCGGTTAGCGCACTGTGGGGATCGTCCGGCAACGGCGTCGATGACGGCTGATGTTGGCATAGACGGACGACCTGGGCGGTTCTGACTCGCTCAGAGTCGGCTCGGTCAAATCAGATCGGAATTGATGTAGATTTGGACCGGAGCGCTGAGCTCGGAAGAGTTTTACAGAACACGCCGGAATTACACTTGTATCACTGTCTTGGAACTTGAACAAGATGGCTGCCACCGGATGGTGACAGCCCGATCAGCTGTTGGGAGCTGCTGGAGACGTCAGGCGGGGAAGCCGCGCTGACGTCATCGTCGCGCCGCGCTCGCCGACGATCTCCAAGTGCCTTTTGTGCCGCTACCGATTTATTGAATGAATCGTAAGTGAAGCTCGGGGGCGGCGCTCTGCTTGAGACGCCGACCGTACGAGGTTATCGGAAATAGAATATGATACATCTGAATGAATATTGCTGGAATAAATAAGTTACCCTGAAGTCAACCGATCTCGCCTACTAGTTAAGTGTATATGTTGGGGTGTGATTGGGTGTATATGCGAAGCTCTTACGATCCCGATGGGCCGTACGCCACACATGTGCTCTTGATAATCATCAGCCGCCGCAATCAAGTCATCGAGGAATGGATGAACTTGTTCGTTGCCTGTACTTGCTCTCACTTTCATCATCAGTTCCTGGAAGCAACTGCGAGCCCCGGTGAGTCCCATGAGGAGAACCGTTGGTTGATAATGACCGTCAGGGGTAACGAAAGCTGCTTTTTCCGCTGCTTGTTTTGCCATGGGGATCTGGAAACACCCCCATGCAAGATCCAATGTTGAGTAGATCTTCCGTCCCCCAGTTTCATCTAACACATCTTCGACTAACGGGAGAGGATAGTTTTCTTTCGCGGTCCGGGCGTTTAGCTTGCGAAAATCGATCACCATCCGCCACGAATTGTCGGGCTTGCGCACCAACATAGTAGGCGACGCGTATGCTGAATGTGACTCTGTTATCATGTTGGCCTCCTCCATCTGCAGTAAGACCTCTCTCAATGCCGCTTTTTCCATGACCGACATGCGAGATGGTTCGCTCCGCACCGGTCCGCTTCCCGGAATTTCTTCGATGTTGATTTCCGTTAGGTTCGTGCGCCCAAGCTCCTTCATCGATGTGGCCACTACGCTACAATACCCATAAGGCTAGCCGATACCTCGGAGGAGTGTTTTTGTCAACCTGGATATCTTCGAGTCGAATCTGCTGCGCCGCTGTGGTCTCAGTCTTGAGCACCCTCGGATTGTGCATTTGCGCCTTGAAGTATTCGTCGTTTTCATCCACCCGGCGACCTCTCGCTATCACGGTTCCTTCCCTCAGTAGTATATCGTCTTCTCCTCAGTTCGTCACAGTCAGGTGCAGGTTTTCCTCGTTCAATCTTGACAGTGTCGTGACCACACGCGGATCATCTCTGTCTGGAACTGCCTTCGCGATCTTCGCGAATCCCTCTTTCTCGAGCAACCAGGTGTTTCCACAACACGCGACCGTTACCATGCCCCCGTTTAGAAACGTTTTCCCAATGAGAACTTCCGGATGTTTCCACATTTCGGAGGGGACCACCGTGAAGGGAACTTTTTCGAAAACCATTCCATCCATCTTGAGGATGACCACTGCTTCCCCTAGCGGCTTGCATCCAGCTCCCGTGAATCCCGCGATGTATTCCAATTCTGTAGGACTGATCCGTAGATTGAGTTTCTTGCAGTGGCGTAGCGCCAGGCGCGTGCGGAGAACCGTGCGGAGCGACAACCAAAAAAACGACCCGCTATAGGGCATACATCAGCAAAATGCCGCCCGGAGCGAACCGCCCCCCCCCCCCCCAGACTACGCCACTGGTTTCTTGGCCACCTCTTCCGAAATTATGTTCGTGTCGGCGCCGCTATCGATTTGTGCTACCCAATTCTGATTGTCGATTTGAATGTCGATCAACTCTGAATCGTAAGCTGCCTGTTCAAAGTCAACATTCGCCTTCCGCCGCGTTTAGACCGTTTTGATATTGGTGCAAAACCGACTAATGTGACCATGCTCCCCACACCTAAAACATCCGCCTCTTCGTCTCCTTAAGGTATTGTCATGTGGGGAGTTCGTAACACGATTCGTTGCTATTCGTTCTCCCAACGAGCGTTCCGTCTTCTCACTGGCTCCGGCGCCGCTCATCGCCGCCGAGTCAGCTTCTGTTTGGTTCGACTCCTCGCTTGGTTTCCGTGAAAATCTCGAACCGTTGCTTCTTTGTAATACTGACTCTCCAACTCCAACACTTCGCCGATCGTTGCGACACTCGAACGCTTTTTGGCCCGGCTCGGAACATCGGAAACAGCCCGACGTCCGTCGTTCATCGTAGCGCGATCCGCGAGTGCTTGAAAAATTTTGCCAGCTTTCAAATCTTGGTTTCGAGTTGCCATCCAACACGATGCTATCTTCAATGTTCCGGATCAGTTCATTCAGCTTCGCATGCACCTGTGCATTCAGGAACGGAGCAAACTTCTTGTGCTCCGGCCGCTTCATAACAACGAAACCCATATCGCACTGATTCCCCAACCGCTCGACTCTCCTCGCGAACGTTCCGATCGATTCGCCGCGTTTTTGGAAGCTTCGCGTGAACGCTTCGCTCAGCTCTAGCCTTGTTTCCGGCGTCAGAAACGATGAAAGAAACTCTTGTTTTCATTCCGCGAAAGTTTCGCAATGCAAAGCATTCGATTCATGCCAGTCCAGCGCTTCTCCGGACAATTTCCTCAGAATTATGCCCATAGTGTAGGTGTCCGTCCAATTACCTCTCAACCTAGCGGTCTCCAACTGCCCAAGCCATCCCGCGAAAATAGGTACGTTTTTCGACGTGTCCGCATATCGCCCCACCGACCTGATTCCAGTGTCAGCGTCTCAGGACGACTGGACGATCGTTGCCAGACTCTCCGTCAGGGTCTTGCAGAGTGCCAGAACTGCATCCATTGCTTCGGTCGGAGGTTTCGTCTCATCTGTCTTTCCGTCACTAGTCATCGTCGCCACGAGGTCGTTCTTCACTCGAAGGTCGATCAAAATCAGAGTTATCCCACCGCTGCAAATGTCGTGGGGATGTCGCTGCAAATGTCGTGTCTCTGACTGGGACCTCAGTGAGAACACCACTCTCTCTCTTCACTTCTCTTTATTCCACTTAACTCTCTTCTCAGTGCTTCTCTACGGCCGCGCACGCCGCGCACACTCTTCTCTCTGTTTCTCTCTCGCGGCCCGCTGCTATCCGCTGAGCGGCCTGCTAGAGCGCCTATTTCATCCACGACAACTGTCTCACCGAAAACGTCTAGCATACGCCTGACGGGGTTCTTTATTCTTCTGACCGTAAATGTCACGCACTGTGAGCGCGACTTCTAACTAAACTGAAGAGAGCGATGTGTTTCAATCGTCTTCGAGCTCGGTGCACGCGACAGGAGGAACTGTTGACAGTTTTCGCGATGACGTCATGCCGTCGCAGCCACCCACGCACTGCTGCGAGCCACCAACGCGGGTGGCGCAGTCTCCTGTCTCCGCGCCCGAGCTCTCTATTTATTGCATGATACTCTGAAAAGAGAATGAATGATATTTGGCTCGCTGAAATGGATTGGGGTGCCGAGGAGGCGAATCGTGGGCTGAAGCCACCCCACATCGAATGCCCGTCTCCCGGTGCTTGTGTTGCATACTGTGTTTTCTGTATTGTGTAGGTGTATCGTGTAGCGCCGAAGCCCCGTTCGCAACACCCTCCGCGCTCACATGTCGTCTGCGCTCACATCCCCTGTGCGTTTACTTCGACTAGGCTCTCATATCGCCCTGCGCTCATATTTGCTATGCGCTCATATTTGCCGTGCGCTCACATTGCCGGGAGCGTGAGAGACGTGGCTCAGATGCGTCCACAGCGCTAATGATGCACGGGAGCCTGAGATAACCTCGGGGTTCGAGAGCTGAATAGTATGTTCGGCAGCCGATATCCTGGTCGGCGGAAGATTTGGAGCGTTGAGCATGTGACGAGGAGAGTTGTTTTTAGATTTTCATCAAACCTGCCCTGATGGCCGAGTTTTCCCTCGTCAAGGCGAGATTATCATCATGAAGTTCGGCGATATGCCTCCTGCACTCCGTCAATTCCTGTAGGATGAGGTTCAGAACTGGATTCAGGGTAGTGGGAGCCTCTTCCGTGACCATCTGTTGTTGTTCCTCGACGATTCGAGAGCAGGTCGAGCAACGGAAAGTTTGAATAGTTTACTCCTCCTTCACCTGAGCTGGACTCAGATCAGAGCAAGCCTCCATTGCATGTGTCCACAACGAGCACGATACACAGGAGAAATCACGCTATGTCTGATCCTCACACAAGTTCATTTTTCGTCCGCTTGCGTCTCACTTGTTCAGTCGCTGCCGAACGTATGCACGTACCCAGCTCCAGAGCTTCCACCCCGAGAACCCGGCAAGGGTTTCTCCCCCTCGCCGTGCTCTCGAAATTCCGTTCCCTGGCGCGCGAATTCCAGTCTGTCTCAAGATTACTCTAGGCTTCCTGGCGTTTGTATCGCGAATCTCTCTTCTTCGTTTCGCTACGATATTTTTCGAACCGAGGACATCGTCCATCATCAGGGTCGCTGCCCTCTCGGGATGTAGTAGGCTCGTTATTGCCGACGGAAAGCCAAACCATGAATGATCAGGCCTCCGAAGGTTTGCCTGAATACAGCATGCCCATCGGATTAGAGCTTTCCTCGATAATACGCACGGTTCGGATGAAACCGAACGTTTCTATCTGGTTAAGCGGCCCATTCCGACCGGTCGCTTCAGGAGGACGCACGCGCAAATCGCGTGTACCCAGCCGACCGAGCCGGTTCGAGGAGGAAGTTCACGCGTGCGCATCCTGAGCGCGTTCTCCTAGTTCAGCGAAGAACCGATTGTCGGGGGAGAATCTTGTTTCCGGAAAGAGAATGTATTGGTGAATGAACAAGGTCGCAGTCCCTCACGTCGGATACAGATAGCAGGATTATATTCCGCGATTCTTTTTTCACCGTTTTCGGTGTGACCCTTGTAATCTTATAGGTCGAGGCCAAGATGAGCACGTTGACGAACCCCTGAAGTTCTACTCCTCAGGAGCCCCTACTCCTATCCACCCCTTTGCCCAGGCTTGCTACCATTTTTGACAGGATCCCGAGGTGATTCCGAAATTTTCGCTTGAGATCCCTCGCTTCCAGATGCCGGGTGGGTTCAACGGTGTTCCTTTTTTCTAAACTGTAACCGGCATCTGCTGGGCTAAGCCCCCCCTGGATCAGGAGTTATCTTAGGATGAGGATGCATGGAAACACACACAAACACACACAGATGCGCCGTGCTCCCTAACATGTTCGCACGACGTACGCATCACCAGGATCACTCACGGGGCGTGGGGGGCAGATGGTTGAGGTTGGTGATGGGTGGCTTGCGCCCTCAGCTTCTGAAAGAATCCACCCCGGCGCCGCTGCTGATTCAAGAGAACCACCTGCAGCTGTCTAAGCACAGCTGAAGGTCATTAAGTAACCAGCAAAGGAGTTGCTCTCTGTAAGTAGTACTGGACTGAGAGCACTACGCCTAGCCTCGGTCCCCAGTCCTTTATAAGCCACGATCTAGTACCAATGAACCACTCTTCACTAGACGAGCGTACGGTCTTCTCATTGCTCCGCGTAAGCGCTTGTCTGAGTGATATTCTGCCCGCGTCAGTCTAAGCTAGTGAGCCCTAGGAGTCGGTATTCCTAGTTCAACAGAGACGAAGATGAAACTCGTCGTAATGCTGCTCGTGGCGCTTTGCTGCAGCCATACGGACGGGTTCGGAGTGCCCACCTTCCTGAGGTGGTCCGGTGACACTGTCTCAAGCGACCAAGGAACTCAAAAAGGTGAGGTTCCCGCGAAAACGGAGTTGTTTCTAGAGCCGTGTTTATTTGTCGGAGTTGGCCGCGCATTGTAACATTCCCGCTTTTGCAGGCTTATCGAAAAACCCCTTCATAACCCCGATGTGGACGAGGTTCAGCCACTTGACGAAGGGAGCGTCCGTGGAATACACGACAATTCCCGTGATTGTCGGCACAAAAGCGGAACTCGTTGAACTGAAGAGGGTTAGTACAATGCCTTTGACTCTATTCAAGCCTTCATTCGGACCGGCGGCGTAGACCAGTGGTTATCAAAGTGGGTTTCATGGAACCCTTGGGTTCCATGGCGGATTTTTAGGCTTCCCCTCGTCTAATTTGGAGCCCCAGGGTTCCAAATTGGACTATGGTAGATTAGAAATCCCAAATTAGATGGTGGTGACAGGAGCGACATTGTAGGTCACGTGCGCAAATTACGCGACAACGTGGAACCCTACCGAGCTCATGGGTCAGGGAGTTCTTCATTGGCGGATCAAGAAACTTGCCAAGCCGATATTTCACTCTCAGCTTGTTGTTCCGCTCGGAAATTTCTGGGCAGAAGCAGCGAACGATTTTCCGGCCCTCTTAAGAGTCGCATTGCCAACCCTCCTGCCTTTCGTCAGCGCCTACCGTTGTGAGGCTGAGTTCTCGAAGTATGCTCCTTCGAAACATGAATATTGGAATCGATGGGATGCCGACGATGACGTGGGACTTCACTCGTCGGACAGGATCCCGGATTCTGCTGCGATAGCCATCGGGTTACAAATCCAATCTTGCCATTGACCCGTGGACCAACCGATGCAACAGGGATGAAACCTTTTCCTGGTCCGCGGTTCTAAAGAGCCAGTGGTTTTACAATGGAGTCGGAGTGCTAGGCTGCTGCGGCGACCGGGAGGTCGCAGGTTCAAATCTGAGCCGGGCCGACTCTGTTGTGATACAGAGAAAATGACAGAAAATTTCTGAACCGACAGGTGCTAGAAGGATCGAAGGTCGTGCCCGAAAACTCGATTGATTTCGACCCCGACGCGCCAGACGACAAGATCATATCCGCTTCGATCCGCGTGGGCGATCTCTCAGGACAAACGCCGGCCAATGACGCAGTACTCCTCCCAGAAGCTCCCAAGAATGCAACATGCGAAACCTCGGTCGCAGACATCTTGCCTCTACTCAGGCAACACCCAATACCCACCCTAGTGCACGACAACCCCGAAATGATCCTGAGCATGATACAGGCGCTTGTCCCAAAACCGGAATCCTTCGCGATGCAACCGGAAATCGAGCTGCCACCGAGCTCGAAGAAGCTTATCTCCCTAGCGGTGCGGAATCCAGATTGGGTGATGTCACTGATCACCGCCGAACCCACCATTTTGATTGACATGCTGGGACTGGGCAGTACCAGTGAGACAGGCTCAGATGAGACGATGGCGGAAGAGGCTTGAGGCGGGCGTCTCCGTCAGCGATGGACTCTTTCTCCATTTATCAACGCTCAAGTGATATTCTACATTATCGGAACTGTCTTCTTCGACGGAAAAAACCGGGGCCGTTTAGGTCAGTGACCGTAGACTTTCTGACGTAAGGTACGTCGCGGAATGTATCCAATAATCGTGGTGCTCGGCGGAGGGCCTGGAGTGTACGGCATCATTGAAGTGGTATGGATCAGTGTCGGTTGCAAACGGCGAGTCAGAGCTTGGAATGGTGTATGTATTCGGGTCGCTGGTGAAAAGAATACAGGCCTTCGTCGTATATCATGAACCCTCCTTCTCTCGGTGGCACCCAATGCCACTTTTGTTGTCTGTCCATCCACACTGAATCGAGAGGAATCGAGAGAACTCAGAACTACGAGACAAATCGCAATAAAGGACGATTCAAAATGTGAAGGATAACGATGAGGGATGCATTGCATTGAGATGGGCGTCTGGAACGATTTCAAAACGCGGGATTTTGTTCGAGTCTTTCATAGAAGAGAACGGAGCGCGTTCGCTCCGAATTACTATAGAAGGAATGAGGAATCGGAAGTTTGACTGTAAGGTACGAAACACAGTTGGAAAATTGGGGTCAGTGGGTCGGGAGCACAAATCTTAGCTTTTCACTTGACTGAGTATTGACTGGCTTCCGTTACTGTGATTTCGGGTAAGAATCAATGGCTAGCGCCCGGTAAGACGTACCTTCCGTCAAAACCGTAATTCTCGTGTCAATCTACACGAACTCGAGGGTTCTTGCACCCATGTCTGAGCTTTGCCAGGGGACGATGCGTACATGACAGACTTTTTCTCACCTCCACAACTACTCAAGCATGGGGTCCTGAACAAGCGTCGGTCATTTCATCCTAATCCATACGTTAAATCACAGCCATTAATAAACCTGAGTATGTACCCAAACATAAGGGACTGCCACTGAAAATCACCAGCCTTACGTTAGCCTGCTCGCAGTTGAAGAGCAATCTCTGGAATATCAATAATATTTCTCTTTATTTTCATAAAGGGGGGAGGGGGGGTCGCGGAAGTTGCGCGGAAGGGTTGCGGCCATGGCTGACGTTGACAATTTCCCCGGCATTCGCCGTAAGTAGGAGATGGGAACCATGGAAGCAATCTCCGAGGGACTCGGCCAGGAACGAGATTCGAATCAAAGACCTGCCGCTCGCGAAACGTCAACATGGCTATGCAAATCTGCACATGACATGCAGACCGCTTAGACCACTCGGCTATCGCGTCGGGCTTTCTCGGAAAAAAAGGGTAGAAGAAGAAGGAAATATTGATTGGAGCATTGATGAAATTCCATGTTCTCTGAAAAGCTTCCCAACAAGAGGAGGTTGTTGAAAAAGGACCATTAGCGGCTGGGTTATGGTCTAAATAAGTGTTTTTCAACCTTTTTCGTCCCGCGCCCCCCTGACGCTTAGAGGAATTGCTCGTGCCCTTCCACCAGTCTTCCACGCCCCCCGTTGAGAATCACTGGTCTGAATTCTAGCAACGATTATCGTGACTCGCCCAACATCGATTCCACTCTAGCCACACCCCTACTCGGAGAACTCCCGGTAAATGTGATCTCATCTATATATATAAGAATCCAGGGTATGTTTGTATGTTTGTTTGTTTGTCCTTTATATACTCTCTCGCGGTCATATCTATTGGGGAAATTCTTCCTCCACGCTGACGGGAAGCCACCTGGGAAGGACATAGGCTATGCAGACCGGACCTCAAAGGTCCGTTACAAATTTTCTAGAACGCTTCTCATGGAAATGATGGGTGTTCTTCAATCGTTTGTCCACTTATTCGTGTGTTTGCGCTCGATGACCGCCTAGACGATTGATCAGTCCCTTTCCCACGTTGTAGAAGAGGCTCCTGGGAAGGACATAAGCCCAGAACACCAAACCATAATTTCTCGAGCGTATGAGGCCATCTCGGGGTCGGTCTGATCATGCTTTCGGGAGTCTATTGGGCGATTTCCAGTTCCAGGGGCGGCCTGATCATACTTTGTGGGCTGATGGAGGTTATTCCGGGTCGGTCTGACCATACTTCTACAAATCTATGGAAGTACAAGGCGGGTATTCCGAGGTCGGTCATATTTTTTCGAGACCATTCGGTTCAGGTTCTTCATAATCATACTTTTCGGAACCTGCGGAGTCGATTCCGGGGTAGGTCTGATTACACTTTCTAGGGTTCATGAAGGTGATTGCGGAGTCGCTCTAATAATACTTCTGGGAATCATGGGGGTTTCTCGGGGTCGGTCAGATAATGTTTCTTTGAGTCCACGGGGAGAGAGTCTCCAGGCCTGTTTGATCATTCTTTTGGGAACCTATAGAAATGATTCCGGGGTGAGGCCCGATCATACTTTTGAATCATCAGGGTTTTCGGCGTCGGTCAGATAAGACTTTTTTGAGTCCATGGGGAGAGAGAGTCTCTGGGCCTCTCTGTTCATATTTTCTGATACCTATCGGAGTGATTCAGGTCTGATCCATACTTTTCGGATCATACTCGGTCGGATCATAGCTTCCAGAGTACATGAAGGTGATTTCGGGGTCAGGTTCACCATGTTAATGGATTCCATGGGATTGCAGGGCGGGGATTTCGAGGTCGGTCATATCATACATTTTTTGAGTCGATGAGGCGGTTCCAGGCCTCCATGATCATACCTTTCGAAGCCTGAGGGACGATTCCGGAGTCGGTCCGATTAAACTTTCTCACGCCCATGGGGGTTATTTCAGGGCGAGCCCGATCGGACCTCATATAACCCTTGGAGGCGACTCCGGGCCGATCTTATCATAGTTTCTAGAGCCAATGGAGGTGATCCGGGAATTGGTCTGATCATATTTTTCGGAACCCACTGAGGCGGACCGGGGTCGGTCGGACCATACTGTTGGGAGTCTACGGGGGTCTTCCGAGGCCAGTCAGACCATCCTGTTTCGAGTCTGAGGGGTGATTCCGTGGGCGCTCTGATCATAATTTCCGGAACCTATGGAGAAGTGTCTTAGGTCGATCTGACCATACTTCCGGGGATCCATGAAGCTGTCCCGGAATCGGACAGATTAGGGTTTTGGAGTCCATCAGGAGATTGTGAACCTTTCTGATCATCCTTTTAACGGAGGATCCGTTTATTGTTTCTATAGGGTGACGCTCTTATCTCGCGAACGATCTCGCGAACGGCGCACCCGAACGGCGCACCCGAACGATCCTCAACAATATGACGTCATCATTTCCCTATGCCTCGACAGCGAGCACAAGCCTCGCGAACGATCTCGCGAACGGCGCACCCGAACGGCGCACCCGAACGGAGCACCCGAACCGCGCACCCGAACGGCGCACCCGAACGATCCTCAACAATATGACGTCATCATTTTCCTATGCCACCACTGCGAGCACATGCCTCGCGAACGAACTCGCGAACGGCGCACCCGAACCGCGCACCCGAACGGCGCAACCGAACGATCCTCAACAATATGACGTCATCATTTTCCTATGCCACCACTGCGAGCACATGCCTCGCGAACGAACTCGCGAACGATCTCGCGAACGCTCTCGCGAACCGCGCACCCGAACGATCCTCAACAAGATGACGTCATCATTTTCCTATGCCACCACTGCGAGCACATGCCTCGCGAACGAACTCGCGAACGATCTCGCGAACGCTCTCGCGAACCGCGCACCCGAACGGCGCACCCGAACGATCCTCAACAATATGACGTCATCATTTTCCTATGCCACCACTGCGAGCACATGCCTCGCGAACGAACTCGCGAACGATCTCGCGAACGCTCTCGCGAACCGCGCACGCGAACGATCTCGCGAACGCTCTCGCGAACCGCGCACCCGAACGGCGCACCCGAACGATCCTCAACAATATGACGTCATCATTTTCCTATGCCACCACTGCGAGCACATGCCTCGCGAACGAACTCGCGAACGATCTCGCGAACGCTCTCGCGAACCGCGCACCCGAACGGCGCACCCGAACGATCCTCAACAATATGACGTCATCATTTTCCTATGCCACCACTGCGAGCACATGCCTCGCCAACGAACTCGCGAACGATCTCGCGAACGGCGCACCCGAACCGCGCACCCGAACGATCCTCAACAATATGACGTCATCATTTTCCTATGCCTCGACAGCGAGCACATGCCTCGCGAACGATCTCGCGAACCCATCCAGGCCTCAATCTACGCTCGAATCGATGCAACAACGATACGACCATTATCTCCTCGCCTACACCATGACGACAACCCCATTCCAAGGAATTGCAAGCACCCCACGACAAACCCGCTAATATGAATCCCCCGCAAAGTGCCCTCGACAACGTCCCCACGATGACCATAACAAGCCGAATCTCGACTCCCATTTCAAACCCCTCAAAATCATCATCGCTCAGCACCGCTGCTCTCATTCCTTCGGAACCCCGCGTTCCAGAACAACTTGCACTCAATATGCAGTACTTCGACAACCAATCTCCCGCATCATCCAAACCCCACCATGCACATAACCGCCTCATTGCACTCCGCTTAACACGAGCGCTCAGCATCAGAAAATCCCACTCCATCATGAACCTCAAGATCACGAAATGTGCCGTTCGATTACTCGTTGTCACCCCCGCGCAACTCTCGCGTATGCGCTTGTTTTGCCATGTTGCGAACGACCCCGCTTGCTTCCCTCCGTTCGAACGGAACCGCAAACACATGTTGTCTTGCACACACATGTAGCTGATTCCCTTTCCATATACTTTGGAATTCACGTACTCGACCATCCATCGCCGCAGTCCTCATCAGTTCTCAAGCTGTTAACATCGCGTCTCCGTTGAGAACTTTTATCACAGCTCAATATGTCTAACTTGAATGACACCTTCGATGAGGACTTGTTGAAACTCATGCAAGAAGTCGACAATCCATCTCCTACAACATCAAAGCGTCCACGATCACCCGAACTCGACCTTGAAGAAGAACCCGCTCCCGAACGAGAACCCGCCCCCAAGAAGACCCGACGCCCGACAGCGAAGAAAAATCAGTCGGCCAAAAAGAAATCTCAACCATCTCAGATGAGTTCTATCGTCGAGACTACCCCGCCAACGACGATTGATAACCAGATTTCGGCTCCGGTCTTACGCCGCTCTGACCCACCTTCACAGTCGGCCTCCCCATCGGTTTCTTCCGCAAGATCACCGCAACAGTTTCTCGTGAAAGATCTCAAGGAAGGCTTCTATCTATCGATTCTCAAAGTAACACTGCTTACAAAACCCCCAGTGAAGACTTGGAACAAACCGGGCTCAACGGGAAAACTGTGCTCCGTCCTGATGGCTGACGTCACAGGTGAGATTACTGTCGTGGCCTTTCAAAAGGCTTGTGACAAATTTTACCCGATTCTCAAAATCGGAACCACGTACGATTTGTCTCGCTTTAAAGTTTCACGCAGTAAATTCGCACCTACATCTTTCGAGTTGACATTGAGTGAAACCTCTGTTTTGAATCAATGCGCACCTCCTACGACACGGATCCCTGACCCAGTGTTCGAAACCCTTGAGGATGTCGCTGATAAAACCCACGGTTCTCTCGTCAACACGCTAGCTATACTTTGCAACGCTAACGAAGTCGAAAGTCTGAACAGTAGAGCTACCGGAAAGGCACTCCGAAAACGTGAGATACAAATTGTCAACTCATCCCGCAAACTGATGACTCTGACCTTTTGGAATGATCATATCTCCGCTCTCAAACGTACTGATCCCTGCGTCATCGCCCTCCGCCGCGTGAGAACACATATCTACAATGATAAGCTATCTCTCACGTTCACCGATAACTCAACCATCGATTTCAATCCTCAGTCTCCTGAAGCAACTGAACTCTCGAAATGGTTGAATGATCAAACTAAGGCAGGCACCCTCAAGAACCTAACGACCGGTGTACAATTCGAGGACCAGTCAACCTTCAAGGACATTCTTGACAAAATTCTGACTGCTGATCCCTCTAAAGCCCCTCTAACTTTCAAATTCTGCAATACAGTCACCATCGCAGGCTTTGATTCTTCAAAGCTACTTTACGAATCCTGCGCAAAACAGCAATGCGGAAAGAAAGTTCAGAAGACAGTCGAAGGAGAATGGTTCTGTGAAAAGTGTGGCACAGCGACTCCTAATTTCAAATGGAGCTTCGTCGTCAACATCCTCCTCCAAGACTCCACGGACACCATCTGGGCAACAGCATTCTCCGATGTAAGCTATCAAACATTATATTAATCGTCAATGGCTATGCCTGATCACGTCTCACAATTCATCTCCATTTGAGCCCTTCTCCCCATCACCCACTACGCTCTCCATTCAAGGCTGCATCCACTCTCTTCTCCATGGACGCCCAAGAGTTCGCACGAAGATTCGAGACAGCCTCAGAAGAGTTGACGCAATTCCTCGATACGATGCTGAACAAGACCCTCCGAGTCAAAATCTTATGGCGATCAAAACGTTCACAAGTATGCTCCATCATGACAACCCTATCCAATCTCACCGCGATTGTACCGCTCTATGAGTTGCAACCCTTACAACAATCTGCACCGCGATTTCAGGACGCGAATCAACCACGACCCGTTCTCTTAAGGGTTCTCGACGCTTCTTGAAACACCGTTCATCGACCTCGAACCGCAGATGAGAAAGAATGGACGTCTTTTTAAAACTTCTTTTGTCGCGTTCATGAGACGCATTTTTATCAAAAATCTTCTACTAACGAGGCGGAGTTCAACTCCGGGGTTAGTGAGTATTAGCGGTTTTGCACTACACCGCTCGAGTCTCACACTGTTCGCTGTAAAGCGAGCGTCCGTAAATGGATTTCCTGGTACCCTCGTCAAAAAAAACCGCAAAAAAAAAACAAATTTCAATCCATATCTTTACTCAAGACCCTAGTGACACCATTCATACCTATCCATGCTGTTTGCTTACCGCTCCCTTCTACGCGGTATAAACCTGATTCTTCATTATCATGTGACCCCGCAGCCTGACTTTAAGATATGCTCTTCCAACTCTTTCGGTGAACCATCATTCGCTCGTGTCAAATAAATACTTTCAACTCCCTACATTCGCGTATTGTTATTATTTCATACATAATTCGTCCTGAACCCCTAATCGCGTTGTTAACGGATCCTCCGCTTACGGCTTCAACTCGTTGAAAACCTCTTAAGTTTTTTCAAACCCATAGAGGTGATTCCGGGTCTGAGCATACTTTTTCCAACCTGTGGCGGGATTCCGGAGTTGGTCAGATCATACTTTTGGGAATCTTCGAGGGTGACAACGGTGCCGTTCTGATCATAGTTTTCAGAGTCCAGAAAGGTGATATCGGGGTCGGCCTCATCATGTTTCCGGAGTCTATCGGAGAACAGGGCAGGAATTTCAGGGTCGCACAGTGGGAAATTTCAACGAAATAGGATGACATAATTATTTCGACGCTTTCACCGACTCTGGCAGAGCTCCTGGGTTGAGGGGAGCTCACGGAATGAGTTCTCTGTTGATATTTAGCAAATCAGGTCGTTTCTAAGAACGAAATCTGGTATACTCCGGCTGTAGAAGGCTCAACATGGGAGTCCCCTTAGAAAGAGCGCCGCGATCATGACGAGTAGGCTAGAACTTGTCTTAGCCCACATCGAGATCGAAATGTGTTGCAAGTACATCTAATAAGGGAACTCTCTAGCTGAGTGCCCGCACGAAATTCCAGGGAAAAATTCGCCCGATGTCTCGTCTTGCATCAAAATGGATCTATTCCCCATGATAATCACAGGATATAGTCAACACTCGTTCCGAGACACCTCTCGGAACCGACCGAGCTCCGACGAGTGGGCTTTCGTTACAACGGGATCATCACGACGACAGTCCTCCCAGCAGCTAGCCAAGCGGGCAGCCACAACTCCCGTATACCATCCAGCAATTCGTTTCAACGGTCTCCGTCGTAACGAGAGTCCATTCAGCAAATGAACGTGGGTTCTGGCGTGAAGTTGGCTAACAAAAGTGTCACTCTTCTGGGATGAGGATGACCACCGCTTGATCGAGTTTTCCGGACCTCCTAGAAGTTGACCGTACGCGCGATTCCGCAAAGTTCCGCAAGATTTCTCTGTTCCATCCGGAAGAGGACTGAAAGGCGGTCATTTAAAAAAAAAAGTTCCGGGGGGACACTTGGGGACAGTGCATTTCCAGACCCGGGAAGTTTGCCTATTTTCGCCGAAGTTTCGCCGACTTTGACGACTCTCTAGAACTTACGTGAGCTGGAATTCCTGATCAGCCGGATTTTGAGCCATCAGTGTACACGATGCATGGGCTTTGGGGGCTCAACTCAGACATTCACCTAAGTCATCCTATTTCGGCCAAGTTTCCCACTGTGGGTCGGTCAGAAGAGACTTCTTAGAGTCCACGGGGGATTTCGGGGCCTGTCTTATCATACTTCTTGGAACCTCTAGAGGCGATTCTGGAAAAGGTCTGATCATACTATCCCAAGCTAATGGGGATGATGCCAGGGTCGGTCTGACGAGGTAGCACTTCACTCGCAAATCCATGCCCGGACTTCGAAAATTTCACTGTAACACGGAGTAACGAGCCGGATCGTTCTTGTGTCCAGAACTTTCTGGTGGCTCAGAATATCATTTCGCGGGAGTTCAGTTATTCATTCAGTTTGGTTTGCGAATGAGGCTGATTGCTGGAACATCATTGACAGACAACGGGCTCCTTGAAGGATCGATGCAAGCTAGGCGAAATTGTGTCGTGTACCGGTCGAATTCGCGAGACCTACCCTTCAAAGTTGACCTGAGGGGTGGTCAAGTTAACACCGCTTGCTAAAATGACTGTACCCTCATATACTCTTTGAACGTGGCACGAGGTCGTTCACAGGTATCGAACGGAGTTTCTAGGTCAGACTTCTCATTTTGGAACGAACGTCAAGTATCCCTGGGTATCTCCCGTCAAAACAGTCCCCGAATTGTATCCATCAGTTCGAGAGCTACCACACGGACTCATGTAAGATCAGGGTAGCGCTTCCATTTTTCTGTGGATCACAGACGCATCACACACGATATGATGACCAGAGTTCCAGTTCTCATTGGAAGCACATATCTTCCAAACAACCGGACATCTGAAAACACGCTACGGACAATGAGACATCGGTTGAAGCAATATCTTTCACTGCTCCTCGCGACTCCACTCAAAGTGAGAGAGTGCGATATGTTCCAACGAAGGGCTCGTGGTCGTCGGCGTGAGTCCACGGTCTGATTGCGCAAGGTGATTACCTCCGATGCGCTCGCATGTAGTCTCGAAAATCTTTCCAATGCCTTCAACCCGAACTGGAAGCGTGACTTTGGCACATTCAGCCGGGGTGGAAACAAATCGAAACCCTCAGAGGTCTCCGGATTATTTGGCGCGTCTCGTTTCCGCATCGAGTTCCGTGTTCGGTGGACACTCATCGACCCCGTTCCGTGAGCCCGCGTATGACCGGGCCCGCATCGACCCTGGATCAGGAAATACAGCACGCGCAATGTGAAGTAACTTTGATGGTGAATTTGCCTGAGACGTCGGGTCAGGCGTCGTTCCGGGCGGGAAGAATCAAGGCTCCACGTTAACTTCACAATCGATGACAATTGCCGAATCGGGTTGGTAGTCGCCTGATAACCTCTGTATCCCAGAATCGTGTGGTAGGACCGGCGGCATCGAGGATGGAAACCCTGCTTTCGGAATCCCTTGAGGACGTTGAGAAAAATTGCTGGATCAGGATGCGAATAGTAGCCCTCGTTCGACCTACTGACCAGTCATGATCAACCCCCATGATTTTCCTCTGAATTGATTCAATTTCCGAGTTCGCAACATCCTCGACGGCGATGAAGTAGTCGACCACTGTGGGAGACGGATTACATCAAACGTCCTTGGCAGCCATTCTTGAGCCTTGAGGTAGCACCATCAGTTGTCGCGGCTGTTTCTTTTCGAGAAGCATTTCCCCACATCTAGCACCCGGAAAGGTTGCCCAAGTCACACTACGCGAGTATTTTGGGTGCAGCAACGGTCATAGGATTCTTCTGGTAGTTATTGAGTATGGAACTCTTCCAAGAGGACACATGTAGCACCTCGCTACGGCCAGTCCGGGAAGGGAAACGAAATGAATCATCGGTGGCACGGTTGCGGTCTCCCGACAATTCGGCGAAGGGATGCGAAAATGGCTACGGGGACCAGCGGAAACGGTTGTTCAGTGACAGGCTTTGTGGAAAGATCGTTCTCGGCCGCCTCAGAGACTTCACGGTGAGCGGTATTCACGGACCGATATCTTTAGTTTGGCGGACCGAGCAGTGTGATTGTTTACAAGGAGCCCCGTCAAGACACCGACAGCTACTCTGCGGAGCGATTGCGTGGAAGCGCCATGGCGCGCTGGAAGTATTAGTCATGGATTTAGATGTCGGAAACCCGAGTCAGAACAGGTTCCGATTTGTTCTGCGGAGAGCGTTTGTTGCCGGAACCCCGGGGAGCCCCGCGCCGCGCCAGACAGGACATCATCCTAACAACTGTCAACCAAGCTTGCAACGGCCGTCCCACTGCTGGGACATAACGCCCGTCGCGGCTTTTGGCTGACATCATCAGCGTGCTTTTGGCCTTGTCAGCCGAGCCCAGCCGCCGTGAGAAAGCAGGCAAGCAAGCAGCCGGCGTCTCCTCCCATGCTTCTACGATGGTAGAGAAGAAGCAAACGAAGCCTCTCCGAGAATGAGACAGTCATCCCCTCCCGATTGGTAGTCTCGCGCTTTTTTGTCAAGTTGTGTTGTCGGATAATCTCCGACAGGCAGTTCTCATCTCAATCTTGCTGTGGATGTTCTACTTGGAGTCTTCGATGTGCAGTAATGAGCCGCAAATTTTGCTTGCAAGACCCGGAGCGTTAGCGGGAACTCATCTCTTCTATTTGAAAACGACTGCATTTGTTGTGCCACGAGAGGTTTCTTCAAGGATCACCGTTGCGAAATCTCCCATCATCGATTAGATGGCATCTGTCTTCCGGGGTAAGTGATGGATTCATGTTTCCGCATCCAATAATGGCAAAGCACAGGAGGCGAACTGATTTCACACCCGGAGATCAAAGAAAGCCGTTCTTGGAGGGGGAAAGGATAGACATGGTGTTCTGTGTTACTCAGAAGTGTCGGGAACCTCTCTTTCGAATACTTCGCGGAAATAGCGAGCAATATTTTGCAACGAACTCCTGACAGGCCAACCATTTTCGGCCTTCAAGTTAGTTTTCAGTAAGATTATGCTACCGTTCTGCAGATGTGCTGCACGACGGTACCAAGGTAGCGTACTGTAGTGCACAAAGACATCGTAGATTCGGTATCACAGTGGAATAATCGGACGTCGTAGCGTACCGAGCATATCCGTTGGACGGAGCACGTTACCAGTTCCACCTACCTTCTCTGAAAACCGGTCCTCAAGTTCCGCCGCGAGCACTTGAAGTTTGTAACTTGCCGAATGGAATCAGGCTTTTGCCAGCCGCCGCGCAGCCTGTCAAGCTCCCACTCTACCACGAGCTCGTCTGTGACAGGAACCCCGATGATTCGCCGTTCCAGCTCCGCAATGCTGAAGTTGTCGATTAATATCTTCTCCGGTTGTTCACCACTGTCAAGAATCGATTCTGCGAATTACCTGAAGTCAAGCAAGTTTCTCTTTCTGGTGGGACATAGATTGCGTTAGGCATCGCGGCCAGAAATGCAGATTTATCATATATCCTGTCCCCTGCAAATAAATGCTGCGTAGATATTGAAAGCCAATGGGCAATAACGCCGACCTAGCTGCGCTATTGATGTGGTTCAAGTGTTGCTCGGGAGAACGGACCATCCAGACGCAGTTGTCTGGTCTGAAGGACTATGACCATTATCATTTTCAATCGCTGGATTCGAGGCGCGAGCCTCGTTTCACGAATTTCATATACGCTGCCATTAATTTCAACCCATTATGTTCGCTGCACGGCCTACACACAAATATACGGAGAACTGTGCTCCGCGAGGTCGAGCGAGCGGCATAATGGAGCTTTCGTATGATACGCTCACCAGAACCTCCGGAGCAATTGGCAGGAATCTGCTCCACAGGCAGTTCATTCCATTGTATCTCATCGTACCATCGGGCCGTCCCCCCTGACAGGCCCGCTGTAGAGGGACGCGCAGTGCTCACGAAGGCCCTCGAGAGAACTCCGTTCACCCGAATTATTTCGACCGCACTGGATGTTATCCTCACGGACTTTGGCGGAACTTCTTCTCTCCGCTATAGAGAGCTCATGTCACGCGGACCCCGACGCAAAGACTCCCATTCTGGCTTATGAGATTTCAGTGACAGAGATCCATCATCAGAGACCGATCGAGGGTCTTGTACTCGTGCAGTTGGGTCTTACGGGGCGTAACTAAAAGACTCGCAGCGATTTGATACGGCATAAGAATTGCTTTCCTCGTGATCCCAACCCATGACTCCAGGGATCGGTTACAAAACCTCCGTTTTCAATACTTATGCGGTGGGTCGCGCTCGGGCAACCATATGCAGACATTCAGCCGACCCCCACCCCCTTGGATCCGCCGCTGAACGTATGCCAAAGGCTCGACCTGAAGCTTTTGGTGAGCATGTGGTTGTTGAAGCAGCAGCTCGGGTGTTGAGCAGAACATCGACTGCGGAAGGGTTGAATCGAATCCGACCAACCTGTCTACGAGCATAATTACAGAGCAGTTCCCTGGTCTGTCGTGCTGGGGCGAATCCGAACATCTGGAACATATGCACACTCAGACTCACTCTGACCAGGTCGTTCAAGGACGTCATACGTTATGCAGAACGTTCCACGGCTCCGTTTCTTGGGGAATACCCAAGAGGCTCTTAAAAACTCGAAGCACTATGGAAGATTAAAATGGCGGATGGCATTTTTGACTGCTGTACCAGTAGGAAGAGCCGAGTTATGCTTTCAACTCGGTCAGCCGAATTGCTAACTTGATGGCCACAGCTCGCTTGTACTTCAACTCACTCGAGAGGTTGAGATGACGGTGAACTTTTCCGGGACTCGACTCTGGCAGAAACGGAAAGTTCCTGACTCCGAGAAGCTCAGACGCTGATTCGATTGGCGCAAATGTAGGAGTGCACAAAAGTGGCCGGGAAAAAAAGTGTTGAAAAGCCTGAATTCCGAACAGGCCGAGTGTCGAAACTTGACGGCCTGCGCTCCAGTCGAACGCTGAAAATATTTCGAAGCGCCTCTTCACGCTTGGTTGCTTTTGGAGAATTCGTGTCTTTCCAGGAGTTGAGCTGGGGATAGATCTCCAGTAACGCAACTGGGTTTTGAGTGATTCATTAATCCCTTGCCAATATTTGCCGTTTCTCTCGGCTCGTAGAACTTCAAGCTCATGCATACATACATAGTCTGGCTCGTTGCTGGGCCGGAGTTTGAAACCATGCGGATGGAAGCGAGGCGAAAGCAGTTTGTGCCATTGAAAAAGGTCTAAATGACAATTTTCATGACTCTTTCAAAGTCACTATGGGCTCTCGTAGTGGGTGCCGAAAAACTCACGTCCTGTCGTCTCCCGCAAATCGCAACGACAAAACGTCTCCTGTTGCTACGACGATGGAACGTGTCTCCGGAGGTGTTTTGCTGTCGTTGGCGTTCATTTTTTCTTCGTTCTCCTCTCCGGGAAGGTCAACCAAGGCTCTTCTTCTGCTCGGGATTCTCGAGTTTTACGTGGGGCGCCTTTCGCCTTCTCTCGTGGAAAACCATCACGCTTCGCTTGACGACGTCGGCGACGGCGCCGGAACCTTGGTCGACAAATTATAGCCTTGCCAAGAGTTTCGATTGTTTTGCCACGAAGACTGGTGGACAATGAGCCGATGATCCGTCTAGCCGGCAGCTCACAATGGGGTAGTTGTTGGGTATGACACGGTCTGGTCACGACGAGGGCGCCACCTCTGCACTACATAGTTCAGCCAGCAGATTCGTGCTTTCGAAGTACGTGAGCTGGGTGTCCGAGATCGTCGTGCATGGCCAGCATCCACTTCAGTAGCACTTTGAGGTTCACTGGCCGGCGTCTGCTATTTTTTTTTCGTCGTCTTTTCCGCATTGGCTGGGCGCAATCTGTTCCGTGCAGCTCAAAGTCCTGGCCCGAGGCATCCTCGGACGAACGATTTCGGAGACATTGGGCCTCATTAGGATCTACAAAGTCTTCATCGATCGAGGACCTCGTCCATGTTCGCGGAAACGCTGATACAAGTTTCTGTGTATTTGACCCGTTTTGTGAAGTTGCAACTTGTGTTTAAACCGCTTCGACGCGGAACCCTGTGGCTTAGAAATCGATGCTCATAGGAGCGAAATAGGAGAGGAAAAGGACTCCCGTAATCCTGATGGATCTACCGGTGCGGTGCGGTATTTGCTCCGATGTTCGTGTTACAGATTTCCAGCAACGATGCATTCAGCCAATAGCGAACTTGAGACCTAATCGAACAAACGGACCTCGCCGAAAATCCTCGCAGAGAAAGGTTAGTGATGGAAAAGGATCGACGACAAGCGCTTGCAGAATCTGGAAACACCCGATAGCAGATCCTGCACAAACTCCTGATCGAACAGCAATCGGTCCTCCTGTTGCAGGTGAATTACGATGCTCTGAGGAGAAGCTGCATCGAGAGTGGTGCTCTTTGGGAAGATCCTGATTTCCGCGCCGACGAGTCCTCACTTTCGTCCGGCGACGCACAATGGATCCGGGACCTCGGAGTCGATCCCTCCAAGGTCAAATGGATGCGACCGTTTGTGAGTTGACATCACTTAACTCCTGCTTCCCTCAGGTTCGGTGTCGTGTCGAATCAATCGCGTTTTGTCGCCTACAACCTGTCGTAACGTGTTTGACGTCTTTAGGAAATGACTGATGATCCGAAATTCTTTGTCGAGGGAGTTTCGTCGAGCGACGTGTCGGAAGGCCTTGCCGGAAACTCTTGGTTCATCGCGGCAGTCAGTGCCCTGGCCCGACAAAAACCCTTATTCAACAAAGTACGGCTTCCCGACGTATTCTTTTTTCGTTCCACAAAGCTCTAGAGGCGCACTCTCCGTATCCGGAGGAACGGCTGACTTCGAGACGAATCTTCCAAGTTTGAGTATTCTAGAATCGAATGATGATTCCAGGTGGCACCAAATGCTGTCTCGCATCCGCTGGTAGCTCACCGAGAAAGCGAAAAGAGGAACAAATTCACGTACTGCGGTCTCTTCCGATTCTTCTTTTATCATTTCGGCGAATGGCGACAGGTACTGCAGGAGGAAGGAACAGGAAATCCCTGACAAGGAGAATCAACGCCCTCCACTCGAGCATTGCATCACAAATAGAGAGTTTCCTCACCGTTTGAGGACCTCGCAAGTCGTCCCTTCCTCTCCTCGAGCGCGGTCGGTGAACGGACACTGAGCGAAGAAGCTTCTTTGCAGGTCCTCGTCGATGATCGGTTGCCGCTTCACCCAGACTCGGAGGTCCTGCTTTTCAGCAAATCTCGAACCAAAGACGAGTTTTGGCCGATTCTTTTGGAAAAAGCCTATGCCAAGTGAGTGCCTCGTCAAACATAACCAACGGCGGATCTCGAAAACTCGAGCATAGGATGGGAAACTCCAGCTATAAGAAGCTTGGGGTGGATGCTGTCGAAAAGAGACCACGACGACTCGAAGCCTCACAAACTGTCGATCGACTATTGGGACGATTTGCTGAGGCTTTTGTCTGTGCGTCAGTGTCGTGGATCGGTGACAATAGATTTACAACGCATTCAAAACTCTGAGTCAGCGGGAGTTCGTCCGCGCGGCCACGCGGACCTTCTACGAAGAAAAGACCCATCTACACAATCGGGGAATACGTCGTCGCTCAGAAACCAAGCGTATCAATTTGAAGCGGCTGTCGACTAATTGGTTCTTTGCACTTCGATTGACGGAAAACATCTCGTACACAGATACCTCGGTTCGTACGAAGCGCTCAAGTCGTACTCCCTCGCCGACGCCTTGGTGGACCTCACCGGAGGAATTAGTGAGACATTCGGCTTTGATGGAAGCGAAATCACGCCGCAAAGCAGAGATGATTTCCATTCGAGGCTTCACGAGGCGCATAAAAACGGCGCGCCAATTTGTGCGATTCACCAGCAGGGCTCCTCAGCTGAGGACGATATTTGTGAAGGACGTTTGCCTTGTGGTAAGATTCGAAAAGAGACGTGAAACTCTGTATTGGTTTGGATCGAAGGCCTCTCTGGACGAATAGACGCCCGCGTACGGCCCACGGGTATTCTAAGCCTGCGATTCGGTGGAAAACTCCGTAGAAACTCCGTCCTTTCGCGGCCTATCGTTAACGAATTTATATATTCTTCGTCATTCGGAGACGAGCCTGTGAGCCATGGACTTTCGAGACTGATAATCTTGCTGATTGATCGATAGGAATTCTGAAGAACCGGCCCTACACGGTGACAGGCTTCACCAGCATCGACATATCGGCGTCCTCCGCGATTCGGACTCTATTCGGAGGGCGACAGCAGTTACGCATGGTCCGACTGCAAGATCCCTGGGCTGACTCCAAGTACACTGGACCTTTCGGACAGAAGTGAGCTTGCTATCTCTATGTATCCGACCTAGGCGTTAGACTACCGCGAGAACCACGAAAAGACACGCGGAAATTCGACCATGCACTCCTGAGAGCCCTTCTCGCACAGAACGAAGGTCTTTTTCCTTTTGGCTGCTTGCGTTAGTTCGCTTGAATGGATCCTTCCAACCAATGGCCATCGCAAAGCATCCGAATTGGATCGGTCCCCGTTCACTCCACGATAGTCACCGTCAGAGGTTTCATATGAGCGTCCGAAGACCACAGTTCAGCCACCAGACCACAGCTCGTTCTTTTTCACGTCTGACCTTTCGCATTTTTCCCGAAGGAGTATGTTGATTTGGAACGAACCTCATCTTCGCATTCGTGTCAAAATTTTGGTCGTGTCGTGCGATGGGCCTTGTGCATGAAGCCGCTCCAACGCTATGCCTTTCCCAATGGGTATCGTGCTTTTCCGAGCCTTACCGGAGCCAAATCCACCCATTCATCCCTGTTTTGGAGCAAGGTTATCATGGAGCATCCTTATTTTGATTCCCGCCTGGCGCACAACGTAATTTCTCAGCTCTTTCATTGAATTCAAGCCAAGCCACTCCGCGGAGCCAGCGAGGCATCGCAATAGAGATAAGACCTTGTTCCCAACCAAGTTTGTTCATTATAACTCCTGGTAGAGCTACCGTCGCGGCTACGCTTTGGCGGGCGTTTTTTGTTGGGCTGTCTATGGGGATTAGCCTCCGAGAACAATACGCTCCATGTTTTGTAGATCGTCCGGTTAAGTTCCGACGTTGTTTTTTTTTCTTTTCCGCTTTTTTTGCACATTTCGTTCTCTTCGGCAGTTCATTCAGACGGCGAACCCTCGGGTCGGTTCGGAGTTGCTCCACTTCAAGTCAGCAAAACAAAAGTACACCAGCAGAAAACGAACCAGATAACTACATGTACCCAACACGGAAGTTGCTCACAATGTATTCCAGCTCCGTCGAATGGACCCGACTGAGCCACACCGAACGCTCGAAGTTGGGCCTCAAATTGGAGCAAGCCGCAGAGTTCTGGTGAGTCTAGTTCAAAGCTCTTCCAGAGATTCAACCATTACAGAGGCCCACTTGATGAAGTTCAAGGGCATCGCGTAGCACGCTTCTGCCGCGGGCACCAACGGGCTTTGCTACGCAGCCGCTGGAGCGTTCAACCTCCTCGAGTAGCTGAGGACCCCTTCATGCGAGGGATTCAAGATGAGGGATAACGCGCCTCTCAAAAACTGATTTTCCCACCATCCGCGAGGAACGACGATCGATTTAGCTCCGGGCTTGGGTTAACAAAAGCCAATACCATTTTGAGCGAATCTCAGTAACATGAAGCACTCATGAGTGTTCAGATTATTCGGAGAGAAAGTTGTTTACCCCTCATTTTTCGTGGTAAACACCGGGTGGCACGCAGCCAAAGCGGGCGTCACGGCATTCGTTCCTGGGAGCTGCATCCTAGAACAGCGCTTTTGTTTCCGACGACGAGAACGGCCTGAAATTCCTTTTTTTTCATGGACTCGTTGTCCGTTTCATGAGTTGACCGTTTTGGTGCGCGAGGGTACGGAATCATGAGAGGACCGGGAATAGGAGGAAAATAGAAAGCCTATGAGTCAAAACCTCTACGAGAGCAGTCGGAGACGCGCTTGAGCAACCGTTTGGCTGAGGCCACCTTCAATTTAGGCTGAAAGCAACTCAGAGGAAGAACTTTCAACTGAGTCGTCGTCGTTTCTCGATTCGTTGAACCTTTCAGGGTCACGTACGACGATCTGCTGAAGTATTTCAACCAGTTCGTGATTTGTCGTCTCGGTCGCGGCGCCGGTTTGTTGGGCCTCGGCGATGGTCTGTCGGAAATGGCTTTCAACGGAGAGTGGACCATAGGCCCTGAAGGTACTCCGCAGGACAGGGCGGGCGGCTCGGCTCCTGAAAGCTTTTTGAGGAACCCGCAGTTCCTTCTTGACGTAAGTGCGCCGACCGGCCTACGTTGAAATATCATGACGTGTCCCACTCCTCACAGAAAAATGTTCCCATGTGATGGGCGACGAGGTCACCTATAAATATTCTGGAAAAGGGACCGCCGCTACTGGAGTCCGCGGAGAGTGTCATCTTGCGCTCTTGCGAGGACAGCGTTCCTCTCCAAATAGAGCTGATTCGATGAAGACTTCAATTAATTCATTAGCCGTCCTCACTCGGATTCTCTGCAACGCATGTAGTGTTCTCTTTTGCCTGAGCTTGTTAGTCTTCCAGAGAGCGTTGTACTACACGCGGTGGTTTCAGCAAGAGAAGAGTTTTCTTTTTTAAGAAGCTCGTCGGATGCAGCTAAGCGTGATACATTATGAGCGGAACTTGTGAGTTTCCAGGTAACGAACGACAGAGCTGAACTTCTCGTGTACATCATGCAGAAAGCCCCTTTCCAAGCGGTCGGCTTCATGGCCATGAAGGTACGGCTGAATACGGATCCGATCGACGGATGTAAATCTCACGACTCAGATGCTTGCTGTTTCCGGAAAGAACATCAAAGGCCGTAGCTCTATTCGATTCTGCGCGAGCAGCGAAAGTGGCTCTGCTCCTCTAACTTATCGGGCGCCGCCGTGCCGTCACCTTGTGGCGCTCAGTCGAGAATGCACCTTTGAAAGTGCTGGGTTTTGCTGACATTCCAACCTTCCGGTGAAACGAGAAGAGGAAACGCTCTGGAAAGAGAAGTTAACGCCCCCGCATGTCGTTCCAGGTTGAATCCAATCGGCAATTCCGACTCCATCGGCAGAAAGACATTGTATTTAGCTCGGAATTCAAGAGTGCCCGCGACCACTTCTCTCGCATGGAGCTCTCGAGAGGTCGTTACGTTGTCGTCGTATGCACGCTTGAGGCCGAAACTGCACAGAGTTTCTTTTTCCGGGTCGTTTCTAGGTCTGCCAGCTTCACGATTCGAGCACTCGTCCCCGACCAGCCCGAAAAATCTCTTCTCACTCGAAAACTACCCACATTGGTCACATACGTTAAAGTAATCCATGCCAAAGACCTCGTCCGGAAATCTCCCCTGTCCTGTACGTCGAAAAGCCATGGTTCTGATTCGAATCGACCAGAATTCTGAGATGAAAACCAAATGAGTCGAAGATATAACACTCTGAATTTTTTTCTCACCATTACCCAGTGAGCCCGTACTGTGTGGTCCAGTGTGAGGGAACCTCATTTCGGTCGCAAAGCTCGAAGGAAACCTCGCCTAACTGGAACTTTGAGGTGTTGCTCTACCGGAAGGATCCGGCGTCTGAGGTCAGGATTCAGGTGAGCTTACCGCCGCTGGTTGATATGTATTTGCTGGCCGCCTGTGACGCAGTGTGAGCACAAACTCCATCTCACGGAGGCTGTTTTGTCTACACGACACCCTGCCGAGACCTCACCACTGCCTGCCCCGAGTGGAGTTTGCATGCAAAACACAGGATGAGAGACTCGCTGGCCGGCAGAGGGGCTTGTCGTCGTATTTTTCTCCTGAGTGTTATTTACGAAACAGGTCTGGAACCACAGTGTCGTTATGGATTCATGCATAGGAAGAGCATCCTTCGCGCCCGGGGCATCTCAGCAGTCGAGTACGGTGATGGAGCTTCCCCTGAGTCTAAAAAAGACCGCAGGCCTACAAGGGACTGTGACGCTCGAAGCGTACACAACCGATGATCTCCTTTCAGTCTGACACGACCGCCGCCGCCGCCGCCGCGACCACCACCACATCCGAAATCGAATGTCACAATCAATGAGTATTGCCTTCCGAGCGAGCAAGCCAGCGAGCCAGCCAAGCTTGGCATAGTTCTTTTTCTCTGTATGTACAAACCCCTGATGTACAAATATGTAATGTGAATATCAAAACAACCACGAGGTTTCATTGGAACTGTCTTGAAACAAAGTGATAAAAAAAAAGAAACGAAAGGAATACCGTAATAAACAGTTTTGAATGAATTCTTGGATCCCGATATCATGATCTACGGTAAGAAGCAACGCTTGAAGCGCTCAGTCACGAGCTTTCTTGCTACCATGACTAAAGCTCCGATAGAGAACTTCAGGAGAATCGACTAAGAATGCGACGGTTTCGAGATACTCAAGGTCCTCTTGAACTGTTGCCATGCCACTCAGTCTACCGGGACTGGCTTTGAGCCGTTTGCTCCCCGTTCGGGGGCGGAAAGAAGGTATAACTGACTGAGTGAGTGAGTTTGCTGAAAGCCTGGGAGTCGATCGTTGAAGAAGCTCAGATATCGACAGCGACAGAGATCTTTGACGATACGGCACACAACGCCAACCCACGCAATTATACGCCGTTCATCTGTGCCGCACGTCGGCCGCCCACATCCGCCGCCATCAGAAGACCTGCATGCCTGGGTGACTGTTTGTTGCCTGCCTGCCCGCCGGCTCAGCTTGCTGCCTTGTCATGTGTGTGAGAGTATGTTTGTATAGGGAATCTGTCGATCGGCTGGCTGGCTGGCTTGCTGGCGGCTGCCGCCCATGTGCAGCTTGGGGAGTCGACGGGTGGCGTATGTATGCTCGTTGAATAATTCACCAATCGTTGATTCGTGTATGACTTTCGAAATGTCAGACGAGTAATAAACACTCCAAGAATAGAAACAACTGACGTCGCGTTAGGCCTGCTCGAGGTGGTGGTAGTGGTGGTGGTGACAAGGAAAATCATCGATGGATCGCAATCGCTCGTGAAGATCGCGCCACTGATGATTTTGATTGGCTATAATCGCTGCATTGCTGGGGAAAATAAACAAAACAGTAACAATCGTAATAAATGCACGTTGTTGATAGGATATCGTGATCGTAACATACAAGGTTTATTTCAGCGCAAGCGTGTCTACACAAACTCGATAATCATATTTACAAGCTCGAATCACCTGCGGTCGTCATCATTACCCGAGTGGATGTCTACCAGTTTGCGAGTGTTTCTCCCGTCGGTGGACGGTTGAGTGCCGCGGTGTGTGCTTAAGTATCTCCGCGGCTGGAATTATTGCGGTGTTGTGTGTGTGGCCGTCATGGTCGTCGTTGTCGTCGACGACGACGACGGCGACGTCGCGTCAGCCTCGATTCTTCGATGGTAGACAATCAAGAGCAGCGTTAATTGCGGGGAGGAGAAGAGCGAATGATTACTTAGCCGAGAGCAGAGAACGCGTGCCGTAACAATGTTCTCTGTGTCGTCGACTCGATTGCGTTCGGAATCGGTCCGATGGGAGCAGCGACCCTTTGCCTCCCTACCTTCGATCATAGTGTGAGAACGGATTTAGAATGGATATTTTTAGAGTTTCTCGCGACAAAAGTGGATCTTCCAAGTACGAAAAGGACATGGAAGAGAGCAATAACAATGACAACACGGTCAGACCGTTGGCCGCGAAGCTTCGCGCTGAGTGGAGCTAGGGGAACTCAGAAGACATCAGGGCGTTCGGGGGAACGAGAGAAAATGACGACGGAGGGAAATCATCGTTGTCAGCTGTTCGATTTTTAATGCCGGTGGGAGCTAGGGGAAGGCCGGGGCGGACGAGGCTTCCGCAGACGTCGCGTCGGGTGACAATCACCGCGCAACTACTACTCCAACAACGTTTCCGCCACCCACAGCAACAACTTCAACCTTAGCAACCCAAAGACGACGAAGGTTCCTTCTCTGCTGAAAGTGCTGGAGAGAGGATGTGACGAACGAGCCGATCATGGGGCTGATAACGAATGATAGAAAACGGTGAAACGTAGAGGGTGGGATACTTAGAGAACATGAGCTTGGCGGCAAAACGAAAAAAAAAAACACAAAAGAGGCGGCACTCAAGAGAATAGACCGGGACCGAACGAATCAACGAGCGAACGGAAGCGTCGCCTCATTTTGCGACCACAAGGGCGGAGGTAGAAATGATGTGCCGTCCCCGCATGTACGTGCTCGCCCTCTGAGAGATTAAACGAGTCGCCAGGCCTCAATAGATTCCTGTTCTCCTCATTTTGTGACCACAGTTGCTGCAGGCGCTCCCGTTGTTATTGTTTTGCTTGTCAGAGACGTCGATATTGTCGATCGCGTGGGTGGTTTAATTGTTGTTGTTAACGCTCAGGCAAGCTCGACTAGAACCCATTTGTACCTGGGAAGGAGGAGGAAAAACTCCTGTCGAAAGACAAAAAATGACGGCTATCGTAGATATTGTCGGGGCGGCTGTGGACACCGAAATGCGACGCGATACGATAGAGATTTATGATAGCGCAACGTAAATCGCACGAAGAGCGTAAATACAGAGGCTTTGGTTTTGGGGTGGGGATAGGTTTTCGATGATCTCAGTTAGAAGTACGTTTTGCGTCGGAAGCCGGCGATGTTTGCGGAAAGCATGGCTGTGTGGGTGGGATCGTGGGAGGATGTTTCCCACGCTCGGGTTTTGAGTAACATTCACTCGTTCAGAATTCCTAGGGAACTGCGAAGTGGATCTCCGCTCCACGGAAAGAATATTCCGAAAGAAAATTCGAAGAGTGCTCTCCTGGCAGTGGTTACCTCAGGTGTGTACGTTTGACAAGAAGAGGTCCCTAATGCCAATGCTTGGATTCCGCTGGAACGCCGGCAGCGTGAACTTCATCATTTACTGTAGGAAACCTTGTTGGCATTTTGTACGGGAATCAGCGGATCAGAACCGATCGATATCAACCGCAGCAAGCGCTTATTGTACGGAATACGCGATTCCCGGATAGCCATATCCGCCGATCCAATCTTCAGCGGACCACGAGTTCCACATTGACGACGTTTCGGCGGGATCGGAGTGCTCAGATGGGAGACCTCTTTTTGTGAGTGAAAAATTCATCTTTCCCAGATACTGATATCAACTGAAGTCGACTAAGGCAGTTAGAAGGTAGACGCTATTGTGAGATTTCCCCAAGTTACTCTCCTAAAAGATCAGACAGGTTTCGTCCGGAAAGATCTCAAAAATTTCTGCACCAAGAGTATAACTGGAGTGGATACGCGCATTCGGAAAAAAAATGTATTTCAATCTTGGGTCCTCCTTCGGAGGAGGAATTCCTCCTATTGTTCGGAAGATGTCTCTCGGAAATGTCCGAAAACAATTTTCGGAACCACTCTTGAGATTGAAAACGCCGGTGAGAAACGGGTAAAATCGAGCTTCGCAGAGCCTTTTCAAGATCTTAGGGGCAGTGTGAACTCTGTGATTCCTCCGCGTGTCTATGTCTGTGTGTGTATGTGGGTCAGTTCATCCAAGGGTAGACATAAATATCATTTATATGTATGTATGTATGTATCGATATTCCAAGTGGGCAAACTCTTCTTACCAAAGTGCCTCCGTTCGGATTGTAACTGTGGCGGACCCTCATACTTTCGTTCCATCTCGAAACCTTCCTTATTCGTTTAATATTCGATCCGTCGGGACCCGGCCTTCAGCGCAAGCATATTGAGTTAGCGAGCGATGTTACAATGCATCGCTCGCTGCCATTGATCGAATTTCCGAAGGGAGGGACCTAACATGAGTTGTCAACAAGTTGTCATCTCGAAGAGCGACTTTTCATCATCGAATGGACGGAAACCTACCGCATGTCGATGGACAAGCCGACCAGCTCTAAGTATAACGTGTCTATGTAATTCGATACGAACTCAACCAAGGTCAACGGAAAAGCTCGCCGCCCTCCTCCTCCTCTTCTGCGCAATCTGAGCAATGACTCCAATAATCCAAAAACCAGTCTGTTCTCAGGTTGACACATGCTGCCACTTCGTTCATTGTTCAGAGGACAAAGATCTGTCGAGCTGTTGAAGGCGGAAAATCCCTGTGGGAAATAACGGAACAGGGAGAAGAGTCCGGATTTGAATACCGGACCACGAGGAAGAGCAGGAGGAGTGTACGGGTCGAGAGGGAGCACAGGACGGGATTTTGTGCGTGTTTTACTTCGATGTCTCTTCGATGGAGTCAGGGCAGCAGTACATACTAGTGGAGGTCGAGGTGGCGGCTGTGTCGAGGTGGCGCTGCCACGTAATACCTGAGTCTGACAATGCGCCATCAAGCACCTCTACTGTCCGTTGTGTACACCTCTCATATGGCTTTCGTCCTATACAATACGAGCTCGCGCTACAACAGAGATGGCGGCCGGTCAACAAGGACGAATCCAATACTCAGAGACACTCTGGCGGCCAGGAGAACGACCAGAGTCGCTAACTCCTGGATACCTCGCTCCCGGATGGAGTAGCTCCGCCGTTGCTGTCAATACACGTAACTAAACACAAGAGGGAGCGAGAAGCGATTCTACGTTGTACGGCTCGGGGCGGTTACGGCGCTGAAGGTCATTGGCATTAAGAGCTCTGACACGTACAGATTGGCTTTCTTCTTTTCCTCCTCTTCCTTTCCTTCCAGGTTCTCTCCCAGCCAAACAATCTCTTCGAGCGGCCTTACATCATCTCGCATCACGCTCTGATTGATCGTTACCGATAACACCTTAACAGTGACAACAGTTCTAATACACTCGATACCATACTGTCCTAAACATCTCCTAAAACTTTGTTGATCCCAAATTTTTGAAATTACTCAATTCGAAAGCCTCAGTTTAGCTAGACATGACGAACAATTCAAAGGGTACGGTCCTCGCGTGAAGGAAACTATCCGTCCGTATTTCGCTTCTTTGAACCGTCTGCACTCTGTCCGGTTTTTGCCACAACGAACGTGACCTGCCACTTCCTGTCCTGTGTAATTCTCGATGCAGGTAGCCAAAATATATTCTTCTCCCTTCCGTGCCGGACAACGAACTCCACCATTTCCTCGTCGGATGCAGCAGACGCTGACGACGGACTCGTCACGTTGGAAGCCCTAAGTTCCGATTGTCGGATCACCTAAGAAGGTCCAACCGAGTCATCAACCCCACTTCTCATTGTCACCTGACAAAATGTTCGGAGCGCAACTTTCCAGAAATTCATCGAGCCGTGACTTATCGACCATCAACATGCCGTGTGAACTCACCAGATCTTCGTTGTCGGCTGCTTCAATTATGTCGCGGACTTTTATGGTCCTCACGAGGGAATCTTTCCGTTTCATTGAGGTCACGCCCCCTCCTCCATCGTTGGGTATCATTTCCAGAGTGACTAGGTCTTCTGGGTCGATATCGTCGCCTGGTGGAGGAAACCCCTTCTTCATATATCATTCCCGACCTTTGTTTCCATGCACGAGCCATGTAGTGAAAGGGAGGAAAAACTTCCCCGTGTCTCCGAAGTTTATGAAGCGGATTAACCTGCTGCTAACACAGCTGTGCCGGTGCTCTAATGCCCGAGTGGCTCGGTTCCACCAAAACGGCAGAGACCGTCGCTATGGAAAGCACGGCTCGAGCTCAGAAGGCTCGCTGCCTGAATTCCTGGAGAGCCTTCAACATCAGGCCATCCTTGAGAGAATCAGGTTTATTGCAGCCGGCCAGAAAAGCGAGACTTTCATTTGAAACGTGTGGTTTGAAGAGCGAGGGGTTTGCGAGGAAAAGGAGAAAGAGACGGAAGCTGCTGACCATCCGGCTCTCGCGAATGATTCGGTGTAACGAGGCCCCTGTCTAGGGCCCGCTTCGCAGAGCCTGCTGATTTCGAAAGGTGATTGCTCGAGTTGGGAGGAGTTCGCGAGCCGGGCAAGGCTGTTGCCATATCGTTGACCGACGTGAATGCCATTCTCAATTATTATTATCATCATAACGCCAACCCACAAGCTCCGAGCGCACGTTGCGAAAGAGTCTTTCGACGACGAAGGCTCAACCTTTAGAACTGAAACTACGCGGCAAGACGACTCTGAAGCCTGTGGGCTTGCGAGTTGGCTAACGACAAAGGAAAGTACGGCTCTAAGAAAGTTCCAAGCTGTATTGATTAAGGTAATCGGCGTCGTGTTACGTAGTCTCTAAGCTTCACGAATGAAGTCGTCCAAATGGAAACATTCTCTATTTTCAAGCCATCGCAAAATTGAAAACAAAATCGTCCAGAGAGATGGATAGATAGAGATGGAGAAGAGGAGGAAGAGAGAACGAGAGATTCGATATTCAGCGTTAAGCGTTCATGAAGGGATCCTGCGAGGTCATTTGGGTACTTTGCTAACAAATCAAAGTATGGGGATCCTCTATCTCTTTCGACGATGGCGGCTCGAACCGTGGCTCATCCAACGGAGGTATACGCTATTAAAATGCCGTGAGCAGCAATATATCCCGTTGAATTAGTGGAGTTTGCGACGGCAACAACAGCGATGACGACGACGGCTATCCCGAAAGCTGTAACAGCGGCGGCAGCAAGAACATCAACAACAATAATAATAATAACAGCAGCACCCGTGGCGGGGAGGGCACGCGAAGGAGTTATTGCGAACGTGGGCGGCGAAACGCACAGCGGTAGGAAGTCGGCTAGATCTTGACCTGATTTGGACAAACTTTAATCTTTCGAGCTATGCTCCTCCAAGACTTCATATTAATGCTATGCGCCCGTGTTTAATAACTGTTCCTTTCACGTTCCTAGCCAGCCCCCTTCGTTTTCATCTTCCGCAGTTCGCCGTGCGTCGTCGTCGCCAACATCGACGTCGCTCGTTGCCGTCGTCGTCTTCGTCGTCATCCCTAACTCACCGAGAATTCCTCTGACGACTTTGGCAGATGACCTCGAAGTTTCCGAGCGGATCGACTCGTCGCCGTGATTCATCGCCGAAGCCGGTTCCTCGACGCTCTCCTTTGGAACGACGGCCAGATCACCGCTTTTATTCCATTGTGCTCTCTTCCTCCGAGCGGACGCCGTGGTGGCTTCTTTGAATTGTACGGATGAAGAGGAGGATTCTTGACCGGGAGCCATCGTAGTAACAGCGGCTTCCTTAAAGTCCTTCGCCCCGTCCACTTGGTCAGCGTTGTCATGGGACTTCAGATTCGCCTACGTTCGAATGAGAGTCGTTTAATGTAAAGAGGAATTAGTGGTTCATGCTAATAGCCGCTGATTTGGCCTTCGCAGCAGCAAAAGCAGGCCGAACACGACCACGATCCAGGGAACGAATTGCTGCAATCCACGCCTAATCCGCGGGGATGACGGACGCTTTGGCACGGAAATACGCCAACGTAGACGTAAGCCGACGTCTCAATGAATATATGATTCTCTCGCGCCGGCCATGAAAGGCGGCGAGCTTCTGATCCGCCGTTGGTTGCCGCCCGCCTTACTTTCGATTCGATTGATGATTTGTGCAATGAGTGTGAAGAATATGCAGTGGCGACGAGCGAAGGTTGCCCGCTCTAACACGATCTAAGCCTCTACCACTGCAACTACTGGGGATGGGTAGAGGCTTACGGAAGTGCTTGTTCTACTTTTTCAGATGTAACGACATAGTACGACTTTCTGATATTGATTGAATTAGTGCCTATTGAAATAGTGATTTCCGATACAGAAAAGCTGCTGCTTCTGCTTCTGCTGCTGGAGTGAAACTCGGTGCGGCAGTTACAGTGCTTACATTTCGAAGACCGTCGTGTTTGTCCCCTGCGTGCGCTGCAAAGTCAACATGCATAACCCTGTAGTCGTCGATTGCGCCTGGCTGAGTGAAATCATCTTCAATATCGGAGAAAAAAGGACCCGCGTCTTTCTACAAGTTGTGTGTGCAGATAACCCACTCTTGCTGTCAGCGAACAGAGGAAAATATTGGATACTTTGCAAAATTTGCTCTTCCATTTTCTTCTTTCTCTCTTTCTTCTCGTGAAACGGTCTTTGAGCTGATGATTTATGATTCATGGTCGTCGTGTGGAAGGGTGGGTGAGACAATGGGGAAAACTTTAAGCGATGTCGTCGAACAAACCTTCTCGCTTCTGCAGACCTTGACGCTTCAACTCCACGGTGACAATCTCCTCTCGAGTCGAATCAACCGGAGTGGTGGTTGTCGTCGTCGTCGTCGTCGCCGCTGTTGTCGTGGCTGTAGTGGCCGCAAAAGCTTGATCGGTCGCGTGGAGCTCCTCGACGCGAACTTCTTTGATCTCGTCTCGTCGTTCCTGACGAACGCCACCGCTCGCAGTTTTCTTCTGAGTCTCAGCGACTTTTTTCGAGAGGAGACTTCGAGGAGGTTTCGAGCTCGACTTCGACTCTGCTTCCGGTCCCGGCTCTGAAGATGTCGCTGTTGCAGCAGCCGCAGCCGCAGCAGCAGCTGTGACATCCGCTTTGATTTGTTGTGATTTCGGGCATTCTTTCGAATGCTCCGAGACGCCCTCAGCGACTGAATCCGACCCGCCGATCTCGGGGGCTTGTTGCGAATTCTCCTCGTCACCAGAGACCATATAGGGGAACATGGCCGACTTCGCCGGGTCGGTTCCCGCAATGATTTTCGATGCTGTTTTGGCGGACCTTGATTTCGGGGACTTGGTGGCCGCGGACGCGGCTGTCGTGCCCGTCGATGCTGCGTGCACAAAGAGAACCCACAAATCATAAGCTGGAGCATGTGCATCGAGTGAGGTGCTTTGGTACAATCGGGGTCGAGAAAAAACACGTCTTCCAAGGAAATTTCGGTCGCTTACCCCGAACGTTTGCGTCTGAATCCGTGGCCGAAGACGGTGCTTCGGAGGAAGGCTTCGAACTGGTGGCGTGGCTGGAACAGCAAGACGCCTCTTCTTTTGAATCGTATCATCGATCTCGTGTGAGTATTCCCACAGATAGGAGCATGTCTGCATTTGCACAAAAACAACATACATCGCGGAAGGGAATCAATAGGCCAATAATAATAATAATGGAAACAATAAATTAATAAACAAATGACTCGCTAAGCGATCAGGAGCGATCGGAGGAGAATGATTTGTACGCTGAGTACCCAAGCCATTATGGCCAGAAGGTAATCATTGACCTCGGTCGTCGATCATTCTGCAGGCACATCGAATTCCCATGCTTTCCAACGAGACAGGGAATATATTTCGCCGCCGGAAAGCCTATGTGGCGTGCAGCGAGAGTTTTGAGGAAGCAAACTGTTGGGAAAGAGATTATTCGGCGGGATTCTCTCAGAGCTAGAACTCTCCAGGAATAGTTTTTGCTTGTTTTACCTCGAGTCTCTCGGCGGTTTGCGGAGAGGCGGTTGTTTATACTCCTCGCCGATTTTGCTATAACTTTGTTTGCCGCCATTCTTCCGAAGGTAAGAGAACGGTTTACGCTCTTCGCTTTTCGATTTTGGCTCATCCTTTTCAACGTCTCTCTCAGATCCAGGACGTTTCCTGCTCAGACTCCTCGCTTTCCGACTGGGGAGCTCTGCACGCTTGCTGCGGGCACCTGCTTCGGCTTTTGCGTCTCTCAAAACGGCCTCTGAGCCGCTTTCTGGAAAACGAAAGCGAAGATTGGGCTCAAACAAATGTTATCGCACCGAACGGAGCACCACTCGTTGGAGATCTCAATTCTGGGACTTCGTAAATGGGATTTTTGTCTCGGAATTTTTTGGGTCACTCGCTCTCTCGAATCTCTGTTCTTCGGCAACGAAAATATTTCCAAAGTGCGTAATTAGTGATTCAGACCTTTAGGTGCGGTCGGTGCAGCTGTAACGGCAGATGGAGGCTTGGTCGACTGCAGCTGTGTTCTCTTGCCGAGCGTGATCTTCTGAGAACGAAAGGCTCCCTGCTTCTCATATTCGACTTCTTTGGCAGTTTTTGTGATGACAGGAGGTTCCCTAACGTTCGTTCTATTGTCCTTGGCTTCTTCAGGAGACGTCTTCAACTCGGGATCGATTTCATCTGGTTTACCCACAGAGGAGGATCTATAGCGAGGAAGAACGGGTTTGCTAGGAGGTTTGAGGCCCAAAGACCTCCTCGAACGATGATCTACGGTGGCCTTTGGTGTTTCTAGAGGTACGGTCGTCGGGGCAGTGGTCCCGGCGGGAGCGATTCCTGACGTGGCTTCGTCCCTGTGCTGACCAATCCGGGGGAGAATTCGTTTTTGAGTTGCGCTTACTGCTTTGGCGGTAATGGGTGTTTCTTCTAGAATCTTTTTCTCGGCCGGTTTTATTTTTTTCGTCGTCGTCGTTCCAAAAACCGCGGGTCCGCCTTTCGTGGGCGAAGGGGACCTCTGAGGTGTAACGGCTGGCCGCGGTACGGAGGGCAACGTAACGGTCTGAAACGACGACGGGCCACTTGAAGAAGCCTGACTTCTCCCGAACGCCGGATCCATCGGGGAGACGCTACTGGATGGAGCCGAGGAGTAATCGTCGTTGGCGGCCGACACGTCACGCAGCTGGCCATAGAGATATTTCTCGAATTCGCGAAACGTATACGATCCCTGGTAGTCCCTCATTCCTGGGGCTAGAACCTCATGTCGGAAGTGGTCGACCATCCGCTTCACAAGCACATTCTCATTTGTTTGGTTCGAGCGGATTTGGTTCCGTTTCAGCTCTTGCAGCTCACTGAACAACTTGTGTTCCAAGCGATACCTGCAACGATTCATATCGTGTGGATGTTCGTGGCTCATTGATATGAGAATGGCGACCGAAAGATGGCCATACGCCTGCTCGCTCGACCAACCGACCGACCACCCGTTCGTTCGTTCGTTCGTTCGTTCGCCTACCCGCTCGGACCACACAGCTATTCTACTAGCGATGGATATTAATAATACGTCCGGTTGGGAATCAGCCGGGTAGGCGGTCGGAATGGTCAGAATCGAGGTCTCGAGGCTGGATTGGGAGGCAGAGGAAGAAGGGGAGGACAGGAAATAGGAAAATCATCGACGACATTTCATCCGAGGCACATCGATTCCCGCTGTTCCTGCGTCGAGTTCTCTCAACTTGTTACGGTATGCGTCCGGAGAGGGCTCGACGCTCGATGTCGATCGATATTTCCCTGATCCCTGATCAAAGTACGGCTGTGCTATTCTCTCTGTTGCTCGTAACGATTTCGAAAAACCGAACGTTCTCCAACAACGGGATACTCTTCGAGAGATAGGAACTATTTGGCAATTTAGGATTGGAAAGTCCATGTCCACCCTCACTCGGAGAGCTCATATTAGAAAAGGACCCTACACTGATTAAGCACTCTCCAAGAAACGGGCCACGCCTTTAAGGATAGACACATACGCCCTAGCCGAGAGAACATGGTATGGGGTGATGCGGGATGCCGAAGAGGCTTGAAACAGAATTCACGAGCAACAATCACCTCCGGATGCTATCGCCGACTGTCCTGATGATGTCCTCGTTTTGAGGTTGTCTTGCGGCCAAGGACTCCAAATCGTGGATCCTGCGGTAGACCTTGCGCGGTCGCGTCAGGTCGCTGTCATCCTGGTACGCCCTGTGGAGGAAGAGAGGACGGGAATAAGAGAGAGAGAGAGAGAGAAATACTTTCAGAAGTAGTAATGAAAAGGACTCGGCGCCAATCGCAGAGCCTGGCAATGCTCGGCGCCAATCGCAGAGCCTGGCAATGCTCGGCGTTCAATGCTAAGTAGCTTTGCTGACGAGACTCGAAATTCCGGAGCGCTACATGGTCGTTGATGTTGTCAGTTTGAATTACATTAGACGTACCCTTCCGCAGTGGATGGCAATCCCGCTCCGGGGAGGGGAACAGGCTCACCAACGGCTCCCGTCGCAACCGCCGTCTGATTATTCGCCTGAGCTGTCCGAGCCTTGCTCTCGGGACTTCCCAAATCGGCCTCGGTCCTCTGTGAAACAAAACGACGGATGACATTCCAGTCCCACGCACTAGACCGCTCGAAGACGACGAGCACCCGCTATTCGCAAACATGCTGACTGAGTTGATCCGCCGGCGCCGACGGACTATCGGACGGACTGAATAATCGACTTGACATTCTGATCGGGCTAAACGGAGCACTTAGGACCAGATGCGTGAGCTCATTGACCATCCGAGGCCGTGCAAAACATCGAGGATAACTTCCAGACTCGTTTAGATGATCCGCCAAGTTGACGAGACTCTTTGAGACCCGACCAACGGACCGAGATTCCGAGCTCGGACTCCAAGTCCATGCTGGGCCACTTGCAATCGGCTTTGTATTGCAGAAAGCTCCGCACGCTGACCTCAGACCTAATGCGCTCAAGTCCTAAGAAGACCCCCGGGCGGATATTTGAAGTTTGTGAGGATTTCCCCGAAGCGGAATTCTGACAAGGAAACGTACGATGAGCTGTTTCTCGATGCTTGAGCTTTGAACCACTTGCTCGGTGACGGCCGACGTTATGTCAGGAATCGGTTGCTCGGTCGGTGAACAAGCCTCACTGTGACCTCGTTCTCCGATGAGCTCGAGGTCCACAGAGCTTGAGCTACGACTTTCAGCCGCCGTCTCTGGCTCTCTGTTGGCCTGGCGTGCGTCGTCCTCGGAGGCGTTGTGGGCCACAACATCGCCCCCCGCATTTTTCCCTGATATGCTCGAGCCTTTTGCCATTTCCGCTGCTGGCAGCGCCGACATTTGGATAGGACTCGTGGAACGATCCACTCTCGTTGAAGCTTGCCGTCCAACGACTGAATCTGCTTTGGGGGCCGACGAGCGTCGTGAGCTAAAAATGACGAAACTGTGTTATACTAGACTGACACAGATCCTCTCCGAAACGACGATGCGCGCTTTGATTTAGGTGCGTGCGATCGGTCCTCCCATCTTGCGGAGGATGGAGCCTCTACTCTTGCCTCGTTGTCTACGATGACGTATACGGATGCGCATGTACGCGGCTACGTGTACTGTAACGCTCACCCTTTCTCGACAGGCGTTCTGATCGAGTCCATAGTTAGGTCTGTCATCGCCTCCCCGTCCTGTTTTCCCTGCTGAAGTGGACTGCATTGGGCGTCCACTGTGGCCAGGACCTGGGTTTGAACTCCGGCTGATTCGACTTTCGTGTAGATTGGCGAAGACGCGGCGTCCTCGGTGCCCGCGATCGAGACCTCCTGCAAGACTCACTATCAGCCCACATCGGACGCTTTCCCGACCGCTGCCGGAGGCCATTCAGAACGCTCAGATAGATCAAATACCAGAATTTCGGAAAAGTTGATGTTCTTCTACTTTCGGTAAAAATTCTGTTTCGTTCATAGTTGAGGTTTCGAGTCAGCTTACCGCCGCCCGGTCACCGCCCTGAGCAGCGGTCCAAGCGATTGGACTCGTGCTCGAATCGCGGACTTCTGTGATATCCCCGGCCTGTTCGGGGAGCGGGGCAGCTCCCGTCAGGAGCAGCGTTGTGAAAACTGCGGGACTCGCTTTGGGAGAAGACGTCGCTCGGGGTGGTGTGTTTTTATCCAGATCGCCTCCGAGGTGTAATTTTCCAGCCATTGGGGTGGTCAACGAGTTCTCCTCCTCGTCCTCCTGGTCTCCAGGCTCGTCTTCGAAATTCTTGAAAGCGATCGATCATTTTCTAAGTCGGCTCGAGTTCATAGCTCTGGAGAATACTGATCGAGACCGGCGCAGAGTGGGAACCAATAATTACCTCGTCGGCAACGTTGAGCGTTTCAGCCGAAGACATCTTCCTAATGATATTTTGCTCGTGATCGACTTTGAGGTGTTCGGTGGTTTTTATTTCTTGAGATTTCTCGAGAATCGTTTCGCCGTAGCTGCGATGACCAATGAGCACATTCTCGTTCTCGTCTCTGACCATGTGGCTACGCGAAACAAGAATTACGATATTAATCTGATTGAAGGGAACCCGGGACTCTGTGGGTAACGAACAGATAGAGAGGACATGATAGAGTTGTTGAGCCTCACGAAGCGTGAAGAGTATTCTCCGCGAAGGAGGATTCTCCGCATTGGAAACTGAACAGGGCTGAGGAGAATCATCGAAACATCTCGATTCTCAAAGGAAGATATGTTCAACATCGAATCCACGGAGAACTCGCGTATCCGGCCAACCTGTAGCCGGGAGCCGTGGGAATTCCGGCCGATAATATCTCACCCTTTTGACGGGTCCACTGAGATTTGATCCGTTTCGCCTTCGAGATGAGAGAGACTCATGTTCCCTAAGTAGACGTTGGTAATAATACTCCGGTTGCCTTCTTGCACGGTTTTCGACACGAGAACCTGGTCTTTCCGAGGAATTTGCGGCGAGTTCAGGAGAACCTAAGGGTCGGCGTTTATCGAAAGTTATTATTAACACTCGCAAGGGACGACTTGGTCGTCGTCGTCGTCGTCGCCGCCGCAGATTGCGTCCGATAAAGAAGCGCAGGATCTTGGATTCATTCTCCTGAAATTGCCCATCCATCTAGGAGGGGTTACCTGGACGTTGGTGACGTTGGGATCCTGACTCTTGGACGTGTCGTAGTAGCCCGAGTCGGTGTGGGCTAGCGAGGCGTCCATGGATTTCGCCGCACGCTCTTCCATGGTGCCGAGGTTCCGTCGGGTTTTGCAGCTTAGTTTGTCAACGGTGTCTCTGTCAACGCTTTCATCGGGGTCAGATTGGATGAAGCTGAAGCCAAGGGAAGAGAAGAAAAGCAGACTCCGTGAGCGAAAGAAGTTCGACGCAAATTCCGCTCGAGGGACCAATAAGGTAAGCTTGGACAACCGCTGTGTCGTTACCACTAGACAGCCCAGCGGCAGCAGCAGCAGCAGCAGCGAGCTTAGCTACCCGGCGAGTGAACCGAGTCGACCGCGTTTCGGGAGAGCAGCCTCTGTCGATACGAACCGCCGGCGCGACAGCATAACTGATAGAATACCTCCTGCCCTAGGTGACAGAAAACGAAAAAGAGAGAGAGAAGAACAGATCGAGTAAGAATATTCAATCTTGTGGACGTGGTACACAGGGAAGGCTCTCCGGGCTGTGTTCTGAGCGGAATCGACAGAGCCGTCGCGCGAATCGATCCAGGGATTCGTAGATAATCCCCAATCCTCCGTCTGTCGGGAAGATCGCCGGGGCGGTCCACTTTCTGCGTAACCCGCTTCCCCGCTCATCCTCATCCTCCTCCTTCTCCTCGTATTCGTCCTCCACCTTCAAGGATGATGACGTCGACGACGAAGACGACGTAAACTGGCCGGCATTGTCAGAACCCACGGATTACTCGTTTGAAACATGTTCTTCATCGGGTTTTGTTATCGGAAAGCTTGCACAAGGCTCGACAGTCAACAATCGGAATTGATTCAGGAGGACGCCTGCCAGGAGAATGCATCTGCCTGTGTCCTGGCTTGTCTGCCTGGCTGCCCAGCCGCTTCGTTCCGTTATTTCCTTCCTTCCGTCCGCCCTCCTCCGTCCGCTCGTTCGCTTGCTGGCTCGCTCGCTCGCTCGTCCGTCCGTCCGTGCCTCCCTTCCGTGTACGAAAGCCGTCCCAACGAGATGAAAAGGAGTCTGTACACGCGCGACCGGTATTTATAAAGCCGCCGCCACCGCTGCTGCTGCTGCTGCTGTTACTCGTCGCTGGGAACCCTATCATGCTCTCGTGGACTCTATCTAGACGGGAGTATCCCGTGTTTACACTTGGTACACTTCCAAAAACCCATACTCCGCTTAACATAAGTTTACTCGATTGTGAATTGCGCAGTGGTCGTATACGCACTTGTGTTGGAGCCAGCTTTCGACATCGTGGACATCAGTGATTTTCGAAAAAGGAAGGGCGCCGTGCAGCACGAGATATTTCGCGACTGCCGAGTTGCCTTTCGAAAGAGCTGCATCCAAGGGGGTCATCAGAACGCTCTGGAATAGATAAAAGGGGGAACGAAAAGCTAGCAACGGGCTTCCATGTTGCAGTGCGGGACCTTCCCCCTCGCTCGCTCTCGCTCTATCCTGTTCTCTCGCCCGCTCTCGGTCTCTCGGGACAGCTTTGACAGCGATTATTTCCTGAACAGGCCGGGCCACAACTAACCTTGTTAGTTCGCATTACAGGGTTGACGGTTGCTCCGAAGTCCATGAGAACTTTGCACATTTCGATGCTGTCGGAGAGTGCGGCGATGTGTAAAGCTGTTTTTCCACTCTTGTTCGTAGCGTTAACTGATGATGCCTGATGTTCCAACATCCATCGAACCAGTTCGCGTCGCCCTGCAATTTGTCACTTGGGTGTTGTTTTCTCGCTCGCTCGCTCGCTCGCTCGTTTGGACGCGACTCGATAACAATGCATTCAAGACGCATTGCGTCGCTAGTCATCACGAAATTATTCTCTTTCAAATACAGTTGTTTGGATCGATCCGGAAGCTGACTCGATTGATTCGGAGAGGAAACGCATACACACACGCACACACAAAATCACACACCCAGACATACGGGACTAAGTGAGGGACTCTCTTCCCGAGGAATCTACGAGCGCTGCGCGGAGAGCTTCGCGCCGACCATTCTTCTCTTCTTCCCGCGACTAGCGCGTAAAGACCCACGAAACCCTTGGCTCAAAGCGTACCTGAGTACACAGCGTCGTGCAGCGGCATGTCTCCTTTGGCGTTCCGTACCCATAGGTTTGCCCCGTTGTGGAATAGAATTTTCAACGTTTCGAGTTGTCCTTTTGAAGCTCCACAATGGGAGGCCCTGCAATTGAATCGTATTAAGCGGCAGACGGTCTTTGGGTCCCCTTCCTTCTTCCAGCCCTTTGCCGTGTCCCCGCTCCCCCCAGTCCCCCCAGTCCCCCCAGTCCCCCACTATCCCTGTGGTCACTGGGGAGCGGTGGCGGCCGCGGCGGCCATGGCCATGGTCGTGGCGAAGGCTGTGCTGCTTACGTTCGTCCTTTTCGATCCTGTAGGTTCGGTTGAGCTCCGTGCTTCAGCAAGAGTGCTGTACAGTCCGCGTGACCCAGACTCACTGAATAGAACAGCGGCGAGCAGCCGTTCAGATCGACGACGTCTACGGACGCTCCACAGAGCGATAACAATGTCTCGACGCATTCGGCCTGCCCTCGGCTGGCGGCACAGTGGAGTGCTGTAATCAACGTTGGGCTTAAGGAAACTTGAGACGGTTATCGACTCGCACTCCTCCCGCTCCACCACAGTCCCGCCGCTGGGCCCTCTGGGACCCCGGCCGCCGTCCCCGTGCCACGGGGGCAAGGAGGCGCGGCAGCAGATGCAAACAAAGGATCACCTTACCGGTTAGACCGTCCTTATCTGCGGCGTGCACGTCCGCACCTGCATTGACCAGTTCCAATATGGCGTCACTGGATGCTGTTGCACAGTAGGTCTTCGATGGCAGCGTTTCGCCGGATGCAGCCCAGAGCAGGGCTTGGCGGCCGTCCTGATCTTCGGCATGGACGCTGACTCCTGAACAACGGTTGAATGGAATCACTTGTTTGACACCATTCCCCGAACTCGGCTCAAACAGCCAATCGAGGGATAGTCGCAAGCGCCGCGGCATCGAATCGGCGCGACGACGATTGAACGAAGAAGCGAACAAACGAACGAACGGGAGTTGCCGACAAAAGGACGCACGAACAGACAGAGAGAGAGACACACAGACCGAGGGAACAGTCAGCAAAAGGAACAACGATGCAAATTGATGGGAACGACAGTCGATCGTCGCAGCAATCGTCGCGGCAATCGAACGTGAACGGCATCGCTTCGCCTCGCAGCAGTATATGTATGTCTGTGTATGCAGCGAATTCGGAAATGATTGCAGAGAATTTTCGTGCGTTCGATCGTTCGTTTGCTCGCTTTCTCGCTCGTTCGTTCGTTCGTACGTCTCGCTTGCTCCTCATCTTCTTACCAAACGCGATGAGTTTTCGGAGAACTTGCAATGCAGTGGCTACGTCGTTGCCCATTTCGGAGTTGGGCGCACACATTTGGGCGGCGTAATGCAACGGATGGGCGCCGTTCACGTCCGCCGTCGATGGATCTGCGCCCAAGTCGACAAGCATCGAAAGAAGGTCCAGCTCGCCGCAAACTACCAAAAGAGAAGAAAAGGTCACTATGCTTTCAGCCGCGATCAGCCTCGTTACGATGAAAGTCTCAATGGAAGTTCATTGGAATGGTCGAGACTCGTCAGCAGTCCAAGGAGGAGAGACGAAACTCGATGGCCGAGGCCGACGACGTCGGCACTCGAAGCGGTATATCTTCGCAAGAGTGAGCATATTACATTTTTCCCTGTGCGGTCTAGCCGGCCGCCCAACACACGGTCTATCTTTTAATGAGTTCGTTGGCTGTTATCTTTGTTTTGAGCAAGAGCTTAGCTGCCTCCAACGCACCTGTGGCCCAGTGGACGCAAGTGTGCCGTTCGTTATCAACGCAGTTGATGTCAGCACCTGGAATATAAAAACACACTAAGGCTTTCGATCAAAATCTCCTTCCTGCGGTATCCTTATCCCTGGAAAATGCCCCGACAGCTCCAACACGAAGAGCCTCAACCCGACGAACACTCTGCTCGGTCTGGAGACTTGGATCCGATTTTCTCGGTCCTTGGTTTTTGCGCGTCGTTGCAAACCCCATTCTGTGGGAATCTGAAGCCCTGGAACTTCGACTGTCCGAACAAACGGGAAAGAGGGAGAGGAAGAAGCGGAAAGCAGAGGGCAAGGTATGGAAAATCTCCCCAAAACTTGCCTTTGTCGATGAGATACATAGTGATGGTTCGGTTGCCACTGATGACAGCGAAGTGCAGCGCGGTGTAGCCGTCCTCATCCTGGACGTTCAACAAACCTGGAAGAGGATTTATCCAGCGTGCTGAATAGGAGATCAGCAGCCATTGTCGATAGCCACAAGCACCACTTCGGAAAACGTTTACCTGGATTGCATTGTAGCAAAAGTTCCGCGCAGGCCGTCGATAAATTTTCCGCGCAATAGTGCAGCGCTGTTTTCCCAGTGCGGTCGCGGATTGCCGCAGCTTCTGGCTAAGGAGGAGGGACGCGACGGTAAGTTATCGGATCGGGAAGAAAACACTCTCAGGCAAAAGGAGAAACACAATACCTGCATACACAACAACAGCCGCAACAACAACAACAACAACGACAAGTACGGGAACTGAAATATCTATTGAAGCGAGCATCGGGGCGAGAGGAGGTGGCGGCATCTGGGTGCTCATGCCGTGCCGCACGCCGTCAAAGAGTTCGGCGCGTGAAATAGTTGGATCGTTTCGCTTTCGCTGACGCCTTCATCGTTTCCGCATCGTCCGGAGCAGCGATCAGATCCACAAATCATTCTGGACCGTTCATCAAAAATAATACTCAAGATGGAAGTTGACTGGCGCTTGCTCGCTCGCTCGCTCGTTTAGCTTTCATCATCGATAAGTCTTCATATGGGAGCAGTGCATCCGAACGCCGGCGCGCCGGCTGGATCAGCTCTCTATAGAGTACGCAAGTACATCTATATATCAATCATCGTTCCAAGAAAGCCCGCTGATGACGACGCAGGCGTTCAGACAGAGTAACCCCGGAAAAGTTCGAAGTACCTTCCTTTGAAGTATGGGCTTGACCTCGAGTTCGTTGGCGTTTTGACATGAAAGCATAAGTGGAGTCACTCCAGAGTGAATGGCCCTCTGAGACTCCGGGCCCAGACGGCCTGCTCCGCCCGCCGGGTCCTGGAAGACAGAGAAAACCGGAGTTAGAGTCGTCGCTTAGACAGCTTCATTGCTCGTTTCCGGGGCTGCGGACATTCGCATGACCGCAGCGATCTAATCCGAGGATTGCTGCTACAGATGGGCTTACCACGCCGGCCGCAGTGATTAGGCCAAAGCGGGCAAAGTCTACGCAGCTTCGGCCCACTTGGCTGCCTGCTGCTATCGCGCCACTACTGGCCAAGCTTATACACTGTCAGTGGAGGAAAGGGAGTAGAAAAGTATGCAAACTACCGTTTTCTTATCACCGACTTCACCCATGCTAGTCCTGAGCGCGGTGATCAGGAGACTGAGCGCAGCAATTTCTCAAGCAGTTCTTCGGATGCTAAACGCGGTGCTTGAACCGTTCGATTGTCCCGTGCTTCGCAGAGCTATTCGAGCACCTGTCGGCCACCGTGAGGGAGCGTCGGCTTGTCTATTGCGCCCTGGGGTGCTTTCGGCCAGAAATGTGGTAACTTACCTGTGAGGTCAGCAATGAATAACTCCGGCCTTTCAGACACCTAACAGACGCTCGCTCAGTGAGCCCACCGAGACGATGACCTCGACTCACCGGACTATGCAAAATATTCACCGGACCTACGGACCGCGGTCGCACGGCGAGCCGAGGTGCCGAACAAAGTTTCTCGTCTCACGCCAACGGCCGGAGCTAGATGAACTTAACTGACCACGCTGTCACCTTGATATTGCCAATAAGTGAGTGAAACTCTTCCAATCCGACCGTGATATTGATTTGTTCCGAATCCTAATTAGGTTCGATGTGCACTGTTGCCATGCCTCGCCGCAGTATGGGACCGTGCATCAAAGAACAAAGACGACGTCCACGTCCACATAGGAGAGGAATGACTGCCGGTGTCGTCCCGGATTCCCGGACGACGACGACACCTTCAAGTTCCTTCCCTCAACGCTTGATGCTGTCCAAGCTCGCTGTTATGGAAGCACGGAAGAGATTGAGGAAGCTGCAGGAGCTTCTTGAATGCTTCCCTAATCATATTTGCCTCCACCAGGCCTGGACTGCCATACGTCACACGCGACTTCATAAACGAGCACTAAGACGTCTGTTCCGGAGTCAAAGGTCGGAGTCAGGGAACAAGCTCGCGATCAGGATTGCTTCGCTCTTCTTCAGGAACAAGGTGAGGACTCTCGACCCTCGCTGCACGTGCTGAATATGGTTGTGTATTCTTCGTGATTGGAAGTTGAACCCGCGAAAGGATGTACATGTAATCTCAATCAGAAGAACTCATGCAGCTCCCACGGTGGTTCCGAAGCTGTTCCGGTCCGTGAAACCCTCGTTGGGGCTTTCGAGTCCCGACGAGCCTCGGGGAAGAATCCGCGGTCATGGCTTAAAGCTTACGCCCACTCTGCGACCTAAGCTCCCTCTTCCTCTAGAGCACGCATCGGACGTTTCATACGTGGACGTAGTTCAACCTTGAAGTGCGAATAAAAGACTCGGATGAATGTTCTTGGGTTAATCCGAAAAAACAAGTAAAAATGGGAAAGGTCAGGACTGTACACTCGGGGTCGTAAGATTTTCGACAAACATGATCGCGTGCAGATCTCTGTGTGAGAACAGTTTCAAGACTTGTCCTTGTTCGGTGCACCCGAAAATCTAGTTGTCATCGAAACAGACTCTTACATAGGAGGATCGGTCATTCATTTGCTGCCGGGAACCCAAACAACGCTGTCACGCCACCGCGTGCTCACAGATTCCTGAAATCCTTCGGACTCGGCTGAACAAACTCGACGCGCATCTCGAAATGCCAAAACCTTACTCCCTTGCCTGTTGCCCAACGCGAAAGAGGTTTCCGGAGCTGCCATACGCAATGTTCATCGGCGTATCTCGGGAACTGCCCTCTTGGATGCTGTCGGGGCTCTATACAGAAGCCGTTGATCGGTCCTGGCATTGAGCGTTCCCCGTGGGGACCGATTCCAAAGTGCGTTAATGGAGATATAGTCTTAACTGACAATAAGAAACGCATCTACATTTAAGTCTATCTGTGAGCCTTCGGAACGCTAGCACGGATCCTTCATAGACTTGGCTTCTCGAGCTCAGCCGGGAGTTATTGACAAGCTGAAGTGAGTCCTGCCGTGTGACATCCGCACTCCAATATCCTGTGCTCTGCGAGTCGTCCGTCCATTCGAGAGAAGTTAAACATCCGACTCTCCGAAAGCGAAAGCTGCAGATCGACGATTTGAAAAAGAAAGACTCGTACGAATGTGTCGATGCCCGAGCTAGGCGATCTTCAGCTAGGCTCGACTAATTCAGACAGAGTTGCAAATAAATCGTTCCGAATTCAGATTTCAGGGGCTGCGAGAACGAACACTGCTTGAACTGAATTTCAAGTACATAGTACCGAGCCGGAACCCGAGGCAAATTGGAGTTTGATTTGCGAGCCAGCGAGCGATGCCAGGTGAATTCCGGGTCGTGAGTGTACCTGCTTTGTGAGTCGGCGAGACATCCCGCGCCCCTATTTCCGAATGCTCCGCAAGGAGTATTGGAATATGGCTCTGAGCTCTGGGCTCTGACGGGCAACTACACAGGGTTGAAAGAATTGATGTTTTGAATCCGTTGGCAGCGCGTCGTTCGATCTTGAAAACACCGAGCGCCGGCTCTGCCGATTGTCTTGAAACTCCTCATTATCATATTCCAACGTCTGGCTCAGTTTGTCGATTTCGAGCCCCGGATGAACGTCGATTCGAAGCCAGACAAACGGAAGAGCAAATCATGAATTTATTGTTCTTTCTTCCGAAACCTTCTATTCATCTGCGTTGCGCTCGCCGAGGACAAGAGCCGACGAGAGGTTATGGGTGGGAGGGCGTACAGTGTTTCTCCCCAGCTCTTCTTTCCCCCTCGATTAATATGCCAGCAGTAGGAATGGAAGCGCGGATAGGAAATAGAAAGTTCGAGTTTCGGGCGGCAGCTCTGTGCGCCGCGCTGGAAAAAAAAAATAGCTCGGGAGCTCAGTGCGGTCGCGAACGCGGTCGGTTGGGCGGCCGGCCGGCCGAAGCTTTTGAATAGGAAAGAAAAATATTCTCTGTCGTCGTTGTCAGCGTCGTCGCAGTCCCGGGCCCCTGCTCCTGTGCGCCGCATAATTTCCAAAGGTCGCACCGCATAGAGGAAAAAAAGCAATTGCTTCGGGTTACGGATTGTCGCGCTCATTCTTTTCATCTATCCGTCTATCGGTGGCTCCATCCGTGCCTCTGGCTGCATGCTGACACACAACAACATCACCGCCACCACCGAGTCCATTTCCTGTTGCGTCGACACAACGTCGGGTATGTGCAAGTCCGAGACCCACATTCGTCCATGCCCGTTCTCTCCGGCCGTGTGTGAATGCTTTTGTCGCAAATAGCGTCCATTACTTCATCAATCGGACGTTGGAGACGTCCGATTCTTCCCTCAAGCGCTGTGTACAAGTCGACGTGAGAGCTCGCATCGGCTCAGGTTGTTCCATCTTGGATTTTGATCCGAGTCCAAATTATCTCGTCTTGTTATCGATTCGTTGCCATTCTAGAGCAGGCATTCACGAATTCGCCGCTCTAGTTGGCAAAGCCAGAATAAAGCTTACCATCGATCCACATCTGGACGCAGCTCGATGAGGCGGAACTCTGGCAACAGCATCAGCTGCCCCGACTCGACTTCAAATAGTTATCTCTGGGTATTTTGTTTTTGTCTGCAGCGGATCCAGAAACTCTGGGTTTCGACGCTGTTGCGTCGTTCCATGAGCCCTGCTCTGCCATCTATTTGTTCGCATTCTGAACACGACCCGAACATCCCGACGTTCTGCGACGCCATTTCTCCTGACATCCGACTGAAGCTTCCAAAACATCATTGACGTCTGTCCCCGTATGCGAGCGCATGCAAGAAACCGGCGAGCGAGCGTGCGCCGCATGCTCGTGCAAATTAAATCGGGACATTTTCATTCGTTCAGACACGACGGCAGAGAAAAAAAGAAAGGTCGGTTCGAGCCGGCGGCGAACTTATCGCCGAGAGAGCGCTCCAAAACTCCGGAACGACCTCGGTACGGTATACGGTCTGGCTCAGAGTGAGCTTCTTACCGGATTATCTCGGCGGCCGGATCGGTTCTAATTCCCTATCGAAACCGGTATTTTACGAATTCGGTTGCTTCGCTCTCCAGCAGAAAATTGGAAACCACCGACTCTCGGAGCTCGCTGGGCGAAATAAGACGGATGAACAGAGCTCGATGAGTAGTTCTTCTTGTGGACTTCTCCAACTCGGCTCAGCTCGGAACTCAATTAGCTTCGCGTCTTCACGCCCGCCCGCCCGCCCGCTGTGGATACCCAACCACCAGATGACGCTTCTTTGACTACTTGCTATTAGTTTGCCGGCTCGCTGAGGGAGAAGCAAGCTCGGGAAAGCTCCAAAGCTGCCTGACATCCCCGTGCGATCCATATACAGAAAGCATGACGTTGCGCCTTTTCTCCCTGAGACGAGTCCCCACAAAAAACCGCCACAGCCGCTCAAGGCGACAATGGATCTTTTCCGTCAGCCGAGGAGACGGCAGTGAGCGCTCTTCGGCAGCCGTTGGCAACAAGAAAATAACGTGACGTATGAAAGTACACTCTGACCACACACACACGATAGACGAAAGGATGTGCAACGAACGGGTCACGTAGCAATCCAGATGAAACGCAAAGAGCTTCGAGGGAAACGTTCGAGAGCCTAGCAACCGGTCCTATTCGAGAGTGTTTGGTTCGGAAACGAAATTTTCAGAACAATTCTAAATGAGTGACAGCGAGATTGGAGGTTTTCAACTAGCAGGACTCGACGATGTAGAGGAAACTATTCCGCACTCGGACAACCAAGATTTGCGAGAGATGGGAAATCCTACCCCATGCCCGAGCCTTCCTTCGAACCTTTCTCAGGAGCGAATTTCCCTAAGCAACACTCCTGAAAGAGGTGAAACACTCCCATTCGAGGCACTCACGAGAGCGGGAAGAGAACAAAAAATATTCGGCGAAAAGAAATTCGGGCCGACGAGTCGCGGCTCGGGGAACATCACCCAATTGAATCCTCGAAACGTATGCCGCACGGCTTCGGTGCTCAATGGAGCGCGCATGTATGTCACTTGTGCGATAGATAGCAGGACTCCAGGATGGAAAAAGAGCAAACTAGCCAGCGGCCTAGTCAGCGAGTGAGCATGCGTGCGACGGTGCACCAGAGGTTTAGCCGCTGCCGCCGCCGCCGCCGCTTCAAATTCAGCTTGACCAACTGCTATTGGGGTCAGCGAGAGGACGAAATGCTCCAATGATTGCTCTCTTCCTCCCTGTCCACCGGAGGTTCGGGGGGCCGGAGGTCTGTGTAGATGTTCTTCCTGTGGGCCCTGGGAAGAATCCCCAAACGAAACGGTAGCCCATCAATCTGAGCATACATTCAAGCATGCATGCATGCTTGCATAGTTTTCCTCGAACGTTTCTTGGCTACAATAAGAACCCAATCTTGGCCAAGACGAATTGTGAACAGAACAAACATTGCTCCGACGCACGCATCGAGCTTTCTAGCTGAGTTCTCACGGACGAGGCCGATCACTTGGTTGGCCACTACGCAAAACGTCGGAGCGCTGAACGATGATCTATCGATCGAAAAGCCGTGAATCATTCACGCTTGTTCACTTAAACAGTGTTGCACTCATCAGGAAGACTTATCCCTGCTCCGAACAGGTTGAGGTATGCGCCAAAACACATGTGCTCTCGCTACGCTCGTAACATGCGTCGGGTTGCAGGTTCATCCTGCAATACCGCTGTACAAGAATCTGTCCGAAGTCATGGCCGGACCGAAGAGTCCGATTCCATCGTGGTAGATGACGTCAAACGTTGCATCTCTGAGCCTTCGTTCGTTAAGAGCGGTCGAGGCACTTCGCTATCGCTCGTAGTTTCCCATAAATTGCTGGGACATGAAGCCGTAAATACCGACCTCTTTCGAACGAGGGCAGTTCACGTATATTGCTCGTGTTCATGGCAGAACGAGCGGTGGGTCAAATACCCGCCGAAAGCTCATTTGATGTAGGAAATCAGGGCGTTTGCGCTGTTTTCGCAAATAAAACTCCTGATGGGTAGAGATGAAAAGACGGATGCGCGTTGTCGTCGTTCACCAACACGAACTTCATAACATTCGCTTATGTCACACTCGTTTGACATAACGATGTTTGTTCGGCCCGGAGAGCGCTCAGACACACGCTCACATTGGAGACTCTGAAACGTCGTCGTTCAGCAGGACGAATGCAGACGAAAACTGGAATAGGGAGTAGAATCAGACGAAAACCAGAGAACCACCCTCGTCGGCATCTGAGTGGGCCGAAAGCACGATTCGCTGATTGTTTTCTCGTCCATCGACGTCCCATGACCGGGACGGAAGAAGCAGACCCTTCGATTGAAGCATCCCAAACTATAGTTCGAGTTAATGTTCGCCTTCCATTCCCCGCCACTCGGTCCGGAAGCATTACTAAAGCCTTGTTCTCGAGTGATCACTCCTGAGCGGGTGTCACCCTTCATCACAGAGCGAACCCTCGCGCCCGTCCATTCCAGGGAGCGATTTGAGAGCTGCTCGGTTGGTGGAGAAAAATTTGGATCCCACACGACGAAAAGTTCCGGAGGAGCTGGCTTAAGGATTGGACTTTCCTCCGACCGAACTGTCCGATCCTTCATGATACCGATTCGTGCCGTCACGGAAATTCGCAAGCGGAGGTCATACACTGCAGGGTAGATGTTTACGCTCAAGTTATGTGGGGTTGGGGGAGGGGAACTTTCAGAGCAGAGCTTGAGGGCAATCCTGGAATAAATTCCTGATCCAAACGTTCAGATCACGCAAGTCTCAACGATTCGGAGTTCAAGTCAAGTTCGAGCCCGCCGTCGGTCGCTGGTCCAGGTCCGTCGTTGGTCCGGCCAACGTTCTCTTCATCAAGGCCATTCACAACGAGTTCCGTATCGAAATGGCGTGTTATATGAGACTTTGCATGAGACGCGCAAGCAGAACTCATGAATAGGCTCTTAGGTCGCAGCCAAAAAGAGATGGGCGGACCGCCATAAGATGGCATCGACCTCTAGCGAGCCATCATCTTGATTAGAATGCCATGATGAGCTCGATGCACCAAACGTGCTTCCTACACCGCATCGAGTGCTGTCTGATCCGAGCAAGCCAATCGTTATGCATAGCCGCTGTCGTCATCATCGTCGGATGGGGACAGACGGCTGTTACGATGGAAAGACTCGCTTTAGGTGGAATCATTGTCCGCTGCCGTTCCCAGCGTGGGCGGCGTCGTCCTTCTTCGTTGTTTGTCTTTTTGTAGCAACATTGTCAGCGGGAGTGTTGCCCTTAGCAAGCCACCGTTGACGGCTGATCTTGGATCGTTTGTAAGGTTTCAACGACCGCATTGAAATAAGGCGGCGCAAATACACCACCAGCAATCGGTGTTCGGGTTCTCGATAGCAGCGACGGCGTAAACAACCGGAACTGAGTCGGCGTAATCATCATCATCACCACGCCAAGATCGAGCAGTATACGACTCTAAGAACGCGACAACAATGGCAAACTGCTTGTCTTCCCTCATGGGGCAGCCGAATTGGGCCTCTTCGCCGAAGGCATGAGCAATGAATTGTTGCTGCATGCGTAACGTCGTTTGGTTCGCCATTCGCCGCCGTCTCTGTTCTCTACAGCTCCGAGGATGCGACAGTTTCTGCGCGGGACTGCAGAATGTTGGAACGTTCGCTTAGGTTTCTCAGCTGTTGACGTTTTTTCTTGTCTTGCGTAGCTATGGGTAAACGCACGGCCATGCAGGAGAAGGTGCTCGAGCACCGAGGAAGATGCCGACGAATAGTAGGAGGAGCGGCAGCTATATCTAATTATCTGACGTCCAGATATGAGTCGTAACCTGACCCCAGTCTCTAGAGACCGACATCGCTGTCAAAACAGTTCCCTCACTCAATTCGCCAGCACCAACCGCCCCGATAGCAACAACAGCGACAACAAAAACATCAACACCCAGAACAAAAGAAACAACAACGTTGACGAGAATTATGTCCTACGATATCGCCACGAAGGTCCGTTGTTTATCACGGGAAATTGACACATCGCGCCTTGTACACCATCGACTGACTTCAGCCGCAATTCCTGCGATCCATGGATTTCCTTTCCGACAGAAACACTCAGCATGTTTTTTTTTCGTGCGAAACGCAACGAAAATGATGAGGAAGGCTCTAAGAGCGGGTTTCGGGCCAGCTCCCGGGTGGTCGTTCACAAATTGGAGGATGAATCTCGAGCAGGAAACTGCGCTATGTCAGCCACCAATTCGTCGAGGAGAACGACGTAGGCTTTTTGACACTAAAGCTGTTGAAATCCGCATTTTAAGCGGTCGCACGGACGACGTGTTGTCATTCATGGTCATTCGATATCGAGGAGGCGGTGTCCTTCATCCGGACGCAGTCACCGCCCGGATTCTCTGCTCATTCATTTGTCATGCGCTTCAGAGGATCGAATCACGAAAACGACTTTTCTCGTGTCAATAGGAATGATTGTCCTAAATCTACGTCACCGTCTGAGCTACGACCAGAAACCAGAATCGTTTCCTAGAAACGGGTGCAGTCAGCTGTTGAAGCTGCTATGAAGTGACACCTACCATGTGAAGAGTTTCCTTGGAGCGCTGAGTCTTGCGCACTCAGAACCGGAGTCTTCGTTGCACTTTCAACAACATTGCCTCAATGCTCGAGAGTTTACACCGGATACTTTGTTCATCATACCACGTGGATGGACACAAACTCCGGGCTAAGAGCGCTCCGTTCTCAGGAGGTGTGCGGTGCAGCAGCCGTCATGGTGAGCTCCTATGTCGTATCTATGGTAACCGGTAAAATAAACGTCAAACGACTACTCTGCGTTCCACACATCGGAAGCCTGTGGTCGGTGGGCATCGGAAGAGATGGCGCGATTTTCGACACCGATGCGCTTTGCAAGTGGCGCACTCTCGAAACGACTGACTCCTGATTGCCTGACCATCGTTCAGGACAACAGATGTCGAGAATTCAACTCTCGACGAGCGCGTGTTCTCGAAACAAGCGATAACATCTGCCAGACAGACTATCCGGTGGAAACGGCGGCGGAAATTGGACCTCATCCCCATCCTTCGGTGGCAGGGGTAGGGGACTGCGAGATCCGGTCGCGTAATCGTGAAGTCCTCGGTTTCCCTCGAGTTCCCTACATTCTCGATGGCTGCCGAGCAACCACGTCCGCCGCACCTTTCCCTATCGCTCGGTGCCAAATCGTGGTGCATTCTGCGATGGCCTGACCTACTTTTGGGGTCACGAAGTTCCCCAGACACCTCTGGCCCTACTCGAAAGACCTACTCGCCTACCACCTAGATAGTATCAAGGCTCTACGTGGTGAGAAAGATCGAGAGAGCGGTGGCGGCGGCGGTGGCCACCGCATTGACGAATCATTGCCGCTGGAATAATTGCACACCCGGTAATTCCTCGCGGAAGGATTTATGGCTCGAACCAATGAAGCTGACCATCGCACGGCACCGGATCGCCCTAGTTATCCCGCGACGACTACTGACGGCAGCGGAGGACGAGCATACGGCAGCAATTTATCTCATACATGTCAATCAATTTCAGCCCAATAGAATCCATTTTTCTCGCTCGGAATCCGACTACTCTGCGCTGCTGTGGATGATGTATGTTTTTTCCTCCTCCTCCTTTCCCTGTGGCCACTTTGTCCGCAGCCCCTCAGCCTCATCCTGTGTGTACGCTCAAGCCTACATGCGTATGATCTCTGAGACATCCTCTACGTTACCCAAAGATCCAGCAAAAGGGCCGACCAGCCGACGACCATCAGGAAAGACAATACGAGCTAAGTGTCCTTGCCGCACCGAGGAGTTCGTTCGTTCCCGCCGGGTCCCAAAGCAAACACCGAGGGAACGCATCGCAGTGGACTCACAACACTGATCCCAATCCAGGGTACTTGCTGGTACATCATCGTATGTTCTTCGGCATGGAATTTGGTCCTCCGATGTATCGTTTTCCTTCGTTTTCGTTGCCGGAGTTGGTCTTGCCGTAACTTCCAGAAGTCAAAAGTCATAGTCAGGAGTTGAAACGCAAGACGAGGAAGAATCGACCTCCCGAAGTACACCGGATCCCGAGCATGGTGGCGCGTCGACTCGACGTCTTCGATAGCGGGGACGACCGAAGATGCTTTTTTGAATCCTCGGGATCCTCAAAGCAAACTTGCTCTCTCTCTCTCTCTCTCTCTCTCTCTCTCTCCTGCTTCTCCCTACTGTAGATGTGCGAGAATAGCTTCATCCGTCGAAAAGAATCCACGAGGCAAGTTGCCCGTCTCGAAGCCAAGGACCAGAGGAACGAGAAGAGGTGCAAATAGAGGAGCTGAAGAACGCAACGCGGGGAAAAAACGCCTTGAGGATTTCCTCGTTTAACCTACCACTCGAGAAGGCGGCCAGGGAGAAAAGAAGAAAAAAAGCACAAGGAAGCAGCCAGGGATTTGGGCTCGCTCGCGACCGACGCGACGCTCGACGCTGCTGAGCTCTAATGCACTTTGCCGCAGTCAAAGCCGGTTATATCTCCGTCTTTTGCCAAGTATTCGTCCCTGGTAAAGCTCGTTATCCTCTTCGAAGTTTAGTGGGTTAACAACTTGATTTCAAGACGCCGCGCCGACCGACCGACCGACAACGTGGGCTGGAATGAATCTTCGTTTCGCTCCCGGGCGGTCAGATTCGAATTTTCGGGAAACTCCCAACCGCACTCCCCAGACCATGATCGTGTCTGAGAATAATCCTTCGACGGATCGCATCTCAATCTGAGTTTTTGGAAGCGTGAACAAAAAGCGTTTCGAGAATTCCACATAATCAGGGATTCAAGAAAAGTTCGAATACAACCCCTCGGCGAGAGCAGATGTTCGCTGCATTCGAGGCCCGATGTCCGACTCCGTCCTTTCGGAAATAAGAATCACGCGCTGGAACGCATCTCTTAACGAGCAATCTTTGTGTCCCTCAGTTTTCAGGATACAGTCCACCACTACGCGCGTATGTATGCCCAGGGTCGCCGTCGTATTCCCTTCGGGGTTGTGGATCCCCATCAGGACGGGCAGCGCGAGCGCGGCAGCCTCGTCGCTTCGGACCATGGTGTGTTCAGAAAGCTGATAATCTTACAAAACCATAAAAGCGGACAACTTCCCAGCTCGAATGATTTTGGGAGCTTTCTGTGGTCCGGACTCCGGATCGGAAACGATTCTTGGCCAGTTGTCGTGGTGATCGGCACGGGGAAGAAGACGAATTTTGACGGAACGTCCATGAATCCGTGATCCCACTCAAAACGTCTCGTTGCCGTTTGAGTTGATCCCCTTGGACGTGCAAGTCGTGCAGTTTGCTTGCTGAGTTGCGCTTGTTCTGGTCGAGTTTCGAGTTCGAGAAGCGTTTGACACACTCATACAAACGGGCATAAGCCGATTATAGATAGGGATCACTGCCGGAGAGCAGAGAGGCGAAGACGTGGAGAGGATCGAGGCCTCCGGTCGGTGGCGGCACGACGTTTGACTGACGCTGCTGCCGTTGGAACAATGGAAATAATGGACGCTCCGCGCTCCAGCTGCGGAAGACGTTTGTTTTCATTAAATTTCGCTTGGTTATTATCTCGCCATTGCATCGGTTTTTTCGGCAGCTGCTCCTGCTGCTAATTTTGGTGCTCTCGAAGTTCTTCTCGTCGAAGGCTTCCAGGAAAACAAAGGTTCCTCAACCGATACGGAGCCGATTGAATCAAAACATTCGGCTCGGCGACGTTTGACACGTGTTCCTCCGTTATGGGGGGAGGGAGGAGGAACCCCTAACTAACTTTGTAGCCATGTCTCGCTCTAGTCGGAGGACTCCACCCACCTATTCCCTGGTGGATAGCTTTGAAAAGTCGGAGCTTTTCTCTCGGAAAAGTTCTAATCGTAGCCAGCGTGAGGCGGCGGTGGGAGGATTCGCTCGGAGGCGACGAACGAGAGATTTCCGATGGAAACGGCGAGCCATATCATTGTGAAGTTTTCGGAAAAACTCGATCAGAGCAGCGAACTCTTGCCTCGTCCGATGAAACTCGCAAACCGACGGTACCAGAGTGGAAGGAGAGAGATTCTGGTCGAACGCAGTTTGTATGGAATCGACGTTGCAGAATAAGCAGAAGCAATCACTTCACCGTTGAGAGAGCGTGTGAGAGGCCAAGAGGATTAGACGAGAAGCTGCCTGAAGAAAAAAAGATCAAACGCACACTCGGAGCGTTCCGAAAGATCGTGAGAATACTACGAACGGAATCGTGGCAGGCCAAACCGAAGCTTTTGGTGGCAGGCGAGCAGTGAGAGAAAGGAAATTTTCCTTTCCGGAATGCCCTCGAAATCTATGCCCCGATTCCCGAGTCGGGGGGATTGGAGTTGCTACGGGTGATGGGAACGACGGAGAGCTTGACCTAATAGCCGATCGCACTCTCGTGTCTCGCAATGCTCGTTTCGCATGGCAAACTTACCAATCTATCCGCTTGTGGGTGATTAAGTGGAAATCCTCAGCTGTTCTTGCTCGGAGATTTCGGTCGGCGGCGGAGGGATATTCCATTTCATTAGCTGGACCTTCCTCGTCAGAAACTTCGGATTAGACCTGCTCATCGCGCTATTACACGCTCACCCTCCCATCTTAGCTGATTGTCCTCACGGACGCCGGCCATGAGCACTTAAATTCGACCTTTCAATCAAAGACAAGTTCGATGCGATTGAGTTTCCTCTGTTTGAATCAATGTTTGTGGCTAGAACAGTTGATCAAGCACAGCGGATACGCCGGAATCCAAGGAAGCTGGTTGCGGTTCTCAGTAGAGACGGGGCTCTGGTAACTGTCTGTTATGTTCATGCGGCGTCAAGCTGGATCGTCAGGGGCTCCGCCTTCGAAACCGTCTCTCGGAAACGCGTACTTTCCGATTTAAACGAGGGAGGTCTATCCGGAAACCCTATTGAAGACGCATCTCCGGAAAGATTCGGCGATCTTCAGAGCTCAAGGGGGATGAGAACTTTTGATTCGCGAAATTCCTCCTCTGGCGGGGTTCCCGAGACTTCGACCGCGGTTGCCGCTTCGACGCGGAGCTTGCAACGCATGACCTTCGATTTCAAGGAATTGAATTTCAGTCGAATTGGTTCGTTCGAGCACTTAGGTTCGTTTAGCTGATTTTAAGTCAGACTCCCGTGTTTGTCAGCAACAAATAAATCTGTTCAAGACTCACCATACGAGCTTCGTTTGGAAACAAAGGATGCGGCATCTGATACGTTCCTCATCTGCAGAATCCAAGCTTGAAACAAAGCTCGGGCCGAGAGTGAATTCTTTCTATTTTCAGATAAACGCTGTTCTTCCTCTGCGACGGGCAACTGTTCCACCACTACGAACGGATTGGTCCGAGCAGAGTGAGGCAATAAAAAGGTGGAAACAATCGGAAAAGGGAGCTGACGGGGTCGCTGTCCGACTCCGCTGCAAAAATGAAATTTCCAATAGTCTGGGATTGAGAACACGCGAGTGAGTTTCACCAGGGATAATGGTCGGCTCTGTCGGTTTTTATTGATTTTCCGTCACGGTTCGTTGGCAAATGATTTATTGAAATCGAATTGGCTGTTGGTATCAAGATGTGTGGTACTATACACATGTCCTGAATATTACAATCTCTTCTTCATAATCACCCTCTTTCAGTATATATAGCAATATATTCATCATGTATATATATCATTTGAATTAATAAATAGATGAGGATTCCATGGCATCAGGCCGCATCTCAAATCGTAGAGAACACTCCCGCGAAATCGCTCCAGGGCCCCAAAAGGGGTGTCCCCTCACTCGATCGCCGAATCACACGCACTCATCCGCACATTCTTCCGTTTGTTCGTTCGTTCGTTCGTTCATACATCCATTTTGTTCACAATCAAACGCATTCGAACTATTCAATGCTTTTCCTAAATATTTGATAACTCTTCGAGCTAAAGGAGCTGCAGGGCAGTTCCTATGATTCACAATATCGAGATAGGGTCCGCTTGATCACACAAATTGTTCAGAGGTTGAAAGGCTTCGATCCATTGTTGGTTGGTCTCATCTCGAAACAAGGTAAAAACTTGTTAATGACAAGAACAAAGGAAGAAGGAAGCTTGTTAAGAACTCGTTAGAGACTCGCTGTTTCTACTGTGAGTCGATGAGCTTATCAACCGATTGATCACTTTCGCCAGTTATTCGACGGGTTATTCTCTCAAACGGTACTTCACGGTGTCGTACAAAATATAATTCACCGAAATACTTCTTTTTTTTAACCGCCCGCAGCGCGGTCACAATACACGTCAGTCTCTACGCCTACTGTGTGGCGTGTAATTACTTTCGGTCCTTTCAGTCGATCCTTGGGTGAAATTGTAAATAAACTGAATCAACTCCTGATCCTACCGTCAACTGCACAACGGAAACCTCCACAAATCTCTATGAACTTCCTCAACAACAATGGGAGACGATGTGAAAGGGCTCGATACATTCCGATTCCCTCAATTCATGAATCATTTTGCATTCTGTTCGTGGCCGTTCGTTTCGACCGAAAAAACAAACTCCCCGAAACAGGAGGTCCTGCCAGACATGTTTTTCAGGACCTGTCTGTCAGGATAACCTGTCGGACATCTCCTGCCGGACGTGTCCGACCGGGAAAGTCCAGTTGCACAGCTCGTTTTTTCGAACGTCGGGCTCGTCAGCCGTCTTTCGGGTTTTCCCTCCTCACTGTTAAACGAATCTCATTATTGACTTTGAACTTGAACCGTAGCGAAATTGCAATCGGTCGAGGGAAGCCGAGTACGGACGTACACGGCGTAATCTCCGATCATAGCGATAAATTTCTCTCTGTGCTTCCGCTGCACGCACCTAGGTATACGCAGACTACCCCATATGAACCGTTGGACAGCTGCCTTGACAGGTTGCCGGATTTTCTCTGATCCCGCATCCGCGACAGCTGGTGCCGCGGCTCAGCTGTCGTAGATCATCGAAGATGATCTCCCCGCTAAGCTAAGCTGCTCATCTCTTGTCTCACTGGGTTGCTGGGTCATTCATTCTCCCGAAACTGTTTTCGGCGGCGAGAGGATATTCGCCGTCTTGCTTCTTCCCTCCTAGTCTCTCTCTCTCTCTATCTGTGTAATCTTACACGGTTGCTCTAGCGGATGGTCTCTGGTATTCGATTGTGCGCTCACAAGGGTTCAGTTAACAACGCAAACACGAAGCCTGACACGGCGGCAATAAAGTACAGGGGAAGGCTCGGCTTGAAAAAACGATCAAACTGCCGACGGCGATCAGTCTGAGTGAGAATGATGATAATCATAATAAAGATAATAATATTCTTTCAGGGTTGCTGCTGCTGCTGCTGCTGAGGCGGCGGCGGCGGCGGCTATCTTCAGTTTCAGGTTATCTTGCGCGTCTGCGGTTCATGCTTACATACTTTGTATCTCCGTTTCGATTTCCTCGATTGTTAATGGTAACAATTCCCTCCATCTTCTACCCACTACCGGCTTCAATTACCAGCTCCTTCACCAGATTGCTCCTGGGAAGGAGGCTAGCAATCTGAAAAGTAGAAGCTAGCCCCAACTAGCATTCTGAAAGTCGGATCCATGGTTTCTTTTCGTCTGCCAGACGTGTTCCGCTCAAGTCCACCTGCATGCTACTTTCGCAGTCGCTCTGGTCTTCCCTTACATTAGACTGCTCTTCCTGAGCGGGAGCAGTTTTCAACATTGTACAATCGGGTTACTGGCGGTGGCGCAAGCGAACAAGAAAAGCCTCAATAAAGATTCTTTCACAGGAGAACTTCACGATTTCCTTCGAGTTGATCTATGAATTGATTCATATCGATACGGTGATCGGCTTGTTGTTGCTGCTGTTGATGTTGTTGCTGCAGCTGCAGCTGTTGTACTTGTTGTTGATGTTGCTGCTGTAGCTGTTGTACTTGTTGCTGTTGATGCTGATGCAGTTGTTGCACTTGTTGCTGTTGTGATTGTTGCGACAGCGATGGTTGTTGCTGACCTTGTTGCGGCAGCGGCGGCGACGATGGCAACAGCTGATGTTGTTGTTGTTGTTGCTGCGGTTGATGTTCATGATGCTGCGGCTGCTGCTGCTGCTGATGCTGAGGCTGTTGTTGCTGTTCGCTCGGTCGTCGGCTCGAGGACGCAAGGGCTTTCAGTTCTACGTTCTCGATGTCGACATTCACCTGGCCATGTAGCTCCTGTCAAATGGACATCCTTTCGCGAGGTTTACTTTTCGACGAGTAGAAATGAGAAAACGCTGTAACCTCATCAGCGTAGTGGCGGTCGTCGAACTCGTCGTAACGCCTGTGGTGGCTTGACGTTTGACACGCGTGAGGACACGGTCCCAGCTGCTGATATTGAGGCTGGTGGAAGTAGGCGTACGCTTGTTGCTGCTGTGCGGCGAGTTGGTATTGGTACTGTTGCTGTAGGTGCTGGAATTGCTGCGGACAGTGGAGTTGGTCCTCGAAATGGAGCTGCGGCTGTTGCAGGTGTTGCTCTTGAAGCTGGTGCTGCTGTTGGTGTAGCTGCTGTTGTTGTTTTAATTGCGGCCGTTGCAATTGTTGCTGCTGTTCGTCGTACGGCACAGTATAGGGCATTATAGCGTCGTCGGATAGGTCGAGCACGGTCTCGGGGACGGGGGATGCGGGTTCATCGCTGAGTTCCAGCGTGGACGGGATCGCATGCGCTAAGTCTTTACTGGACTCCGACATGTGTTTCTGAAGTCCACTGGGACCCGCAAGAGCGGCGTTGTCTACTTGACACGACTTCAGGAGTTTAGCCAACTGAAGCGGTGAATATTTTGCAGATAGTCGCCTAGCCACAGCGAGTGATGAACGTCGAGAACTGTAAGAGGTAAGGGAAAGAACTTGCATGAGAAGTCCATCCAAAAAGAAGCGAGATCCGAGCGTCGGCTTCTGAAGCCTCGTTTCTTAATCCAGAACCCATAATGTGAGCCCGCTCATTTGGGCGGGGGGAGAAATTGAGGAGAAAGGAGCATGGCGGATATCGGCGAACGAAAGGAGCGAATGGAAAGCGGAATCAGAGAGAGAGAGAGAAAGTATCAGCCCCGTCGGACGGCGAGAGGTCTAAGGAGCGGAATAAGAACGGGCCAAAACTTCATGTTGAGCTGGTGCAATCATAGGACACCACGCTGGAACAGATGGAGAACCATATTGAATTTCTCATGGGATTCTTACCTCGCGGCTGCGTGGGCAGCTGCCTGCAGTGTTTTTCTGTAGTTTTCTTTATTGTTCTTATTTTTCTTAGAATAACAGGTGCACGAACAAACAGAGGCATCGTCTCCGTTCGAACCGGCGGCGCTTGTTGCAGGTATTGCTCCGAGATTGCCTAGATTCGTTCGATAGTTGCCTGTTCCGGTGTGTCCTGGAATTTATAGCTCTTGTAAATCATTTTCAAGTTTTGCCCTGCCCCATGGCTCCCGCCTGTGTCGCCACCTCCTGACAGGTGGTTCTGGAGGAGAGCTCCTTCGCGCCGCTCGTTCATTGTGACGCATTCGAGCCCCTGTCTCCCGTTCGCCGTCAAGAGCTTTTTTTTGCTACTTTCGTGGTAAAGAGCTCCAATCGACTCCCGGGGTGGGCGCCCACGCCCCCTCCCAGAAAGATGGATTCTGGCAACAACTCTGGTTCGAATCGAGGCCACGATCGAGAGAAGTCTGTGAGAATGGGATGGCTGCGTCGTCAGAACCATGTACTCACCCGAAATAATGGACCCGTTGGCCGTTATGACGTCACCTTCAAGACGCACGGCTTCAAGAGCAGCATTGATTGCTTCTGCTTCGTCTCTTCGTTCGTCTTCGGTGTTCATTGTTAGAAATCGAAGAACGAGCAAGTTCATGGCGGCAGAAACCACCGAGAGACCAAACAGGATAAATACCAATGAAAACGCGACGTATTCAGGTCGTTGATGAGCGTGATCTTTCGACTGGAGCGCGACGTAATCTCCGAAACCTGCGAACAGGAAGTCGATACCTGTGAGTATCGTTCTTACGAGAATTCAGCACGCTCGCGCCACGTTTGCACAGCATCCGGGATCTTACGAGCTTTGCGTCCACGTTGGCCGATAAGCTATAAAGCAGCAAATATTGTATACGATAGAAGAAAACTGGGAGCCACAGACAAAAACTCACCTATTGTTGTGAGAGTTATGAAACAGTAGTAGAACGAGTCAAAATAATCCCAACCTTCGTACGCTGAAAAGGCAGCGGCTCCGGTGGTCATCACAACAGTACTTAAAATTGAAACGAAACAGACGAGATTTGTTTCGGAGACCTCGGTATTGCGTAATCTGGAAATTCAGGAGAACATCGTTAGCGGATTCGAGCGGTTCCACTGCGACGCGGCGCGCGGTTCCGGTGGGCTTGTAATGTTCAAGCTGTCCGAGGAACGAAGCTTCTCGCAGTCGGCAACGATTGGCTATTCAAAGAGGATTACAGAGTTTGGACAGCGATACACGATTCAGCTGCTCATGTGATGAATTATTTACCTGAAGCATCTCTTCGCGTGCTTCAGCAAGTATCCGACAAAGGTGTTGAGTCGTTCACCGATGCTTTGGAACATGACGAGGCCCAGAGGGATCCCGACCAGGGCATAGAACATACAGAACGTCTTGCCGCCCCACGTTGCCGGTGTCGAATGACCGTAGCCTGGAGAGATGCGGATCGTGAATTCAAGCTGGACAAGCGATCACGGGAACCTCTGCGATGCCTTCCGCTCCACTCACAATCATGCGATATCGAGAACGGAACTTTGCGAGCAACTGGCTGACCGATAATTCGGGTCGGGACAACTTCGACCGATTGAAATTTCGAAAAATCAAAATTCAGGAATAGGCAGGAGGCCGAACTAACCGATCGTGGTGAGCACGGTTGTGGCAAAATAAAAAGCTCCGGTGAACTTCCACTGCCGCACGGCACGGTTTGCCGTTTTCACCATAACAGTTTGCCATATTTTAGCGTCTACTTCGGAAATGTTGTATTTCCCGATGAGCATCTGTTAGGATGGAGAAAGAGGAGGAAAAGTTATGTCTTCGTAATTTGATCTATTTCGTTCCACGATCCAGCTCATCAAGGCCTCGATGAAAGATTAACCATGGTTGGCAACGTCTTGGCCGAGCGGGGCGGTCGAAGTGCTCACCTTTTCGATATATTGGAGTGTGCTTCGCCGTCGTCCTTCATAATCGCTTTCGAGAGCGTCGAAAATCGCCGCCCCGACCAGAAGGTAAGTTAAGGTACAAACAATCAGCGACAGTGTTCTTATGTTTTGACGCTTCATCATGGTCGAGATGAGGTCATCCGTCGGATCTACAGCTGTCGCTTACGTCGAAATGTTGCATGTGCGCTAGAAATTCCGGGTGAACAGCAGCTCCATAGCTGCATCGACGGACGCGCTGTTGTTGGACGGCAAGGTAGCACTTGACCACGAGCTTTGGCGCCCACGTAAAAGTACAAAAAGCAGATATCTAGAGACTTCCGAGCGGGCGGCAGCTTCTTCTTCCTGCAGCAGTCCGCATGTTCGGACATGCGACCGGATCTTGCAGCCGGAAGGGACTTTGCTTTTTGTATCCAAAACTTTGAACAGCGGAATTCTCGTTTAGGCGGAATTTTTCCTGATCTTAGCGGCGACAGCCACGGACGGCGTGACGGGCGACCGTAGTTTGTCGATGGCAGATGAATCTTCCCCGTTCGAGGGACATGGGGCTCGCGTCGTAGAAACGGGGTCCCGCTCAGGTGAGTCAACGAGCATCGAGACGACGGAAATCGGGAAGAACTTGAAATCAAACAACAATAGCGAGTTCGGACGGGATTTGAAGAGCGGCTTTTGGCAAACAAACGTTTGAACCTCAGGGCTCTTGAGGTATGATCATCGGGGGGAATCGTATGTTGGGCACTCTCAACGAACGACAGCGGGATTGGATATTCAAACAACCTGAACGAGTTCAGAATGGCGGCGGTTTGGAAGGAGCTTTCATCCGATTCGAGTCATCCCGGAAACCCTCGAGTGTAGGAGGGCCATGGCGCAATTCAGTAACGTTTGATGATGACGACGACGACGATGATGATAACGGCGGTGACGCTGTCGTTGATGAGGAAGAGGAGGAGGAGGAGGAGGAGGACGACGACGACGGCGATGGTGTTGTTGATGTCGATGATGATGATGATGATGAGGAGGATGAGCTGTCGACTCCGTGTTCAGCCTACTAAAGGTGATGGTCCTCGACGAGCGAGCAGGCGAGCGAGCGGGCGAGCCAACGAACGAGGTCTCAGCACACTAACTCGTAACGTTAACTCCGGCCGCCACGCTATTCTCTCGCTAGCGAGCCACGTTCACGCATCGACGAAGCGATTGCTCCAATTTCCTGCTAAAAGGTCTTAGGACTTTCTACTTCCTCTGCTCTTCGTCCCTCGATCCTGTTGCTAGCGGGGTTCGATTGCTCCAAGGTCTGAGTATACGGTGTCGACTGTTCGGTGGACTGTTCCACTGCGACTGTCGTCGTAGATCGCAAGCTGTAAAAAGCTCGAATACCTTGGCAAACAAAGCTAAAAACGCCACTTTCTATTCGTTGCCGTCGCTTCCAACAGGTTGCCGGAAATAACATCCGACCCCAAAACGTTTTGATAAGCTTGTCGAACGCACGAAATTGTGACGGCTAGCTAGCTGCGATGCGTTTTACGTGGGCTTCGTGAAACGAGCGAGCGGAGCTCTTGCCGTCGACGCCAACGACGACAACGACGTCGACGTCTGACCGCAGTCTGACACCTGAAACACAAAGAAGCTTTAAGTTAGTCTCAATGCACTCGAAGATCAATCGTTTTCGTCTGACGGCCGAATCACTTCGCTCAAACTCTTCGAGGCAAGATATTTCCCTTTCCGTGATTTTGATGGAGCGTCGAGCTCCGAGGATATTCTGATAGGCCTCCTGGTACATGATTTGATTTTTCCTTCCACTGCATACATTCTCTGCTGATGGGAGATACTTCGATCCGACTTTCTTCTCGATGCTTCGAGCCATACATCTCCGGGGAAAAGCCTAATGAGCCGTTTTGCGGAATCGCGCTCTGCACCACTCCACAGATATTCGTTCACGGCATCTGTGTTCCTACTGCTCTGACGCCAGACCCATATGCGGTCAGCGGAGAGCTGGGGAGCGCGGAACAGAAATGAAATCGGAGAAAGGGGCCTCATGGTGGAGCGCGTGACGACGTTGGTCGAAATTCGACTCAAATAACTCAGCTTAGGGCTGCGGAAGCTGCTGAGAGAATGATGAGCACCGCTCGAGAGAACCTTGAAGACCAACAGCACCAACAAAAGCAAAGTTTGTTGAAGTCAGTCACCGGCAAGGGCTGGGGTCGGTGGTGCCCGCGATCGTCTTCGATTGCACTGAGCGTCCATCCGAGACCGAGGACGGGACATCGCTGACGCTCCCCTCGATTTTGAAGCCAGCTCCCGAAACGATCGAGTGAGCGAATCGTCAAATTAATATTTTTGAATAATGAATCGGTCCAAGCGTCCGCGCCTTCCTCACAAGGTCCACGGCTCGAGCAAGTGTCCGATTACTTCTGAGAAATTATCTGAGCGAGCATCGCAAGATTTCAAGTCGCTAAGTTAACACGGATCTGTCGGCGATCCGAACCTCACGGCAGCCAACGTGTCCCTGCTTTTTCTCAATGTATTTCAACTTCGGCAGCAGAAGACTCCAATGGAGAAACGGGCTCGTCTCCCCGATGGGAGAGGCCCCGTCAGACTCACTCGGAGGTCGTCCGAAACAAGGCGGCTATTCAACTCGGGCCCGAGAGACAACGAGACGTTTTTGAAAAGTTATACCTGACACACGAAGGTCAGGAATGGAGTGAGAGAAAGAGACGGACAAGGATAGGACGAGAGAGGGTTTATGTCACATGACGTCGAAACAAATATGTTTCCTCCTCGGACGGAAGTGATGAGCGAGCATCTTTCCGAAAGCCCGACCGGCTCCTTTTTCTTCCCACAGACCGTCCTGGACTCATTTCTCTGCTCTTGTGTAGGTTCGGGTGGAACTCTTATAGACTTCCTCGGATGTGTGAAGAGTTTCTAAGGATTAACCGCACCTTTCTGAAAGCGCACTTCCAGTGCGCATCTTGCATCCAAGGTTCCAGAATAGAAGCTTGAGAAGTCAAGATAGAGGATCGGAGTTTCAAAGATAGGGATCGGAACTCAGAATTTTCTCTGCTTGAGCAGTTCCAAATGAAAGATTGAGCGAGGTTTGGATGACAGCCAAAAGTTCCAACAAAAAAGATAGCCGAAGATCAAAAGTTTCCGCAGACAAGCCTCGTTGTAGTCAGTGTATACGAGTGTCGGATTCGCGCGGTTCACAGGTTCCGCGCGACCTCTTGCCCAGAAGGGAAAACGTGTTTCTCCCGAATGATGTTAATGCTTCTGCCTCGACAAAAGACCTCGGGCGCCCCTCGGTGCAGCTCCTTTTGCAGCTTTGCGCCGCAAGCATTGTGATGCTCTTTTGTCTGAAATCCCAGACCTTTTCTTTCCCGTTCTTCTGCGTTCTCGGGCTCCAACCGGGCGCGGAGGGGATATTTGCCTCGCAAACAAGACATCCGGACTCACAAAGAGACATTGCGCGTTCTGCGAGCAATCCGAACGAGAGATCCAATCGTCTAATTTGTCGTCGTTGTAATGGGATCGCGCGATTGTGGAGCGAAGCCGTCAAGCCCAGCAACCGAACACAACCGCGTGCCACGGCCTGCTGCGGGCTCCCAGACTTTGAATACCCATCGAGGGAAAACCGTCAGAGAATACTGAACGTCTACCTCGATCCTTGGTCACTCGAGAGAGTCCCAGGAGGATAAGGAGCGCATTTGGTAGGGTTATTAAGTGTGCCACGGAGTCTCGTCAGTTTTCCCTGCGTCGCACTCACTCAGTCGAGACGGCGGGCGGTGGAGGAAAACAGTTACTAACGTTTCTCTTCCGAGCTCAAAAGTTCATTCTGTCCCATATTTCCACGGAGACAAAGTATGAGCAATGCACACGAGGGCTCGTCTGACTTTATGGGGATTCGTCTCCGGAGCAGCAGTGCTCGGGTTTCGAGGAAAAAAAACTCGTTCGAGAAAGATCGTTAACAGCGGGCACCGCACCGCAGGCGACATGCTGAAGACGATCCAAGTCAGCAGAATTTCCGTAATATGAATCGTTCACCACGACGGGAGGAAGCAGAAGGAAAAACAGCTGTTTTTGACTCCGCGGTCGAGTCCGATGGCTTGATCCCGGACCACAAAACGTCGCCACGGCCGCCACCACCGCATCCGCCTAGCGAGTTGGCCGGCGGCTCTCAATTTGTTTCGTTGTTTACCCTGAAAATATTATGCCAGCCAACCAGCCAGCCAGCTAGCCTCTCTGCCTGCCTGCCTGCCTGGCAGTCAAGCGACCAACGTCAAGGTCATAGCCTTCTTTTCTCGACACTTTCGCTCCTTGCTCAAGCTAATTCATGGTACAACGTTAGACACACAGATAAGCCGAATATGGAACACACATAGAATCCAGTGTGGATTGCTTTCGCCTGGCTAATGGACTATGCTTTGACCCAAATATCACGCAGCGACGTGAGGTTGAGGCCGAGACGTCGAGCTACGGGAGTTTCGAGCATTTCGTGCACGAAATTTTCTCCTAAGGCGTTCACTTCCGCTCAGAGGCGCCGATATTCGCGACAGAGCACACTTTGAGAGCAATTTCAGGAGGTATCAGGAGGTTTCACGCTGAGAAATCACGATCGATCGCTGAATCGGGACTTCGAAGTCGTCGACAGGGATCCAGGAGCTCTGCACGAGGAGATTCAGACGAATAATCTTAGTTAACATCGCACGATTGCATTCATTCGCTTCCTCCGTCCGATGGGAGGATGTTCGTGATAGGAGAGAATATCGACACGTGGAATCGAAGCAGCGACGGAACAAGGCTGTGGGAATTGGCAACGAACGACGAGCTCCCAATCGAGGGGGCGATGAGGAACGTTTCGTAATCGTATGCTTTCTTTCTCCGGAGACTTCATCGTAGAACCTCGTCCTTAAGTCCAACATACGCTCGTACGAGCTCCAAGGTTGTTTCCATCTTTCTCGCTTCGTTCATCCGCTCTCATCGGCTCCTCGTCGTCGACGTCGTCATTGTGGAGAGATTCCACCATCTATCTAGTCGATAGCATCCGTCTCAAGAAGAGCGGAGGAACGGGATCTCGACTCAATGAGCTCCGAGTGGACTTCGTCGCTGTTAGACAACCGCCCCCGACGCGCGAGTTGTCGTTGTCGTCGTCGTCGTCGAAGCTATCCGGAACTAGGGAAGAGTCGTTCGGAATCATTATCCGGAAAGGTCAATCAGAATTCAATCGGCCGTCGCCGGTGATTTGGCGTCTTCATCAGCGTCGTCCATTGTTTGACCTTCGGGCATGCGCTGACTCGTTCGAGCGCTCGCTCGCTCGCTGGCTCGTTTACTAGAAATCTCATTCCGCTAAAAAGATCAAGAGGCACTAAAGCCCAACGCAGTTTGCTCTCTTCCATCTGTTGACGTCACGACATATGAACCACGAGCGTGGAAAGGCCCGTGGCCTGAGAGACGAACGGAGGGCACCGGGGAAGGCTTTAATGTCTCCCACACTCTCAATACACCGTGTAGACGGGCGACCGGACGAAATAGCCGACATATGGAGGAACCGACGCTCGGAGGAACCGACGCTTGAAGGAACCGACGCTTGGAGGAATTGACATATGGGGGCACACAGGAGCGTGAAAGGCGAATATAATCGTGAAATAACAGAACCGCGCCCAGTCGACGACGCCACTCGTCGTCGTCGTAAACGCGTAAAATTTCATGCTACGCCTTTCGCCGAATGACTATGAAATGCGAGTTCACACGAGCATGCATATCTGCCTCGACCATAGAATCAGCTTCCCACCGAAATACAACAGCAAAATCTCATTCAGATTTCGGATCCAAGTCTCCAGCGTTTTCGATGGAGGCAGCTCGTACGCATGGAGCCAGAAGATCAAGAATCGAGGAAATGCTGCATTTGGCCAATCCGAAAAAAAACGCGCGCCACCACACCAATCCTTGGTAGGTATCGGACTTGGTTTGGAAGTTGCGGATTTTGCTGCAGAGCTCAAAGCATCGATGATCTCCCTGGTGCTGAAGTGAACGATCTCCTCTCGTTCGAGGGTAGAATACAAACGAAAACCGACGAACTCACGGTGGGCGGCGTCGAAACTCTGAACGCTTCGTCGAGGCGAGCTTCACCGTTTTGGCCCGACTTTGAAGGCGGCTAGCACTTCTTCTAATTGGTTGCTCTGTAGAGTTGCGGAAACAAGAGAAGAAAGTTTTTATTGCGATGGTGGGGTTGGTAGCAGGAACGACAACAACAACTATAGTTTTGTAAGCGACGCTCGTCTCAAGGTCCTGACCAACGAATCGTTCCCCCGCTCACGACCGCCGCTCCTTCATTGTTGTCGTCGTCCACCTAAGTTCGTAAGAGAGAACAAGGCGTTCGCTGCTAGCGGTGTCCCCCATTGTTCTGCTATTTGGGCAAAAGCTCGGACGACGACGAAAAGGACGCCAGAGTAAAAGTAGGCGGGGAAGTAGGGTGAAGCGTAGAAGGACTCCTCAGTCCTCGCCTACCCCGCAAGACAAGAACACGGTCATTCCCGCAGAGGAAGGGCGGGAGGCGGATAACCGAACGGGAGGGCGGGCGAGCGAGCGAGCGAGCGGATAGACAAATGAACCGCTCGCCGACAACAAAGACGACCGTTGCGAACGCACGTACTCGGCGAAGAACAAGAGGATTGACTAATTCGCGAGTTTGGCGAGCGAGATATTCAATATGAGCTTAAAAAATGGCATCATCCGTCTCTTCTCCGGGCCGTGCTCCCGAAGGAAGAAGGGGAGGATACAGTTTCGCGCAACGTTGGAAAATTCACGCGCCGTGGCTGTGCGCGTTCCGCGGAGTCAGTTTTCAGCGCGGGAGTTCTTTCCAGCATGGAGTTGCGTGGTATAGTATAGTATAGTATAGTATAGTATAGTATAGTATAGTATAGTATAGTATAGTATAGTATAGTATAGTATAGTATAGTATAGTATAGTATAGTATAGTATAGTATAGTATAGTATAGTATAGTATAGTATAGTATAGTATAGTATAGTATAGTATAGTATAGTATAGTATAGTATAGTATAGTATAGTATAGTATAGTATAGTATAGTATAGTATAGTATAGTATAGTATAGTATAGTATAGTATAGTATAGTATAGTATAGTATAGTATAGTATAGTATAGTATAGTATAGTATAGTATAGTATAGTATAGTATAGTATAGTATAGTATAGTATAGTATAGTATAGTATAGTATAGTATAGTATAGTATAGTATAGTATAGTATAGTATAGTATAGTATAGTATAGTATAGTATAGTATAGTATAGGCCAGAGGCGGAAGTATACTCGGCCACAGATGTTGTATGGGACGAGAAATGTGGCGTGAAAATTTCGAGCCCCATCGCGGTCTTATTGCGCCGTTCATCCGTTATGAGCGTTCGTATGTTTATGCGTTCATATGTTCATTTGAGCGTTCCTATATTTCATGTCTCTGCGTGGTCGCTGAGGCAGGCTGCCTCCAACGACGGTATGTTATAAAGAGCAAGGCGATTTTACAATTCATCATCGTTCACGACAAGAACCAGCTACAAACCCTTCCCCGCTTCGTCTTGGAGCAACTCTCCCTCGCCTCCGTCGCTCCCTTGAGGGATTGGCGACGTTATTGGAGCAGAAATCATTGTGTTCCTTGTTCTTTAGACTTCCATCATGGTCGTCGGCTGAATCCAACGGAGGATACCGGACGACCCCATTCAGGCTCGCGAACCTCGCGGCGCGTACTTTCCGCCCCAAATTCTTAAAAAAACACCGACCAAGAGAATCCCAATCCGAAATCATTCGGACCGACATTTGTGGGATCGTAAAACACGAGGACCGCCATCCGGGAGCAAAGAAAAACACAGAAACTGGAAGTAGAACTTGTCACAGATCGAGAGGAGCACCTGGGAACAACTTCGTCCCCGACGAAATCCACTCCCAAGCACCTTGCAGCAGTCATTCCGTGAAGCTTTCCGCTCAGCGAACCGGAATGGTCGACTGTAAAGATGCTCATCCGCGCTAAGATCGATCGAAGGTCAAATTTTGAGACTTCAACGCACCTGTCGTGTTTTTGAGACTTTATCTCAACTTTGTAGCCCAGTTCTGTGAGTCCTTGGCCTGCTGCATCGAAATCCCTGAGCGAGGCGTCTACTCGCTCGGATAAGATTCCGGTCCGTCCGTTCCTCCGTGTTTGTTGAGCTCTACAGTTGAACGACGGTGCCAGCAAACAGGGGAACGCCGTCAGCATTTTGTGCCAATACAACGACAGTCGGTGGTGGTGGTGGTAGTGATGCCGGAGTGGGTACGGCGGCGTTGATGGCGATGGTGAGGACTGTCAACAAAGTCAGTGCCGCCGCCATCGTCGTTGTTGTTGTCGGCGTCGTCCTGGACTATTAATCAGGACGACAAGCCATGGGGAGACAGACAAACTGATGGACGAAAAGACGACGTGGATCAGCGGGATAAATGAAGCGCCCCCTGAAGGCCAGCCGCAAGCAAGCAGGCAGCCCGGCCGGTGGACCGGCCGGCCGGCGTTATAAACGGCAATGCAAAGCGCCGCCGTAATCAACGTCTTTCTGCACTCCATGGATCCGTGGTTGGGTCGGTGAGTGGCTCAGTCGGCTAGCTCGCGAGGCTTCGCTCCGCTGTTCCCACCACGCTCACCGGCCGTCGGCTGCTCATAAAGCGCATCGTTCAACGTCACGGTTCCTTGCTGAAGGCACTTTGAAGGCACTGACGAAGCCGTAGTCGTCAGCCGCACGGCACGAAGTCGCCCCAGACAGAACGCCTCCAAGCTAAGCGGAGAAAAAGTAAGCGCGTTCGACTCCGTTGGGGTTTTGCGAGATGGATAAAGAAGAAACGGAACGAAAACGCTCTCCCGGTCAGAGTTCTCCCGGATGGTCTCGGCGGTGGTGACGTCCACGACGTCGACTAAAATGAGGACCACCCAGAAGAGACCGGCGGACAGCCGCGGTGGCAGGAGAGGAGCTGGACAAACGGAAAGAGAACTTGAATGACCAGGAGCATGAACAAAACGAAAGGAAGAAAAAAGGAGGATGAAGCTGAAATGAAGTCTTCCGCTCGACGCCACACACAATTTCGGACGCAATTCCCGTCGACTCTACGACGTTACGTTGTTGCGGCTCGCTGACGGGCCACTCTCCCCATTCCTCCTGGCTGGACAGCTCACGCTGTTTCTTCGTTTTATTCTCCTGGAAGTTCTTCTGACCTCAACGACGACGATGACGACGAGGACGATCAACTCCATTCAGCTGGCGCGGATCCTTCCGTCGAGCATTCGGAGTGGATCCTGTTCCGAAATCATGTTTCCGATGCCCGCTGAACCCTAAAGAGCTGAACAAGTGGTTTCGCCACGAAAATGGGAGAGGAAAAAAAGGACGACAGAAGCCGATCTTTCCAGTCCCCGCCGGAGGACCCCGCCGGAACGATGCTCAATTGATCGGATCAGTGTTATTCGGCGATTACACATCCTGGTTCAGCTCATCGTGTTACGCCATCGGCTCCAAAAACGCCGACGTCCTCAGCGTCCTAAACGACCGGGGAACATCAATTCGAGGTTTAAAAAATCCAGGAGCAAATCCCTGAACAAGCGAAGCCGAGCACGTTCCATGTCCGCTGGAGGACAGGTTGTCGAGCTGGTTGACTCGGTTAGCTTGGGCGGAAATGTCAGAAAGCTGTTCGGGTTTTTGGATGCGGTCTGCCCGGAAGGATCCCGTGAAGACCCTTCCGGGCTTTCGAACGAAACGCAGAAGAAGGAAACTGGAGGAGAGTAAGGTCAACGAATACTTTCCATGCGTTCGATGTCGTCCACGTCGACGTCTAGCCGTGGCTCGCGTCAACATGTCAGATAAACATACCGACCGAGTGTGCGGATAGAGAGAATGGAGAGCACTAAGGGACCGAATTGCTCCGAAAGGTGCTGTCGTTCCATTGTCTCCGGCAGCGAGAATTCGCCCCAGCGATGGATGTAGTGGTTGTTGATGATGCGGTGCACTAAGACCCACGAGGTCTGCTTCCTGGTCGGTTCGACCGTTTTTCCTCCGTCCGTTAGGCTCTCTCAGGGTCTGTTTATGGCCCTGTCTTTACGGGAGTGTGTTCGCCCGGCTCGCATGACATCATGAGTTCTCTCCGAAGAGCACAGCCATGTCGGGACAGCGGGAACGTCCGCTCGATGGAGCCGGAAAAGGTCCTCGTTTCCCCATCCTTCCGTTGAGCTGGAACGCTCTAGCTGCGCCTTGTAACTTGCTCCGCAGTGCAGCAGTTCCTCGTCGTCGCCCTCGAAAAGTCGATAACAATGGTCAGTCTGTCAGAGATAGACGGGGAGAGATAGAGTTCTCGTGGCTTCTTGCCGGAGATGAATGGCCGGTGAAAACTCGAACCAATCGAAACCAATTCCGTTCAAAGCTTCGTCCTCTGTGAAAGGGACTCTCTCGGCCGGCTGGTCCATAGCGGCCATAACAAGTCGAACTCGGCGACAAAAAAACATCGTCGTAGGAAGCGCAGGGGAACCAGTAGGGAAATAAGCTCTGCGGAAACACGTTCGTCGAGGCGGGTTGGGAACGAATGTCAGCGTGAATCTGCAGTAAATCCCCGGACTTGGGAGGAACTCACAACAACCGAGGTGTGCTGGAAGTAACCACTTAGCTCGTACCCGATACAAGGCGAGCAGGACTGAACTCTCAGGGTGTATGCAAGCACTCCTGGATTTCAACTTCGACTTGACATCCTGCTTGCATCTCAGCGTCATCTTGAGACTTCGCGTGGGGAGGAAGACGGACGGACGTACGAACGAACGAGAAAACAAAAACGGAAAGCGCTCCGAGATGAATGAGTCCCTGGGAAGGTGCTTTGCTCCGCGGAAAGATTCGTTTCACTCTCCGAACGGGAATATCACAATTATGGCGGCTATCAATCATGACGGCCAGACTACCAGGATTAATCACCTCCACCGAGGAAAGTGGGGCAGCAGACGCGAGTGGAGGTGAAGAGCAACTCGCACAGCGAAGCAGCCGGACGGACGGACGGACGACCGACCGAGGGAAATGAGCGCGAATAGTTGCGCCCCGAGAAACAGTTTGTATTGAGAAGATCCTCCTCACTCCCGGAGTGGAGGCGCCTGCCGCTAGTGCCGAAGAATCCCCTGACCGTGCCTGACGTAACTCGAAAGACTGAAGCTGTCCTCCCTTCTCGTTCTTTGGACATTTGTACCCCACTATACTCTCTAGTTGGAATTTCCGCATGGCATCGCACAAGTTTCTGGACTTGGTTTTGGAATATCGCGATCAAATCAGACGGAATCCACTGCTGCGAACGCTGGCCGTAGAAGTTTCGGAACGAGGGCCGGTAGAAGTGGCGGACTCCGTTCCGCGGTTCGTCCGTTACTGACGTTGAGATGCTTCGTTAGTAAATCAGCGAGCTGAGTAGAAGACGCAAGCTCACAAAACCAGAGTAGACGAGAGTCGATTAGGTCGTTACACCCGCTTATACACATGCCAAATCCAGATCATAATTTATGGCCCGACCAACTTTCCGCTGTATAAAAAAACATCGGCCGACAGCCGACCCAAGAGTGTGGATGGATGGATGGATGGATGGAAAGAGAGGAAGTCAGAGTCTTTTCAAGGTTCTCGCCGAGAAACCTAGCGGTGTTCCCTCGCCGGGGGCTCCCGAATTCACTGATGAGAAGGAGTTCCTCCCGGGGATGTCCAAGACGCATGAACCACACCAGTGAAGAACAAAGAGGGGGTCAAATGGGATGAGCTGGGACGAAACCAAGAGACGGAGCGGGGAGCGACAAAAAACGAGCAGGGGAAAACGGATCGACTCGACTCTTAGTAGACAAAGAAGAAATTCCCGCTTGCGAAATAGCGAGCAGAAGAACGGAATCGCCCCCACGGTGGAATCCTCACTAAGACGGCTCTGCCGCCGGACAGCACAATACCAGCCGGTGGTCGTTCGCCTTTTGTTATCGGAGCCAACCTAGTTGGTTTTCCTCACTTTTTTCCCCGATGGTTCCTCTTTCTTTCTCTCCGTTAAATCCATTGTTACTCCTAATTCCTCTTTCGCATTCTTGCCGATCTCCTTAGGAACCTTCACCACGTTTCCCTTTTTGCTACTTTGTATCGGCCAGCTCCTCGTTTTCTCACTCTCGGTTCTCCTTTTTATCCTCCTCGGTTTCTGACACTTTTGGCTGACCTTATGTCTTTCTGGCCTCTCCAAAGCTTCCTCATTTCTTCGGTAGGCCTTTGGCGCTGATCCGCATGGATGTTATGACATTGCTCTCGAGACGTCACCCGAAGAAGCGAATGAATAGGTAGGATGAATTATTTCTCCCCATATTCCTCCAAATCTTGCCGATCTCGCTGTGTCGTGTTCCCCTCATCTCTTTCGATGTGTACTCTTCGCGTTATCCCTTCCGAACATGATGTTTTGCTCCGCTTCTCGCCCTATCTCGCCGTCTGCTGCCCTCTTGCAACTTCTCGAAGGTGCTTTGCGCTACTCGTCGTACTCTCTCTTTTCTCTCACTTCGTTTGCTCTCCTGCCGCCTCCGCGTCTTCCGTGGACAAAGTTTCCTACGGGCGTAGTGGGACCGTTCGTTGTAGTTCATCCTGACGAGGGAAAACTCCACCTCAAATTCGAGTTCCTCCACAAATTTGACAAGTGCCAAAGGTTTGGGTCACTGGGGTCCGAAGTTTGATTGTCGACTGCGGAATCGCGCCGAATCGACCTCAGGAGATGTTGTCGCGCTTCGGAGAGGGGGTTGAAAGTTCGATCGAGAAATTTCATGTTGGTTGAATTTCGAGCGTCCTGGTTCTGAACTCGACGGACGTCACTCTCCCGCGTTTGCCGCCGATATCTCCTCCACTAATCTTGATTATTCCTTCGTTAGAGTTCCCAGCACATCCATCTACGGTGTCCGGGATCTGGATTTGGATTAAGAGCTCCACAAAAAGAAACTCAGGCCCTTTGGTCGGTTATTCGGCATCCGATCGTTTCCAGAACGCCTCATCACACAAAGGTCGTCCAACATCGCGGTTCGACTCGCACATTTGCGGGCGTTCGTTCATTACGTCCTTCCGCGTCGGAGATCTTCAGTACAGTTGTCGCAGGTTCGTCTAGCCACCGAGCCAGAGCCAGACAAACATTGTCTATGTGCACGACGATACGCTCTGTTACATTGTCTGAGAACCTACTCTCGGACTCGACCTCGGTCTAAGCGAATCCTCCATGATCGTGGAACTTTCTTCGCAAATTTTTGAGCCAGGAATACGACTCAGCAGGCGTCCGACCCTCTTGCGGCATCGCTTGCAATCGCTTCAATATGGTAGGCTGCCCATGTCCTTGCTGCTGACGCTGCAGCTGCTGCTGCACCCATGTTGCGCACACAGAGTAAACACAATGGAGAGATCTCGATCAAACTTCCGCTGGAACTACTGCTGTTGCTCAATCGTACATTCGATCCCGGAGCAATGTGTTTGCAATTCAGACGGTATGAGCTCAGAGGGGGTATTGCCTCTCCACTGGGCCAACTCCTTGAGCAGTGGCCGAATTCTTCGATTGCAGGCAGGCACTGATCTCGGTGTTCTTGGAGGAACACGTAACTGCAATCGTTGCGCGACCCTGGTCTTCAGGGCAGCGGAATTGAATAGCATTTCATCGGGTATGCTCAAAGTTCGGAGGAGGGGAAAGCGCAGAGGAAAACGGTAGGAAATGAGGTAAAAAAGGAGAAGAAGTGAGGGAAAGACGGAGATCGGAAGGAGTGAAAGGAAGGATTGTGGTGGAAGCCAGTGATGATGACGGAGGGGGCTGTGGGGAGGAGTAGTGATATAGGAGCTCGCACTGAAGGAGGAATGAAGGGACAGAGAAATAGGTCAGAAGAATAGAGAGAGGAATAATCGAAGGAACGAGGGATCGAGGGAAAGGAAAGTAGGAAGAAAGGGGAGAGGGAACCGGGAGAGAACGAATCGACTAGGAAAACGACAGAGAGTCGAGGGGAAAATCAATTAAGACATTGGAGGAGAACGACGAGAGGAAGGGAATAAGAATAGGAGCCCGGAAGTAAGATAGGGATAGGGCACGCCGCAAGAGGAGGCAGAGGAGTGGTATAGGAGCAAAAAAAAACAAGAAGAATATGGAAGAGGTCCGGGGAAGAAGGCAGAAGAGTGCAAACGGGCAACCCCAAAACGGGAGCGGAACGGGGAAGGAAAGAAAAAACATGGCAAGAGATCCCTCTCTATACAAGCTCGAGTACGGAGCATCGCTGTTTTACACTCTCACGACAGCCCTCGAACGGGGAACCGGAGACAAACCTCTCTCGCCGTTGCCGTTGAAGCTCATTGACAGGCGGGACGACACTGTACGGTTGCCCACGGTGATGAGGTCGTCGCCGTCGACGAGAACAACGACGCCACACTCTTTTGTTCAGAGCTCTAGAAGATGGCCAGCGTTGTTTGAGAGTTGGCTTTTCGAGCTCGAGAACATTGACTTCGCCCACGGAACGACTCACTGGGCGGCCGAACGTTCGCTCTGTCCCTCCTGATCCGTCTGATCGAATTACCGCGCTCTCTCTGTGTCTTGGTCTACCTTCGGCGAGTAATCTAATCTGTAGTCTACGACTGGCGACTGTACTGCCGATCGAGCCGGCTAGGACACCGTTATTCCTTATGAGTATGAAAGCTAACCATCCGACGACCTGTCCCAGGACGACGTTGTCCTTCTGTTCGAGCGAGCGATAGCGAGAACCACCCTCGAGTCGATTCCAGAGCCCGATCCTTGCTCACCGGTCCCTCCGCGTCGGGTTCATGGCAGATGTTGAGCGGTCCGTCCCTTGGACTTCAGTAGCTTTAGGACCTCGATTATTCTTATTTATGGCTGGAAGGGTGCGCTGGTTGCACGAAAATAATCTCTCCCTTGGAGAGTTTGAGAAGCGCTAGAAATCGTCGTCGAAGTCAACTCTTCCCGCGCAAATCTCAGAAAAACTCGCAGATATACGATGGCAACAGCGGGACCAGCTAATCCATCGAAAAGAATCATGGGTCGTTTGACCTTATCGCCCTCCAGCCTTATCGCCAACGGTCCGATCAGGCTCAAAATTGAACCAGTGGTCAGCATCGATCTTTTCCGCAAAAATTCAACGTCACGATAAGGTTTCTCTCGCTTTCCAGGGCTCATCAGAGGATGGCCAGATGACGCATTCGTGACGGCCGCGACATCGACTCCTCAACGCCATGCAACTATCCACAGCTGACAAGCTATCTTTCGCTTCGGAACAATGACACGCAGTTAAGTCTTGATGCGACAAAGGTGCCAGTCAATCTCTTGTACAGTCTCGTCTCCTGTACGCTCTCTCGGCGTCGTTTCCGTTCAGCAAGGGAGTGTAAGGAGGACTTCTACGGAGCGCAAAACTACCGAAAGGGCTCCTGTCGATCGTGAGGGGGATGGGAAAAAGTGGAGTGGCTCCGACAGGGCGCTAAGAGAGACAATGGGGAGAAAAGATAGAGAATACCCGAAAAGAACCTTCGTGCCGGGAGAGGGCAGAATTTGTTGGTTGTCAGAGGGGCTACAGAGGGAAATTTAGAGGGCTCTAAAACTGACATCGGAGGAGAATTCGGAAGAAGAACCTGCAGGTCTTTTCCTGAGAAGAACCACGATGTGAACCCTGAGAAGCCCGATAAGAAAAAGGTGGGAGCGATTCGCAGAGGAACTTGGGAAGGGTTCAGCAGGCTTCTCAACGATGAAAAACGGGACCGAAAGTTCAAAAGCCAAAGTGTTCACAGTTATTGTGTGGACTCCTTCGTCTTTGTTGTTCGTACCGAGCTATGGGAGAGGAAAATCAACCGAGAGATCTCCCTGCCGCCAGACGATCGAAAGGATGAAGGAGCGAAGCGATCTATTGAAAACGTGTTTGCAAGCTCGTGTGCGACACCCCGGCAAAATCGAACAACTCTCTGAGGAATAAGATGAACGGTAAACAGTGAGGAATTTTCCAGCTCACCGAGTGTTCGCTGTATTCACCAACGCCCCAATCGGCTCTCGGATTACCGCTTGATCCTCTAGAAAAGTGGATCGCGATCTCGCACTGTTTGTCACCTGTCGTCCAGAGCTGCGGAGAGCACGAGAGCGTCGCGATTGCCTTGAGAAGATGACGAGCACGATTACGGTCTCGAGCTGGCCAACACGATGAAAACATCTAGAGCAGCAGTAGAGAGGGTTTACTCAGACTTTTAGCAAGAACCGCTTATTCCGCCGTCACAAGTCACAATTGTTACCGCCGCTCAGCTGTCCTCCTCCAATTTCGTCCCCCACGACGAATCGCGGAGGTTTCGTGTCGGGAAGGAGACGTAGTGGCGCGCTCAGGAGACAAAGAGCTCGGGATATTCCGTAGTCATCCGGGTTTATCGAGCCGGTGCGATCCAGAAACAGGGTCAGTCGAGGGCGAAAATAATTAACATCGCTGTTGAACGTCATCGTCCACAATTAAACATTCTCCATACAATATGATTAAACGATGAAGTGGCGCATAATTCATCCGCTGCTCGTTAGACGACCGAGAGCGACGCAGCCACGGCCCTCGCAGGCACTCACACGATCGACTCTCGTCCCTCGGAGTGTTTAATTACTTTATTTTTCATCGTCTGAGCTCGCTCGAGTTATCGGGACCAACCAGCCGGCCACCCAGCGAAGGAAGGCAGCAAGGAGTTCCCAGGAGCGAACGGAATTCAACGTGGATAGAGCGTTGCAGAATCAAGTCGCGCTGTAGTATGTATTGTGCTGTAATGATGATTGCAAATCGAGAAACATCGTTCTGAGAACGTTCCTTTAGGGGCAATTCGTCCACTACGCGATTGCTATGCAACATCATCTATCGACAACCGGAAACCTCTAACGATCGGAACAGTTATAACTTCCCTGCTCCAACCTTGAATGCTCGGTCTGTTCGATGCTCTCCTCAGGATGGTCGTGATGAGACCGGAATGACGCTCTCATCTGTACCTCACTTCCCACTCCTCACCATCAATGATAGCGGCACGTAATTCGTTGTATGCGAGTCCCGCTTATCGCCGCCCATTATCGATTACTTCCCCCGGCCATGATTCAGCGTCGTTCGTCTCACTCATCGACTCCACGGGGTCTCGGCGGATGCTGGACGGTCAAGGCCTAAGAGGGATACAGCGAAGAATGTCAACAGAGAACGTCGTCGGCGTGGCGTCGCTTCGGGAAACGAAATGCTCGATATTCCTGGGGATTTCCATCCAATCTGCGCCGTTAAGAAGAAACGAGGTCAAAGTCCTGTGACCCTGTCGCGAAATATCTTACCTGGAAAGAACAATTCCGACATTAGTTCCTTCGTTTCTCTCGAACGACCAAAATTCCTATCGGGATGTCTAGGATGTTTCGGGCGAGGGACAAGGGACCGCAATTCGGATTTGAGGGGGGATCCCTGCGGGGCAACGAGCTTGTTTGCGCAAGACCGCTGAAGTCTTCAGAACTTTTCAACTGGATCTGATGATTTTCCGCTACGCAGATAAATCTGGCTCTTTCCCGCACGGAATCGGTGCAATTCATCTTCGAAGCAGTGATCACTGAGCCATCTGGGAATTCGTTGGCTCCGTGAATTTCGACGTAAGCTTCCGCTGGCTTGCCAGGTTGATCCGAGAAGAGGAACAACAATGAAGAACTCAAATGAGTCGCTGCTATCATCCGTAGACATTGTCGGCACTTCATCAGCGAACCGAGGCTTCGTCGAGTTTCTGATGAAGCATCGCTCTCTTGGGACTCACACCAGCGATTCCCATTGCACGGCTCCCAGACCGTTGGAAGCAGCGGCCTGCGCGACCGAACGACCAACCAACCAACCGCCTTCCGGCTCGCCAAACCTTTTCAGTGTTTGCATCCCGCCACTACAGCCACCATCCATGATCACATTAGGACGAATCATGAAAATCTCGCTCAGACTTTGCGCAAACGGCGCGTTCAGGGATCACGCACCGGTTACCCGACCCCACGTTGAGCAGCGTTATCTCCAACACCGACGTTCGAGAGCGTCCATTGAACCGCATTCGCCGCCAGCGTTCCAGGCGGCTCGTGCTGTTGCTCGGCTTCAGAATGCGGATCCCGCTGAGCAAGTCGGGCGAGCGACTGCTCACACGCAGTCAAAGTGAGAGGAGCTCGGCGAATGTGCGTTGGCGATTGTGCAAAGCCATGCCTTCATTTACCATTTGGTACCAAATGGGTTAAAGCGTGTGTGAGTGCGGGGCTGGCCGCGCGCGTAAATGCGAGGAAGTATGTCCCGCCAGTTGGCGCTCCCTCAACTTCAAATGGCAGGAAACTGGCGAGCCCTTGAACGGCTCCCGACACCAGCGCAGCCAAACTCGCCGCCGCCGCCGCCGCCGCCACCACCGCCGTCGAGACGTGTCTGCGTGCCTTTGGATGCTCACTCTAATGTTGACTGTCTCCCCGTCGCTCAATCTTTCCCCGCTTCCGGCCGCCTGCTCGTCCGCCCTGTCACTAGTCCCCGGGGTTGGAATGGAGGTTGCGTCAGCGGCTACGAATAGTTTCCAAGGCTGAGACGCATCCATACCTGTCAATGCCAGCTTGTCGTCGCAACTCCTCTATTACTGTAGGGGCTCTCGATATCTCCGGGGAAATCGAGAATGTTTTTGTTTTATGAGATCCCCAGCTGAGCGAAGAACCATACACGCTGCCTGCCTGTCAGTCATTCAGTCCGTCAGTGTGTCGGTTGGTCGGAGCATTTCCCAGAGTCATCCAGCAACTCGAGCTCGGAACCAGACCAAGACAAATGGAGAGTGCTCGGGGTAGGATTGCAACAATGATGCTTCATGCATTCATCAAATCGGAGCAGGAAACAATGAGACTCTCGAAAATGGAAGCCAAAGCCCACGCGGATTCTCCTCATTCAGAGGAACGAGAGTGATGATGGACCCGTGGTTAGTGAGGCGTGCCCGAGCTGAGAACTGGTTCGATGCAGCGACAATAACACTTGCTCTAATGAGCGACCGCTATTACTGAACCATTATCTCCTCGACGATTGCTCGTTCTCGTTTTCGATTCTTCTGATCTTGACTGAGCAAGGCAGTCCATTGTGTTTTCGCGCCGCCTCCCGGCCCTATTTTCGTTTTTACAAGGTTGACGCTGTTCTACTTGTTCCTCTCCTCCCTCAACCGATGCCGAAGCCAAAGCTCACGTCCGGGCCAGGGATGGAGTCTAGGAACGAGGTGCGAGTGAGAAGCTGGTGGCCAGCAGGTCATCGACTCCGCAAATTATTCGCAGATCCCGAGCACATTGAGCAGGCTGAAATCATTCAAGGATACTGTGATTGAGACGTTTAAGGCCGTCGGACCGGCTAACTTCGGTCATCGACCCCAGCAGCGCGACATTTCCCGCGATTATTGCGAGCCGGCGGCCTTAACCTCCGCGCTGTGCTGCGCGAACCACTAATCTTCTTGAGAACCCAATTCCTTTGCCTACAGGTCGTCCTCATCAGCTTCATCATCATCTACGTCACCACCAGGAGATTAAGACTAACGGCATGTGAGTGACGGTGGAAAACTGTCGAAGTTGTTGCTGCTGCCATTATTGCCACCGCCACGGTGATAAACAATCAGTCTGAAGGTCAGCAGTTTCAAGTCATGAATATGAAGGCTCGCTTAATTCATCCCGCAAAGTGGTCCCGCCTGGTGCATCATCAGTCGCGGACAGCAGAGAATGGCTATGGCTACGTTGCATCCCCTCTTCAGGAGCCTCGACAGCATACTGCTCCTGGGATGACGAGTAGCTTCCGCGGAGGTAGTGCCGTAGTTAATCGGCGGCTTGCTGTGGCATCGTTTCCCTTATCATCAGCATCATCGTCCTGATCCAGAAGACGACGAAGCACGGTGCTGAGAGTACTGACCTCCGCGTCACCGCTCAAGGTTCACAAAACGACCCTTCTTCCTCACGTAGATGACCTGGGAATGAATCTCTCGCTCGAGTACGGGAAGCGATCAGAACTGGGAGCAAGAGGAAGGCCGGGAGGGAGAGGTTGACGTACATACACCTTGCTTGCCGTGGGCGATTAGGGGCTTGACCGCGCGACACCATCCTGCCAACCTTGGCACTCATGACAAAGTCGCTACGCTGAGGGAAGAAACCCTTCTTTGGGCCCTCCCTCGGAGCGTTGCCAATCTTTACGTAGACCTCCACGTCACTGTATTCGAAGCCTCTTCAGCTCGTTGTGTGGGAAACCGACATCGACTGCAGTAATCACTTGAGCACTTCACCAGACATCCTACCGCGGCGGAAAGTGACCGTCGGCGGGAAGTCATTGTATGCTGGAACGCTACTTTTGTGGGTGATACGCACACCGTTCACCGAGAAATTCGCTTCGTACAATATTCAAACCTGGCTGGAAATTCTGGGCCGAGAGGCGAATGACAGCAGAGACCACGGCTGCAATCGAAAGCTCCATCGTAGGTTCGGAACTCTCTACTCGAGAAATCTCTCGGCTGGTGGTTCTCTTGAGTCGAGGGCTCCATTGTTTGGGCCAATGACTTCTTTTCGTCACCCTCCGAATCGTCGACCTTTTAGAAGCTTCGCCGCGTCTGACTCCTTTTTTTTCTCTCCTCGCCTCTCAATGCTCAGCACCCATTGTACGCTGGGATGTTTGCCACCAACATCATCAGCAGCACTGGCACCACCACCACCACAAGCAGTGAGCAGCAGGCTTGAAGTATTGCTTCTCTGTTAGCCAAGTAAGCTCGTCCGCTCTTAAGTTCGTTTCGTCGAGGCTCCCTTAGTCGCTAGCTCTGTCTCCGGCTCAAATCCCCATCCTCCACTCAGACACACATATAGCAGCGGTTTATTGAAGCGAGGAGGGATCACTGCTATGGGTTGCGGACTGGCAGTGACGTGGCCACCGTGTTTTCCCTCCTCTTGTGGCTCGTTTCAGTTCTCTGCTCTCCAAGATGACGTTCCTCATCGTCCTTTATTCATGCTAGACGTTCGTGCTGGTGACTGTCTACCAACTCTCAAAACCTCGGCACAGAGAGCGACGCCAACGAAAAGCCTGACTCACTGCGCTACAGGTAGAGGATTACCATGCGCTCCGATACCAACGCTTTGCCAACACAAAACCGTACTCAAATGGTTCTCGCGGGTGGTCCATCTTGGAATTCTGCTTCAGTGATACTGAGCTCGAGTCAGGTGATGAGAAGCAGCCCTCGAGCTGTCAGCGCCGTGTACGAAGCTAATTTCCTGGGGAGGTTGCGTCGAATCCATCGGCCGCGGAAACGTTCGAAAAGTAACTCGACAAGTCGCCCTCGGGGCTCGAGACTTGAAGTGAGTCCCGAGGACTCCACCAGCAGAAGATTCGAAGTGGACGAGTTTTGGTGCACGGCTGGCGTGCTGACTGACTGGCTGACTGACTGACTGACTGACTGACTTGTGGACTAGCTAGCTGCATGCATGCATGCCGTCGCACTCTGAGAGTTTCCCTGGAATGTCTAGGAATTTCGTCCAGGTTCGCTTCATGAGCGAGATTCCATCTCGTCAACGCTCGCTTTCTGCGGACTGCATTCGTATGCATGCAATCCTATTTGGGTTCGGGCTCTTGTTGCATATTCCAACCATGCGAGCGAGCGACCTCGAAACAAATTCTCAGCTCCCCATGTTCTCGGCCGAAGTCCTCACCAAAGTTCTAGCTCACGCTCTGAGCTTACGTTCGAGCCGAGCAGCAAAAGTTTCAACGAAGTTGCTCAGCTCGGCAACTGTGTTAGGTTCGATGGGAGCGACGTTGTCGTCACTTGGATGTCGGGCGGACGGACGGACGGCCGGACAGACGAACAGACAGAACCACCACCAGCACCGTACCTTGTAGTAGCGTAGCGAGTGAGAGACACGCCGCCGCTTGAAACCTAGTTCACGTCCTACTTTATTGAGTTTTCGTCTTGGACGGAAGACCGCCGCCGGTGGCGTTGCCAGGCAGCATACAATGAGAAATATCATTCTGCGCATGAAATGCTTCCTAGCAAGCAAGCAAGCAAGCAGTCGGTCGGCCAGCCAGCCCAGCCAGCCAGGCGAGCAACAAGCGGAGTCTCCCGGTCAACCGACCGAAGGGCCCACCCGGTCGTCCACTTACCCACTCACTATCCAACCGCAGATAGACTAACTAGATGGACAGACAACTCGCCGAAAAACGGATCAGTTCCCATCGCTGCTTTTCCTCCGTCCCCCTTCCGCGACGGAGGGACTTCTTCCAGTGCAGCCTTCCCCGGTCTCCCTCGTCGCCCCTCCGTCTCATGTGGACCATATTGGCCTAGAAAACTGACACCAGCGAGGTTTGGTGAAGAAGCTTCCACCCTCTCGATGCTGCTGTCTGGGGAGGGAAAGCGCCGGAGAATAAACCGACTGACTGAGTGAGTGAGGGAGGCGACAACCAACTCACGATTGCTGCCAGAGAATGTCACCGACTAAAGAGCCGCAAGGTCCGTTGGTTCGTTTGTCTGTCTGACAGCAGAATCATTGACTGTCACTCCGCCTAGCTGTACGAGAACAGACCGATGGGGGAGGCGAGAAGTGTAGAGGAATACGGCGAACTGGGGGATTGCTGCAAGCCACAGAAATCTTCCACAGCATTTCTGCTTGCAGAACGTTCCGCAAAGATTTTCCGCGAGGAATTTCTCTGAGCGAATCTCTCTACTGACTCGCAGTTGCAGTGTTTCCCATCGCAGACGCTCTTTTTCGTCATCGTCCACGCTGCCCAAAACCAATGCAGCTGACGTTCTGTTGTCATTTGGGAACTGACGTATCCTTCTCTGAAGGGTTTTCACTCTTCTTCGCGGCTAGCGTCGCTGGTGGCGGAGACAGAGAGAAATAAGATCAAATCAGAGTTCCTCTCGGTATTCCCTGGCTTCCACGCCGAATGTCAACAATTGTCAACGAAGATTTGTGGCTGGCGAAAGAAACGTCTCCTCGACGAAGCGAACCGAGTCCGCGTCCCTCTGTAGCTTGCGCGAGAGGAAGATCACGGAAAGGAATTCACACCCGGTTCTCAACACATGCTGAAGCGGATAGGAACCAAGTAGAGTTAGATAATATTCATATTTCCAGGGAGCACGAGCCACGTTGCCGCGTTCTTGCGTTCTAAAACTCTCGTCCTGCGATGCGCGATGTAGCGTTTATTATTTCGTTCAATTTTGAGCTGAATAACACTAAGACTGGTTCGAGCCCGTTCGATGAATTCATTCAAGCATGCGCCTTTCCCTCGTCTGCCTTCAACTGCGACCCTCACAGAGGGATAGGGAAACACGACACCTCTTCTCGTTGTCGTCGTCGAGCCACGTTGAAGTTGATAAAGTTCACTGCAAGCGCACGTGAGTCAGGACTTGCCGTAATTAAGGTCCAAGCCAACGACTGTCGAGAGCGAGGATACAGTGAGTGAATGAATGAATCAATGAGTCAACCGTGCACCCGGAGAATATCGTCGGAACCGGGCGAGATTCGCTCCGGGCTATGCCACCGCATGGGAAATGCATGTGCGATTTGCATTCAGGAACACCCAGAGCTCCTGTCTTGTGAATCTACCACGTAGCGCCCAGGGAACGTAAGCCGCAAGGAAACAAAACACGGAACGCGACAGGACCAGAGATCCTTCGATTCCTCAATTCAACAACTCCAAGCTTCGGGTGAGGTTTTTGTTTGTGCAGCGTCGCTGGGTAACTTCGCTTGGAGTTGTGGAAGCTTGCTGACGAATCGGCGGAGCGGATGTTCCTGCCAACCTTTGCAAAGTTTACGTTGAACCTTGTGCACGTTATCTTTCTGAGAGAATGAACAGGAACATCTGACTTCAGGGTGAATATTCCAGACGACTCCGGATTCCGGAATTCCAAACTCCCGTATGAAAGTTGTCAGTACGAATGTTAGTTTCTCAGGAGGAGAAGTCGTTCGATTCTCGTAACGATTGCTAGCTCAAAATGGACTTGGGAAGAGAATACAGAGAAATCCGAGCGGCGAGAAATTCGTGAATCGTATCTGTCTCTCTCGAATTCGATTGCCGGGAGCGAACCGCTTCAGAAGAAGCGGAGGACGAGGGACCGAACAGACCGCAGGCTGGAAACCTAAAACTTACGAAAGTATTTGCGAAGGCGCCGTTGTCGAGACGTTCGCGCATCCTTTCTGTAAGAGTTCGGGGGGCTGAATCTCATTTCAACAGCGACGACAACAAGCCGTCAAAAATTGTATCTTCAATACCCATCCGTCCAGCGGGGAACGCGGCGACACAAGAACGCGACGAAGGCGACTTGATATGAAAGGGAACATCCACGTTGGGAAGAGAAAACTTTCGAGAAAATATTTCGAATCGTCCGAAGCAGAAAACCGAAGCACCCTGAGGTAAGGCAAGCGGAAACAAGCGGGTGGTCGCCTCGCTTCTTGCCACGGGAACGCCCATCGCGTTTCCATAAAGTGAAAGCTCGTTAGAACGACTTCCGTCCGATGGAAGACCTCGTTACAACGACCCGTTCCTCCGTTCCCAATAAGGCACGAGGAAATTCTTTCTAGTCTCTTCTTCTGCCCGACGCGGGTTAACATACAGGGCTCGCGCCACGGCAAAAAAGGAATACGTACTATCCCATTATGCGTGGAGGACGACAAGTGAATCGTCCGCACTAGACTAAAGAAAGTGATGAATCTTTCATCCCCCTTTATTTATGAAATAAAGTGATCGCCTATAAAGGCAGCTTGGAAACCTCTTCAAGGATCTGTGTTCCGCTCCGGATTCAACCGGCGGTGCCGGTGTCTCGAGAAACTGGCACGATCAACAAGTGGTCAAGGTCATATCGAAAACTTCGGGAACCGTCAATTTGAATGGGATTTCCACCGGTGATTTCGTTCACTTCCTTCGCGAGCCCTGTGCGACCCTTGCCGTTTGACCGCGGGCTCACTCAAGACGGAGCTCATTTCCACGAGCCCTCCGAGTGCAGATAGGCCTCGCTGGCTGGAAAGACGGAACCAGCTCCAATCTTTCATGATGGTCATTGCACGATTCGATCCCTGAAACGTGTAGAGCAGAGAAGCACGTTTTCAACTCGACCGGCCGATCGGGATCACCGCTTGGATTTTCCAGAGCCGAACAGAAAAGACGTTGTTCTAATCGGCGAAAAGAACTCACCAACAATGCGCTATCCTACAATAGCACTTTGAGAAGATCTTTTCACCTCTCCAGAAACAGGCGACACCGGGCTTTGCTCTAGCAGCGAAAATGAAGCCTGAGGGTGGGAGAACGTTCTGAAAGGCGGTTGCGGTTCTCTTCTTGCACTAACGGGCAGCGAACGCGTATGCGAGGTTTGTCGCGGAGTCGGAGCGGAGGGGACGTCGACCACGAATATCTATGTCATTGTGCAACTATGCTTAAGAGGCCGTAACAGCTATATACACATTGTTGCTCTTGAAGAAAAGACGCTCCTCCTACGGAAGCAACAACTCGATTCTCCCCATTGTGCCAGGAATCCCCCGTGACGAACAAAATGCACGAAGGTGTAAGAGGAAACAATAACATGAGTGGTGACGGTACCCAACAAACGGCAACGCGGTGCAAAACGGCCTAATCAGCAAAGTTCAACGCTGAAATAATGAAAACGGCTCGGTGGCGCTAGAGCAACTTATCCGCGTAACGTTTTGGGCCGTCAGATGGCGGCCGCATTCCATCGACGAGACACTCCTATTCATGCAGAAAAACATCTGTTCCCCATCCGGGAGAATCATCCGATGATTTTGATAGATGATCACCGATCGAACTTTGCGAGAGATATGCGTTCCCCTTCCTCTCGTTTTTGTTTGTTGCTCGGTTCCTCGGCCGGCCGTATGCGAAGCTTGAGCTGTCCGACAAAAGACCAGCATCCCGGTGACGGAACAGCGCGGAAGAATGCAAGTCATGCGAGAGCGGCGGCGGCGAGGCGGTTCGCCCCTCGATAGATTGTCGTTGTGGCATCTGCCAACTCTCTCAGTGTCTCTCGCAGAAGCTCCCGCCTGAACTTCTAGCTCGACGGATGCAGTTGTTTGCAGCCGCCCACGCCCTACCCTGCCCTCTCCTCGTCAACTGTCTTTCGTTTCCAATCCATCTGCATGCAGCGAGTGTTATATAGGACCTGTTGGAGAAATCGCCCGGCGGGTCTGACGGAGGGTAGCCCGGATTCAGTTGTTCCCTGGATTCAAGGGTCACACCCAGGCTCGTCTCACTCCCGCACACCTGCAGCGCATCCGACGGGCTTTTCGAGTTTGCATTGCAATGTTTCGCAATTAGCGGCTCACGCATCGTTGGCAGAAACACCCTTGGCTGGCGAGATACTTGAAGCCGGAGCCACGATTATTCTGTCACAGTTCGAGTGGGCCAGGTATGTTGTGTGTGTAGCGTGTCGTGTCTAGCTCCGGAGAACAACCCGATGTCGTGACTGCATCAATGGCTACGTCCAGCATGTGTTCGACCGTGGACACGCCCAACTAATGAAGAACTGTTTCGTCCTCGAGGAGTGCAAACGTTTGCGCGTTCATTCGCGCTACCGCGCTGACCCCGTGCGACATCTGTTGGTTGATTTGTTCGTTCGTTCATACTTCGCCCTCAATTCCTCCCGAATTTCTCTCCGGCATCGGCTCCGTGATGCAAACATCTGAAGACATTTGAGAGTCAATCGGGAGTGTCTCTCGGATGATCAGCACTGAACGGAAAAAGGACACGCCTGTGCTTTGTGTCGAAGAGGATCTGATTCGAGAGTAGCCAAGGAGCCTTTCTGCTCGTCAGCTCCTCGATCTCTTCTATCGCGTCAGCTCGGTTTCATCGTCTCACCTTCCCTCGAACGGCTCTTCTGCTCTGGGAAGCGAGACTCGCCGCCGCCGCCGCCGCCGAGAAGGCCAACGCAAAAGGGACTCGACATCCTCCAGTCACCGTAATGACGCTAACTCTTCAGCCGAGCCCGGAACCCTCATCCGGCCACTCATTGACTTCCCTCATTCTTATTCCGCTCTTGTTGGCGGACGTCTCCACAGAGGCACTCCCATGCGTTTTCCTCATGGAAGCGCCTTTGCTCGGCATCCATGCCTTCCTCTCTCTTGGTCAGACTAATCCCGGAACGATCAAACGATTTGTGGGAGTTTCCCCCTCTCTCTGGTAGCAGCTTTGTAGAACGGAAGCCGGGAATGGATGCATCGCGAAAATATTCACGAGCGGAGACACAGGTTGTTTCGGAGCTTCCGCAGAGACACGACCACTCGGGGATTGTTCTTTCGCCGGGAATTCGTCGGCGGGGGCTTTTCATTATTTCACGAAATTGCAGCTTCCGGTAGGAAACTTCTGAGATTTCCTTGTCAAAATAAAGTCCGCGTTTCCGGAGCAGTGGCGGCGCGCCGCCAGTCGGTGCAAAGTCCACAACAACAACTTCAGCAACAACAGGTGCTCGTACCTGAAGCTATCGCTGCGGACCTGGCACTTGACTTTCGGCGGAGACATGTACGACGACCGTGTTTACACCACTTGACCCACATTTTCCGCGCCGTGTCGGCCACGCTTAGAGTAAAATCCGAGTTTCGGCATATGAGCTGCTGCTCGCCAGCAAGCGGGGAGGAGTTCAACAAGATCGACTGCGAAAAGCCCGGGCCCACCATGAAGGTCCACGTCGCCAGCGGAGAATACCGAACGAGGAACAAAAGACACTCAAGTATCTCGGAATTCCTGAGACGTCGTTGATACTATGTACCATCTTCGTCAGAGACGGCGGAAAAATTCAGGAAGAAAGAGGAGGAGAAACGTCCCCAGTGCTTCAAGCGAGGATCGGTTGCGATGTAGATCACACACGCGGGAATTTGTTGCTCGGGATACGACCGCGCGATCGAGAGGGAAGAGCCGAAACGCTTCGAATGGAAACAAATAGACAAAACTTATCTGCATCGTGGGAGGAGCCGCCTCCGTCTCATTTTTCATATTTGAATGAGGTACCGATAGCCGTCAGAACATAGTTTAGTTGTCAGCAAGGATGTTCGAGTCGGAATCAAAATCAATCATAGATCAGAGACCGCGATGACCGAAGTGGTAACCACCTGTTGATCTGACCGAGGGCAATCTGCGAGGAACCTGAACGCTCCCGAACGCAGTCGATACGTGAAGGATGCTATGATTCCCCCAGATGCTACGAAGGATGGCTAACGCTCCGTTCCTATGAGCGCGTTATTGAATTCTCATGATGACCAAAGCCCCCGCACAGGACTTCCTGGTGTTACTGATTGTGCTCTCTTGACCGTCCGGACTCGCAGCAACTCCCACTGTTGGAACGCTTGCTGAACCCGTTTTCGAACAGAACTTGGGTCTGCGACCAGCCGGCTGCGTGGATTTGCGTCGAACACGCCCCTATTCAACTCGAACGACGCATCAGGTCGCAAAGCTCATGAGCCATGGACGCTCGCGAGACAAAAAGCTCACAAACCCTCAAGGAGTTGCGACATAGGCCGAAACAAATGTCAACACCAACCTTGAAGTTTAGAGATTGTACTCCTTTGAAGCTTGCTCCGTGCCGATCAGCTGTGGCGTAAAAGTCGGCACCGATGGAAAGTCCCTAGTTGTCTAAAATCCACTTAGAACTGACACACAACACAAATTCCACTTGATAACATGAGCTAAGTCACGTTTCCACCAGTTCCGTAACGAAATCCTGCATGGACACTGGTTGGCACTGAAACGCCGGCTGCCGGCTCACAGTTCGAACTTCGTAAAGCCGCGCCGGCTGGACGAACTTTTCACCGTTCCAGGGTTTGGAACTTTGCACGCACGTGCAGTGCAAGATAAGCTTAAAGTGCAATGCAACGCATATGGTGAACGGGGTTGATGGATTTTACTCTTGCACTACTCCAGTAATTGGAGCGTAGCGTGCTCGGCGCCAGACACTTGCGGCGGTACACAGACGAAGAGAAAGTGCTCTCGCCGGGTCCCCTCAACTTACCATTTCCTTCAACATCCTTCCTCCACCTCCTCCAGCATCTCTCCACTGGATTGATGATGAGCGCCACCCCGCGAGGAAGGACTGAAGCATTTTTACCCTCGCTGCTACATCTCCTTCGACTTCGTTTCCGCCTTCTCCTTCGTAGACCCTCCTGCGGAGAACCCCTACTGGGACCCCTAAGGAGAACCCCTATGGCGACCCCTGAAGAGAACTCCTTAACGAAGACTCCCCTGCGAGGGCGCCCCTTTTGAAGAGTCCCCCGACTAGCCCCTGAGGAGATTCTTTGGACGAAGCCAGTGGGTTCAGCAAGATCCCGAAGCTTCTCTGTACCTTCCCTCCTCCCTTGCGGCCGCTCATGGGACCGACTGAGTATCGGCCAGCCAAGCGCTCGCGACTCGCCGGTGTCCCCATACGAAGCCAACGGCGCGCCGTGCCGTTGAACCTCCTGCTGCTAGCCCTAACCCCACCCATGCAAGTCACTGGAGCGTCCAACTAACGATCCGGTCTCGTCCATGTCTGGATCTTGAGCAGGCCGGGCCTCTTGCGTCGACTCTCTTCTACCTTCCTCCTTCCTTCTCATCGACAGATCGAGGCCAACCCTCACCCTTTATTCTCGACAACAAACAATTCAACTCTCTTGAAGCGTTCGATCTCCTCGTTTTCCTCCTGACTGTCCATTTATGGGATTAACGTCATCCTTCAGGAGTATCGTCAGCCACCACCAGGTGCCTGTTCCTCGTCGATCTCGCCCATCCGTCGAATGCTGTCCGAAACGAATTTCCTCGGCTTTTCAAACTCCGGGGGGATTTGGAGCTGGCTTCCCAGCTGCTAGGATCGGAGTTCCTGTCGTCCCGTCCTGTTTTTTTTTCTCTGCATCGCAAAGATCCAGTCATTGAGATGGAGTCGGGAAGGATACCGGTGTTCCTGCACGTGGATAACTCGTTCCTGCAACGTGCTCTGCTGTTTACTTCTGAAACAGCTGATTGGGCAAGTTGCGTGGCAAGTGTTCAGCACGTGCTCTTGTTTGACCCGGGGAACCCTTGAGCACTTTCGGATCGATCGGCTGCTGCTCCGGAAGGATCGGCCGCTGTTTCAGTTTGGTAGAAGGAAGGGCGGTCCCGATTTTCAGTTTCTGGCTTGACAGCTACCTGGGAGCGTCTGAGATTTCGCACCCGCAGCACACAGGAACGAATTCGCTCAGCGAGGTAGACAGAGGATTTGACTGAGCTCTGGGCGATCCTCAAACAATGCGCTACGAACGACGCGAGGCACGGAGCTGGAGATCATCTCACCAGGCGTTGATAACCCGCAGATGTGGTTGAGGCTCATGTACCTCGACCGATAGAGGACTATTCGATCGTATGGTGGTTACCAACAACAATCTTACGCAAAATGGTAATGTCGCGTTCGGTCGACTCAAGCACCGAGGATGATTCTCCTGCCCGGGGAAGTGTTCGCCAGACGGGGAACAAACAGGCAACATGCCACAAGCGTAACGGTGGCGATAATCGAAGCGGATACGTGACACGGGAGGGAAAAACCCGAGTCGCGGTGTTTATTAAGTCGACGGCACGATGGCGAACGGCCTAGCGGAGCGATAATTAAGAGCCAACCATCGAGCGGCTTGTTGCGGAATGTAACACAAAAACCAAGCCAGAGTGAACATCGAAAACCCCCGATCCCCACGCGGAAGGTACGCGCTGTGGTGTGGTCCTCATGGAAAAAGGAAAACAGATCGGGAGGCAATTGCCTCCGGCGGCGTTGATAGGAGTTTTTTGCCTTTCTCGAAACCGGGAATCCGCGGCGTTTTAGGAGCTATAGGTACCTCCATCTCGATCGAATCCGGCTCGAGCGAGAAGCCTGGAAGGGATTCTTTGGGAAGGGATTTTCCCTTTCCAAGGAGGACCCGACCGCAATATTTCTGTAGAGCAGAGGCCTGATTGGTCGCGAAAAGAGTTGACAATACAGTCGGACACCTGAGGATCTGAGCGTCATGAAAGCAAACAGACATCATAGAGCTTCGTTGTATTGCCTCAGGCGGTCAAGTAACGAAATTATCTAAGTGATTTGTGCCTAAGTGATCGTGCTTCCAACCGACCGTTGGTGCTTTGTGCCGGCTGATCGAAACGAACGTTCGTCTCGTATTGCACAACTCTTAGCCGACAGAACGCAATCTAGAAAAGGACATAACCTTCTATCACTTCAATCGATCCGACCGAAAGAAGCCGCTGAGAAAAACTTGGACGCCCTTCCCGCATTGAACCGAAAATAAGACGTCCATTGGAGGAAACGTTATTCCAGGAAATGGATTTTCGTTCAGAACAGCGCTTGCCACAAATAGACCAAGTGACGAGCTATAAATTACTTCGGATGCAAACATAGACGAGCCTCACTATTTTTGGAACGGGTCCGCGGGGTCAGAGTCGTGTGTCGTGTCGAATTCCGATGATCGGGGTTTTCGTCAGGGTCCATCATGATGCGGAAGGATCTCTTTCGTGAGTTTCGACTCTCACCGAAAGTCTGAAATGGAGCAGCCGACTAACACCATCAACCTGAACGACCTGGTATGATCCGCGGAGAGCGGTGTTGTCTTGTTCGCTTCATCGAACAGCGAACGAATTCGGTGTTTTTCCGTTCTTTTTCTTGAAAATTGAATTCGTTCACGAAATGTTGTTCCAAACCCTGTGGGGGAGTCGGTTTTCTTCGGTGAGCGGGCGGACAACTCAGCCCAATCCGGAACGGAGCCAACGAAGTGAACTGCAGGACGTTCCTGTCACAGACAAATGGTTCGACTTTCTTTCGGTTTATCTCCCTCTCTGAAGCTCGTCCGCAAACACCTGATATAAACTCCGAGGTCGCAAACAGAGGCTTGCCTGATGCATGATCACCTGTTGCATTCGAAACCGGCTCGGGGCTCATCGATCCGCCCATCGTTTTGGAATGATTCCTGACCTCGCCTGGAAACCTTCACGGCTCATCCGAATATCACAGACTCCCATGCAAAGAAGAGAATCGGAGAACGACCTGACGAAAAAAAAAACGAGACATGAGTATTCCTACGTCCTGCGGAGCACATCCCTGCGGCAACTATTGAGGAATTCCTTCGGCGACGTGTTTACAACTGGAGATTGTTTCGCATCGCTAGGAGCGGCACGCCAGACGAGCTCAACACGGGAGCGTGTTCCGCCACGCGGACATGTAGCGCCGCGGCGGCAAGTCTTTGTCGATAAATTCCCGATCCTAATTGTCACCCGCTTCCGCGTTGCCTCGCACGCACGTCGATTCCGTCAACCGCAGACGAGGAATAAAAAGGATCAACGTCGAGATGCGGGATTGATCCTTTTCAGAGGCGGCCTCGGCGGGATTCGGTGCCCGAGATTTCGGAATATGGCACCGAGTGTACGCGCTCAAAACTCACAATCCCCGCAACTCACAATGAAATGTCCTTTCTGTGCCACTGGATATATTTCGCGCGAGTGAGTGAAAGAGAAAGATCCCACTGTTGTCTTGCGGCCGGATCGAAGCTCTTCCCAAACACGACAAGAACCGAACCAGTTCTCGACTCAGGAGGAGGAGGAGGAGGAGCGATTGTCAAAAACAAGAGGCGGATTCCGAAGTGTGTTCGCGGAGCAGTGTTCCCGCTCGTCTTGCAGCCGAGTGACAATGTCGCATTCGTCGGTGGCTCGAACCGACACAAATAACGGAGAGGAACGCCATTGGGAAGACTTCTTCAACACTGAGTGACACCTGAATTCTTTGAGACAAATTGTCTCAAAGCCAACGCCACGCCATGGGGAGCTTCTCCCCAGAGCCCGCAGCGCACCTTGAAGGATAGCAGTTTCGGTCGAATACCGCTCGCGAGGGTCTAGCCCAAGAGCAATTTTTCCGACTCCCACCCCGAGGGATCGACGCTTCTCTCGTGTCTCGTCTCAAGTGGAGTTTAGGACTCACTCAGTCGAACCAGCCAGCTCAGATGTCGAAGCAACTCGGGTTCAAAGCGAGCGGTCGGACGCCAGTGCATAGGGCGGAAAACGTTCCGTCAAGCTGGACGAAAGCAGTAGGCGTCCACAGCTCGGTCTTCAGTGTCCTCGAGGAACGTTGCTTGCTCTGCTGGCTCCATAATCAGCGTTAATGTCTGTGGATGGATTGAGGCTCCCTGAGCTCGCTCGTCTAGGCCAATAACGCATTCCGCCCACAAAAAAACCCTATTCGTCCGTTGCGTCGTCGTCAAGAAACGCTGCTCTTCCAGAGTCGGCAAGCACCGCCGCTGCCCTTCAAAGATAGTCTCAGCTTGCGAGATGGGAGGGGCGAGATTCAGACGAGTAACGAGTCACTAAAGATATCAGGCGCGCAGAATACTCGAGCACATGCGGGCTCCCAGAGAGCGTTGAATGGACGCGGTCGTTCGGTGCAAAAGAGGTTCTTTCCGTGTTTCTAATCCGAGTCTGTCTGACTCGGATGACTGCGCGTGCGGCTCTTCGCCCAGAACGAACCCGTGGAGCATTCTTCAACTCCGCGGTGATTTATCTTTTAGAGGATGAAGCGCAATATCCACGTCAGGACGATGACTTACCCAATGACTACGTTCGAGCGGAACGTTTTTATCGTAAACGTCAGATTAGAACATCTTCATGTAATTTCGAAAGAACCCCGAAGTCTTTTACGCTTCTGAATGAAAAAACGGCCGCTACCGATCGGCATTGTGTCTGCATTTGGGCGGCATTGTGCCTGCATTTGGGCGGCATTGTGGAATCTAGATGGATGCATACTGCGTCGTGGAATTTTTTCCGGAACGCTGAGGTCGTAATCCTTGTAGGGCCTTTGTTTGCAGGTATGCCCGCATGCAACGTTGTCAATTCCAGCTCGGCCTCGTTAGCCGGATGGCTGACGGGGAAGTTTGTTGAGTTGCGAGCGCGTCTTTTTGCCCTGACTCACGATCGGAGCGATGACTGACGAGAAATTGTCCGTTATCAACGACACCAGAAGCACGAGCGGCGATGAGGAGGTCGACACGGTAGCGGGATAGGAATGGGTTCGGACTTTCGCGTGTCCCTGCCTCCGTTATCCCGAACCACGGAACGGACCTGATCAGACTGTCACGCGAGCGAAGATCGCCACTCATTCATGATAATGCCGTAAACTTTCGCTGGCATCCGCCATTCATCCTCGTCGAAAGTCTCGCACGATCAAGTGTATTACGGGCAACCGCCGTGCGGTTTCAATCCGCTGGGACTAGGTGCAGACTGGGTGTTAATCACCTGACGGTTCTTGTTAAGAACACTTATGACTGAACGTAAACACGCGGATGGCGAGTTCAGTGGAACTGGTGCCGGAGCTGTGGATCGGTCAGTGATAGCTGCAGCTGGGGCAGTCGGAATGCTCCCTACCCGCGAGCGTAGCGAGCGGCACCAACAAGCAGATGCCTACAAGTTATCGCACCAAATGCGCGCTCAAGTCGCCGTCTTGGCGTGTTGGCGTTTTGTGGTTTAAGTCGCCGGGAGTGTTCTCAACAAATACCATATTTCCTTCGAAACAACAAGCTCGCTTAGCGAGTTCAAGTCCTGGGGCGAAAGTTTAAGCTCTTCATTTGGGAAGCGTTCTGGACACAACGTTCCTCCATTATTAGGACCGAACGAAGCTAGCCTCGATCGGAGCTGAACAAAATCAAGCTGGCATTGAACCCATTCTCCCTTCCTTCATCAAAAATGTATTCCCAAGCTCTTCCCACGATCGGCCAGGTTTTTGAAGGGGGTCGTCAAGCCGGCGGATCGCGAATACGCCTTCTGCTGATGCACTCGCTCCGACTGGCCATATTATCTTGCCTGGCTCGAGACCTCTCAAAATCCCCGCTTCTCGAGTGGCAGGTTCCCCTCAAAAGTGCTCATAGCGTTCAATGTATAGATAGCTCCATCGCCGTCGCAACGTGGGAGGGACACCGGGGATACTGATCGAAATATCCGCTAATATCCGCCGAGATGTGTTTTCCCTCCGCGACAGGGAATCTCGAGTACCCGTTCTTGCCTGGAACCCTTTGGGACCCGATTTCCCCCGCGAAAACCCAGAACCTCTGTCAGTGTCGGATCGTTCGAATCGCTGGTGAAGCAAGCTTCAAAACGGCTCTCGAAAAGTATGCACTCGCAATCCAAACACTCGAGCGCCGTCTCTCTTCATCCTGAAGAAAAGAGACGCCTCAACTGTAGCATGCTGAATGCAATCCATGAGGACCCTCTCGAGAAGCTTGAGCGATGATTGAGTAATATCGAAACACCGACTTGAATACATATATTGGAGTGCGTGAATCGGGGTTAATCGTTTCGCATCAGAGCTTTCGCATGAGCTCTCAGCCAACGGCTTGCTGTCGAACTGAACAGTGCTCGCTCAGACTCTTGGAGGAAGTTTTGGAGTCGTGCTGAAATATGAAACGCCAAGGTGGTTCGAAATTCAGCGGTCTCAACATCCGGAGGCTTGAGAGAACCCCTAAGACATTTACCTCTCGACCATCTCGACGCTTCTAATGTCCTGCTCTACTATGGTATGCACTCTACTACACAAACCAAGAGCTGTACACCCTCAAATATGGAACGACGGGACGAGGCAGCAAGCCGAGGAATGCCGTCCGAACATAACCTTCATTCCGGAGAGGAGCTCAAGTCGACGGGGCCGAGGAACTCCTGTCCGACTCCTCTCGATTGCATAAACCCCCGGTCGTGCAAAACAACCTCGGTTACATCAATGATAATGGAAGCTAAGGAAGCTTGGCCGAGAGCTGATGATGTCAACCCCAGGTACACCACTCCGGGTCGCAAGCTTCGCGATGGAAACAGCGCATCGGTTCCAGTCGTACACCAGCTCATGCTCTATTTGTGGCATCTCGGTTATTTTTCGCTCCGGCTCCAGCCCCGAATCCGAAAAGCTATCCGCTGCGCAAAGGGAACACCAGGAATCGATTCGCGAAAAGTCAAGCATGGGGAGCGATAGCCAAGCTAGATAGAGACTCGTCGTCCTGTCGTCGGGGTGATGAATTATGCCACGTGCACCACTCCAACGAACTAGGACGGATAACGTCTCGCCGTAAGCTGTGGTGATGGCGCGCTTGGTGGTGGTCGTATCCCCATGAACAATGATGATTCCGTGTTTGCTCGCTAGCTCGCTCACCCGCTCAGTTCGGATCGGTAGTTGCCGAGTGTAAATAAGTCTAGCAGCACGATCAAGACGTATTTGCCAACCACTCAGTGTATTCTGAAACTTTTCCCAACCAAAACCCTGTGTACATTCCTCGAGCTCGAGCCTTGTTTGTGCAGCCCTGTTGCCGACCCCAAGTCTCTTCCTCGGACCGTTGGCGAAAAGGAAGATGAACTGCACGCTGCGCTTTTCGGAGCTCCTTTCGCGATTTTCCACTTCTCGGTCGATCTTCAGCCAAATGGGTGTTAGTACTCTACGTACTAACTGTCGCTCAGCTCTTCCCACGCGAGAAGAAGAACTTTCGTCGGCTCGAAAATTACGATTTCTGCTCCCATGAGAACGGGAACTCGAAACCTTGTGCATTGAGCTTGTGATTTGTAATCTTCGAGCAATTCGAGGAGGTTTCCAGAAGGAAATTCCAAGAATACTCATCAACGACTACACTTGAAACGAGGAGCTAGCGGATCGGCTACACGGATCTGTGATCCGAAGGTGAGCGAGACGGGGTGTGACGAGGAATACGAATCCGTTTTCTTGGTGCAACCAGGCAACGAAGCAGAATCTGCTCCGAAGGAAGCCGCGTGTTCCAGTTTCGCTCTTTGTCGTTCTTATCAGCACCCGCAGAGAACGGAAGCGACTCTCCCCAACTTAAAGGGTCGACAGTTGGTGCGGATGAACGTTATCAGCGATGCGCAGATTAATGGAAGCTTTGCCGATGCCCAGAGTCGTTTCCCGGGGATTCGACCGGCATTACAAGTTTCGAGGAGAATATTGCTCCCTTTCGCCAGCCGGACACTGTTTCAAACTGGCTCGAGGAAATCGGAGGGATTATCACCGAAATTTCCTGCTGTGTAACACTTTCGTCAGCGCTGCAGAGGGATGAATTTTTCGAGGATCGCACGGCTGCCGACTCGAATGGGTTCGGATATTTCAGGCTCTCTTGCTCACAATCAGTGAGCGCGCTCAGGTGCGACTCGTTGCGCATTCAAGCGGCATGTTACAGCGTCCTCGACAAGGCCACGGATGGGACCGAATCATGCGTCACGTCTGTTTTCGCCTCGCGGACTTATGCCGATTTGAGAAGAAGAGAGCGGTCTCGCATCTTGGCAAGTGTTTCCGCGAGGTCAAACGTCAACCTATATCCTTGATGTCTCCATCACGTCCCGTTGTGAATACGGAGCTTGCATAGTAAGTCGACCAACTTTTGAATTGAGGCCCTAAGAAGGTTTCCAGCCAGACGAGGTCTTGGCAGATGGCTTCGCCTGGTGTGTGTGTGTGTGTGAGTGTGATCTCAAATGAAGGCCCGCTCACGTCCAGAGCTCATAACCTCAGAGAGCCGGCGCTCTCGCACTGCCCGTCTATCCGTCTGTCGACAACTAGGTCTTGGAGTCACATACGACGGCGCGTAATGAATTCGTCGGCAGATTAGTCAAAAGTAACAGACCATGCTCCCCCTCTTCCTCCTTCTCCTGGTCTACTCGGCGGTAGCCGCCATCCATTAGATGTTGCCAAGTTGAATTATTGGCCTTCCCGCATCCCTGGTGGTATACCGGAAATTCTCGTTGTAATATTAGAACACGTCTCCCCTAACTGCCTGCTGGAAACTCGACCTTTGTTGCCGCTCGCTTTGAATCAATTCATCGTCCTCGTCGTCCCTGTTCTCTCCGTCTCATCTGCTCTCCTGTTGCTGCTCTTATTGTAATCCAATAAGCCATCAATCATCCCTTGCAACATGAACCATGTCCCATCAGTCAGCATTTTTGAACTCCGGTAACGGATGTACGATGTGTCCAACTATCCGTCCGGGGGCTCCTGCGGTCGTCGGTTTCTATCAATTGAAAACCCGACGCCACCCTCGATGATATCCAACCACGCAATTGGATGACAAGGAGGAAGAAACACAGCATCGTCGGAAATATTCTCTGATTTGACAGTCTCTAGTTTGGGGTCTTGCGAGCGGTATGTCCCTTGTCAGATATTCGTTCGCCCGCAAGCCGCATGTTCATATCACGGACGCCATCTCAGTGTCACACGCCAATGACACGATGCTCCTTCTAGAACACACAAAAGCTCTTTCCAAGTTGAGCAATGTGAGCCTGTTAGACAAACAGTAGGTTCCATACATATACATACGTTCGGCAAGCTGCACGCATACGCCCACCCTCGCTCGCCACTCGGGTTCTCAAGTAAACACGACACGACATGACACTCAATGGCCGCAAGGCAAACCCAAGGGTAGAAGCGTTTTTTTTTTCGGCGAATATTCCGACGCATACCCAATACCCGGACAAATTATTACCGTAGATCGCCTCCCGCTGGGGGTGCGATCTCGCCATCATTATCTCTGTCATCTCAAAAAGTCATCTGCGCTGGAATCTCTTGGGACTCCGCGACAAATTTCTTGTCGTCAGACATCTCTGACACGCTCGAGTAGGGCAGCTCGGGGATAACCGATCGTTGATGAGTAACTGAATGGAGCTCTCTACGCGTACGTACCCACAGGCAGGCTCGGTTAGTTTATGGCTGCACGCTCGCTAACTTGCTCGTTTGCCTCCTAGCTCTTGTCGGTCGACTGCCGACTACTTTGCCACCGAATGAAGGAGACCCTTAATTGCCAGCGGAATTCCGCGATCCCCAGAGAACGGACAAGGATGTGTCAGCCCTCCTAGCTCTTCGCCTGTTCGCTCCCGGTTACCTTGCAGACAACAACAGGTGCAATGCTTCCAAGACGGAACACGTCGTCGAAGCGTGCACGACCAGTAGAACACGCAACAAGCTCACTCGGTCTTCAAGAGGATCCATGATTCGACGATCTAGAGAGCCAACTCCGAGTTGCCTCTGATTCGCCGTGACCTCTCCTCGTTGCTTGACTCCCTGTCCGTTGCCGCTTCCGCTGACATGCGGCGATCGGAGGGGGGGGGGGCGAAAAGCAATTTCAAGAACCCGCCAAGATTGTTCTCGCTAGTGCCGTGGGAGACTGATTGGAAATCGCGGCTGACTGCTGGTCGAAGATTGCTAAGTACGACACCCTGACCTGAGTTTTTGCGCAATAACCAACGCTGCTGTGAAAACCTGCACGAAATTAATGCAAAACCTCTTCACCGAGCAGAGTCGAAAAGAGATCCTCATAATAGATTCCATAGAAACCTTGTGTCTCCTCGTCCGACACACACACCTACAATGCGAACGCAGTCTCGGCCCACTGGGAGAATGAGGGCAAGCTGAACGCAACGAAAGCTGAAGGTATTGCAAGGTGTAAACTGGAAGTGACTCGCGACAAAAGAAGACCGAGAGCACGACACGCTTCAGATCGAACGACACCTCGTATTATACGACAAAGAGTCCAATATAAAGCTGAAACCAATACCTCGGTGAGGCTCAGGGGAAGACGGGAGAGAGAAGAAAACCTGCGCGTCACTAAAGAGAGAAATCTGCCAACGCAAGCAACAGAATCTGCGACCCCGTCCCGAACACTGAATTTAGGCAAGAGGATGGATGGCGTTTAATGAAATTCCATCAAATACCACAAATCGCCGATACATGTCTCGTCAAGAGGATACCCGGATGCAAGATTAGCTCTGCCATTATCAGGAAAGTATGCGCATGTTCTTTTGGTACTAGACTGTAATCGTACGGCGGCGGGCACAGATTCGGTTGGACGCATAATGTCACTCTGTTCATTGGACGACACTTCTGCCAACAAACAATGCACGTATTCCGATTCGTGGGAGATCACTCGTTTTTAGGAATGAGCAAAAGAAGGTCTGAAATGCTGGCGATCGTATTCGTAAGACAACTTGTTCTCGTTGTGGTGGGCGCACGAGTGGAGATTTTCGTATCCGCGACTACGATTTGGAGTTCTGGTGATTTCCCACGACGATACAATACGTTCTCAAGAATATTTGGAAATTCCGGCCATAAGGGCGATTCCTATTCGATTTCAAGGCGAGTTACTTTTGGCGGACTTTCGGAAGCTGTACCGTTAGGGCATGGTCCAGCTGGTCCTATGTCAGAGTGTTCGCCAGCGAGTCAAGATTCGCGGACCTCGGAACCTTGCGTACCCAATTCCACGAACGAGAGCTGAGGAACATCTGCACGATCATTTCTTGAAGGCCAAGAGGGACGAACGTTTCCTGGAGGTCTGTTTTCTGTAATTGTCCGGCTGCGAGTTGGAAAACCTAGCGGAAAGCAGATCTCCTCGGATATCAAGCAACGAACGCGGAACCGCGGGCTGAATTGCAGACAAGGCGCAAACTCCAGACATTCGCAGCTTAGATATTCCCTCATTCGGGATCTTCCTACGATACTTCTTACGCTGTAACCGGGTTGACGACGAACGGACTCAACTTTCTTTCCTTTCCCGCAATCAGTCGGAGTGATTTCTTTTCGGTGCGGTCTGCTGGGCCTATCTCGAGCTGTATTCCCAAAACTAGGGCTCGAATGTACTGGACGGATGCTGTTTGCCGCGATCCGGCCCAAATCAGGCGGAGAATCAAGGTGACCACTTCGGCACGCCTATGAATGAATAAGTAGGCGCGATGCATTATCGGCAGAGTCGAAACTTATCCATGGGATGTGATTCATTAGATATGCGAGTAGCAAGTCCAATAGAGGTCAAGCGAGTCCGGGCGAGTCATGGAAGGTCCGTTACTGAGAACGCTGCTTCATTAGGGCGTAGATTCAAACATCTATTGAAAAAGTCCTCCTCCGCGTGTCTCGCTCATCATCTCCACCGCTCTGTTAAATAACCCCCCGCTGGGATCTGTACTGCATGTTTGTCTTCCTCGGATCCTGGCACACAGAGAGCCCCTCTCCTTGGTGGCTCCTCTTGGGGTGATGACCTCCCTGCTCAAAAAACTCCCAGAACCAAGAATTCACCCTCTGTGTATGCCCCGTTAAGATTTAATAAAAGCTGAGAGCGCGTTCCCGGGCTCAACTCGGAGGATAGCCACAGTGTTCTGTTCCGACAGGTAGACCGCGCGGAGCATGGAACCCGGGTTCAGAATAAGAATATAGAGTCAAAGCACTCTCATTCCGAAGGAAAGTCCTCCGAAGCTTTTGGACGGTTCGCAGACCCGAATAACCCGACTATTCCGAAACGATTCCGGAGCTTTCCTGAATACAAGAATTCAGCGAAATCGCTTAGTAGAGGGCTCCCACGGAACTGAAGAGGTCACGCCTTCCAGTCAATATCCGAGCTACTGCTATAAAGAGAATTTGCATAGCAGCTTTACGCCTCGCATACATACGATCACTGAGCCAAGCACTAACGTCAGGGTTCACCACTACCATCGCGACCGCTGCTACCAACAAGCCGACCGGCTCTCTCCGACCAAACCGAAACCGGTGTCTGTCTCTTTCAATCAGCGATAAAACGGGCCGTACGAGACCAGGCCAAACAAACTGAGTCCTCCCTCACTCTCTGTTTTTCGACTCCCAAGCCCTCGTTGGATCTGACTTGATCGAAGCTCAGGTGTGCGGGTCACGTTCCGCCAAGTGTAAGAGTTTCGTTTGCCCGATCCTCGACGTCCGCTATCTTTTGTCCGCCGCCCGCATGACTCGCCGATTCCTTGCTCCATATGGTATTATCTCGGAGACCATTCGTGGGTCGATCTGTTTCGCTGAACCTCGAAAAGTAGAAATCAGGATTTCGGCGAACTGGTTTTCGCTTCGGGAAAGCTGACGTCGATGGAAGATGTAGTTGAAGTAGGTTATGGAAGCGCCAGATTCGTTTTCTGTATAACCGTGATATGACATGCCCGATGCGCAATAAGTGACCCATGTAGACCTCGAAGTAGATAGTCCTTGAGTTCAATGATATCGCGACTCGTGCGTGAGCAACACAGGGAATCTGCTCTCTCTCTCTCTCTGATATCTGAACTTCCGAAGATCTCGGCCTATCCGAGCTCTCACGGAGCTTTTTCAACGACGCATCACCCTGTTTTTCGAGTCAAGAAGCTTCAACAGGGTCTTCTCACTCGAGAGGGCGGAATGGCTGAACCAAATCGGGATATGCCCTCAGCAGACTTATTCCAGATTCGTTGTGCGGGAAAGTACTCGCGAGAGCTGTGGATTTGGGAGCAACTGATTCACGAAGAACGATGTTCTGCAGAGAGTACCCAGAGACAGCTGCGCCGTCACAATTCAACATTATTATGTGAGCGGCCTGACAACTAGAGCATGGAACAACTCTCGGCTCCGATTGAGCTCGTGACAGGGTCGACTGCAATGCATCCGTCGGAGATACATCAGAACGCTCCAAATTATTCCACCGCCAACGCAATGCTCTTGAGAGGCAGGATTTCTCAGTCCCTCCAAAAAGGCTCAAGTTACCGACTGATCCGCTGACTTTTGCATCTCGTCCAAAGCAAAAAAGCAGAGCGTCGCTCCGCCTGCGTTTGCCCGTCCCTCTTCCCCTCTCTGCGTCAGCCCCTTGCAAAAGCTCCGTGGGAGGCACGTCAATATGCGCCACGATGCCTTACGTTCTTCAATCTCTAATTCTTGAACTCCGAATGATCACGCTCTGAGTCAAAGCTGATGTCGTTTGCCATCAATGATTGGAGCTCTGCATGTGAACGAACCTCAGGTCTGAGGGTCATGATCCCACGCGTAACAGGCAAGTCAAGAGAAGTCTTCGAAAACGTCTAGAGGTATCGTCTTGAAATTTGATGGAATACGAGCGAAGTCTCACACGAGGTCGCAATGCAGCATACAGGAGCGCATGTCCTGATTCCATGAGCTCATCTCACTCGGAGAGAGGAGATGAGTGAGAAGAGCTTAGTGGCCCGGATTTCAACGAGCGAGCTCCACGCTTTACCATGGAACGACACACTCCAACAAAGCCCCCACGGCCTCAACAATTTCCCGTCGCGCCTAAGCGCGTCCTCAACCTCAACTGCCTCTCAGTTGTTGCCCTCTCGTGACTGAGTAACCGGAGTCTTGTGAAGGAGTTGTTTTTCTACCGAGGCTCTACGCAAAGCTGCGAAGGATTCAGATCCTCGCATGCCAGTCGCTGGTTTTTGGTTGCATCCTCCGCTTGAAACCTCGATCAGCCATCTCAACAGCTCCCTTCGCAAACTCCGTTGTGTGATCAGCTCAGGCTTTCCTGGCTCGGAGTTTTCTCAGATGAAGTTGAAACTTAACGCTATGATTGATGTCTACGACACCGCTCCAGAACTGTGCCGTCGTTAATTCCAAGCTCAAAATACCAGCAGCATAATGTCGATGGAAGATATTGTAGGAACAGCTGCGCACCTGCCAGAAGCAAACTACAGTACGCTTCACAGACAGGAGCTCGCAGCTCGGTCGACGAAACAGGGGTTCTTGTGAGACGAACTATTTTCCCGAGCAATTTGAGCGCAGTTAGCCGATTTGAGCGGAGATTCTCGTTGGCTGAATACTCGAGGATTTAGCACTTCATGCGTAAATTTCAATCGTTCCGCGCAGACCCGCTTTCAGGTCCGCCATATTGCTTTCTCGTCCTCCCTCTCTTGCTTCGCAGGAAGATCGCTAATCGAACGGTTTTGCTAAACTTTGGTAATTTTGTCGCGGAAGCTTGCGGTTGGCATGGGGAGTCGCTTCGAGGAACCCTCGAGCGAGCATTAAATACGTTTCGATCAGTGCGGGAGGAAAAATTACCAAAGATGGCCGCCAAACTACGGGACGATCGTTTATTTCGGACTCACCCTCACTAGAATCGAATTTCGGCTCATGAGACCCTCGAGTGCTTTAGAACTCGTGGAGCTACTCCTTCTCCGTTCCCGAAGGGCTTCCGTCGAAGACTGCGGTGCAGGAGAGGCAACTTTCCGCACGGAGGAAGGACGATTTTCATCCTTCAAATCGGGAACGGAATATATCGATATGTTACGACCAATTCGATTTGCTCTGACCTTTCTCGTGTCCCCTTCCGACGTTCGTGAGACGGATTCGGGACAAAGTCTTTCGCCTACGCTCGGTACGAACGCTGGTTCCCAAGTGCAGCCGGCAGCTCAACGTTGTAGCGTCAGCGATTCACAGAGTTCCACTCTGCGACAGAGTACGACTAAGTTTCAAGGGATGCATTTTTCATTAAGACAGTTTCGCAGGAGCAGGTGGCGTGATCCAGCTAGGGTCCTCCAGCGACGGCTCGGAGCTCGGAATGAGCACAGTGCTGCTTCGCAAGCCTTCTCCCGATTACTGCCGCTTGTCGCCATGTTACCACAGGAGCAGAGATGTGGCTCGAGTTTCCGGCGAATCCGAATCCGAGTGAGAAGTGAGTGTGATCAGCGTACTCACATGTCTGATATGATCGTGATTCATTCCGGAGAAAATTCAGAAATTCGATTTGCCGAGAAGCTTTGGATCAGCATGAACGGGGAGCCAATACTTCCGGATCCTCACGTCGGAATGGCGTTCAGGAATTCCTGTCACGTAAATGTAACGAGCACACGTTCATCGGAGCAGAGGCGGAAGTCCATTAAAAAAGGCATGTCATTGCTCTCAGCGCGTCAAAAGAAGAGATGAGTTATGAATTCGACTCGGACTGTCAGGCTTCCACCCCAACTGATCGGTGCGGCTGTGATTCTGGAGGAAACGGGCAAGGGTACCTCGCAAGCGACAAAGCTGGACAGCACACACCAGCGGAGCTGCTCTGAAAGGACAAGCGAGTTTTCATGATCTTTTGTTTCGTCCTTCGAGCCGAGGTTGGGGGGATTTGGTCAGCATCTCTCTTTTCCATTCACCACGGAAGCCAATATCAAACTCCTCGAGTCAGCCCGGATTAAGAGTTTGATTTCAGAGTCATCCCAGCAAGCAACACAGGAGTACATAAGGGGTTGCTGACGCTGCTTGAATGGCCGCCGGCTCCCGTGCTGATCGTGGCCGGGGCCGGTCAGCTACGCTAGCTTACCTCGGCAACTCGAGCAGCGGGTTGGGAACATTGCCAGCGGGTCTGATCTCTGCTCTTCCGTCTAAAGTCAAGTTGAGCCCCTTCACTCCTGGACCTCCGCCTTGCACAAGAAGAAACAAAACTTTGGCGTCTCAACGCCCCATCCGGAACACACAAAGGCTGTGTGACTTGCGCCCGGACCGGCGTGATGTTGCCCCGGATAGTTTGACTCCGTTGTTGTTGTTGTTGTTGCTGCTGCTGCTAGTGCAGAAAGATACTGAGACCTCCTGTCCACTTACTTTTCGTGGGGCTCTAACCTTATTAAGGCAAAGATACTTTCGATGTCTCTCAGCCCGGAAGCCATGACAGGAGCGATCATTGTCCTGTCTCAGTTGGCCTTCATCTCGACTCGGGATCAGCCCCGATCAGTTCCGTCACTTTGATTCAAGCTGGGACCTTGAGCACCCAGGCACCAGGCGGGTCTTCAACGAGACCAGGCTCTCAAGTAGGGTCGGTGCACTTACACCATCCAACGGTGCACATTCACCCCATTTCGTCTGCAATTGTTTTTCGAGGAGATTACGCAAAATGAAGATGCAATCGGGCGTCGCGTCGGCGATTCCGAGATGGCGCCATGTTCTCTCACCAGATAACGATCCATATAAGACTCGAGGAACGCCTCAATCGGATTCAATCGAATGGGCGGAGTACGACCATACCAGGCGATCCAGGCACTTATAGGTAAGGCACTTGTTGAACATGACGCGCATCTTGCTCATGATGAAGCATGATGGACAGCGGTTGCTCTTCGTACCGTTCACGCGCATAAAACCCCGACTTTCTGTCCACTTCTTCACTGGTTCGATGGAGATCACCAGAGCCCGTACGTTCATGCAAAATGCATAAAATGCATAATAATGCATATTTTGGTACTTTATCGACAAATCTGCATAATTTAGAGGTTGTTGCATAAATTTGCATAATTCCAAAGCTGGACCCGACTAAACAGTGAATGTGGTCGGTGGACAGCATCAAGAAGTGAAAATTGATCCCAAATATCTGACGGTTTAACTTCAACTAGAAGATTTTCACCGCACTGTCTCTCGCTCTGCGCGTGGGCTACACCGCGCATGGAAGGTAGCACGACGGCGTTGAAAAGCACGTCGTCCACGAAACGTCCGTGTCAAGTGGAGCGGGGAGGATTCTCCTTTGAATCAGATAGATTGTCAGTAAATCTTGAGAGTTTGGGTTTCAAGTTCGTATTTTGAGCGTTTTTAGTGCATATTTTTAGAGTTTTAGTGCATATTTTCAGGGTTTTTAGTGCATAAATGCATGCATATTTTCGAGTTTTTTAGTGCATAAAGGTACGGGCTCTGGAGATCACCCTCAACGATTCGTTTGGGCGAAAGATCATCATTCCGAGACGGCACTGGATCAACATCTCTCACATGGACTTCCTCGAGGTACATATGAGGCTCGGGGCGGGTGACCTTCAAGTCGACGAACCATGTCACGACGCAGAATGGGTTTGGCATTCGAGGTTTCACGGTGTTAGCTAGCTGCAAAAAAGCGACAAACGGCACCAGCTCGATGTCACACATACGAATATATCTTCTGATGATGAAAGACGGAACCGGTAAGAAACTTCAAGTTAGTCAGATTTATTTCAATGACAGGGCCTGTTCAGACATCGGCCCTGTCGAGCTGACTCATTTGTCAAGATTCACAGCATTGGAGATTATTTGAAGCTTGTGGTGATGTTAAAGTAAAGAGGTAATGTATATCAAGGGTTTGAGCGCACGAAATTCCGTAGACAGCTTCGTGAGAGAATCGTACGTATGTTCAGGTTAGAGGTCCACAAGGGTGCACGGTTTTTCATCTGTTTATTCTTTCGGTCCTTCCCGGACGTCGTCCTCGAGAGCTCGGCTCGTTCACGCGGGTTCTCGCAATTAACAACATGGCCGTTTTTCTCACGGACACTACGTGACGAGTTAATTCCACTCACAATCAGAGTGGGGCATTGCAGGCTCGCAGCGAAGTTAATTTCTTAATCTTCTTACAGTTTTTTGACAATCGGGAGGGGAGGGATTAGCTGCGTCACAAGGTGACCGAGACATGTGAACGTTCCGAGCCATCAGATCTGCGGCAATCTGGCAACAGAATGGAAGCTGACTTCGTTGCAGGGGGAAAGTTGTGCAGCGACAGGAGTCGCGACCCGACTCCTCTTCGAGATGTTCCTCAAAATTTGTGGAGTGACTGGCGGTTAGGACCAAATCTGCTCTTGTTGGGAGCGATCTCGGATGCGACGACTCACGGAATGGAGTTCTTCAAAGCCCCGCGTAACGTCCTCGAGGTCCTTGCGGAACTTTCCAGTAGGGGTGTCGAGCATCAGATTCCTGAAAGGTCCGAATTCCTGAAATACTCCGTTACCTTTCCGAGCGCCATGCATATTGTTCTTGAGCAATCCAAGCGGGAGTCGGAAGAGGATTGGAGCGGATGAGTCAGAGCGGGAAAGAAGGGCTTTGTTCACCGTTCCGTTTCGATAACAAAAGAGCAGGAGAGAAAAATGTGGCAGAACGGAGGCAAAAGACTTACTTTCGAGTTGCTTGTGCGCCTTTCTTGAAGTTGGGTGTGCTTCCGGCCGAGCGAAGGCCAGCTCGGGCCGGCCGTTTACTCTGGACACTGTCTGGGGTTTCAATGGCGAACGGCGAATACATCTTCACGGGAGTGTCACCTACAAGTGGGTCGTACAACGTTTTGCGAACACTCCGGCGTCTCGTCATTTTCAGTTTAGTGGACACGTTCTCAACCGCTTTCGTGAAGTTGCCCTTCACCTGTCAACAAAGAACGTGGTTGTCATTGTTCGGCCTTTCTCACATACGTCTGCTCCCGACACGCGGAGAAGAATGCTCCGAAAAAGCCGAGACTTCCGTCTCCCGAGAGTGTGCGACGACAGTAATCCGCGCGATATTTGATTTGATCGGATCTGCATCCGATCTTTCCGCTTCGTTCCTCTGGGCAAGAGTCGTTGTCGTCGCGGGATTCTCATGCAGCGCATTTCCGGCTGCCGCTCCAAACTGGGGGGCTCAGGAGCAGAGTACTCCGAGAAAGAAGAACTCGATGTTTTTCCCGTTGATTGATTAAACAGCCTACGTAGCCAATTCCCTAAACGACTGTGCAAATACCTAACAAAGTTTCTGCTCTCCCACACGAACTCTCCGGATCACGAGTCCTGTTAACGATGCTGAACAACAAACTCCGGCCTAATTGACGCGCTGTTCTTTCCCGAACTGGGAGCGACACTCGATCCTGGCTTGGGCGGAGCACGACGCGATGATGCCCCTTAAGCTGCCCTGCTCTGTTGTCGCGGAAGCTTGAGAGTTGATGTTGTCGTTGAGTGTTGTCAAATCACAGGTCGGGCATTAACAAGGCCGTCAAACTCCTTCATTGAAATCTCTGGTCTCTTGTACACTGCTCGGAAACACCAAACAACGCGCTAAAATTGTCAACCGATCACGGCCGAAAACCACCGTCCCGCAGGATTAAGTAAAAACCCGAAGGAATGTTAGCATTACCATTCCACCGAAACATGGTGGAGTTTTTCCAGGTGATCGACTTGTACTGAGTTTCGGGAATGAATGAATGAATGAATGAAAAATACCGTCGAGATATCGAATTCGACTACTACAGTGGGAATATTAACCTCCTGGAGTGCCGACGACATTGAAACCGGAACCCTTCGTCTGGCCATGCGTACTCTGGCAGGCGATTCGGTTTCCTTCGAATCCTTGGGTTGGTCCTTAGATTTCTTTGCGCTTCTTGGCTTCGGTTTCCTGACTGCTGATCGGACCGGGGTGTTCTCGTCGCTGCGAGCTCGAGAATTCTGGGAAAAGAAAGCTTTCTTCGAAATCGAAACCAATTCTCTCTTCTCGCGACTATTCCTCTCGCCTGCATCCGCTCGCTTGGCGGGAGCAACAGGGGGGGTGGCGTACGGCAGTTTTCCATCACTCACCTTAACAGCGGGGCTGTAGGACTTTGCAGCTGACGCTGCAACAGTTGAAGCTTCGGGTTTCAGGACGCCCCTGCTGGTGAGCCGTTTCAGGCCTGCAAGAAACACACAATTTTTATGTTAAGCCAGCCCCGGTTATTCAGCAAAGACTTGCATATCCGATTCGGTGTATCAAGCGGTGCAGCAATGCTCTATTCTGCTTCTGTGCTCGGAGTTCCGAAGTTTTTACGAAATGCAGATAATCTTCTGCTAGAAACTCGTGACTTTGGAATCCGGAATCCGAGTCCAAGCACCGGAAACAGGCGCTGGAATATTCCTCAGGTTCGATCGTATCCTAGCCCGACATCGATCACGACCCCTATTCGAATGTGATCAGTGCGTCGTGGGAGTCTTTCTTGTCGGGTAGGACAGGTGTGAGTCTCGGTTTCAGAAAAAAATGAATTCCTTCTAATTATCATGATATTATTCAAAGCTCCTCATTCGCAACTGCAAACGTCATGAAATCACGACATGATACATTCGCAACAGCGGGTGTTGACACCGGTCGGAACTCTCAAACAGTGCGTACATGTGTTGGGATTATGCTACTTTGTTTTCCAGAGATCCAGACGGCTTAGAGTCTTTCCGGTCTGCGCGTGTACCTTCCATACCGCTGCGCTTCCATTCATTTGCTCTTTGAGAGCATACATGGTCTGGTGGTGACTGCCGGAGTTGCCTCGGCGGAAGAAAGTATTCCGTTCTCGACGAGCGCGAGCAGAATTCGCGGGATTTCAATGTCTGCTTCCAGTTCCCGGAGCTCTTGTTTCAAAGGGAGAAAAAATCAAAATACGATGGAAATAAGCACTCCACGCCTGGGCTGAAACGTCAAAAACATGACTTCGCATATTTTCACGATAGAACGGTTCCGTCCTCGCCCAGGGGAGCAAGCGGGAACCCCGCAACCTGTTCTCGGTGAGGACTGTTTTCTCCTTTCTCTGGAAGCGAAAGGAAACTTCCCTCTGGGAACCTTGCCGCCTCGTATAATTTCTCGAGCTAACGAAAAGTTAATGGCCTTCCCGGCATCGATCCCAACCGAAATCGAAGGCTTGGGACGCGGCCACTGCGCAAGGCTTCCCTCACCTGCCGAGCATTGATTAAGAGCCCAACGGAATTCTCCGAGAAAGGTGCTCAATGTCTCGCGCTAGAAAGAACATACGTGGATCAGCGCGGTCCTACAGGACAAGAATGACCTGTAGGGAAATCGCCATGCAGTGTATCGAAAGGTTACTCATTTCCACGAAAGTCGATCGAAAGGTCACCCCCGAACAAATTTTTCAGAGCAAGCACGCTCATCACAGGTCGAACATCGGCCATTAGTGGCAAGCGATTAAGCGTAATCACGCACTACAGTGTACGGATCCCCCTTTCATGAGAGCAATGGCTTGGCTTTCAGTGGACCGGTCGAGTGGCGGGGCTCCGTGCGGTATTGCCAGAGCAGAACATCATCAAAGGAGGCTGTTGAAGGCATGGAACTAGATAGATTCCGCGAGTCGAGCGTCGCCAATGAATAAAAATGAATACTGGTACAGGTCACACGGCCGATGTGTGGCCTAGCAGGAGAACACCTTCTCCCGGGAGCGGGACAATTTGAAATTTTTATGCCCGACCACCATTTTTCAAAGTGAAAGCCCTTATCGAACGTCCGATGATCATTAGATCGATAGTTGCCTGCGGACGACAGGATCTTCCACTTTCAAGGTCGCGCCACGGGATCGAAGTCAGCAGTTTTAACAGTGTTCCCGCGGCGAGCGCCGATAGGGAAATCCCTAAAACATCATGAGGATGGGATATCCGATTTTCATCCGTCTAATCTCTGAAAATGGCGCCTTGGAAGAACCGTTTCAGGTCAGCGTCACACCGCCGCCGGCCGTGTAGTATCTTACGAGCTTTGTCACATGGGCTCTCATGGAGTTTGCTGTTTGCTCCGAATTCGCAAACATCCTTCCGACCGGTCCATCGTTCGATCACCGCCGTCAACATCGATCTCGCAATAATGATAAAAGCGGCATCCTGGCGACTCGCAAACAGGCCAACCAGGCAAAGAGCCATCTCGAGAAAACAAAGCTCCGGGCAGGAAAGAGGATCAGGGCGGAACATCGCACGAGAGTGCAACGAGTACGTTGCTCTGTCCAGAGTTGCTCAAGCGATCGATTAGGTAGAATGATGACCGGAACTCAGAGACAGACTTCGTCAAGCACGCTCCTGCGAGAAAGACATAATGGAGCCACGAGGGCGCTCGCGCAATTGGCCTTCACTGAGAGAACTAAACGTTCTGATGGACCGGGGGACTTCGCGGATGCCAGCTCAACGTAAAATATGGAGCAGTCCGCGGGAAGGAACTCCCAGCAAATAGGACTCGCTCGTAAATGATTGAAATCATCGCTTCGTCGCCAGGTTCCGAAAATAAACCCTCCATTCAGTGTATTTCGCCCCCGAGCGTGGGTTGGTCTATTTTTGGAAGAAGACGGAGCCTGCTCCGAAGAGAGTGAGCCCACATTTACAACTGAACTAGACCACGTGGACAAATATAGCTTTTGGAACGACTATTCTATTTTTAAACGCGTCATCAGCCGGAAATTCGGACATGTCCCTGCCAGCGTGGGAAGACGAGGGCATGGAGAGAGAGAGAGCGGGAACGCGAGATACGGGCTTTAAAAGATTTGAGCGCCCCGGATTTTTAATGGAAAGCCTCTCCAGGCTCCCGTGTGCGACGAATCCATCAGGACTCGTCGCCCGCGTTCATCAGAGATGCGATTTTCAGGGAGGACTCTCCTCGATCACGGTCTGCTCAGAATGGAAGCCACACGTAAGCCGACACAGACGCTTGCCGAATATTTGCATATGAAAGCAATGCGTCAGTCTTTTCTGGCTCACTTTGAGTGGCTTAATGCGGCATGTAGCCAGCGTGCGTTCTCCTCGCGGCCGAGGGCTGGAGACAACGTATCCAGGCATCTGGAATCGATATTCAACAGTGAGCGGCATTTGCATCTTCTTAACCTTGTTCTGCGACAAACATGTTCGGATCAACCCACACGTAACACGGAGTTCATCCGGCGCTGGCGCAATCTCGCGACAGGTGAACCGAGCGCACTGTTCTGCTCTGCTTTCGAAGTCGAAGAACTGTGACGGACATCCGAATATCGCGTTCGCACAGGAATCTTCAAATGTTTGCTTGGAATCTTCCCGGGATGATCTTTAGGTGCTATGACCCTCGTCCCGCGCCCGCTCCGTAGACGGAGAGATCATCCAATCTGAATCTTCCCTTCGAATCGCTGCAATCCTCGCCGAATGCTCGCACGATTGATCATGGTCATTCGAGGTCCCGGGGAAGGGGTTTGGCCAGAAGTCGAATGCAGATTCCAAGATGGATAGTTAGCCCTTCGTTCCGGACACCCGACAGGAGCGACTAGTGTCGAGACGGGTATCAGCCTGCTTTCACCTGCATGTCATGAAGTCGAGCCTGCCGAACAGAAACCTCTTCGCGAAATGTCCTTGTGACGATATTTGCGCGTATGTCTATGCAAATGCCATGTAAATGCGGCGCTCACTACCCGGCAATCAACTCAACCTCGAAGCAGTGGAGTCAGGCAGTCGACCTGCAGCTGTGTGCACTGAGTGAAAAAAACTCATTTGAAAGTCAGGAACCCGCCGGCAACACGTCAAATGGAGGCGAAACCTAGACGCACAGATGTTTTGATGTTGAGCCCCCGTATCAGGTACAGCTTTCGAGTCGAGTTCTATTCCAAGGTAGAGCAGCATCTCAGCGAAAGGAGACCAAGTCGCTAAGGAGATCCCGCGTCTCCCTCACAATACATACACTCAAATTCTCTCTGGGAGTAAGCGCCCATGGGACGCTTCCAAGACCGTTTTCAGTTTTGGAAGAACTGCGATTCGGCCCCAACCTGCTCGTCGGTGGGCGCGAAGAAGACGTACCGTGTCGACATGAAATATTGATCGATTAGGAACACTGAGGCACCGAACCAGGAATCGGAGCTCGTATATCGAGACCTCTGAAAAAAAGGTCAAGGTACGAGCGTTTTCGGGGCATTGACCAAGGTTCTTGCAACCACTGTTACAAACGGAAACCATCGAAACGGGTGCGCATTGGATCTCTTCGCAGCCCGGCGACCCATATGAGGTATCTCAAACGGCAAAATGGCGAAATTGCTTCATCAAAGGATACGCCGGGCATGGGCACCACGCATAACGCGATTATGAGTGCTCGATTGGAACACTCAAATACTTTCGGAAACTTCCTCTGATACTTCCTCTGATCCTTCCTCCTCTGATACTTCCTCTGATCAGACGATTGGTTCGAACAACGCATATGTTCCCCGAGGCCGATCAGCTTCTTACTCTTTGGGTGTGATCAAAATTGAGAGAGGCCCCAGCTCTCTGAAACCCTTGACGGAGCACCACCTGTCCGAGATTTCAAATGTACGGTCCTTATACTGGTTGGAATAACAAAACTTGGCAAACTCATTACCAGGTTATTAGGTAACCAGTGCGGCAACGTTCCTGCGGAAAAGCTTCGGATCTGCGTGGAGAGGCGTTGGAGTCGGGTCCCTCTCTATGCTACAAACTAGTCTCTTGGAGGGAGCGCGGTTCCGAGACCCAACCTCCGTCGCAAGATGAATGGCCAAGAATTAGCTTCTGTATGATGCCAATAATTACGTTACGAGCACCACGATACTGGAAGATGTCACTTGGACATACGCGGAAGCCACACGGGACTGCATGCAGCGGGAGAAACGACTGGCCGGCGAATCACGGCTGAGAAAGCGTTCGACGTAACCGGACATACGGTGCGAGAAATCTGTCAGAGGGAACATGACGGAAGCGGAGACGCGGCAGGGTGGAGGGAACCCCAGGAAAAGAGCTACAAGGATATCATGAATGGATGCTTGGGGAGCCCTCGAAGGCGGACATCATTTTTTATATCAACGACACGGGCTCCAAGCGATGTCAGGAGGCAGTTCCAATCGGGGTAACTTGGAGGGAATCGACGGCTATGAAGAACAGAATCGATCGAACCGAAAAGCGAAATCTCAACGCAGAGCTGAACAATAACCAAACGGACTATGTTTATAAACTGAAATCTCTCACGCCAAGCAGAGATGCTGGAATAGGGAATCGGCAATAGACTTGAATGATTCCGCAACGTTGTACAGCGACACTGGATGTGATGCCAGTCTCTTTGTTCTCACAGTCGGGAAGATCTTGGTCTTCCGGAACTTTCATAGCCCCTGTCTCTGGAAGTGTATGTGAAGCACAAAGAGTTGTTTCAAGCTCGAAAGCGACTTCAAACCAGGTAATGGGAGAATCTGATATGTGGTCTTATTTTTTACCCGGCGGTCGGAGGAAATGTGCGTTACAACGCGTGAATTCCGCGTCGAACATATCCTCCTCGCCGTGTTCGAGGATCTGAGTAAAAGCATACACGCCAGACATGCATGAGAGCTCGACAGTGGAGCGGAAACACGACTTCAGAAAGCCACGCAGGGAACGCAGGCGCGGAAGCAAGATCAGAGAGGCTTCGTGGTGACTGCAACTCGCGCAGATGGCAATCAGAGTGAAACTTCGCTGCGATACTCAATATGCTTGTATTACAGAAGCGAATGAAGCAGACTCATGAACAATGTTTCCAGAGGCCACGCGGATTCTCCGAATGAGCGACATCGGACTTCAAGCCATGCGGTTCTGCGCGAGATTCGCGCTGCTCATGCATGGCAGATCGTGACGTAACGTCTATAAATAATCAAATTTTCGTTGCTAAGAGCTCAGCAGGGCGGCTGGAATCCGTTTGCTATCAAGAAAATTCACTACGACGAGAACTTCTCGGCATCACTTCCTGGGACAGACTCTATCACAGACGATTTGCTGCACAGAGATTCGCTGAAACGCTGCTCGTTCTAGCAAGACTTCACCTTTCCAAGTTTCGGGAAATGGAACTTGGCTGCGAATGGAGCCGCGATATCATCGAGTGGGACGGACAAAATTCTCAATACTTTCGTGCTTCGTTGGGGATACTCAGTGCGTAAGGGAACCAATAAATATCAGCGAAGAGGCTTTTATAGCTCTGAAACATGCCGAGCTCAAACTCCCATCAGCGTTTCAGGCTATAAACTTCCAGCTGAATCAAAACAGGACCCGACGTTAGGATGCACTGTCGCCACACACCCGCCGACGGATCAGTAGCCATTTTCCTTCTCCGCTTCCCAACGGTCGTCCAGAAGCGCCGCATCAGAAACTGTTTAGGCAGTACTGACAACCTCAGCCTTTTCGGCCACCGACTCGAAAAGAAGGGATATCCTAAGACGTGCGAATGAACACTGACGTTATCGTTGAAGAAGACAGAAAACTCAGTGGTTTGGAGGCGAAATGATCCCCGTGTGTGAAAGCTTTAGAGTTCTTTGCAGTTTTCTTCTCAACCGCTGAGTACTCGACGATATTGACAACCAAGGGAGCTTGAGACTCTCCTTCATGATGAGATCACCAGCGATCAGAGAGACAGTGCGAGCCGGATATCTTCCAAAGATGGTATTAGTTACGTTTGAGAACCTGATACTTTGCCCGATCCCCAACGAAAATCGATCCTAGTGCGTACTAACCTCGGCGAGTTTTCTCTTTCAACGAAGTCATCGACAACGAAGACTTCATCTTCTTGAGAGTTTTCTTAGGCGACATGATGAACACAAAATCCAAGTTTCTTCAGAAAACACGGTACGAGAACTCTGTACTCTGAGTGAGTACAATCACCAAACTGCCGCTGTTGCCGCTGCCGCCGCAGGAACCCGCCCAGACGACTGTTCAAACGTGAGGGCAACCATATTGAAAACAGAAACTCCGATGAAATATGAGTTAGCCCGGAAAACACGAACCACAGCGTCTTGATTGCGATTCTTATATTAACGTGAGATTTCAAATTCTCATAGACTCATCGCGCAACAGAAGGTTCTTGTCAATATATTAAAACCCGCGGTTTCCGAGATTTTTCGAAATGCCGCCGTGTCGTCTGCTCAGTATTTATCAACAGCTGATCGCCGCCGAACAGCAGAGCGAGCGTGAAATTCTCGTCGTCTTGTGGAGTGAGAAGATACATAGACACCGGAGTGGCAATCTTCCTGGTTTTTGTGCCGTGTCAAGAGAACGAATTTCGTGACTGTTCAAGTTTGTCATGATTTTCTTGGAGTTACGAGAATAGTGGCCAGTTGAGTTCATCAATTTCACGCCCTCTGCTGCCAACATGTTGGACTGGGAAGGTAGGTGGCTACGTTTTTCTCCACTTCCTTCTGTCTCACTGGTTGACGCATTCACTGACGTTGATTCGCAAAACAGCTGTGTCTGATAGACCGGATCCAATGAGAGGGATCAAAAAATGGATGTTGACTTCCACTCAGTATTTTTCTGGTCACGTACTTTTGGGGAATAATGCGAATGTTCAGGAGTAGGAAAATGGTGACAGGCGCTGCCCGAATTGTCCATCCGCGTAAACTTCGTCCTGTCATGACCGATTGCATTGCGTGGTAAACAAAGCGCATTGCCCCTTATCAACCACCGAATGCGTTCCTGCGAAACGGCGCATGTCGCTGAAAGCATTCGGCCTCTAGAAGCGAAACGAAAGTTATCTATTCATTCCAGAACTTCGCAAGCAGGCTCGCCACCTAGAAAATGAGATCGATCTCAAGCTTGTCTCATTCAGTAAAGTTGGAACGTCCCTGGGATCGAGAGATTTCACCCATGAAAAGTAGGTCCTTTACTTCGATCCGGCTCCGAGGTCTCGGGGGCTGAACGAACTCGATTCGATTCATCATTGACTGATTTTCCTTGGGAGCCTATGAATGTTTTACGGAGACGTACACCATACTAAATGCAGTGTTTTACAGCAGTGACACGGTTCCGTTGTTGAGCAGCTCAGCCTCAGGCCATGTAGTGGATTCTATGACAGAAGAGATCGAGCATCTCCTTGGTTTGGTAGGTATCCCGTTAATAAATCCCAGGATTCAGCGGAGTCGTCCTCTGAACTCTGTTGGGTACCTGGGACTCCAAACGAGCGATCCGGCCAGAACTAACTAAGTCAATTACCCATAGTTACAACAACTCAATGATGATATGACACAGAGCGAAGGCGGTGGTGCCTCACGCCAGCACACACTGCAGAGACATCGAGATATTCTCAAAGACTACACAGCAGGTGGGAATTCATTGGTATGTCCCTCGAATATTTCAGGAGTGGCTTCCAGCATTGCTTTACTTCTTATCCGACTTTCAGAATTCAGCAAAACACGAAATAACATCGAGAGCCGGAGACAGCGGGAAGAGCTGCTTGGTGGCTCTTCGAAAGTCGGCGGTGACAACCTGAGCAAGAACAGCATCAACAGACGATCCGATATTTTCCTTAAGGAGCACGACCACATCCAAAAGTTAGTGTTATCAGCCGGGAATACGATAGAAATCGTTTTCCGATCATGTTTGCGGCTATTCCACCAGATGATTCGGAACCTCCTTCCAGCTCTCAACGTTTGGTCAGCGACCAGATAAACATTGCGATACGAACTCGGGAAGAGCTCCGGAATCAGCGGACGACCTTGAAAGCGATACAAACTCGTATGACGACATTGGCGAATCGATTTCCCATGTTGAATTCCCTGCTCCAGGTTGGTGTGTTTCCCAGTCTATCCGAGCGAATGTTACGCGCAAAAGTCGAACGGTTTCCGCTTGCCGTGAGACTCTCAATTCCCTCGAGCTCGACATAGTTGATTGATGATTTTTCACCTCTGTTCCAGCGGATACACATCAGGAAACGGCGGGATTCAATCATTCTGGGAGTGGTAATCGGAGTCTGCGTTTTGCTCTTGATATTATACGGGACGCGTTGACCATTCACTTCTTTACGCTAATCGTTGCTCCGCTCGATTCGTCCGAGATGCTCCGTTCCGTGACTCCGTGCAGCAGAGGATTTGAGCGCACATTCGTGCACTGACTGTTTATGAGGCATGTTGCACTGACCTCTGGCTTTGGATAACCATATTGTTTTGCTGACGAGGGGCTCCGGGAACTATCGTGCACTCGAACCCAAAGCCACTGATCATAAACGTATCCACTATGTGAAAAGAATGAAGCCCAATAAAGCAATTTTCCTTAGAAAATCTTTTCAAGATTCGGTTGAGACTTGAAGCTCATTGGCGGTCTGTTGTTGGAACGGAATGTAAGTCAATGATGAATCCGCTCCTACTCGAATCGACAGGCTCGATGCTCAAATTTCGCAACTTAGGTGATCATGATCTTTTCGAGAACACATCCAGCAATCGGAGAAGTCTGATCTATGCTGATTATTTCGCAGTAACCTTATGTTATCTGACGACTCCCAATTGGCAACCGGGAGCCGCTTCTCGAGATAGATGCCCCGCTTTTTAGAAGGCGAAAAGCCTTTATTGTTGAGCGCCTACAGAGCATGCGAAATACTCGGAGCAAAAACGAGATCGGAGGGGTTGGTAACGCTTTAAAAAACACGTTCAAACTTCTTGATTTATTGGTACTCCACCACTAATAAGCATGATTCATCTCGAGTAGTGAGCTTAATATCTTCGCACAACTTTAACTTTACCCCACTATATTCTCGTCAATGATATCCTCACATCGTTCCATGATCTGGAATTAAGCATTCACCGCAATCAACAGATTGACTGTAGCGATTTATTGCTCTGTTCGCTCCTTGGTTGCTTGCTCGGTTTTTTGATAGGTAGGTATTTGGGTACGCAGACAGGTGGACGGTGGCTGTGGTGATTTTCATCACTTCTTCTTAAGCGCTTCCTCGATGGCTTCTTGTGACAGTTCCTCGAAATCACAAGCTTGCACGTATTTGTAAACTCCAACCAGTGATTTCTTTAGTGCATCATACGAAGAGGCGTATAACATTTTCTGCTTGACGCGAGCACCTTCCGGACACCAGGTCATCAGAACGAGACGATCGAGCGCGATCTTCGAGGGTTCATTGGTGCCTTCCTGGGGAGCTTCGGCAGGGAAATCGAACAAACAATACCTGCACTGATCCTTGAGCTCTTTCATCTGTGTCAGGAAATCCTGGTACGATGCGTTCCGATCGCCTTTGATTTCGACAGCGATCTCTCTTTCATCCTTAATGCAGTACACGACGTACCGATGAAGCTTGTTTTTTTTCACGTCGTCGTAGACCTGCTTGGCTTCAATCGTTACAGAAACTCCGGATGCCATTTTTCACCGAACTAGGTTTTCGTTCAGCTCTGTGTGCGTTACTGTTGCTGTTGTGGAGATTCGCTTCTCGATTTTTGGTCCGGGCGTTGAGTTCAAAAAAGGAAGAACCTGAAAATTCGAACGAGAACGATCGGATCAGTTCGGATTGTCGCAAACCAACTCGACCGGGATCGAATGCCGCGTTGGAGACCGCATCCACGACGCTTGCGAGAATGATTTGTTTATGCGCTTCGCTGTCTGAAATATTGGTGCGCACCATCACCAGAGAGGCCTGATCTTGTGCCCGTAGCTACTACTACGCGCTGAGTTAGGCCGCCCGAGTCGGGGATGACGCACCGGTTCAGCTTAAAAGGGTCCACGCCCTGAGCTCTACCATCAATGTGGAAGAAAGCTCAAACAAGGACAAACATAGACCGAACCGGACTCGGTGAGTTCACGCGAACAGAAGACTATCGTCTAACCCGGAAAACTTGGAAAACGCAGAGGACGCAAGAAGCACTTGGGGCACTCAAACGCACTTATGATACGCTAATCGGATTCCGATCATAGGACGTTCGACATGTGTAGATTGCGAGCTTCACACTGAGTTCACCAGAGTGGATCCCACGAGGAATTTCCAGAGAGAGGCCATCGTCGCCAGATCGATCGCTCAGCTTCTCGCGACCGGTGGACTCGACCGAGGCTTTTCGATGATGCACTTTGAGGGCGACGAAACTTCGAGTTCCCTCAGAGTGATCATGGAACGGGGAAAATCCACCGTGAACTTTTGGTGGGAGCTCTGCAGGCGCTTCGAATCGCTACAACTAACCTCGTATCCTGCGAAACAGTTGACTCTGATGCGGAGGAGATTCTAAACGCTGCCTGGCTAGCTTAGGGCACTTGGGTGTAGACACCAGAAGAGAGGGTGGAAACCCAGAACTGGGACTAGCCCACATTGGTGTGCACCGTGAACGACCGCGCATCACAAGCTCCTGTCTTGAACGGGACTCGGCGCTGGAACAGCACTCGGAGGAAATGGAAACGCTCCGCAAGATCTCGCTTTCAGGATACATTCGGACGAGCCGCCCATGTCAGAATACGTAGGGCCGGTATGGGAGCTGATTCCGTGACCAAGAGAAGAGTTGACATCCTCCAGAATGCACAGGTTACCGATGGCGATCAATACAACATTTCCCGGATGTAACGGAGCATCTTGGTTCAGTTTTCTTCACGGATCAAGAGTTCCATCGGAGGACGTGCTCACCGCCGACGAACAGAGAGCCAAGAGCTCACAACAGAGGATTCAATGATTGTCTCGAGGAACATCGCGTCAATCATCACTCAGCCGGGACTTTCACAAATGACGACCATCAGAGCTCCAACACCTGTGTTTCACTTCACATTTTTAGCGAGGAGTCACTGTCAGAACCTACAGAGTTAGCTGAAGCTGAACTCACGGGAAGATTTCGCGTGGTGGCTGTTCCGACCAATTCTTCGATGGCCAGCTTCGTTGTCCAGAAATACTGTTAAATAGTCGCTTTAGTCGAATATTCGTCCAGGTCTGAACTTTTGCCTGGATTTAAGCTTTCAGACCCGTGCGTCTTTTGAGCGAGAATCTTGAAATTCCCCATCAAGCTCTCCGTTCCAAGACTTCTTCGGGAACATCAGCGGCAAATAGAGCTTCAAAGGGTGGATTCCACGCTACGAGAGAGAAGCGTCTCAGGGGGGAATAAACTGGGACCGCGAGTGAATTTTTCTGTAGAAGTTCTGCCATACGGTGGTGCGAACAAAGACACACTTGGAAACATTGCTAGCTTCTCTGATCGGCATCTCGCTCGAGGCATGCGCGTAGGAGTTTCGTCAGGAGAACATTCAGGACGAACTCTGATTGAATTCCTGGATTTCAAGGGTATTTTTCTCCAATCCGGAAGGCAAGCTTCCAACTCACCCGTTTCGATCGTTCTCTTGGCCTTGATTGTTCCGCTTTCAGCAGCAATTTGAGTGCATCATGTCGTCTGCCTGTGTGTCAAGAATCCGATTCCACCAATCATCGACGTTCGCTCTCAATGAAGGCGTGCTTCGGGTGCCGGTCAACAATATAGGGTGATCCATCGTTCATGGGCCCGAAATCGTCGAATGCGTCAAGGAATCGATTGCGCTGTGAACATGATGCGGTTGATTCCGCGGGACTAGTTCTAATTCCCTCATTACACACCACCCGCTCGAACCCCATCCTCTCGAGGTGAGGTTCCTCGACCTCACGATTTTGAGTTCATTGCTGAATTGGGAACGCGGCCCCTGGAAATTCCCAAGCGCGGTGTGGTTTTGAGTGAATTTTGAGCTGTTCCCGAGTGCACGACGAGGGAGGGAAGACTAGAGAGAGAAAGGAAACGAACCTTCCATTTCATGCTCATGGATTGCGCCGTATAAAGAACCGAATAGATGGCTCCATATTGAATGCCCGGTTACGGTGTGCGACAGCCGTCGCCCGCCGTCGAAGATAACTCCGTCGAGCCGTTCCTCGATGACAATGACAACTATGGATTCTGTTAGCCGGTTTCCGAGAGCTCCAGTCTGGAGATCGAATCGCCGATCTCTTCCAACTCCAAAGCATAAATCGGTCCTAGTCCGCACAAGTCCCGGTGAGCTTAGTTTGTGAGAGGCAGGTTGGTCTCAATTTTTCGATGAAACCTTGGGACCGTTTCCCTCACCTTTCGGCGAAAGAGCGACTGAGGGCCACAATATTGAGACCGTTTATGATACACAAACACGTGGTCCTTCGCTGTACTCACTCCCACAATACTCTCTGGGTCAACTCTCTACAGGTCTTAGCTGTCGCCAACATCTATTCCAGCTCATTCTGAGAGTGCTCGTGTATGCCAGGTCTGGCTTCAGCGAAAACATTCACAACATTTGGCTAGAAAACTTTCTAGTTGCCGCTCGTGAAGCTACCAGCGCTGGTACGTTTCCACCGTCCTAATGATCGTCATGGGAGAATTCCCCCAATATTGAGCGCACTATCTCTAGATACTTTGAATTCCTCGATACACCATGGTTGAGAACCTCTGTGGCGAGAAGTTTTTGGCGCTCCCGCGGGAGTCACGTATCGAGGTTCCACTGGAACCTCTCGAATCACGAAGCAGCAATTGTCGATTGGGCCCCCGTGCATTCTTGCTAAACAGATTCAGCGAATTCAGATTGAGCTCCGTCATCGTTTGCATGATGGATCCTCGTTCAAGGAATGGGATTTCGGGAAGACACTGAATGAGGCATAGTCGGAGTGAAAAGCTTCGATAAGTGTGGTTCATGGTAAAAGAAACTCTGAGGTCAACGCATAAGTGATGTATAGGGCTGAGAAGTTTGGGCATTTTGCCATGAATACCTGTGTCCGCCTTCATCAGAGAATTATTACTGCTCTTGCCTATTTTTTCTTCTTTTAGGGCCCATAGTGCCTATCGTGCAAGTTTCCTTGGCGATTCCCTTCTATGCTATGGGGGGGGGGGGCGATTTGATACTCCGGACACCGCGGTATAGGGAACTAAAATGGGACGAGAAAATCATGGGGGGGCAATCGCCCCCCAACTTGAAATCCTGGGTGCGCGCCTGCACTCCGAGATCCCTCATTCGGCGTTGGCTCATACCACTCATTTCGATGTCCATGTCTAACGAATCTGAGCATGTTAACGACGACGACTTATATCACAAGCCCAGTCTTGCGGCTTGTTCGATATCGCTAAACTATAACAACCCACCAAGACTCAAGAATCTGCTCCCTCACTTGGAGAAATCTTTTTCATTTATTTGGCATGCGACTGAGGATCGAGTTCCTGGGAATCCCGTTGCCTTTCCTTGAGTATTTCCGCTACTGTTTCAACTATGATGTCGTCCACCAGAACGGGGAGGAGGCCACCTATTCTTTTGAGAGACTATCGAAGATGTCTCTCACTAAGCTTCCAAACCTCAGGAAGCTCACGCGATGGGCTACGCCAGGACGCTCCGAGGGTAAAGCCCATCAGTCGGGGTTCTATTGGTTCCCAACGGAAATAGAATTCCGCTGCACCGTGCGTTGATGGCAACCGTCCGCATGGAGCGTTGAACAGACGAGCGTCGCATGCGCTCAACTACTCAATGAGTTTTGAGACAGATGCGATCAGATCGACGACATCGTTCTGCCCTCAGAATTCAGGCGAGTACCGCGAGTTCAGTCTATGATTCCGAAACTCATTCTATTCCGTCTGACAAGTTTCCGGACTCAGCAACTCGATTGTGGCATTTCAAGCTGGCACAGTCGTTTGTTCCGTAGCTTCCGCTGTTGGCCGTCATCTTTCATCAGACCGAGTCTAGAGGATTAGAAGTCCCCCGATCCAAGAAAGCCAGACTCGTCGGAAAATGAAGCAGGCGACGATGCGGTAAACGGGCGGCAGAGTTCCCGCCAGCAACAAAAATGCCACCTTGCGCTTCCGTCAACCACTTGGTTGCCTAACCCTGTTTCTGCTCGACCTTTTCACCTTTTCGTCATTTCGTTCAGACGTCTGCCCGATCTTCAGTTCCCTGTATTCAGCAAACGATTGGTTGCCGGAAACTTTCTCGACGGTTCTCTGCGTAATTGGAGTCGAGAGGGTTTCGCCCGCCAGGGGCTGAATTCCGATTCCTGAAATCGATCTTCAAGCAGTGGGAGACCCTCACACCTTTCGACGAGAGTCTCGTCGTCAGAGACAGGACTCGGCTCTGTGGAATCTTGGCGCGAGGACGCTTCGCTCGCTGTCATGCGTTCGACGTCCACTCATCTGTGAGAACCCCACATCGGGGCTTGCGAGCAGTCTCTTTCGTCTCTTCTCGAGCTTCGTCTCTCTCAATTCGGAATGGAGGCGCCCGACGCCACGGTGCATTGCCGTCATAAGCTGCAACGGCCTTCCGTACGCTGAGGCTAATTAGCTCCCCATAGTGTTCATAACCTACATCGACACAGCGGGAGGGCTCCACAGCTGTTGCGACAGATATATATATATCCGTGATTCACATTCTGAAGCCTCATAGGCAACATGATCGAATGCTCCAGGAGTTCCAACAAGGATCATGAAGTGAGGCTGCCACGGAATGACTCCTTGTGAGAATAAGCTCCATCGGTTGTCTATTTATCAGGATTGCGGAGTTTGAGCCGATGGCGAATGAATTGTTTTTCTCTGTCAGAATAACGACCTGACATGACAGAAAACACACGTTTGTGGCGTGAATGCATGCTCTCAATTTCCAATCTTCTTCGACGCCCTTGCCTGTCAGCATACCACGCTTCACCCAAAAATCACGGTTATCATCGCTTCCGCCATCTTCCTGTCAAATGTAAACATCACCACCACCTATTCCACAACAAACGAAACTCCCCGTAGGACAATACTTTCCTCCGTTCTATGGAGCGGTATTGCTGGCATACGGTCCTGCGTCGCTCCAGGACGACAACGATCTGCTTTCCAACGTTCCGGTATTCTCACACCAACGCATACGTACATTTCCACGCAAGCACACACAAGGGAGGTGGGAGAGAGTGAGGGCTCCAATAGGGCGAGCTGCGCCTCCTTCAAATCTCACGAGCTGGTCACTGCCAACCGCGCCAGTGTTGCTGCGACTGGCGAAAAAAAGCGGCCGTGGAAGCAGTGATATCACCAGCCGAGTTGACAACTCGAGATCGGCCTGTCAGGCAAAATCTCTCGGTTTCCTCCGGCCCTGCTCGAGGAGCGGAGCCTTGCCTCCATCAGTCGAGATGAGCTAGCTGTCATCACTAAATTAGACTTTGAGACGCTGTGAATCTGTTTCTGAGTGACTTTGGGCCCAAAAAACCTCATCGGATCAGCGACAAGTATTATCACGACGAAAGTCCGGTTATGATATGATAGCACCTGTTTGCCAAGGGTTTGAAGACCTCCAGAGCAATGGTCGCTGGTTAGCGAGCTTTCGCCCGCATACACTCGAGGCACAATCTGGAAGTGGCAACCGCTGCATCATACTCCGGTAACCCCTCAAAATCGACGTAGAACGTTAGCGCGACTGACAGATCAGATCCTGGATGTAGCTGTGCTGGATCGTATGGAGAAGTGAACGCGCCATGAGGGGGGATGGTTGTGGTATCCTCTGACGTGGGGTCTCCCGATACAACTGTTGTGGGCTACTCTTGAAGTGCGTGTGTCTGTGTGGACCTGAGTGGAGCGGGGAGTCAACTCCGAACGGGACGACTTCCGTCGTCGAGGGTACTTCAAGTTTGGCTAGCGTCACGTTCGTCGAACCACCATCCCAACAGCAGCACGGCCGACGGACCGACCGACCGATCGTCCGAATAGCCGATTGGGCAGTCAAGCTCATCCGTCTGTCAGTTTGTCGGAAACCGTCGCTGTCGTGGAATCGACTCCAGACCTAACTGCACGGAATCTAAACAGTGTGAAGTGTTCTCAAGGATAAAAGAGCTCTGTATTGGTCGTGTTTGTGCCTCTGCTCCTCGAAATCGTGGATTTCCCCGTGGAAGATAAGTAGTGGCTGTTCGTTGGTGCCAAGGCGGTCCTGAGCGGAGTTTTCGTCGAGTTTTCGGATCTTCCTTCATCACGTCAGACGCGGATTCACGAAAAACATCTTGCGGAGTGAGAGCCCCCGGCATACGAGTGACGGATACGATTCTAGTTTAGCGCAACAACGGTGGATTCTTCAACAGAACAACAAACGCGAACACCTGATGACGGGGCGATTGGCTTCGGACGGGGGATGGCGATGATGTCTCCAAAACCTACAAAAAGCCAACTACAGACAATGCAGGGCGACTGCTGCTCGGAAGCGGCGGAAACGCGGCTAGTTCCTGCCAGTAACGACGACCTGCTGACCAATCTACAGGTGACCGAAGTGATCACATCGCGGCAACACCAACTACGGCAGCAGAGCTATTCGTTGGGCAGCAAGTACGGAGAACTCGTCGTGCTCGGCTACAACGGGAGCTTGCATGAAAACGAGAAGGGCCGTCGACGGAGCAAGTATATTCTGGCTCGACGCGCCCTTGCCAACGGGATCCGAAGATCGCGGCATGTCAGTGTCGCTGATCCGGCGGCGTCGGCAGCCGTCCTCGATCAGCATCAGCATTCGATAGCCTACACTCTGTCGCGGCACCAGTCGATAATCGTCTTGTACGAAAAAGACCCCCACACGGACATGTTTCAGATCGGGCGGAGTAAAGAAAGCCAAATCGACTTCGTCGTGATGGACACAATCGCCGAAGAGCAGAAAAACGGCGAATTCCGTTCGGGAATCTCGCGCTACGCCTGCAGGCTGCTCATAGACCGCGACGGCGACAAGCACGCGGCCCGACTATTCGCCGCAGGCTTCGACGCGTCTTCAAACATATTTCTAGGAGAACATGCTAGCAAATGGCAAGGTGCCGGAGGAACGATAGATGGCTTGACCACGAACGGCATTCTTCTAATGCACCCAATGGGAACGTTCTGCAAAGACGCGAGCGCGGGCATTTGGCGTGAAGTCAGCGTCGACGGAGGGGTTTACGGACTTCGTGAAAGTCGCGCCGCTAGAAGGGCAGGTCCCCGGATTGAAGACGAGACCAATGAACTGAAAGACGGTTCACTCATCGATCTTTGCGGAGCCACCTTACTGTTCCGCTCGGTGGAAGGCCTTTCAAACTCGCCGACAAAGTCCGAACTTCTGGAAAAAGTCGCCAAACTGAACGCCGGTCGACCTCAGTGCCCAGTCGGCCTGAACACCCTGGTCCTGCCGTCGAGATCAACGTTATCCAACAAAGACCGCGAAAAACAACCGTATGTTTATCTGAAATGCGGCCATGTACAGGGTCTGCATAGTTGGGGCACGCAGAACAGCAACGAGAAGAAATGTCCAATGTGTCTGAAATGTGGGCCCGTCGTGAAACTGGTGATGGGGATAGAGCCGGCGTTCTATGTAGACAGAGGACATCCAAACTACGCGTTCAACCCATGTGGTCATATGGCCTCTGAGAAGACTGTCAAATACTGGGCCTCTGTGCCAACGCCTCACGGAACCAATGGTTTGAATGCCATATGTCCTTTCTGCGCCGCCCAGCTCACCGACACCCCAGGATACGTCCGACTGATCTTCCAAGATAATATCGATTGATGCGGACCCCACCCAACTCGGGAGGACCAACCTAGAGCTCGCAGATTGCGTTTCTGGGCTTTTTCGGGAATCAAGGTTTCTCGGACGATTACAGCTCTGTGTCAAACTCGACGCAGAACATCGACATTTCGACGAAAGAAGACAGGAGGTAAATTGAGTTTGAAACACGCACACTTTATATAATAACTACTCTCTTATCCCAATCTTCCTACGCCGGCGAAAGAGCGGTTGTCTTGCCACCGTTTCGCTGATCAGAGTGTCAACGACCAACTCGTATTACGTTGAAGATAGAGATCATCGTGAGTTCGTCGTTTCGGGCAAATTTTGTAGATTCATACAAACTGAATGTGACGGTAGGCTCACGAAGTCGTACAAAAGTTCATTTTGCAAACCGAGATTTTGTGTTGTTGGGCGGGTGATCTTCTTGCGAGAACTATTTTTCTCTCTGAATTTCAAGATTTCCATCGATACATGACTCGTCGAATGTCAAACTCCAACCATTCCACGCTCAGGTATCATCTCGCGAGCCTGGAAACATTTTCTCTCGGCTCACAATGCCCCTGTCGAAAGAGGCCGATGCGCTGTCAGCTTCCTTATTTTTAAGACATTTTATTCGTTCAATCCAAGCAGGGCATCATTGCGTTTGATGTAATGGTCGAAATTCCGTGAATCTCAGCGAAACGAATCTCCTGGTGCAGAAATTTTACTCGTTCTTGATCGACGCAATCTTAATGGATGATCTCCATGTACGTGCAGTTCTCGCGAGCGGGATTCCCGATGCTTCTATAAAGCCCACGATTTATCTTAGCCAAATTCTAGTAACCTAAATTGTTGGACATTCCCATGTTGGTGAGCTGGATCCTAGCGAGATTGTCGCCATGCTCGAATGAATCCCAGCGTGAAATTTGAGTAAAACACTGGTTTCTGGAATAGTTAACCATGAAAACAGACACGCCCGGTCGACGAAAACCAAGTGAGATCAAGAGAGAGAAAGGAAACGGGACTGAGAGCGCGGGAGACGGATGCCAAAACGATTTCTTTTGTGTTTACAAGCATGGGAGTTTTTCTTCAGGCAGCGACCACGGAACGAAACGTTCACTTACGGCGCATTATTCGACCACTGGCACTTCCACCGACAGCTGCCGTGGCAGCTCAAAGTAAGACGGCCTGTCGTGCGCGTTTCTTCAAGAGACTGCGTCGAGAATTCGTTGCCAAGATTTATGAAAGTTTTTTCCCAAGAACAAATTCTTCGATCGCGTTACTGAATCGCTCTCGACGAGTCCTCTACGGGTTGGACTAGCAGAAGCGCAAACTGGCTAGAAACCGAATCAGTCGTTGAATTCTGTACAGTTCTCACGAATTGTGGAGTGTCAATTTGTCGGAACCTCTGACTCCGAAGCCTGCCACTGAACCCATGCATTTGCCTCCCACGTACACCTTATGTTTCATTTCGAAAACATTTCGTTCACAGAGAGGAAGTTGGAAGTCTGTACTTTGGACCACTCCAGAATGTGGTTGAATAGAGTGATCAGTAACACTTCTTCGTACTCTGTTTTCATTGGGACACTGATATTCGATTGGTTCGAAAGAGCTCAGGGTTTGGAATACCGTTCACATGAGACCACTCTTCCATAATTTCAGACCAGAACCGGATTATTTTTGTATCATCATAGTGTGTTCATGTTCGGTTCTCGTGCCTCTTCAGATGATTCATGATGAAGTTATTGTCAACAGGCCCGCGTACCACTTCACGGTGTATTGTACCAAATCCGATCTTGCCGAATTTTCTGTGACGACGTTGCCGCAATTCTCCTAGAGCACTCAGATGTGGATGATTTCGTTATCGAATCATTGACAGCTCGAAGATTAAGAGCAATCATGATGAGGTTGAGCGTCATCCATGGAGTCTTCCGTGAAATTGTATCGCTGGGAAACGCCAGCAGCGTCAAACGACGCTGCGGTTACCACTGATGCTGTTCGGAGCGCTTCCCACGAGGGCTTGCCGAACTGTAGGTCCGGATGTTGTCATGAATCCTTCGGAACGAATTTGCCGTAGCCTAGCCGATCGGAAGTGGTGCTTGTGAGGCAAGCCCAAACCGAGTGATGCTCGACGTGCGTTTCCGGCGACCCACCAAAACTGTGCCACCTTACGAAACTGTTTTCACGGACTACCTGCTCTCCCTAATGATTTAGAGGCAACAAAGCTCTCGTCGAGACGGCAGCAGAATCGAAGTCAGAACGCTACTTGACAGAAGGATACCAAGCGCATGCCGAGTGCGTTAATTTGTCACCCGTGTTGCTTCTATCACGTAAAGTTGGACGCTCCGCTCCATCACGACATGGAGAGCTCATTGATTTCCTTGGTTATCACGAAAAATTGTAAAAATAATCTCGACCGTGTAGTAGTGATGCTGGATTTTCGATGACCGTGGGCTCGGCCTGAGAGAAAAGATTGTGAGAGGAAATCTGAAACGTAACACTGTAGAGAAGAGCTCACCCGGAGTTGAACGCGATGACCAGGATGATCCTCACTATAGTTTCGCCGAACGATACAAACTAAGAGCATAGAGAATTGACAAAGGAAATGACACGTAGTATGGCCTGACGAAGGTACCTGATGATCAGATTCCAAAGAAAGATCAACGGCATTGTTACTAGGAACAATTTTGACCCCAAATTAGTCATTAACGTGTACATCGAGCTGTCCGATGTATGGAACTCGATGACCCGATGTTAGCCAACGAGATGATTCCTAGCGAGAATCGATATGGGGCTTGGCAACCCACCAGGGTTGCGGGGCGGACTCGCGAGAGATTACGTGTCGATCCCGTTCGGAGAATATCACATAGATTCAATGAAATTACACTGAATTCTCTTATGAGCGCAACGATCGAAGCAGCGTTGCTCGGAGCGAGTCAATAGATCTCGCTCGTTTTGTAAATAGGTGTAACCCATGTAAAATCACGATGTCAAATTATCATAATTGTCCAATAAAGAGCGAAAGTTCTAAGACTCAAACGATTTCAATCAAGTTTCTCGTTTTTTGTGTCGATATGTCGTTCCGGGGGCTCAGGAATGGGAGTTTCACTTCACGGAGATGGAGGAAGAGTACAGAAAAGGAAGGTATAGATAATGGGAATCATCTCATTTCCGAAAGCGATTTTATTGGAGAATCGTACGAAATTTTCGTCCTTAGTAAAATAATCTGAACAGGTCACTCGTGGTCAGCTCCCAGCTGAAACGTCTCTTGCGTTCAAAGTAAAAAGCTTCGGAATGTCTCTCGGTGCCCGTTTGCCGAAACCACGGAAATATGAAATCTAGTCGATACTAATTATCTCGACCAAACAGGAAGACTTTCGCCCAGCGAGCTAGGTCAGAGCATCTACCTCGACGAACTGCTCGGGTCTCATCAGCATAAACAACTTTTTCCAGGACGGGAACTCTTCAATGGCGCGTCGACGGCCGACCAGGATGAGTTTGGAGCGCGCTCGGCTGATTGCGACGTTTATTCGTCTGACGTCGTTCATGATTTCATTCTCCTGTGGGAATCATTCCGAGAATTACAAACAACTCTAGATGAGAGCGTCGAATTGCCAGCAGTTCCACGAGCGATCCCGATTGGTTTCGCACTCGATTGTTCATTATCACAACGTTATTTGCAATCGGATTCACGAGTCCACGAGATGAGGAATCTTTCCATTGGATTGAACTTTGCTCCGCTGCGACTGAACTCGGTTCCTTCCTTGTCTGATTCAGTGATTCTCGGAGAAGCGAGTCGAACGACTCCTACTAATCATATGCAAATCAATATACTTACGTAAACGGGATCAAGATCGCTACGAACGCATGACATTATCATGACTTCTTTTTCCTTGCCCTGATATCGATCGACTGTACTTGACTCGATGCCCTCGGGTAGAATGGTCTTGAGGCAGAGCACCTGATCCTGATAAGTACTTATGACGCCAATATCGGATTCGGAGATGCCACGCTGCAAAATTCGAGCGGTTTCAGAAACACATAGTATCTCTCCCGATCAATAGGCATCTGAGGGATCCGAACAGATCTGACACGGTTGAAAAATAAAGCCCGTTCGAGCGCAAAGCCGACAGTATGACGAAAATGACTATTTCTCGGGCACTTTCCGATGGACGGCCACCTCCCAATAGTTTGTTGCCTCAATACGGGTGTAACAATGAGCGAGCAAGCCTATCAACTAGGGAAAACACGGTGGGAAACCTGATACCGATCGGAGAGCTCGCGTCGACCTCGCATCTAATTGAAAATATTCCCTACTAACGGGCTTTCGAGAGAGCTATCAAAATGATGATGAGTCATTACTTATAGAACTCATCAGCGGTGATCGATTTGTTGATCGGAGACTAACACTCGACTGACCTCCAAGAAGAGATTAATGACGTCCCGGATCAAATTGGCTTCATCCTGATTATCGCGTTTAGATCCAGTGGGGTCGTCGCTGCTCTTGTGGAAATCCAAGAAGACGACGGCGTCACACAATTTCTCAGAGACGCACCTACAAGGAAAGATTATTACGACGGCTGTACCGACAGAGTGATTCGAGAGCGCTCCTCCACACTAATGGGGCTGCGTCAGGAGAAGCCTCCTCCTGGGTGACGCCTCCGGGGCCAGAGACCAACGGAGTTACGCACAATGTTTTTTATCCCAACTTTCCTCTCCAAGGCGTCGGGTGAAGAATTGGAGGAAGAACTCATGGCGATCAGAACTCACTTTTTCTGCCAATGGGGTAGACCTGAATCGTTTGTCCCGCTTCCAGCGTTCAGTTTGAGGGTTCGGTTCGCGACCTCTTCGTTCCCGCATACGAGTTTGTTCTCGTAAACGAGTCCGCTGGACAACGCTACGATTTCAGAGTTCATCCGATATTGGCGGTTCAGCGCTATGAGGTTCAGCGAGTCCGGTGAAGAAGCTTGCAGTCTCGTGAACAAACATTCTTCCATGCCTGAGGGGGATTTCATTCTGAGACCGTCGCTTACAGCAGTTTGAACATGGCTTCTCCCGGATACAGGCAGATAATGGTAGCGTTGTAACAATGTGAGCCTCTGGCTGTTCTCAAGCGTACATACCGAAGCGTTTCGCCGTTCTCGAAAGTATCACGGGAGACAACTGATCCGGATCTCCAACCAAGAGGAACTTCTTGGCACACATTATCGGCCCCAGGCATGTAGGTTGGAGAACCTGAAAACGAGAGGATCTTCTCAGTTTCCGAATCTGAACTCTTGAAGCTGGAAGAAAGACATAGAGCTATCAAGATCCTCAGCTGTCAAAACATCAGCTGACATGAGGATTATTTTAAAAAACTTGCTTACTTGGGAGGCTTCGTCCACTATGCAGTAATCGAATTTCTCCTTCTCAAAAACGACGTTATTGGTCCCCAAGCACGTGGCTCCGAACACTTTTTTCTCGGAGTAGAACTTCTTGACTTGATTCACATTGTACACGTCCGTCAACTGCACCGTGGCGGACTTTGCGCGCACCGCCGGGTTCGAAGTGTTGCCAATGCGGACGTAGTCGATACCGAACTTGTCCAAGCGTTCCAATATGTTGTCCAATGCATTATGGGTGTAACTCGTCACCAGCACCCTGCGGAAAATGACGCGAGATTCAGAAGCTATACATATAGCAGCGCTCTCTCCGGCAGTATGCTTTCTCGAATCGGGGGCGCTCCGAGGATGTCATACCTGTGACCGAGTCGTACAAGTGCCCGCACGGTAGCGACGATGACGGTTGTCTTTCCGGTACCGGGCATGCCTTTCAGCAACAAATAATCATTGCTCATGAGAGTTCTGATGACGGCGCGGGTCTGTATCTCATTGAGGTCATCGAAAATTGCTTGACAACTTTCGACACTTTTGCGAGGGTACAGCTCGTCGTACACTGGCGTGACGCAGTCGACAACGAGTTCGCGCAAGCGGTCATGTTCCGGACGGAGCAGTCTGATGAGGTTGGTGTAGGGTATATTGAAAGATGACGTGCTGTTCATTTTGTCGACGCAATACACCTGTAACCAGGGTTGGTTGAGTATTCTTTGAAATCGAAGAAACATACGGAACAGTCATCGTGTTCGCATTCCACAGGAGCAGCTCTCAAAACCGAAGTAAACGGCGATTCCCTCTCTTACCTTCTGCGTATTCAGTGGTGTACCTGGCCCGACGTCGTTGTTCAGTTTCAACGTGATAAAATTCTCGCCGATATCTTGGACGAACCCCATGCGGTTCCCGACTCTCGTTTGGTTACCCTGCTCACTGATGGCGATGTAGGTGTCTGAAAAGGCGGCTCACTCAAGTGAGGACTTTCATCACTCTATCAGGTGAGGGAGAACTTGGATCGGCTCCGGGTACAGGGCCAGCGAGACCTTATTCGTTTTTCTCCGCGATTCCTCGATATAGCGCAAAGTTCCTCCAATATCCATGCGAGCTCAATCTGATACCAACTTGGGGACATCGAGGTCGACTCGGGGTCGATGGGGCCAACCAAACGCAGATAAGATGCTGTCGTGGAGGATGCCTTCGGTCCGGGCTCCGAGTCGATCCGAAGGTCTTTGAGGCAGTTGCCAGACGCAACGCGCTCGTCGAGAGGAAGCATCCAGAACGCGCTCGGTAATTTCTCTAGAGCCTTCTGACACTCTTTGTCGAGCAGTCGGAGCCAATGCCAAACATAAGCAATGCTTTTCTCGCTCAAGTGACCTGCAAGGTGGTCGATACCTTCGTCAGAATGTGGAAGAGGGCGGAAGCCGCCCCCATTGGCGGCAATGAGACAGTTGCCGGAATGAGATGAGATGATGATTTGCAATCGGGAAGAGGTTGTCTGCCTTCTCTGAGACACACACCTAGGGACTGTTTGGCGATTTTTGCTCGAACGGTCTCGGCTGGAAGGTCGTTCGTCATCTTGGCGTACAGAGAGCACACCGCCCGGCAGGAGCATGGGTTGCATCCTCTTTCATCCTCTTTGAATTCACCGAGGTACCCAGCGTTGATTTCTATCCCGCTGGCGCCCACTCGAGGCTTCTGAATTTTCTCCCAAGATGTTGCTAGCTCATTCCTCTGCTGAATCAAAGATTGCCTGCAGGGGAAAACGAAAACTTGAACGCCCCGAGCTTCGTCTGTTTCGGATCGAACGCCTCAGGAGACAAAAAGACGTACAATACGAAGTTATTCGGTTTGACTAAGCGGGAGTCGTTGCCTCTCTGGATGTAAGTCAAGATACCCGTATCACAGATATCGGAATCAGTTGGTGTTCTACCACTCTTCTCATTGAGCATTGCCGTGTAGAAAAACACTTGGGCCATGTGATCGCTCCCAAACGTCGGTTTCCCGGTTTTCAATTCGAGCGGAACCTATGGAAAAACATATACTGTCACTGTCAACAGGAGAGGAGTCTATGAGAAGGATCACGAGATCCGCGAGGTTCAATATTCAATTTCTGAGAGTGGCCCTAGTTTACTTGAGACATTACGCGGCCCTCAGAAGTCTTCAGCTTAACGGTCAAATCGACTTTGCCACGGACTCCCAGTCGTGGACAGAGCAGATTGTCTTCAATGTCGACGATTTCCTCGATTTGGAAAGCTGCACGACTTGGAGAAAGATGCTGGAAGAAAGAAGATGTCGTGGCTGAACTGTCTTTTTTTCCGGGGAAACCACCGCGGCGAGCAAGCGATTATTCTTGCATTGTCAGCTCCAATGAGCTCTTTGGAGAGGGAAATCGTCGACTCACATCGCGCATGAAGCTCAGGATGTGGGGAACCATCTGGAGAACGGAAGCCTTGATCTCATAATGAGTCTGGTTCAGCAAGTAGAGGTCGTGCACGATCTCAGAACGCGCTAGGATTTCGTCCAGTACAGCCACAATTTCCGACCGTTGCAGTTTCTCCGACACAGCCTGCGAAGTCGAACAGTCCTTGCGTCCTGGTGCTTCCCATCATAGAAATCATCGGCTCACTGAGCTCGGCATTTGAATTGAAAAATTCAGAATCTCACCCTCTGGAAAACTTCGTGAGCAATTGTTCCAACGATCAAGTTCGAGTTCATATCGTCTGTGCGTTTGAACTTTTGGTTCAGGAGCGACTTGCGTTTGCAGTACAGCCCACCAGTGATAGTCGTGATTGACAGCAAATGTTGTGGGTAGAGGACCACGAAGCCGCAATGTGAATCCACCTTCCCGACGTTGTCCCGAAACATTCCGAACACGAATATCTGGCGAGGAAGCCGTCCTAAATATCGGATTCTCGTTCTATATGGGGTTGTCATGGTCCGACGAGCGACCAAGGGGAAGTATTTGTGCGATGATGAGGTCACATTCACTTACCTCGGATTCGACTTCGGGCACAGTCATGAGCCAGCTGCCGGAGAGGAGCACGAAAATTGGCTTCGAGTCTGGTTGCAGATCATTCGCCACAATCAAATTTACACCGCTCGAGAAATTCTTCTCAAATTCCTTCACTTTCAATCGGACGACTCTGAAGGCGGCGGCTACCGAAGAAACGTCGGGCAAAGTGATCTTAACTGCTTTTTCGGGTGTAGCGAAATCGAATAGATCATCATCATCTTCGGAATTTCGTCTTTCAGGAGTTCTCATGCCCGTGCGATCCTAGAAGCGAGGTTGAATTGTTTAGAATGATACATTCCCAACTTCATCGACGGTATCGTCTTTCGTAAATCCCGGGAGCTGCTCCGAATTCTCGGGATCGTAACAGGGTTCCTTCCCTGGCGGCGACACCTTACCTCGACGTCTTTCGTCGTTGTTGCGATCCCATTCGTTGCTTTCACGGGTGAAGGTGTTTTGGGGCTTCGGAGTGGCGCTTTTCCCGACGATGCCCCGTTTCGAACGATTTCCAACTCCTTCTTCGGCGTGACCTTCGCTTCGACAGCCGATTTTTTCCTGGGACTCCTTCTGACTTGAACTCCCGCGCTTGCGTCGATTTCGGATGCGGCTTCTTTGCTATCGAGTTTCTTTCTCGCAGCTGGGCTCTTGTCTCTATTCGAAGTAGGAGTCGCGGGTAATTCCTTCAGCGGAGACTTCACTTTTTTCGGTTTCAGGGTTGGAGCCGCGGTTTGTAGTTCTGATGAGAACATATTAGGTTCATGCCGTGTATTAAATCGTGAGAATTTGTCGAGGAAACGATGCTGTGGCGAATGAGCAACCCGGGAAACCAGTCGTATCGCAACCTAACCTCCGATTGACAGCAGAAATTCAAATAGTGCTCTCGTGGAACTCACTCTTCTTCGGGGGGCTGTCTTCTATTACAACGATGGACTGCATCGGTGCGTCATCTGCGTGTGAAACTGCCTTCTTCAAGCTGGGCGACCTTTTTCTTTTGACCGAATCCAATTTTCCATCTGCTGGGAGTTTCTTTGTGGGCCCAGAGGCCGCGCCGCCAAAAAACCTTTCCAAGGTCTTCTGTCCTTTCGGAAGAACTTTCGTCGCTGCCTGCGAGAAATAGAATCGAAGATGAGATTGAGAACCGGCTTCCAAAAATTGATTCCAGACTCACAATCCTATGAAACACAGGAAATTATCGAGAAACAGCGTCTCCCGCAGCACGCTCCATCTTTCGCCGAGGAAAGCTGCAAAGATCTGGCTCAGCTTCAGGGTCAACCGCCCGATGATCATCGATATCCTCCTGCAGCGATGTTCATGCAAGTAATCGACGTTCGGAGCCTTATCGATTGCAAAATCGATTGAATCGTTCTCCAGGAATCTCTGGCCAGAAGCCGAGGAGCAAAACTAACTCGATCGGAGGGTCGAGGAATATCGGATGATAGCAAATGTATCAGGATCGAAGCAACATCGCCATATCTCCTCGAGTTCGACGGGAACATTGCTAGCGTGATTCGCTTCCAAGGGTTTACTGCGCACCAGAGCGAGTCTGAAACTTGGCCTCGTTCCTCCAGAGTGACGCATCACTCCATCAGCCTCCACACAGTTATAGATTCGTTGCCGCCAGTTCGGTTTCTCATTCCGTGATCTCATAGCCGATTCGCGCCGTTTCAATTTCAGAACGCCTCGGCATTGAAAGCGGGCGTTCAACGCCGACAAAACGATTGACAAACACGCGACGCTATGAAGCAGACTGCCGGCATTGAAGGCGTCCGATTCCCAGGCGCCTCAGAGTTGAAACAGAGCGAATTCGCCTCAAGGAGAAAATGTACTTGTAATTTGAGCGCGGAGAGCGCCGTCTAGGGATGAGCGCGGAGGAGATTTGAGTGTCACTATGATTGAAGCGAGTTCGGTTCCTTCGGTGGAGCTCTGCATAATGTGATAAGGTATCATAATTGGGGGAACACTCGCGTCTCAGACTTGGTAAACAGGCCACTCCGAGATTGAAGAGTGCTGGAAAATCCGCGAGCGCTACTCGAAAGCGGATGTCTACGAGCCGGCGCAACGACGAAATGCTCAAAGTGAGATGCAATCTTAGTATCCCACCTCGTCTGCGCTCTGTGGTTGAGGCAGATAAGCAGGCGACGCAGTCGATTCATATGAGTATAAACCATGTCCTCTGCCATACTCGGTTTCGGGCTCGCACACGGGATCCGAACTGAACGGAGATTCAAGAATAATTCGCGATCAGGGAATGTAGTCCTCGGGCTGACGATGTAGTTCGCGGCAAGTCTGCAGAAATTATCCGAAAACATTCACCAAAGAGTCCACGGGCGAGGGGCGAACTGGTATAGAGCAAGCGCCCGTATGAGAACTCTAATCTCGCCGACTCGCCTTGATTTGATTAGATCAAAGCCATGAGAGGATCGAGAAAGTCATTCGTTGTTCGCTTCCAACAACTCAGATCTGATCACTGATGTCCCGACGGATGGGTCTGTGGCAAATCGGTCTGCCAGATAGGTCGTTGTGTGTCTCCATCCATGGTTTAGGTGCGCACTAATAGCTCACCTGCGCTTTCGACATGATCGCGATGGATGCGATTTTCCTTATCATGAAGGAGGGGTTTCAGGCTTCGTTGGCAAACCGGCGATGCAGGCTCAGACCACCGAGCTTTTCACTATCACAACCGAACCCATGTCCGTCTCCGCTCAGAATCGCTATTCAGACAGCTGACTGATCACCTCCCCACCAGAAGTTTCAGTGCGAAGCGCGTTGCCTCCACATCAGGTGGGAGATAGGCGCGCCAAACGTTTAGCGCCAACAGGAAACACCCAGAATGTCATGAGTGGTGTGTGGGATCCGGTCTCCGCGCTCCACAAGTGTTCAGTCGGAGCATGTCTTGACGGAGATAATCACTGCGAATCAGGTTCATCATGATCAGGCAACGATGGAACATAGTTGCTGGCTGAATTTTATTCCAGTGTCGAGACAATTCATGATACATCAGAGCTCTTTATCGTGTCATCTCCATCGTGTTCAAGTTGACGTTATAGGATGGGAGGGATAGACCGTAGCCTTGCATCCCGAGGGAATATATATCGTTAGATATGAATAGCGACACACGATCTTAGATTGCGTGAGTTCGCACTTGGTAGAAATCCTTTGAGGGCAGCGGAAAGAACACCGGTGCCATCTATTGCAGTAAATTCCAAGATTCGCTGCTCTTCAGAGGAGAATGCTTTGAACATTGAACGTAATCGGAGGCAATCGTCGCCGACCGCATCGCCGATCGCTAATCACTCAGTTCACTCGAACCCCACCGAAACATGCAGGTTGGAGAATATACCCTGCAATTGCTGATGAACGATGAAGCACGTTCGGCAGAAGTAGTCGAGGCATCCGATATATCTGCACATCTTGCTGCTGAGCGTCATCTGGCACCTGCTGCACATTCTGCCTCTTTCAAAGAAAGGCTCCAGTTGCACTGTTCGCGTGTAATGCTTCGTATTGATTTCCAAGTAGTTCGTTTGTATGGCTTCAAGGTACGAAGCTTTAAACAGAAATTGAACGCGAGCTGAACCGCTGGGGTAGCTGTAATGCAGTTGAATTATTTCCGCGGTCATCCAGGATTGTCACTCGTCGAAACGATCAATGTGAGGAACTTGGAAAGCATCCTGCATCGCACAACGAAAAACAAGAAGTATCAAACTCATCAATCTCTGTAGGGCCGAAGGCACAGCGAACTCACCTGGAAGGGTCGGTATCGATCTTCACGTGACGGACTTGACCGAAACACTCCTCCATGATGATTTTGAGGTGTTCGGCAGTAGTTTCTCCATGGAGACCGCCCACGAAGATCATGTAGTTAGTCCGTGCCAGGAGTTCTTGGCCCCACTCAGCGTCCTGCAGAGCCCAGGGTATGACTTGCACGTTCCGAGTTCCGAGCTGTCGAAAAACATGGTCTCATCAGTCGATTTTCGAAATAACTATTGCCGTCGCAGAACTTGCGACGCCGCCAGAAGGGTTTCTTACCGAGAAGAAGTAGGCGCCGTCCGCGTTCTTTTCACATTTCGACAACAAATTCTTCACAGCTGGATCTGATTCAAAAAGGAGATAGGCGTGCGCTTCTCTTTCTTTCTTGGCGATTCTACGAACGTCAAACTCTTGGAAAGCTTGCCGTATCGCGTCTATTGTCATGCCAGCCGGCAGCCCTCCAACGAAGACCTGGAGTCGAGAAAAGATTCGTTCTGAGCTCTCGGTGAACATCATCGATGCTCTCACGCTGACAACGGGAGAAGTTATCAACCTTTTTTGAGTAGACCACATCCTTGTGAATCTTGGTGTGAAGTTGGGTTCCTCGTTCTGTCCATTTCCTGCTAGCGTGCACGAAAGGTGCCGGTGTATGGTATCTGGCCATGGATCGCAAGAACGGACGACGCTCCTCGAACGAGAGCTCCGTCGGAAAACTCTCGGTCGCTCCACTGCTTTGAAGACTCGGCGACCAAAGATTGTATCCTGTGTAGAACGTAGGTTGAGCCAGGTGGCCAGGCTGAGACGGGGGACTGCCGTAGGAGGTCGACCAATAGCTTGGCAGAACAGGTTGTTGAGCGAACGACGCTCCTGAGAATCTCGTGAACTGGGGCTGTGGTGCTGCGGAAAAAAAATCCTCAAGATCAACAGCGTATGGGAGGACGGGGTCTGGGAAAATTCGAGAAATGAGCAGCGCATGGTGCGTTTGCTTCCTTCGCGGACTCGGTTCCTTACGGTTTACTCTTCGTCTCTCGCCTGAGGAACTCTGATTCCGCATCCGAGCCCGTTGGTCTCCTTGTTGAGGGTTCTCCTGACCACGTGGATCTCCTTGTTGTGGGGTTCCCTCATCCACTGGGTCTTCCACGCTGTATTTTCCAAGGTTCATGGCGAAAAATTCTCACGACACGAATATTGACTGACTCTCGAGAGGACAGGGATGCTAATGAAGATTCAGAGGCAGTTCGCCTGTTTTTCTCATTTTGCCAAGCCGATAACATGGCACATGAGGTGCTCTGCCCCGATAACTTGTGTGACAAACTACCAATGTCGCAGCCAACTCCGGTTGTCGGAGTACATCTCCCGCGATGTGCATCTGCCGACGAGTCTAGATTGATAGGAGGTCGCTGATTCTGGGCGAACTAGTTAAGGCGAATATCAGATGACAAGCTCAGCTTGTGCATGTTCCCACCCCGACGGAGCTGCGGAGATAAGAGTCGTCAGCATGAATCGAACATCTGACTCAAAGACCAGATAGACCTCCAGAAAGATTATCGAAAACTCCTGAAATTACGAAATGCGCTGATCTACCAAAATCTTGGCGCTCTATACGGCTTTCGAATTATGCACGAGTGCCGAGGGCCGTCAATGAGAGTCCATCAGGCGCTGGAGATCAGCCCGCTGCCCTGATCTCTAAGTTCCATATCATCTCCGCGAACTCGGCTCCGGAATCCCGTTCGAGCTAATCTTATTCTATTGAAGAGCGCGAATCCGGCTCCTGGAAATCCGCGCCCGGTATCAACAGAAATGCGTTCATCCGTTCCTCATACTCCTCTAAATCTCCGCCGCGGCTACTTGGTGATCACAATATAGAGACACAGTCATAACACGAAATTTCACAGCGTCCGCGTTCCCACCTCCCGTGGCGTATTGTTCACGTTTCGTTCCTAGCCCACAAGCCACCTAATGTGAAATAATGTGTTGATCAAATGGATTTATCCTCGCTTTCAATCAAGTGAATTTGGAACGATGGAAGCGAGCGGCAACTACAGATCAGAAGGGGATGACGGCGACACAACTTCGATATCGGAGGAGTATTACAACCGAAGTGTCGACTTCAGAGGCGACAGAGTTCCAGGTGAGTTTCAGCTAAACAATACCCGGGATCCTCAGTTTTCGGAGTTTCTTGTGAAGAAGGACCCGGCGTGATTGCGCACGCAACGAAACCTGGCTCTTCTTGTACAGTTGAGTCAGCTGATCGCTACCGAGAGTCCATCGAACCTAGATCACTCAGAGCTCTGACATCTCTATTATGTGGTTGTTCGCGATGGGAAACCAGGGCGCATGGAGCCAATCGATAGTGAGCTTTGGACCCAAGTCCAAGAAATTCATCTGTCATTCCGCGCGAGACAAGCTGTATTCGGTTTCAAGCTCCTGGAGCATTCGGCGGCTCGACTTGGCCAATCATTCGTCTGAGCGATTGTTCGCGGCTGGCTCAACGTCGGCCCACGGACGAACATCCCAAAGCTGGTGATGATTCCGAATGACGGAAAGTTATATTGAAAGCTCGAACTGTGATCTGTGGGACTTTTCCAGTGGATTTTCGGGATTTGGATCGAATCTTGAAGTCTAGGTCGTTGCATGATTTATGTCCCGACATCCCGCTCAAATTCGAGACGGTTTTGGTAGATTTCGGGGATCATATACTGCCCTCAATTCGTTGCCAGCCTTGGAGGGCCCGATAAAACAATTTATTGGAGTTCTAGTTTCATGAGAAGAGGGTCACTCTGATGTGAGTGCCCAAAATATGACATTTTTAGCTCTCAACTCTTCAAGCTCGTCTGTGGGTGATGCTTGATTGGCTGAAACTCACAATCAGCTCAATACTGGTAGAGAACATTCTCAAATAATCTTCTGCACTAGTCCGCCATTCCATCCGATGGCGCAAGCCGATGATAACTGAAGTCTGACCTGTGATTCCAGTCGCTCTCCTCAACCGATTGCAGCGAAAACGGAATCTAGCATGCGCTTCCGTCCTCTTCACAGTCTTCGCGGAGAGAGTTGCCTTTTACGCCTTGTCCGGTGAGTCCTACCGTTTGACCATGTGCTTTGGTGTAGCATCATCCCAAGTTTACATATCGATTGCGAAGTTCGTGTTGAATTTGAAGTTGCTTTTTCTCTCACAAAGGCAACCTGTACCTCTTCCTGAATCATCACCCTCTAGCATGGACCTCGACGAGCGCTATGACGGCCATGCTAATTTTCACGGGAACCACTTTCGTCGGAGCCTTCTTCACGGGCTACCTCGGTGATGCCCTTGGGCGCTTCAGAGTGATCCTGGTTCGTGTCGATGCGTTCAAATCTGAGTTGAGAGCGAATGGGATCTCGACTTCCTTCGGTATCGCGCTAACGTCGAAGTCGAATTTCAGGTGTCTCAGCTTGTTTATATAATGGGATTGATTGCGTTCGTCACAATCGCTCAATATCAAAATGGTGTCGGTGGCGATTTCATAGGATTGTGTCAGATCAAAAACGGAACCACTGACCTGGCTTCGTCCAACCCTCTGCCTTGGATGTCTTCAGAACCAGAACTGGAGGCTCCTGCGTACAAAGGAGGAGCGACAATGCAATGTGGAGCTACCATCTATGTTCTTCTTGTGATAACCGGTCTCGCTTCCAGCGGAATCAAAGCCAACGTGGTGCCGTTCGGAGCGGAGCAGGTGAATAGCTGGACACATAGTGTACTACGGGAAACCGAAACACCTATAGCAGCATCTGAGATCTCAGAGTTCCAACATTGCGTACCATTTCTATAGAAAACTTTTTCTCTGCAGGTCAAACAGGAGAATCGGATGGCTGTCCGGCGGTACTTCACAATTTACTACTGGGTAGTTAATATCGCTGCCTTCCTATCCATCCTCGTTTTGGCCTACATCCAACAGAGCACATCTGGAGGCTTCGGATTGGGGTACATCATTCCGACGGTGATTCTCTCGCTTTCGTTTTTCGTCTTCTGGTTCTCCAAGACTCTGTTCGTACAAGAACCACTGGAACCGCCCGTTTTGTATAATATTTTCCAGGTGAGAATCTCCACGTTAACTGGATCTGTTTTCCTATCATGGATTTCCCATTCTCCCATTTTCTCCCAGCTCCGATGATGGGATAAATTGATTCATTTGCAGGTGCTTGTAGAAGCTTGGCAACAGAATCGCATCCGCCAGAGACCACCCAATCGACAGTGGCTTGACGCAGCGAAGATCGAATTCGGAGGGCGGTTCGATAATGAGCTCGTTGAAGATGTTAAGTCGCTGAAATTCGTTCTCGGGGTGTTCACACTTCTCATACCCTACTGGGTGGTCTATTTCCAAATGCAAACGAGTTTCCAGGTGAGTTGCTTCATCATTCCCGAGCAACTTCCTTTCGGGCAACTTCTTTCCGAAGTTACCAAGAAGGAGGTGGACCCCTCTGACCCTGTTGAAATGCAGGTCATAGGTACGGGGCCCTGAACTGATGACTTAGATTCCGGCCGGGGCCCCTATTTGAAAAGATAAAGGATTATAATAAAATAGAAAACGAGAGCGGCTCGTCCGCGTTTGAGGCAGCCCTCATCACACAGAGGTCCGATTTTCAGGAACAAGGACTACATATGAGATTGCTGCCTTCGTCAATGTTCGCACCGATTAACGAGCCCAACGCCTTCACGGTGCGTCTTCTTCACGAAGTTCCGCGGAAAGACAATCCTCGGAACATTGCTGATTCTATTGCTGGTATTAACCAGATAACTCCAGCGTTTTTCAAGCTCCTCTTTGCCGGTTTCAGATCCCCGCCGCTTGGTTGACCCTGTTCAACGTAATGTTTGTAATTTTATTCGTTCCCGTGTTCGAGAAATGCGTCTACCCCACACTGGACCGTCGACAGAGAAGTCCGTCGATCAACCTGCGCATGTTTCTCGGCCTACTGTGTGCTGTGTTCGCCATGCTTTGCGCTGGAGGCGTTGAAGTCAAACGACTGGAATTAGTTCGGGAGAATCGAACTATAGTTCAGGTGAGCCAGACACTCGCGACTGTGGTGATCAGGACGCCACGCGTTCAGGTAGCCTGTATTCAGGGCCGCGGCGGAAAAACTGGACTGACTTCTTCTGACATCCCTTCCTAACATCCCTCTTTTCTGAGCACAGATCATCGATAAAACCGATTACGTGGCCGCCGACATGTGGGTTTTCTGGCAGATACCGTCTTATTCTTTTGTGGGGCTTTCGGAAATCCTCGCTTCGATATCCGGAGTTGAGCTGGCCTACAGTCATGCACCAGCATCCATGCAAGGCATCGTAATGGGACTATTCTATCTCTTCACTGGTGAGTTGATCTATTGAAATCGGACGAGGCGGGGCGACAATCATCACTCGTTATGATATAGATTGATCACATGGAGACAGATGGGAAGAAAGTGAAAATTGCTTTCGAAAAATTACAGGGATCGGCTGTTTTGTTGGCTCGCTCCTGCTTTCCGTGGTCTCTCCCTACTGGCTGAATTCGGACCCGAACACCTCGAGGTTGGATCTATTCTTCTGGCTCCTTGCCGGTATCCAGACTGTGTCGTCCATACTGTTCTTCCTCTGCATCGTTCGCAAGAGTCGCAACCACTTCTTGACCACGTATACCTCAATCCAGTGAGGAGTCGCGGAAGTTGTTAGCGAAATATTGCTCTTCGCAACTACAAACCCAAATCGAGCAGTCTGTACGCGTCGCCCAAAGAAGCGCGAGTTGGAGAGAAATCATTCTCAGAAATCACTGTGTATAATCGACATGATCCGCACTCACTCCAGTGGACGTCCTACGAAGATCTGCTGGTCAGCTTTGGGAGGCGGACGGTTAGGTAATTCCCTGCTGAATGCCATAAAGTCACACAGCGGAAGTCGCGGACCTGAAGCTCTAGGAAGCTCTCAGCGGGTCAAGAAAATCCTATTCAGAGTGAGATCTTTCGCACAAGAGTCATAATGATATTTATGACGGGATGCTTCTGCCGTGATCAGAGATTGCGTCGGAAGTTTAACGTTGCACGCGCCATCCGTTCCGAACGACCGCTGGTCTAGCCTTTGGACATCCACAAACAAGTGGCATACCTCGTGGGGTTCCGCTTCATCTCGCCGTTGCCCGTCGCACGACGGGCTCGAATCGTTGTTGCTACTTGAGATTTTCCAATAATATAAAAGTTGGCTGGCTTGAAGAGAGTCACCATATCGTGATAAGTTATCAATGATGTTCCGAAGTTCGGAAGGTGTCGTTTTAGGATAGGTCTATTAAACGCCAAGCAGTAATCTTTTTAACGAAGTGATTGAGGGTTTTCCTGGAAAGCGACCAGCAATGGGGTTCTTCACATCGGTCATCACATGACGAGTAATTTGCGAGAAGAGGAATCATTTGGTCCGTCCTGGAATAAAATTCTAGTCTTTAATTATCCCTGCCGGTCCTCCGTTTCATTTCAACGATCATCGAAGTCGCCGACTCAGGAATTTCCTCGGTACCTGAACTCCACGGATTCATGAACTGGATCTTTGACTGCGGAGGTTCAAGTGGCTCTTTGGGGTTGAAAAGTTCAGTAACCGTCATCTTGCGTCACTGATAAGAGGGAGGAGTGGACGGTCCGCCATCCTAACCTTCTAGCCCGAGCGGCCGTCTGTCGAATCGGCACTATCAACTTCGTACAGCGTCTTCAGGTGTGGGGAACTACTTGGCAGACTTTATTTCTCTCGGCATCTCCGGGGAGCGAATGCAATCCGAAGACAAACGGCTCCTCTAGCCTACCAACGCTCCTTACAATTCGCTCCGTGTTAAAACTCATTGAACAAGTCCTTCAGATCGTTACATGGCTCAGCGTCACTTTCGAAACGATCGCTCACATTCTGTTCGGGTCGTACGGGATCGAGATCGATTTGAAGAGGTATTCTCTTATTGTACACATCAACAAAAGATATACCTCTGAACCACTCATGTCGGCGTAAGTCATCTACTTCACCTGCCAGTGTACCGAGACGTTTGCTTTGATCCTTTTCGAGCAACCCGAGCACGAGGGAGCGCAATGAGCGATCCAGGTCGTAGTTCATGGGGAATCTTACCTCGTCGTGCACGATCGCATCAGTGATTTGTGCCCGATGCCAACGGGGACGACAGAACGGGTGATACCCGAATGTCAATTCGAAGATGAATAGCCCTAGACCCCACCAATCAGACCCTTTCCCGTAGGGTTCGCTTCTGATAATTTCCGGCGCAATATGGGCGGGGGACCCAACGAAAGTCGAGGTGCATTCAGATATCTTTTTCGATACTCCGAAGTCTGCGAGTTTCAAGTAGGCATCCCCAAAAATCAGGACGTTGTCAGCCTTGATATCACGATGTATGATGCTGCACGCGTGTATGTACTCTATTGCGAGGATTAGTTGAGCCGCATACAGCTTGACCAAGTTCTCTGGCAAACGTTTTTCCTTGAATCGTCTACAATCACCGAATTCCGCGAACTCAATGATCAGATAGAGATTCACATCATCTTGGAATGCGAAATAGAGTTCGACAATGAAATCATTCCGCAGCGCGTAATGGAGTTTCTTTTCCCGAATCACGCCCTCGCGCTCGATTGCATCTTCATATTGGCATTTGGTTTGTGCCTTGAGTGCATAAATCTTGCGGTCTTTGCTGTATTCGACTAGGTAGACGTCTCCATAACTCCCGGCCCCCAGCAAACCGAGGTTCTTGAATGATTCCAATTTCTCCCTGGGACAGGCATTTGCAGAAAATCTAGCGTCCATGGACTGCTCCGCACCAACGAGTCGATCTCGGTACCGCTTTTCTGATATCCTATCCCGAGAGCCCGGCGCCGCTTCTCCGAGCTGATCTCTAGAAGGGCATCTCAGTTCCTTTTCTGACCGAGAGGTCTCGGCTTGATGAGGTGAGACACGCATTTTCCTTGTCGTCATCGTAGATCCGATCGGATGCGAAGATGCCTGAGCTCTTGAAGCCAGCGGTTTTCCTTCCTAGGCCATTCAGTAAGCGTTCATCGTTATTCTTCTACATTCGAGGTAATTCGATTGAAATTAGAAGGAGGGTATGAAGTTCGGCGCAACGGTGACTCGCTTGATGGTGGTCTGAAGTTGCTTCTCGGATATGAATTCCCCATCAGTCGACCAAACTTCCGACCCCTCTTCCAGTCAGGAGAGGGTTCTATTTACGCAAAACTTGAGCATTGTTGGCGTTCACAAAGTTTGCCCCGCGTTGAGAAGCTCGTGCCATTGTGCCGCTGAACCATCAAATGAACTTTCCCGTGGTGAGGATATAAAGCACGTGTCGTGCTTCCAATTCAGAATATCTTGGAAAAAAGAGGTGTTGGCTTATTTTCGTCGAAGTTCTCCAAGGTCACCGATGAAATCTCTGCCTGAAATTCGTACTTCTGATGACAATTCAACCGCATGGAAGTCGGCGACCGTATCGATTGATCTAATGTTCCTCAGATGATCTTTGTTCTATCGCCCCGTAACGCATCGCCGCACTTTGACACGAGCTCATGGTGAGTTGTGCAAGAAACTTACTCTTAGGGAAGCGACGCGACAACCTACCCAGGTAGAACTCATCGACGACTGAGGCTGCGAATGGGTTTCGGCGAAGAAAGCCGAAAACTGCTGATGTGCTTCATCGACTTTTTCTGAAGAATTGCTCAGATGATGCCTAGGTGACCATTATTCCGAGATCACTAATATCCAGGGAAAGAACGGTGGCACACTTGGTCTTTCAAAAGTTGAATTGAAGACAGAGACTCCTCATCTTCAAGCATCGTCTTATGCATGTAGGACAGGATTACCCGACACGGTTAGCAGTGTTATTATTCCGAGAAGAATGTGGTGCTTCCTCGGAATACGCCGACGGGATGGCGCAGTGGAAACACGGCGCCTCTCGAGCGGGAGGTTCAGGGTTCGATTCCCGGAGCCGGCTACTTCAAGAAAGGTTTCTATGGTTCCCTTTCTTCTCGGGTGAATGCCGAAGTAGATATTAGGCCATAGCCGACCGAACCTCTGGTACCTAACCCGTCTGTGCCGCGACCCGCAAGGGTACACTGCAGGGGGCCAGAGGCGAGGAGAAAAAAAAAAACTCCGAGATTCCAGCCCTGGGCGCTACCTGCCTGCGTGAAAAACCCAACCTTCGAGCCGCGCTGTCGGCAGAACGCCGGACGCTTTTCAGATGAGAGCCGAACAAGGCCATACCGATTCTTGGAGCCTCCTCCAAGGCGCGTCAACGAGACTGTCAAACACCACAGACAGAATGAAAGCTTCTGGACGATAACTTCTTTTTCAAGCCAGCTCGAGCCGGATGTGGAGCGCGGCATAGATCATCATCAGCATTGACTGGATATTCTCGATGACATATTACACTGGGTTACATGTTCATATCCCATCTTGACTTTCGCAGGGCTTTTGATATTGACATATCGGGCTTCGTGGGGTGGTATAGGAAGCAATGCCTCCTCAACGAGACGAATACCTTCCGTTCGGGTCAATTACCAACTCGATTCAACGACGTCGAGGGTTGTATCCAGCTTTTCCTCCGTTGCCAATAAAGGGACAGCAATCGCGCCAAGGAGCCGGCGGGTCTCCTGAGAGGAGTTAAGAAAGAATCTCGATATCTTTAGAATTCGCGCCTCCGTCTCTTGTTTGAAAGCACGCTCAAATCATGAAGAAGTGTAATCCCAGCGTGGATCACATGGGAGCGATGTCGGTGGTTCTCCTCCCGACGATGGCCGCCATTGGGAGAGAGAGCTGTGTCTGACTGTCTGCCAGCCAGCCTGACTGCCTCTGGCTGCCCACCACCACCACCACGACGCCGCCATCTTGAATTGAAGCTGTGGTGTTTTCATCTCTTCGTTTACATACACACAAATGGATTCGTTTATTGTTGGTGCTGGCTGAGAAGCTCCAGAGAAATTCAAGCCCTGCTCGAGGCAGCGTGTTCTTGTGCTTGTATTCGACACCTCGACATCGACTACGGTACGTATCCCGAAGAAGCGTCTTACCGTGCCGAGAAACCATCATTCATCGATCTATGAGCGAGTTCAGATGGCGTTAGTCTGCACCAGACCGTAGCAGCCATGTCGTTCCCAGTTTCATTCGAAGTCGGACTCTACGGAGCTGTCATTTGCGGTGTTTCGTCGGAATTCTTGTCGCGTCGAACATCTCGCCAGGTTCGACCGCGGTGTCTGGATTCGGATCGGTGTCAGAACCACTCGATTCGAAACGGTAGACACGAGAGATCGTTGAGATTACGGTTCACTCTCTCTGGTTCCCTTCTCTCGAGTCGACAGAACAACTGACAGCTCTCTCGGGCCGACTCCAAAACTGGACGATGGCCTGTTCGAGTCGCTGATTATATGATGGGTGGTCAAAGTTATCGACCGTCCGCTGACCGAGGGAGCGATGGGGGGATCTCTCATCTTGGAGGCACATGGAATGACACTTCTGCAGCCCAATGCGGCGCTCAGTTTGTGCAGCGTACACCGTGGATAAATTGTTTCGAAAGTTTTGGAAAGCCGACGGGCCGAAACTGCAGATTAGCCCCAGAGCCGGTTTGCTCCTGCGCTCACTTTGATACAATGAAGTGGAACGGTAAGTGCGCTCACCGAGGAGGGCTCAACTCGAACTCCGGTGTCATTCAACTGAAGTGGCTGCCTGAAGCCGGGATGGATTGCACAGAGACAGGATTCGCAAAGCTCTCGTTTTCGGTGGGGATTTGCCCTCAGTTTGAATCTTCCTCGAGAGGGCCTGCATTAGCGTGGCTTACTTCATTCTCACGTGGATCCCTGTTTCTTTTCCGTTCCCTTTCTGTCGCCTCTGTGAGCCTCTGTCGTTTCGAACCGAAGGCTCTTCATCGAAGTCGACATCACAGAACCTGATTTGGCTTCCGGTGCTCGACGGCAGTTTCATTCGCTGCCCTCGGATTGCACCTACTCAGACAACATCGTGAAATTTCGCGAGCTGCGGTCCTAGATCCCGCTCGAGGGAAAATTTGTCGTTGTGCGCAGTTCGTGACTGTCGCAACATAACTCATCATCAGAAGGTTTGCTCGAAACAGATCAAGCAAATCTACACATCACTTCGGAGCCTATGACGACGGCAACGGTCGCGGCAGAAACAACAACTCCAACAGGCGAAGCAGTCATCGAAAGACAATGTGCTGCTTTTCAGAACGTCGAAGCGGAATCAACCGGCATGAAGAATACAGACCACTCATCTTTTGCGGTCCGGATGCGATTAAAGCCTCATGTTATCATGGGAGAGATCGCCGAATCTTGGAATCAGCGTCAATGGCGGGAAACTTGCTGATAGTTCGGCAAAACTTCCTTGCTACCGTTCGTGTACCAGGAGAACACGAAAACCACACGGAAGAAAGGGCGGAGATCTCTCTTCATGGCCCCCTCTCCGCCAACGATAAATTTTCTGTGTCTCCCCCACTTTCAAGTAGCCAGACGACGCTGTGGGAGACCGATCGTGAGCTCTGTATTGATGTCTGTCACCGCAAAAGCACTTAATCAATTCAGTCCGATGCGGCTTCCGAAGTGTTCAGAGCTGTTTACTCGGAGCTCAGAAACCTTAGAACTCTGTATACGAAAAGTTCCAGCTGAGTTTCTTCCGAGACGACGACTCGGATGAGCGCGTCTGGGGCTGGTCGGAATTGAATGTTGCCCAAATCGTGGACTTCATCAGCCCCCGTACCGCCGCCCCATAGGGGTAACTTCTCGACACAAAAACGCTGCGGGTCGTCAACTAAGAGCGAGCTTGTCGGTCGTGGAGCAATCAAGCGGCTGATTCCGAGTGCAAGCTGCGAAATCGCGCCGGATACCGCTCTATCACTCATGGAAAGCGTACGCTAAGGATGGAAGCATCCACAATATTCCTGGTTTTGATTCCTTGTCCTCAGTCCCTACCTCCCGTCCTCGCGAATCTCCTCAGCGGAGACTGCGTGTCCTCAGAACCTGCACGAATCTCGCCAGATCTGTGTGAACTGAAGACAGATCAGGTGTAACGAAAGGCAGAGTCCTCATCGAAGACTAATGGCGGTGTCGTTTCATTTCAGAAGCTCAAAACGTTAGGCTGATATCTCCCTGAGGGCTTCCAGCAGCCCACTCACCAACAGAACACCTCACGTCGCGTTGAACGTAAGTTCTAGTTGTTAACAGTGAACAGGTGCTGTCGGCATGTGCGACTCCCGTCGCACCGCCAGAAAACGGGAACTGATGAATGCGTTTGAGGTCAATCGATAATTTCGGAGCAGGATCTCACATTAGTGTGCTCTGGGTCAGTGCAAACTCCCCCCTCCCCTCCCCCGTCGGGCCCCCGAAACATCTCCCCCAACTCAGCGAGAAACGGACTAAGCCTGGTCTGATGTGATGACCGGGTTTCGCCTCCCACCAACTAGCGAACCGTTCTCGCCACGCATCTCGTAGGAGAGCAGGCTATTTATCACCGAAAGTGGAGTTCGGACAAGAAAAAGTTTTTGTGGACGGGCGATCGTGTAGCGATGTTATCGAGCAGTCGCCGAGGGTCAACTGCTTTTATCTGGCTATGAATGCGACCAATGGGCAGGCTAATGCAGCCGTCCGGGCAACTATCCAGTCGCTCAGTTTGTGTGTGTGTGTGTGAGTTAACGGGCAGCAGCAATATGGAGGTCTAAAGCCTGATGTGGGTGCTGGTGCTTCCTGGACCGGCAGGCCCTGTCCTGCAGCAGCAGCAGCAGCAGTCGCTGGTCCTGAGCGGGATGGACTCCACCCAAATAACACTACTCGGTCGGGTGATTACAACACACGGGGATGAATTTGTTGTTCGACTCTGCGTTCGTCCGTCCATCCGTCCGCTCAAGCGACTGTCTGTCTGCATGCGAGTGTGAATCAGGCTCCAAGAGGACTATGGAAGAGCTCAGCGAGAGGACGGCGTGGACAGTGATTTATCGCTGCAACTGAAATTCTGAGTTGAGCATCGTTGCCAACACGAATCAAAACTTGGTCTCGGTCAAAAATTTCCATCTTTCTCTCAGAAGATGTACGAGGTGGCCAGACGTTCGGCTCGAAACCCCAAGAAACTCCTCAGTTTTCTCCTGCAAGGACGCGAGCACATGCCTTGGACTCGAGACGTTGGAGGGAGGAGAAAAGACTGGGCAGAGTTGTTCAGGTTTCTGAACCCCGGTGGTCGCTGTCTAGGGGACGACATGGACCGCCGGCGAGAGAGACCTCTCATTGAATATTGGAGAAATGTTCATGAAAATAATTACTTTTTGATTACGATGATTATCGGAAGAAGCGAAAGCGGCGATCGATGGGAGACTCGGGTTTTTATGCCTAGACGCGAAGAAGGGAATGGACGGGCTCCTTTTTCTCGAACAGAGCCCATGAGCTTCTGCGTTCGGTCCTCGGCGACAAGACGCTCTCACATGAGCGACTGAGGGACCACGGAACAACATTGTAGGCAAACTCAAGTGCTCGGATTAAAAGTTCCGCGCGAAGGAACAACCGAGCTCTGCAGAACGGATAGGGAGAAATTTAGGGCCGAAACAGGCTACGCAAACCAAACAACCGACCCGTTCTCCAGCTTGAACGCGGGTGGACACATTCTCCCCCGCATCCGTCGCGGGAAGAAAGGAAAAACCCTGGCTGACGGACGAGGAGACATTCCGTCAGCTTTCTTGGCATTCCATTCATCCGTATTTCGAAGTTGGTTCGTGTGTATCGCGCTCGTATGTTTGTCGTCGTCGTCGTCGTCGTCGTTTGATGTTAGCGTAGGTTTGTTTCACTGCACTCGAGCGCTTGGGGCCCAACTTAATGAAGGGTCCCTTCTGTCAGAATCATTTATATCATCCATTTTTCCGAATGATGACAGACAGTTCGTGCCATCACGATCCACCTGCTGGATCGCTGCTGATGCTGTTTGGTTGGTTGGTTCGAATCTGCTGCCTCTTGTTCTTTCCCTGAGCTGAAGCTCAGCGAAAATTGCTCAAACTCTGGGGTTCGCAGGGTTCGAGCGCGTATCTCGAGCATGAGTCCGGCACAGTCCGGCATTCTCTTAGAGAGCGTATAAACTTTTTACGGGCTTGCGTTACCACAAGCAAAATTTACGTCCTGAGTCGGAGATTTTTTTTTTGCGACGGGACTCTTTGCAGTATCGGAACATGTCACGGATTCCCAACGCTACGAGGAGGCTATGAAGAAAGAAACCAAAAGTTTGCAACGCGCAAGTTCCCTCGGACTTCGATTGATGGCTCCAGGAGATTAGGGGCGAGGACCGGGGATTGGGGGGAAACGAAACCCGAAAATCTTGTGGACTGAGTTTATTCAGTCCTTGCCGTCGCTTTTGAACGATTGTTGGCGTAACTGGCGTACCATGGTGTTTTTATGTACCTACCCTTCCCGGTTCGCAAGTTCGGGCTGCCCTCACCATCACCGTGTAACATCACCGGCAGCTGCTGTAGCCCTAGCGGCGGATCTGTGACTCTAATATATCGTCTCTTTCCACGGTGGGTGCCCTCTCTGCTCTGTCGGAGGAGCTCCGTTGACTCGCGCGCGACCAGTTCGTACTGAAAGCCACAGTCAGACGTAGCAAGCGAACAAGCAGGCAGATAGACAGGCTGGCAGGAAGGCAGGCGGGCGGGTAGACAGATAGACATCGAAAAGCCAAAGGAGCGACTCGAGTTTGTGATCTTTAGTGTGTGCGCGAGTTTATGTGTGCCGATCTGCTTGCCTCCCGTTGCCAAATCGGTTGTCCGGTCGCTCGACAACCTTCATGTGCAATCATCCCAAGTGTCGAGTTCTTCGGACTATGATGACGTAACGTCGATTTGAGTGCAGTGGTCAACCGTGGACTGAAATGTTTGTGGTGATAAAGTTGCTTTGAGCAGCTGTAGCTTGCAGCTGTCAGATGGCGTATTTTCTCTGTGATCCCGCCAATTCGGCGGCTGACGGTACCTCATCTGGCTCGGGCATGCTCTCGTACACCGGTCAGGCGGGTCCAGGTCCACCGATGGCCTACTCGATACCCCCGCCGGGCATGGCACATCTTGGATATGGTTTGAATGCGCCCACTGGTCTTGTAGCAGACCCCACACTGACTATAACTGATTCACCCACTGGAGTAGCTTTCAAAAGAAATCGGAGATTCGTGTAAGTAAAATTCTGAGGGGGAAGATAGATTCCGTGGTATGTGGACCTTGCATGGAGAACTCGACAGAAACAAGTGAGGGGGAGTTTTCGGTCTCTGACAGTATATCGATGAATCACAAGCTCCTGCAAGAGCTTCAGAAGCTGCAGCGCTGATCATCTTGTTGAGAATTTTTTGAAGAAGAGATCTCAATCGAATCTCAAAAGCAACGTCACCGTCAGTAATCTCTCGAGGATGCGAACTTTGAGCAGCACTCGGATTCGCGGAATGGATTCTTGGCCTCAACAGATCGGGGAAACAGAACATTGCTCGTGGGAGCAAGTCGAGACTCTCGCACGTTGTCAATGGCTTTCACCGGATGATCGGGGTCTTCGAGAGGTTTCCTTCAAGACTCCGACGTTGTTCGCGACATTCCTTAAGATCAAAGCTCGTACTCAAATTGAGAACCGAGGAAATCGTTGAAACTATGATTCGGTGTCATTGTGCGTTCGAGCTCCGTAGGCTGCTCCGGCGCGTGCTCCGTGTTTTCGCGTTTGACGTCAGGTCAGCTTGACGCAACAGTGTCATTCAACGCTCATTGTTGTCTCAAGGGGGGGGGGGCTATCTAGCATTCCACTTTGGTTTGTTGATCGAAACATGAGGAGCGCCGTGATTATTTACCACCGGAAATTGCCGGCGAGACCCCTCACGCACCTTTTGCACTTCATCAAGATTCGGATTGACGGACTGTCCAAGTTATCCAGGAGCTGCTATGCTATAGCGTCGGCTCAGAAAAAAAGAGGGTCGCGATGAAACAGCGACGAAATCTCATTTCGAAGTACTCGCTCATCTCTTTCTCACAATCAGCTGACTTTTAAGGTGGGGGGACGAAGGGGAGGGCCAGATCGCCGAATACAAGAACTGGAGGAGGACAACGAGGTCTCCCGCTACTGTTCCCCTCACTGTGCTTATCTCGATGTCATCTGAGGTAGAAAGTTCTACTGCGAAAGGAAAATATTGATCCAAGCGTCTTGTCTCGCCTCACAATGGGAGAACCGGCGCGACCTGTGATAGTATAGCCATCCTCAGACTGCCGCCGCAAGAACACTAAGCGGCACGCTGTCGACTGAAAGAATCAGCGAGAGGAATAGCTGACGGATAAACTGAGCGGCACTGCGCCGCCGCCGTCGACCTCAGAGTCATTTCAGACGACTACGGCGGTAGGCGGCGGGCCGGCCGGCTCGGTCGACCGTCCAGTGAGGCTGGCTGCCTAATGGCTTGCAATTAGTTTTGAATTAAATCCTGAAGCCGGCATCGTTCGTTGTTCAGCTGCAGTCGGTCCGTCACTCTGTCGGTCGGTCGGTCACTCAGTCAGTCAGCCAGCTAGTCAGGCAGTTTAAGCAGCTAGGCGGGCAGACAGACGCGGGAGAGTGCGAGTAAAGTCACGACCAGGTATCATCTCCCACAATCCTTCAAATGTTCGCTTAGCTGGCGCTGCCTAGCAGCCTGCCTGCCTACCTACCTTTCAGCCGAACCACCTTCCTCTGTTCTTTGGTTACCAGTGAGCTGACGCAACACCGGCAGCCCGTCTGACCGGATTTTCAATGAATCGATTCGGTTCCTCTTTGCCCGGGAGGAATTCCCTACATTGGTTCCTGGAGCGTTGGCATCGAGGCTCTGATTGTCTACGCGTTCCGTGGCGGAATATTGTGACCCGATGATTTGAGCCTAATCATTCTTATCTGTCTTCGTCATTCAGAAATAACAAAACGTTTTTGAGCGTACTTGTGTTTCTGTCGATGTCGAACGGGTCATCATCCGGAGTGTCTGTTAGGCGTCGCATGTGTCGCAGCCCTGCCTCTGAACCCCCAACATCAAATCAACGACATCGATACGAACGGCCTCCTGTAGCGGAACCCGAAAAGAGGCCCATCTTTGACGTCGACGTAGAAATCATCTCCAGTCACAAGTCAGCTAACCAGCGATGCCAGCGTACGGACAAACTACCTAGCTTACAATTAGAGCGGCTTCGCGTCACACGAAGCTCGCCGCTTGTTTCGGGATGCTCCAGCGATCTTGTTTGTCTTCACTGGGAGGACGACTGCGCTCCTATTCAGGATATTGCGACAATGTCTCGGGACCTTTTGCCCGCTCCCCACTCAATCCGAAATCATGCTCTGTTTCTCTTCCTCTCGACCTCTCTGGAACGATAAGTCGCCGCTTGAAATCGGGTTCCTTGGAATCGTCAAGTTTTCCGCTCCTCAAAGTTTCTCGGATCAAAGAACAGTCTCGGCTGACCCTGAGCGATCCGAGGGAGGCTGGGAGGGAGAAGCGAATCAGCGAAGTCAGCCGAGCATGAGTGTACCATAAATTGTACAATCGCTGCCTAACTGGCGCAGCCAGCGGCGTAAGTGTGCGCCAGATAGCAAAAAGAAAAAAAATCCTGGACGCCGAGGAACTCGCGACCGACCGCCCACCCAGTCACCACTTCTGCTCGCGACGAGAGTGCTCCCGTGGAAGGGTAGAGTGGACTGAGGGCCAGCTCGGAAGCGCAGCAATATGCAAACCAACCGACCAAATGGCTCTTTGTTTCAAAGTCATAATTTTTCGTTTTCTCTCTGGGCTCCGTCTCTCCATTCACCGGCTGGTGATTATCGAGCTCCGCTCGCTTCGATCCGATATGGTCGAGAAGATCAACGTGAATTTCTAGCGATTTAGAAAGCGCTCATTGCCTCCGGCTCAAGGAGCAACGGCCTACTCGTCATCCTCCTCCTGTCCTTGAACATGACGGGCTCCTCGTAAACGTGATTGAACTCTGCATCGTACGGCTCTTGTTGATGTAGCATTGTGTTATCATTTCCTTTCGTAGGTTGGAACAGAGAATTTCCGGAGATATGATATGCCGGTCTCGGCTTGCATACTCCTCTCAATGTTTCAACACGGGCGCTCCCGAAAATTGGATCCGGCCCATCCGCCGCTCCGCCACGGATTTCCCTTCAGAGAGTAGGGATCCGCCGCATGGCTGGTTGGGAGGCAGGCGGGCAGGCATCAAAAATCTCGACGTCTCCTGCTTCCCTCGTGTTTGTAAGCGAAATATTTGTATCACTGTGTACTCAGAGCAACGCCACCGACGCTGTCTCCGAACCTTAGCAAGGGTATCAAGCAAGTTAGCTTGCTTGCTCACCGTCAGGATGGCTGGCGTCTGATGTCTTTCCTGGAATGGCGTCATCCTGTCAACCTTTCGGTGACTTGACAAAGACGTGCGTTTGCATGAACCGTAAGGGTTAAGCAGGTCTTCGACGTCACTGTTGTCGTTGAGGCAGTTCTTGTTATTGTTATTGTTGTTGTTGTTGATCCGGACGGTGCCTTGTCATCATCGATTTCGCTGTCCGTCGAATTCGACTCGAAAGGCCCAGATCGTAAGCACCCGATGAGCGGAATCATCACCTCGCAAAAACCGCGAAAACACATTGCAGTCGTTGTTTGTGGCTCGAATGATGTCGGATGCGTCGTTAATGCATCCGGACGGTGAGGTTTACCACCAAGGCATACTGAGGCAGCTTGCTCTGTGAGAGCCCTCGTTCCACGCCAGGGGAAGTAAAGTGTCCACAAAGGCTCGCAGGTGGACATCAATTGTTATTAGGTTGAAAGACGACGACGGCGATGGCAATCCAGCTTGCGTGTTCCGCTGAAAATAAAGAAACGTTGCCATAGTTGGGTTCTTCCTCGACGTAGAAACACAAAAGTCCATTTGGGCTAGAGCTCTTCTCCTCTCTGCTCGCTCGCTCCTTCGTTCGCTCCCTCCCTCCTTCCCTCTAACAGTCTAGTGCTGGATCCACATTACACTCAGGAGAAGTTGGTTGGTGGTCGCCGGCTTGCTCTGTAGTAGTAGGTATGTAGGTGGCTGGCTGGCCGGCCGACCAGGAGAGGATCCAAGGAGGGTTTTCGAGTCTCCTCCTGTTTCCCTTAATGGAAATGAATGACCGAGCGGGCGAGCGAGCGATCGAGCGGGTGGGCAGGCAGGCAGGCGCTCTTGAACAGGGGATACAAGCTCCTCCGTTCTGCTCGTGAGGCGCTGTTGCTGCTCGAGGCAGGCTGCGCTCGTTGATTCCTTTGACTCTCCTGACTCGGTGACTCCTTCTCCTGTCTTCTCCTGGCATTCAACGAGTTGGCCGCGATGATGAAACGAGTTGAAACATTCTTTGATCGTTGATCCTGTCTCGAGCTGAACTCGTCAGGAGAGTAGGCAGACAGCCAGGCAGGTGGGCAGGCAGGCAGGCAAGCAGGCAGGCGGACGACCAAGCAGCTCTGGGAGCCACTTTGCCGGATCGTACGTGAAGTCCAATTAGTTCCATCGGCGAAGACAGATAGCCTCTGCTGGCGGCGGCGGCGGCGACGACCACCACCACTACAGCCACCGCCGCTGCATTCACTGACGCCACCACCGATGCCACATCTGACCTCCTGAGGCTTCGGACAGCAGCTGGCTCCAGCAGTGTTGGCGGCGGTGCTTATGGCGGCTAGCTGGCTGGCTGGCAGGCAGCAGCCGCAGCGTAATGTTCCTGTCCTCGTCCTTTGCAAAAGGCTTTTGCCTTTCTACTCGTTCGGCTGTGCTTTTTCTCCTTTTTCCTTTGGGCTTTCCTGCGGCCGCTGCTATGATGGCTTTCGTAGCCCGTGATGGTTATTTCATGACAGGGCTACTTGGACGAACGTGACACGTCCTCCTCCGCGGAAGAAACATGTAACAACAAACGAGTTGAGGCAAGATGATACCGCCCGGCCGTTTCGTTTGCCGCCACCTCCTCCTCCTGCTCACAATTGCGAGATCGGTGCAAGCTTTCGCTCGCTGCTATGTCACTGCAAAACCCTGTTATCTTTTAGCGAACTTGTGGACTCATGCTTGCCAACATGGATCGCTAAGTCGTCGACTTTATAGAATTTCACTCAAGTTCTCTGGAGAATTCGAGAGACGAGAGCGAGCCAGTCGTTCAACGGTCTTCACCTGATAGATCCGAGAATCTCGGATGGTCGGGCTCCGCTGACTACGTTCACCGAGTGCACGTGCGAACGATGGTCGTTTACAACGGTGTTTGAGTGATGCGATTTCGAGCAATATCGCTGCTCGGGCGGCTGGCCGGCCTGCCAATTGACAATTCATGCCAATCGGTTGCGGTGGTTCATAAAACATGAAATGGTATGGTACGCGCTGTAAAGCAAACGCGTTCATCCACAGCGGGCATTCCGTGAGCTTCGGCGGAACTTCGACAGAACTTGCAACTCGCCGGCGGCGGCTCGACAATCGCGAAGAACTTCTTTTCGGTGAACTTTCCCCCGCGACGATGAAATTACATGGATTCCTCCAGAGTTTTGTCATTGCTCTATCACACGTTGGGTATGGAAGTTGCTCCACTTGGAGCAGTTTGGCTCGCTCTGAGCGAAGCCTCTACCGAAACAATGGGCTCCCGGGCTCCCGCGCTCTTGTGGGAACAGAGGCATATGCATCACGAGAGGGTACGCCAGCCAGCTAGCCTGCCTGCCCGCCCGAAACTGGCTGCTGCTCGCTCGTTCACTTGCCCGCCCGCCCGCTCGCTTGCCAGGCCGGCTGTCGAGCGTTGCCCTGTTCTGCCTATTCAAACTTCACCCCCGAGCGTCCGTGCACGAGGCTTTCCCTCAAATTAGTTTGTTCCCTCGCAGAAGGAAAAAGCCCCGTCCCGGAAAGCTCTGCATGGAACGAATCATGCCCGCTCGTTCTATCTTGCTCGACCGTAGCTGCTCTCGTAACGCTGCAACGCAATCCAATCCTTCAGCATCTGTCATGGTTTCGCGGCCACCTCCGTAGCGCAAACGCGGACTAGGAGGATAGAGCCCGTCCTGATAGCACTGGTATTGGTCCTGCCCAGACATCAGTGGGCGGGGAAGAATTTTTCCTTTAACATGGTTTTGTTATTTGCTCTCCTTCTCCGCTCTATTCAATGTTTTTTTTGTCTGGAGAAGGCTCCCGAAAAGAAAAAATTTAAGAGCTGCTACCGTCGTAGCGCAAGCGTGTCCCACGCGCGGACGAGAAACTCTGACAAAATGTTTGAAGAAAGAGAACAGAGACTCGGAATTCGGCTTTGCTGTGCTCGAAGTCCCCGACGGATCTGCTGGACAAACATTCAAGTTCTCGTTGTCGAGAAAAGCTCTCTTCGACTCGGTCGAGCTTGCGGCGGTTTCTTTGGGAGCCTCGGACTGATTCGGCTTCGATGGATCCCCGCAGAATGAAAAATGGAACGAGCGATCCATCCCGACGTATAACTAATACTCGACGTCGTCGTCGTCGTCGTCGTCGTCGTCAACTCGAAAGTCGTTCGTTCTAGACTCATTGCCCGCACTGAGATTTCGTTGAAAGTGTTTTGCCTGCAATGGCGGCTGCGGTAACGTCATCATTCGCTGCCGGTGCCATTCTCGTCGTCACGATGGCCATAGGGAAATTCAGATGTGAAACAGTGATTCGACATCGGAACGACTCGAGAAAACAGACGACGTGAACATTTTTCAAAATGGTCTATTTCCTCCGTTTTGTGCGAGTGTATACGGGTTTCATGTGTAAAGGGATTCGAAAGGCGCCGCCGCCGCCGCTCGCTCGCTCGCTCGCTCACCCACTCCCCTGACTTGCCATTCTCAAATACGGCTCCGAGTCTGGGCTGGCTTCGTCTTGTTTGAATACGAATGACGGCGGAGGAAGGACGTTGTCTCAGCTGGGATGACGCTATCGAAAAGTTATCCTTAGATATCCGCTGGGTCATAGTGAAATTTTCCCCATGTCTCGCCCCCTACTCCCAGGAGCTGCAATATGGATATCACTCGCGTCGCATAAGCAGGCTCACAGCGCGTTTCGATCTCAACATCGGTTGTTGAAGATGCTTTAACGATGATGTCGGTAGCTGCCATCGCTTTGGTCGCGGCGCAAACTCGAGCGGGCTGCAAGCGAGCAAACATTGTCGTGGGCTCACGAATACAGGAGAGGAGCGCAGCACCGAAGTGATAACCCCGTTTGATAACATGGCAGTCAAGCAGCCAACCATCTTGTATGTCTGCGCGCCTGCCTGTTTCGACCGTTTCTACTCATCTATTCGGTCAGGCGAACAGTCGACAGGATGGACAGACGCATGAACGAAAGTGCGGAACGACGGACAGATTAGCTAGCTGCTAGCCGATGGATAAATATCTTTTCTGCGGACGCGAGCCCGCTTCTGTTGATGGCGTACGAGCCCCGCGCGCGCGCCTTCGCGTGAATTCTCGTTCCGGCGAACATCAACAATGGGGGACGGGTTACCGTTTTCCCGAACTGTTTTACCACCACTCAGGCTAGCGACAAAACAGTTATGCTTTCTAGCCCGCTCGTCACGATAAAATGTTCAATCTGCGTTCGGAGAGATAGGCCTACAGATGCACAACAACCATTGCCTAGCTGCGGGAATACGAGCAAAGCGACGAAGTGAAAGTGGTGATCAAACGGTTCGCGACTCCTACGGCAAAATCGGGGCCAAGTCTAGTTCCGATAACTCGCTCGTCAGATGTTCGATTCACTGAACCGATTTTCTTTGACGATTACGTCGTTCACTTACATACTTTTGTGCAAGCCATACTTTTGGCCTCGGAAGTTGAGTTGAGCGCTTGCGCTCTGTATGTGCGACTCGGCAGATTGATTCGTTGAAACTTTGTCCTCGGTACAGCTGATAACGGTACCTACGATCGAACGGGTGCATGAGTAAAACGGGCAGACAGTGGCAGTTGTACCGATACAGGCCACCGGCTCAGGCCGTTTCGATGTCCTTCAACGTCGTTGCGGCAACGGCAAGTCACGTAGCCGTTCGCAACCTAGACCGAGAAGCCGTAAAGAGCTGCCGATTCCGAGTCCGAGTTTGTATCAATTGTTGTTTGTTGAAGAATCAACCAACTTCCCGGACTGTGGACTTCCTTTGCTAAGTACCTAGAAGTCGAGGTGCTTCGTCTCCGCCGTTGGACTGCTTCTTGATCTCCTCGCGACGGCTGCCGACCTCGTTCTTGATGTTTGGGTTCGAATTCCAGCTTACGTGTGACTTCAAGAAGTCATACATAGCGTCCGTCCGTCTGTCTGTCTGCTCTGATCGAATGTTGCGGCGTTCACGATTTGGATTTGTCACGTGAGACTCGCTGCCTTGGACAGCCTACTCTGACAGAGACATCTCTCTGGGAAGAAAAGATCCCGACTCTTTCGGCCTCACGAATTCCTCACGGTGTTTCTTTTGTTCTAATATATCGGCATCATTGTCCTTGTTTCAAAAGCGCTCCCAGCCCATTCCTCCCTTTTCACGGGCCGAGCGATTTGTTTGTCTGCGGCTCGCCAAATGTACCCGCAGTGCGTGAAATTAACGGTCCGTGAGTGGAGCTCCTCCTGAACGGTTGCTCGGAGTGTCAGCGGTAGCAGATTAAAGCGTCTGTGATGAGGATGGGTTTTTGCGACGCGCGAATGAATTAACTCGTTACAACTACGTGTGCCGGTAATTATACGGAACGAAAATTGCAGACGCTTACCGGTGGATTCCCGTTCCTGCTCGAGTTTCGGAACGGTCCTTAACCATGCCAGTCTACATCAGTTTCATTCGCATGATTCGAAGATAACAACTTCTGGGTTGGGTCCATATCGTTCGAAGGGTTGTTTCGCGGTCGAGTATCGGAGTTCCCGACTGTCCGCTCGTTCCCTCACGCGCGTTCTGACAGTGTCGTCGAAATGACACTTCATGCGTGAAAGACATCCATATGAATGGTAGAAAGTTTCGGTGCTACTTTGTTTTCTCCATTGAATGAATCCATCGCCGAGCTCCGTCGTTTCCCCCACGTCCATAGTTCTGGCAGCTTGTCGCTTGTTTTTTTTTTCTGTTTTTCTGACGCATATCCTTCCGACTCTTTCGTCAGAAGCTTCGTCAGAAACTTTGTAAGAATCGGCTCCGGAGCACAGGCTGGGTTCGGACGGGCGTTGGATGAGGAGCCTGATAGACTCCCTCGCTTCGCAGAGGCTCTCTGTGTGTTCCAATCGCCAATAGTCAGGGTATACCAAGGCTTCCGTGACCACTCCTGTTTACAGATGTTTTTGTCGCATCGATGATCTCTTCGGCTTGTTTCGAGCATCATGTTTGTGGAACGGTTGCGCTCTCCGATCTCAGTCAGGCGCTGGACAAATACCAAGGAAACAGATTTTTTGAGCCACACGGCTCGATGAGGAGTTTCTTGGGCAGACATTACCAGGAATGAATGGAGGACATGAATTCATGCCGGTCGGGCGAGGAATAATCAGTCAGAAGGAAAATAAGTGGCGCTTTCGCAACGAGCACCCATGAAAATGTTCGGAGCGACGCGTCGATCTCGATCTGGGGAGTGAATAGAACCGAATACTCATGAATTGGTTGACGTAGTCGAGCTAACAGAGGTGCTGCGAGAATGGGCGCACGCGAGAGAGAGACAGAGAAAATAAACCGTTCTTGCGAAAGCGAGCATATTCATAGTGTGTGTATTCAGTTTACATAACGCGATGAGTCCTACTCGAGTGAGTGGGGTAACAGATGACGAATGCCTTTGATAGCGCTGATAGGATCGCAGTAGAGACATTTCGGCGTTACCAAACACACTGCTAAGTACGGGAAGACGACATAAACACTTGCCTGTTCGGGCAGAGTGAGTTAATATATGAGAAGCTCGTTCCATCGGCCCCCGCAAACAGGTGGTGGGCGTAGTGAAGCTGTAAGAAGTCTACGTTCTGTTAGCGGAACAGTTAGGTAATGATCGAATTCAACCAAGCTACATGGAAGGTCGGAACATGGTGAAAATCTATGAAGAATGAGGGGCCGTAAAGTCTTCAAGGAACCTGTTTACGCCAGTCGTGGGACAGATGAAGTTCCGTGAGTGGGTTGACTCTTACTCGAGTTCTCTTGAAGATCCACAATCGCTACCGACATCGAGGGACCGCGATCGAGAAACAATTCTTCGAGCTGGGCTTCGGCTCGCGTTGCGCGTTCCCATCTTTCCGTGTTTGAGCCGCTATTGTTCACAATAAATTATTGTTATTATTATGTCGTCGCTCTCTTTGCCGCTGATGGTCATGATGACGACAACGATGCTAATGTTGAAACTGCTCCTGTTCCTCTGCGCGGCTCATTACGGGGAGCCGCAAAGCTCGGTATTGTTTTTTCTCGTTATTTTTTTTTCTGTTTCTGGTTTGTTCGTGATGGTTGCTCGCGACGAAGATCTATGCGGACAACTGTCGGCAGCGGAGATAAATTGCTCCCAGGTGGATGAATAACGATGACGCGCGGTTAGAAGCCGGAGAACGCAGAAGAGTGTAGTAAGCCTCTCAAGGCGGCCGCAAAGTCTAAACAGAACAATTTCCAGAACGGTCGCAGAAATTTCCGAGCGTAAAATTCAACTGGGATCCAAAAATTCGTGCGATACGAAACTTTCGCACTCCATGAACTGAAAAAGAGCGGTCCCGCCGGAATGGCTGCAGAAAGGGACCAGTTTAATTGCACTGATTGTCGCTCATCATCATTTCGCTAAAACAGCGCCTCGAGAGACATGTCTTCAAGTCCTCTAAATTCACGTTTGAAACCGAGGTTCATGATCAGAATAGCTGAAAACAAGTTGACCGACAAGGAACCACCTGTCTTCAAGTACTCGATCACATCAGTTCCGTTTGGCATAAAGTAACATGCTCGCCAATTCGATTTCTGGTCAAACTGGTTGTTTGCCCATGTCGACCTGCGCGGTCCGTCGTTCGATTGGGTGAGCAGAGAACTCGATCGAGCACGATCCGTGATTTTGTTGGGGCGCCAATTTTTGTTGCTATTTATACAGCGAGGCGGACGAGTCGCTCGGCTCAGAAATCCATCCGCGAATTAAAATCGGATTTTTCTTCTCACACTCATTCCCTATTACACCCGACGATTTCATTCTCGGCGAGAGGCATTACGAAACTCTTGGATCCGTAGAATTAACTCAAAATTCCTTCTATTTTTGCAGCTCGGATGAGGAGGACGCCGACATCAAGTACAGCAGAATGGATGAAGACTCGATGCATGAGCAGAAGGACCGTTACGCAAGGTAGGCAGAGAGCAATTCAAAGCGAATTCCCTCCATATCATGTCGCTGTTGATTTCTCCAGCTTGAAATACACAAAATATTCCATGCTCAAAATTCAGCTGAATCCGCTTTCCATCTGTTGCAGATTGAGTCAAGGTGGCGGAGGTCTCTGGGACTCCGGTGACGGTCTTGGTGTTTCCGCTGGACTTGGAGGAGGTCTAGTGGGTGGGGGTTTAGTAGGAGCTGGTGGGACGGGGACTGGACGGGGCGGCTCCGAAGGTTCGGGAGCCGACCTCATGGAAACTCTATCCGCCAAGAAAGAAAACCACAGTGAGATCGAACGCAGACGGCGCAACAAGATGACCGCCTACATCACGGAACTCTCTGACATGGTTCCGACCTGCAGTGCCCTAGCGAGGAAGCCCGACAAGCTGACCATCCTGCGCATGGCTGTCGCCCACATGAAGTCCCTGAGAGGTCAGTATGCTTTGAAGTCGAGTTAGCTCGTTAAGCTTACCGGTTAATGGGCTCGATATAGGCGAATAGGTTGAATTCCACTGGATGAAAGTAGATCATAGCCCCGAGCTCGATCGCCCACCTCCTCGGGGTGGTTTTGATGCCAGTCAGCACCGCCAGGACATTTTGTTGTGGTGGTTGGTGCGGTTTGCCGACTACCAGCGAGTCGCGTGACCAGAAGCCGTGAGAAGTCTGGCTGAGTTAGTGCCTGAGTGGTAGGTTCCAACTCTGCGAGCCTTCCGGTTTTTCTTGAGTATCCGGGCTATTCGGCTCCGGTAGCCGATTGAGACTGTCCACGGCACGCTCGGAGTCGAAAAATTTGCCAACCTCTCGGTCGCAAGTCTGAGGGAATGAGCCAAATTTCAATTTTGAGACTCCTGATGAAGCGCTCCGAACCGAATAGATCTGCCGGGCTCAGTCGATGAAGCCGAAGAATGCGCCATTGTGAGCGTGTCAGTCACGTTGACTGTCACGCGTGTCTTACGAAACTGATGATAGTTGAGCCTGGTAAACAGGAGACCGTCAGCATCTACATCATGATGATCGTCGTTTCCGTTGTCGTCGTCGACACCATCAGGAAAGTGGAGAGGATCGCACCACACCCCGCCCATAAGAGAAATTCCCCAAAGTCCATTCTCGCGCCCGATGGGCTCTGCTCGCACGAGAGTGGCGAAACTATTCAGTTTCCACCGCCGAAAACTAATTCTGCTTCGGGGTCTCCCATCTGATGCCGTCGAAATCATGGCGGGCATCAATCACGATCAGTTATGAATATTCTGTCGTTGCCCTCGTTGGCGTGACGCAACTTATAATTGGCGTTCGTTTCTCTACATGCCGTGATCAAGGGAAGCAAGAGAGTGTTTCCAAGAGGAAAAGTAACCGGAGAAAATTGCGAGACATTGTTTCGCATTGGTATGAGCTTTCAGCGGGTGGCTGTTTTCCCATTTGTTAACGATTGCGCGTTCACCTCCGGAAAACTTGAACTTCTCGAGCAACGACTCTGTCGCTCGGACTGCTCGTTGTCTCATTGGTCATTCAACGACGGTATTCGTCGCGGAAATTACGTTGCTATGGTTGCAGTCTTGAGCAAGAAAGGAGAGAAAACTTCGACACGATGCTCCAAAGGCTGCAGCTAGGAATCCGACTCGTGACGTGAGTCTGGACTAATGTAACAATTCAATGTTTTGTTCCCTCTGGAGAAAGGTGGGGAGGGAGAGCAGTGAAGTGGGTGAACGACTCTCAAAACGGGACCGGAGGGAGAGCGCGTCCTCTTCGGAGGAGACGACTCTCTTGATTTCCTGAATGCTTTCTTCATTGCTGCTGTGCTGCCAGTGCCGTTGGAGCAGGAGTGGATTTTGCCTTGCAGACGCTCCGCCGGAGCTAGATGTTGGGCCCACGGCTGGCGGGTAATTCGATTTAGTAGCGAATGTTGGATAGAAGTCGTTCAGCGCAAGAACGCTCGCCCTGAGACAGAGGTACACCGTTCGACCCACCTAAAGACGAGCGGGCAGACGGTTCCACAGACAGACGAAAGCCATATCAGAGCGAGTAGCTCCCCGAAGATGGCTCCCTTTTCTTCTTTCGATTGTGACTCTTTTCGTGGTGTCCGGAAAGTTTCCTGACTTGCCTTGCCTGACTTGCTTGCGCAGAGAAAGGCGCAAGTACGGAGACTCTTCAGCGCCTTTACCGGAGTCCAGTCCGGAACGAGAATCCGCCATTCATTGCTCACGTATCCATCTGCATATTTCGGATCCAGTTGCTCCAGTTCTTTGCGTCGGCTCAATTTTTTTCTCCAGTTAGGCCTAGAGTCGAGTTGAGGTGTGTACATACGATGAAGCTTTGTCGGAGCGAACAAGATAGCCCGTCTGTCGGCATTGGAGCCGACCAGCGAGCTCGGAAGCCATTACTATTTATAGCTCCCATCATAAAGCCCATGAACCACTCGTGAAGATGGCGAGAGTGGATGCAAATTATTCCGCGGCCAAGCCGCTGTTATTGTTGCTTTTTGCTATGCTTCACCACCGCGCATACTCACAAACCAAAGAATACACAAAATCACTCAAGGGAAGGATTCCCGCAGCGTACACTGATGCTCAGCAAATCGATGATGATTTCCACCGAATTCAATATTGCTCCATACCGTTATCCGCTTGCCTGCTTCCCTGGCTGGAAGTTTGACAGCTCTTTCAGTCAGGTTTTTCCATACCTGGATAAAAGTGCCGGGGAAACCCGCGGTTGGAATCATAATCCATTGTATGACCGATCAGGCATATTATGCGGTTGTTATTAGGTCCTGAGTTCAACACCTCTCGCATCTTTTCCCTCTTGCTGTGCTCAAACGCTGTGCCTGTCTTGCATCATCCACATTTCGGCTCCGCTCCGAGTGTGAAGATGGAAATCCTCATGCCCAAGACACCGTTTTGCTGTTTCCTCTGTGGCTTCGTCTTCTCACCACCATGTGAACGCAGTCCGGTGAGCATGCTAGTAAATACCGCTCTGGTTTGCGTGCTTGCCCACTCGTCCACTTGGAGTTGGTTGCCAGAGAGCCCTTGGCTCCGAAGCTGTCTCTCTTTCGCCCTCTGTCTTTATCCCAGCCAGCCAGTCAGTCAGTCAGTCGGTAAGGCCGAGCAAACGGAGGCAGCAGCGTGAATAATTGAAGAGCTGAAAAGAGATGATGATGATGATGATATTCTCATCGTGAGTGAGCGGAAAACGAACACTTACGCGGTCGGTGCTCGCAGACTCCCGCCGCGATATGGCAAGAAGAAGCGTTACGGAACTGTTGGGAATGGAGCGACGAGGCACGCCGCGACACGATCCGCTTCGATGCTTTAACTTGGATTTTCTCCGTTTTCCAGGGACAGGGAATACGTCCAGCGACGGAACTTACAAACCGTCGTTTTTGACGGATCAGGAATTGAAGCACCTGATTCTCGAGGCCGCCGACGGATTTCTGTTTGTGGTTTCCTGCGACACGGGCCGGGTCGTCTATGTTTCGGATTCGGTGGGACCAGTGCTGTCCCATTCGCAATCCGACTGGTTCAATGCTTGTCTATACGATCTAGTACATCCCGACGATGTGGAGAAAGTGCGAGAGCAACTGGCTACGCAGGACAGTTCATCGCCCGGGCGAATTCTAGATCTGAAGACAGGCACCGTGAAGAAGGAGGGTCATCAGTCGTCTATGCGGTTATGCATGGGTTCAAGACGCGGATTTATTTGCCGAATGAAAGTAGGAAACTCGCCATTAATGACTTCACCTCATGATCCTTCATTGCGTCAACATCGTCACCGAAGCGTTCTCGGGCCGGGAGCGGCCGACGGTGGTCAGCACAATTACGCTGTTGTCCACTGCACAGGCTACATCAAAAATTGGTCACCTTCAGGCAGTGAGTACAACAGATGGTATTTCTGGAGGCGATCAAACCCACTTTCTCGTTAGGCTGTGGTGAATGTCTATGTCCATGTCGTGGAACGAGCATCTCAAGAAACGGTCTTTTTTCCTTCTCCCAATGCCACAGATCGACTTGACCACGACGAGCTTGGAAGTGGAGGATCGCACTGCTGCCTCGTCGCCATTGGCAGGCTGCAAGTCACTTCAACCCCAAACAATGCCGATCTCATGGGCTCGAATTCGTCGAACGAGTTTCTGTCTCGGCACTCTCTCGACGGCAAATTCACTTTTGTCGATCAGCGGGTGTCGAATATCCTAGGGTATCAACCACAAGAATTGCTGGGGAAATCATGCTTCGACTATTGTCATCCTGAAGAGCAGGCGCACATGAAGGATCACTTCGAGCAAGTTTTGAAAGCCAAGGGTCAGCCGGTTTCGATCATGTACCGCTTTCGCACCAAAGCAAGTCGAGACTGGTTGTGGCTCCGCACCTCGTCCTACGCATTCCTCAATCCGTATACCAACGACGTCGAGTACACAGTCTGTACAAATATTGCCGTCAAGTGAGTCTCGATGATCATTACCATTTTTTACCTCAGAAGTTCTCATCTGCGTTGAATACCAGTACGCTATGCATTCCGCACTCAATACTCTGAAGGGTGGTCCTGTCGAATACTAACGCAACATCGTCTTCGCACCTTGCAGGACTGTTCATGGTCACGACGTAACCGATGTCGCGAACAGCAACACGACACCCGCGGTCACCGACGGTGCTTACCAACCCGTTGGCGGCCTGCTGAAGTCGGAGACTGGTCCTGTGCAAGTTGGCGAATATTCGGCGGGTCTTCAACAAAGTGCGAACTATCCGTCGATCATGAGACTACCCTCAAGACCTCCTTCAGGGCCGACGTACTCATACCCGACTGGAGGAACGGGTGGTGGTCCGGGAACGAATTCTCATTCCAGCACGCCGGTGTCCGAGTACAATAACAATAATAACGGGAGCAACAACCAAATGTCACCTCATCCAACAACCCCAAACTACCCTCACAACGCTCTATCACCGAATCAACAAAATTCTCCAGGTCAGCAACAGCAGCAACAGACTCCCAATGCTCCTACGTACACGCAGTTAGCGCCCTCGACGGCGCCTTCTAGAGGTGAATTTTTCGGACACTTCCATCTTCATCTTGATAATCATCGCCTCCAACCCAATCATCATCAATATCGTTCTTCCTAGTTTTGTTGGTCGATCGATCGATTGATTGGTGCTCCGTGATGTTTTCTCGAGTCTTTGATCAAGTCGAGGCAATTTTGCGATTTTGCTTTCTCCGTCGACCTAGTGCCTGTGTTATCCTGAGCAGATCCTCCGATTTCGGAAGCCTCGATATCATTTCGGTTTTTGTGAATTCAATATCCCAGAGTTCCCCCAAGTGTCCCCGCGCATGTCAGAAAACTAGCAATCGATGCGACCCTGCTGCGGATGCCATCTGATTTGATCTGATTCAGTTCCTGTTTGATGATTAATGACCCTAAGAGCCTTTACGGAGAACGGGAGACCAACTGCTTTCTTTTTCATATACAGGTATGTGGAGCCAGTGGCAGCAGACAACCCCTGCCTCTGCAGCAGCGGCGACGGCCGGCGGGGCAAGTACTCCTGAACAAAGCACTCCCTCATCGCTTCCCGCGCATCCGCCACCTCCAGCTCCGCAGGCGCAGGGCACAGCAAACGCGACGGGCGCGGGAGGCAACCCACAGGGACAGGAGTTGTCTGACATGCTGCAAATGTTAGATCAAGGAGGTGGTGCTTCATTCGAGGAACTCACGATGTTCAACACATTCAACGAATAAGACAGCAGCAATCGAAAATAGCTGCTGGCCGCCGCCACGAGAGGGGGCCATGTCAATGAAACGTCGATTCGCAAAAAATCGAATGACCCACAAAATCTCACCGCCGCACCAAATGGCCAACGTATCCCAATAGACGGATAGCAGATGCACCGGCAGAACATTAGAGAGAACGAAAAAATGATTCATATTGTGCATATAAGACAGAACTATCTTCAAATTTCGACTAATTTAAAACAGTTCTCGAAAAGTTTCGGACTGCCGCTCAATATCGTCTAGTTTCCAACCTCCGAATGAGATTCAGGAGAACCCGGTCTCATCTGACATAGCAGAATGCCTTGTCTTCGTAAAACTATCGATGACAGATTGCTCCTGGATTCGAATTCGAGCCATCCGACTGCAAGGTCCGAAACTTTTCGATGAAAGGGATGTTGTGACGCAGCGTCCTGGATCCTCAACTATGGTGTCATCATTATAACCTTTATTATGAGTTTGTGAAATTTGAGGTTGGAGTCTAGTTGCTAATGGTCAGAAGCATTTGCAAGCTCGTCAGTGGTTTGTGGCGATTGAGCGTCTGATTCTTCGACTTTGAAAATCATCTTGCATCACAGAAGTACCACGACCACCCCACCACCACCTTCACCACGAACCTAGTTATGAAAATGTACGAAAACAATGTTGAAACATCTTGTCGCCGCGGTTTTGTGCGCGAAGGCGAAGATGTACGTCTGTCAGAGTGACATGGTGACCATATCAAGTATTCTTACGATAGATCCGAAGGTGTGAGAAGTTCTCCTGTTTCGAATGTAAACATTTTCCACTTAGATAGGGCGAAGAAATGATTTACACGCAAAAAGATACATACACACTTACACACATAGGTTCTGCGGAGCGGATCGGATTTAGGTCCGCACCCACAACGAGTGACAGACATACAGACGAAAATGACAGGCAAGCAGAGAGAAACGGCAAATCATTTTAGGCGAATCTCAGCTCTATGCTCCTCTTTTCCCCATATCGTCTGCCTCATCATCACCCGACCTAAGTTACGGACTGTTTACCTCCCCAAACTCCTGTTTGATCAACTCCTTCTAAAGACGAATCTTTCTGTGTTCCAAGAGAAAAGCCCGACGTGCCAGCTTCCAGCATTCCTTCTTTTCAGTTAGCCTTTTCCCCAATCACCAAATATCTGTGTAATATGACCGTGATCTTGCAGAGTTCTCGGTAGGCATTTGAATGCGAGGTCGCCAGTTTTTTCGAATAAAAGCGGAAGAACGTGAAAAATGTTGTCCTCACCACCGGAAAGGCCTCCGGTAGTCGGCCTGCTCCGGCTCACCGTCTCAAAAGTTTTCTTTCCCACTAATTACCTTCCCGAACAGAAGTGCTCCCTCAGCGTTCCCCGCAGTTCTCCCGAGCCTTTGTTGTTACATTAGAGCGTATCATCTGCATATGAGGGAAAACGCAAGAAAGAACACCCACTCCACTTCCTACGACATATTCATAGAATAGTGATAGAAAAACGTTCTGAACAAGTGTTCATCTCTTCGAATGCTTTCGATCGGTAATCTCGTTCCAACTCAAATGATGATGATGTCTAGGACTAATTCTCAAACGATGATGAGAAACGCACAAGCGTCGCAACCTTCTGTGGTGTTCAGCGTGCCGATGAACTTTCGCGTCCTGAGCGACCTTGCATTCAAAACGCCTCCTGGAATGAACTACATGAGCAATCTTACGCGAGCCCTCTTGATTCTTCAGAGATCGATCAGGCAATGCTGTATGTCAGAATAAAATGTAATTATTTTAACTCAATCGAATTTCGGTGTCTTCTCAGAGCGAATGAATGATCAAGGTAGCTCGTGCTCAACATTTGAATGGTTAGAGTCATTAAACGAGAGTTGGTCCAACTTGCTCGTGCAATGATGAGGTTGCACTAGACAAGGCTCCGAGATTCTGAGTTGCTGCGTACGTATTACGGCCGTATTTGTTTTCACAAGTAATCAGAGCTGACGATCGGACGTAGCTGCCTCGGAACTCGGGAGCCTTCGACTGAACGGCCCACGCGGTTCGGCTGATTGAGAGGCTTTCAGTGCTGTTACGTCAGGTTGAGAGATTTTCCATCGCCGAGAAGAGCAGCCAGTCGCACTTGGACGCACCTGGTACCGGCAGTCTGACCCCGCAAAGCGCCTGAAACATTATATAACCGCACTAATACCTCGAAACCTGGAATGGCGCATGCGTGACTCCGGACTCGCGGTTTCAAAACATTACATGAAAGAAAAGCAGAAAACTTCGACGCCTTCATTACCTGCTCCGTAGAGGTGTATGGAGATCTTCGCTCCTGACTACGCCGACATCGACAGAAGGAGACGTTCCTCAGGACCCCCCTCCCCCATACCATACGTCGGCAAGAACGAGAACTCTTGTGTCAGAAGAGCCATTCGCTCTCTGAATGCTTGCGGGCGAAACTCATGTGCCATACTTTCTCGTGCCCGCCCTGAATTCAGCAAGGTTGAATGTTGTAATGATCGACCCCGCGCTCGGAAAAAATGTCCATCTCGACGTCCCGATCTCCCTCGGTGGAAGTCCCACGCAGCAGGTCTAAGAAGCTTTCAGTGCCCTTTCATAACCACGGGAACGTTTCGGGGTAGGGGTGAAAACTCCAGGAACTCTGAATTTTTTCATTAGTATTTCGTCATCCAGATTGCATTCATAGGAACGTCTACAACACGTAACGGCGCCAAATCAGAGAGTTTTTGTTGGAAGCCAAAAAAAATCTTGTCTCTATCCTCGTCTGCCAATAGTCCACAGCCAATCGGGGCTTTCAAAGATTTCGCAAGCCGAAGCAGAACAACCTTAGCTTGGCCGCAATTTCGTTCGTCCTCGCGCCGCTGCCGCCGCCGCTCCGAGCATACGCCAAGAGAGAGCTCTAGCGCAGTTGCATCGAATGGTTCTACCCTCCTGCCGCCCGACTTCGTCCCCATCTAACCTTCCAGTTCCTGGAGGACGAGTTCCGGAAACGGAGAGCCGAAACAGAGCCCTCCCAGAACCTTGAACTTTGCAGTAGTTCACGCGTGTTGATCACAACCGAACCAAGCCGGAGAAGTCGGTCTGGCCTAGTCTTCAATAAGACTGAAGTACACCTTGCCATGTCGAAGAGTTCGTGGACCAGCAGGCACGGGTGAGTATAATAAAGAATGGGATTTCTAGATTGCAGAATAAGGGCGTTGAAACTCTGGGATTGAAGCAGAGTCAACGCACTGAGCGAATGTCGGCCTAAAAAGGAAAACATCGAAGTCCACGGGTTGAATATACAATATTTATTTTGGTCGAACGCTGTCGTGATTCAATGAAAGAGTGATTCTAAGGTGATGAGTTCTGAAAGGAATCGTGAGATGACGCGTTGAATAGATGACGAATCCTGCTGCTTGCCGCGAACTCTCTTATAAACATCAGTGTGAAACCTCCTCAGTACACAGAAAGCCGGAAGGATCGCAAGCATACATATACTCCCATATGAAGAGTATGATCAGGCATTTTAGGCTAAAACTGATAACTCTTAACACATGTCGGATGAAGCTACCAGTTTTCCCAGAAAGAAAGCCAACGTAAGTCGATGACAAAATAGTGCTCGCGTACCGATCTATGTGAGAATCTGCATAAAGCAAATGAGAATGAAGTAGTGAGGAACAGCTGGGAACAAGTGGGCTTGTCATCAAAAAAGTAAGTAGAAAGTCGAGCCACCATTGGGCTGCCCGTCTTTGGTTATCCGACGTACGAAACATAATGATACAAATCGAACTGATTTTTCAAGCCCCGCAGGAGCCAGTGAACAGACAAAAAATGCTTCCTTCATAACGGAGTATTTGAATAAAGTTGAACAATGTAAATAAACATTCTAAGGGGAAGTGTGAACAAATCCTTCCGTGTAGTCATCGTCGAAGAACACGTGGACAGGTACCAGAGTTTCCGAATGTAGGAAAGTTTTGAGGACCTGCCTCTTCTTCGCTTCGTTGATCCACGGTTTTCGTCGTCCAAAGATGCGCATCAGGGTTCCGATCTCGAGAACTCTGAAATCTTTCTGTTTTGCGCGTGGACCTGAACTAAGCGAATTGCAAGATGAATCTAATGGTCGTCCGTTCTCCTTCCTCGATACTGGTGCGACGAACCATTGTGCTACAAGCGCTTCTCATGCCGTTTACATTGGAAGTTTAATTTTCATCGCCTGACCGAGCATTGTTTTCTAGTGTCTGCCGTGATCGTCTCGTCGAACTGCTGGTTGTCTTGAGCTAAGTGGGTGTCTTTGGTTATCGTTACTCATTCCAAGCGTAAGCTGAGATTGTTGAACACGTCGCTGAACATAGGGCTGATTTGTTGCTGAGATAAGGCTAGCAGATGTCCGGGCATAGTGGTTCTAGAGGAACCTTTCCCTAGTTGGGACTTGTTGCGTTTTGACTCCATCGACAGTACTGCATTAACTTTGGAATTCCTTTGGTTGAAGTTATCCTGGTTCTCTGCTGCTGCCGGCTGCAGCGAGCTTACTTCCACTCGAGCTCGTCAGGCGCTCGATGAACCCACTCGTCGTCATGGTCTAAGGCGTATACGGCGGGAGGGGAGGCCAATCGTTTTCGAAGCCGCCCTCGTACATGAGTAGGTTTGGTCGACGTGACCTCGACGACGGAGGCACAACAAGGTTCACTCCAGCCACAAAAGTCGCTAGAACTCCTGACAAGGCCTGTAGGTAATATGACAGGGCGAAGGACACTTGCACTGCTGCGTTGGCTGTGCATCTCGTCAGGACGCACGAAAGATGATACGCGACCCCGATGCAGGTTACGCAAAGGATCACCGAAATCACCGAAGGCACTGCGTTGCGTCGGAGCTGCAGGAAGTCCACATCACAAGCATCCAACAGAAATTGCGCCAACGAACTCAGCAGGGTCAGACAAGTGACGACTATGATCACGTTCTGGAGAGAGTTCACGGCATGATTACTCGCACATCGATGCACGGGAGGGTGGAACCAGTTTTGAACTCCAATATAGTACGACGTTTGACTCGGGGGCAGATTGTGTCCCTTGCCCAAGGCTGTGAGGAAAAACCATTTCGGGTGGAACAGAGAGACGCACAGCGTCGTGATCACAAGAACCCCCAAGCATGCTGACACAACGTTCCTGGTTGGAACTCTACAGCCCTCTTGCATTTTTGGAACGACTCCGATCAATTGTCACCAACTTCCAGATAGCAGTACTCTGAGGGCTGAGCGGATGTTTCCGTGGTGGGGTGCTTCATTTTACTGAGCAGTACGAGTGCGTCAGCACGACATCGAGCCTTTCAAGACCCCACGTTCCGAGGGCGGGAATCGTGAATCAGGAATCACAAAAGTAGGAAATATCAGATCGTAGTCGCCAGACAACAAGCCAACAACAAAAATCAGGTGCGAACCGTCGCCATTTTGAAGGGAAGGGACCCGTAGGAAAGGGCTCCTCCTCCGGCTCACTCAGACACTGAGTAAGTGTCTGCTGTGGGCTTTTCTCCTCGATGGTGTTGCTGATTCAGTCTTGCGGAAGATGGGCAAACCAGGGTTACAGGAAGCTACGGATATTCGTCATCTCCTTGGGCTCCAAGCGGGCTCGAGAAGGTTCACGCGACGAGCCCCCGACCAGTCACTGAAAGTATCTGATACGATACGAGGGATCGTGTATTCCGAAGTACCTTGGTTTTCCGTTATGGAGAGGAAATCACCTGTCAGTCTCTGAATATGTACTGTCAAGCTTCCCGGCTATGTATGCAGGCTATCAAGCGTCATCGATCCTGTGCCGCTCCTCAGTCTTTCTCTCGAAACTCGGATGCGAAAGATCGGGGACATGCATTATGACCACGAGAGGCGATTCGGGACATATCCATTTTCCCTGGATTCCTCAAACTCAGCCTAGAATCTAGATCATGATCCAGATGCGATGAAGAATCCTTCGATTCTTGATGTTGCGGTATAGGTTCTGCAAGCCTGCTCCACGAGCATTCAATGAACCAACGCAAATCTTCTAGCAAGAAATATGAATGAAACTCAAAAACTCATATCATGGTTCTCACAAATGAGACTTCGTTTATTTCACCAGAATGGAGCTTCTGGATCATTCTGATCCGCGATTCGAGTTTCCAGTCGGTGATGTTGCTCTGAAATTGCTTTCAACCTGATTCTCACGAGGGATACAATCGTAACGACGGTGTTCCGTTTCCAGGGGTCGAGATGGAGCATCCCTCCATCGGAATCGTATCGGTTCAAACAATCGGCTATCCTTATCTCCCGACGAAGTAGTTTCTAGTTCTTGGACGCACCTTGGAAACCTGATTCATTCACTTCGTAGTAAAGTAACCACGTTGATGATTTTTGAAAGAGCGGATAATCTCGTTCGCACACAATCATTCTTGAGAGCAGATCTCCATCGGAACACATGTCTGTACATCATCAATGAGCCCACTGAACACATCCCGGTATGAAATGACTCCGCCCATCGTGAAACTGGCTTGCAATGACCATCCCGCCATCATTACTTTCTCGGGACGAAAAAAAACTCTGATTCATCCGCTGTCAGCGTCGGGGCGGACACCAAGAGGAATCTGTCCCAAACTCCGACCTGTATTTACAGAATGTTGTGCCTGCAGAGTCTGAATTTACCGTCATTGTATTTTTGGCAAATCTTGCGGCCTCATATTCCCGTGCTGGTGGGAATCCACCCACCCATGCAACGCATCATTATCTCCACACGGATTACGTGCCACAATTTCTCAATCGCATTGAGAAATCATTCGTTCAGCCGTAAACCCTAGTTTGTGTCGATGATTCGGATCGTTGATTGTGACGCTAGAACCCCGAAATTTCGTGCGAGTGACCCGAATTCCCGGCGAGTATTTTCACATGACAAATCTTCTCGGCCACGAGCGACCTCACACTGTGGTTCTCGTGACTTCAAAATATCCAGGTGGCCTGGAACAAGCCGCGTCCAGCTCGTCGCTGTCATATTGCGGAGCCGCACCAGCGATGACGGGGCCGTCGGGTCCGGCGACAGATGCTCCTCGCACGACCAGCGATTCGAGGTATGACTGGAATGGATAATCTCCTTTGAAACATTCATCCAAGCTTCTCGACGGTTCTCAGAGTAGCCCTCAATGTTTTTCTGGGACGAAGCGCTCGGTGAACGGGGGAGAAAATGCTACATGGATCATAAGCTACGATGTTCACGTCCGCGAGAAGTTTCGAAGATTCCGAATATCGGTGCTCACTCTGTTGTGGTTCCGAAGAAAAGCTGTTTCCCGGCTCCTCATGTAGAGTCGTATGATCAGATGGCAAACGGCCAAAATCAGTATACAGGCCGTGAACATAGCGGCGATATGTGTGGCTGAGATCGGCCAGGCGCTTGCGTTCCCGAGATCTAAGGCTGAGTTCCCGAACGACGACAGTCCGCAATGAGGCCCCATGCAAGCTGGCTCGCACGAATCTGAACGGTGGTTGTAAACGTGCGACATGGCACAGATGCATCTGAAGAAGTTTGGAATAAAGTTAGAATCCGATATGACGCGATCGATCAGAAGGAGAATTGTATCGAGTTGCTGTCTCTTAGGGTGTGGGATGTTCCCTACGGGACTGCAAGATGGCCTGCGGTCTCGAACGACTCAGAGAATGCACGTCGTGAATCATGCCGTCGGCATCGGCTCGAAGCCGAGCTCAATAGTAGGCGCAGAGGAACTACACATCTGAAGAGACGTCATGGCTTCTCTGATAAGAGCACGTCTTTGTTTCGAGAAACCTCGAGTACGGAAACGGGATCTAAAGAGAATCCCGTGAGGACAACGCACACTGTCCAGTATGACGCCGCGCAGGAATAGGTCGGGCCACCAAGGAATCATCATTATTCCATCGCGGTGTTTCAGAATCGGAATCACGACGAACCTTTTCAGATTGATGTCGCAGAGAGATCCCGGGAAAGGACATGGCCTGTCTCCCTCACAGAGGGTCTCATTGATCCTGGCCATGGGTGAGCACTCCCGTTGGGTGACTCCCGTCGGTCAGTTGGTCGCTCGCTGGTTTGTTTGTTGTCAACAGTTTAGCACCCGCACGGACGCTCACAGTCGAGTCGATGAAGCCGCGGCGAGGCGGCACTAGAAACGAGCGGGACCTAAGCTCTTCTCGAGTTCGGATGTTCCTGAGGGCTTCTGTCGAATGAAACTCATCACAGAGAATGAAGCCATGTCTAAATAGCTGTCAGAGACTATTCCACGAGCACCAGCTGTCCTCGTCTGAGAGGAGGGTGAACAGCTATACAGCAGCACTCATACAGGCCAATCGAGTGAGCGGCAGCGACCCAGTGTTACCCGCTGTTTCAGCGGAATGGGAGCTGCCGCTGGCGCCGGCTAGAAGTGAATCGGAGGGACCAGGGGCCGTGACTCCGGTTCGAAATGGGACCACAATACAAAAGCATGGGGACACTTCTCTCTGCGTACGCCGCGCCCGGTATGCGCACAGACTCGCGACAAAAGTTGGTATCGAATAGAGGGGGCAATTGTGTCAAGGAGGCAAAAAAATCCTCGCCGAAAGACGTTCCTTGCCGAGAGAGGACTGGTGTCGCGTGAGGAGGGACGACGAGTACTATCGCGAGTCATTCGGTAGTCGAAACCGTCGCGCAGAATAGCCGGATTGAAGTTTCATTGGAAACGGCGCTCTTATACGGTGGGACATCGCTCCAAGAAATAATGGAAGAACGAGATTCGGGCGCAATGTTTGGCAGGCTGCACACTCCTGTAGCTCGGATCGTCGGTCTTGGTTCGATTGGGATCACGGGTTGTGGACGCATCTCTACACTCACCTCGAGACGCGGGCCGTCTCATCCTGTTAGAGCATTGGTCCGCCCATGTCGTCGCCGCGCTCGTTGGACTGCATCCGTTATATACGAGTTCCGGTCAAGAGTCGAGCCATGGGCCGATTGAAAGCATCGAGCCTCCGTGAATTTGCCAGACAAGCTCAAGCGTGACGAGGTATGCATTTGTCGCCGAGTGATACCCGACCTTCGATTCATCCCCTCCGCTGAACAGAACTTCTCTGTGTTTTTCCTTTTTGGCCATGCCTTCTTCGGGCAAGCCGAGCCTTCCCGATCGTTCGGAGATAGGAGAAACTCGTTATTGTTGTAATCCGCTGTTTATTACCGACTTTGGGCAAATAATGTTTTATCTATTATATCGTTGAGCCACTCCTCAAAAAGACTAGACACCTATTTACAAACTCGCAGAGTTTCTATAATACACATTCTTCTATGCTGGGAGATGAGTGCCCAACCGCCTGCACGCCGGCTCCAAATCGGCTATGTGCCATAAATAACGTCAAATTCTCTACACCAGACCAGAGTTCCAGTTTGCTAGGACGGCCCTCAAAAATACGATATCAAGTATCCGCTGAACGTTGAATCTTCCAAAACCCGAACAATCGATGTTTTCCCCTTGTTGCTGACATACAACGAGACGCTCTGGCCCACAGTGAGTCGGAGGGGACCGGACAGATTGAGCGTGAAGACACCATCGCCAGGCGTGATCGCCCGCATGGCTTGATATGATCTGGAACCGTGAATTCATCCGGTTATCACAAGAATACATCTTATCGAACTCGGGTTGAGAGCGTGCCGGGCGCATACTCACAAGTTGTTGTCGCAGTTTTCATCGATGCACAGCTTGAGGATCACGACCCCGTCACTCGAGTTCCTACCCATTGATACTTGTTGTTGTGGCTGCTGTTGTTGTTGTTGTTGGAGCGGAGCCGAGGAAACGTTGAACAAAACGTTCGCGTTGAAAACATAGAGACCGTTGATGGGAGCGAAAAATTTCCCATCGCCCTCATGGAGACCATCGCCTCGCTCGACGGACCCGGTCACCCGAGGCCGGTAGTAAGGTTTCAGTTCGAGCTCACGTTGTTTGCGCACTTTAAGCTTATGACTCAAACGCCAAGTGAAACCCGAGTACGTTTCTGGGATGAGGGCCGCCCTCTCAATTTCGAGCAGCGGATGTCCCGCAGGGTTTCGCTTCTCAACACAGTCGGGCTTCGTTGAATTCGCCGTGCACTGAAACGATACGCCGGGTTAGCACAGGTGTTCGGCTACGAAAAAAAAAATCCCTCCCACTTCCGTGAATTTTCTCACTGATATCAACGAGCGTGGCACTGCTCACTCGCTCACGAGCAACGGAACGAAGATTACCTTTGTGTCTACTCGGCTTATTCCTCTCTCGGTGGCATCCCTTATGAGATCTCTCATCAGGTCGATCATCTCCTGTCGGCTGATTCCGGCACCCGCACCGTGGTTGTTCTCGTTCACTTTTCCGACTCGAATTTCGTCAACCTGCCTTGTCGAGCCGTGACCCTGCGGAGGAACAAGTATATGTCGTCAGGAATTTCTCCACAGCCAGTCGTTTTCCCAGCACGAAGGTGTTGTACGGCTCTCATCCTTCAGTCGCCTTCAGATTCTAAGCCAGTGCGCGAAACTTGGACCCCAGCCTCGGGCTCTTAGGGGGAGAGGGATTTTCTACTAAAATTGTTGCATTGTCGCACATTTTGAAATTGCGATCCTATGCCAAACCGATGGAAAGAAAGTCGGAACTGGTACAAGTTTCTGAAAACACTGCATTGTCAAATGGCATTGCGCGGGAATAGTTCGGTCCAAACACAACTCACAATGCGCAGATTCTCTCGCGGGATTTTCTTCCCCGAAGACCTTGCCGGCGTTTTCTTTTTGTCATTTGGCGCTTGTAGCTCGGTGTGACGAAGGAAGGCTTCCCAAGTTTTCTTCGGATCGAGAGTTGCGGTCGGAATCCGACGTTTGTGCTTCGGGCGCCGAGGTCTTTTGGCCACAGCGGCCTTATGCTCGTTCCACTGGCGTTCTTCTTCTAGAAGTTCGCGTTTTTCTTGACTGATCTTCTCTTCTTCTTCTTTTGTGAGCGGGGTAGTTTTCTGCGAGATCACGAAAGCTTCGCGCGTAGGCGGCTGGGTCGACGAAGCGACCGAGGGCTCTATTGGCACAATCGCTTGCTGAGACGGCGACGCTGAGCCCACAGTAGTCCGAAGCCAGGAAGGGTCAACTCTTCGGAAGTTTTCGTCGGCCGTCGCACCAAAAACCATATTAGGGTACAAAATTCCAAGGAACAGCATCACAAACAAAGTCAAAGAACACATCAGGCTGGTTAACGCCATCGCCAAGCAGATCCGATGCTTGGGAGACCCGCGAGCGGGATTCTCCTTCAGACCTCTTTCGGGATCCGTTTTAATGCCGAAATTCGGCGCCGGGATTTCCTCTGTTCACGGAGGAGGCGCGTTAGGGTCACAACCAATTATCCAGCTTGCCCGGATCTACGCGGAAACTTGCGATCGAGTGTGTAGTCTCGGAGCAGAAATTGAAGTTTTGGAGCTCCCTCTCCCTTAAATAGCGGCTAGCACCTCTTCGAGTCCCTTTCCTCGACCTGGGGAAGGATTTGTTCGAGGGCGAGGCTGTAGTATGCAAGCCTCGACTAGGTCCACGCGAATCTACATCCGCTCAGCGCTGGCGACGAAGATTCCAGCCCGAGTAGGCAACAAGTAAACGAGCAAACGGACGTACGGACAGTCAGTTGAGCGGTAGGCTGGCGGACGTTCAACCAGAAGGAAGGGTACAATAGAGAAGGACTGAGTCAACACACTTCGCCACCGCGTGTGCACCTGTGTGTACCATTAGAACAAGCCGAAGAGAAAGAAGCTTCACGAGGAATTCTCAGCCTCGGCAAAGAGCACACACCGCCCACTCCCGCGAACACCGAACTGAATTCCTCGCTGGCTTCGTCAACTTTTCACAAACACGTCCACCCTCACACGCACATCACCGCTAGCGTTCCGAGCACCGATACGGATATTTTTGTGCGAGGCTATTCGCCGTTCTTTTTTTTTGGCCAATAGTTCAACCCTCTCGCAGGCAAAAACGCGACTTCTGCTTCCCGGGAATATCAGTTGACCAGTCCTGCATGATAGCGCTCCTTGCGGGAAAGATATTAGCCGAACTGAATCGCTGCGTTCCCATGAACGCTATGAATTCGCTTCATTTTCTACTCTGAGCGAATTCCTGTGAGGACATCAATCACGTGGAGCGAGCAGCGACGTCACATCTACGTAATGGGTCTAATACTCGTCTGCCGAACTGGCGATTTGCTGGCTTGCTTGGTTAGGTGCCGAGCTGGCAGACAGGGTTAGGTTCAGCTTGCATTGTATCAGTCGGGCGCAGCATAGGTGGTGGTGTTAATCCTCTTTGGCGCATAATAGCTCTTCCTTCAGTATGGACGCGTCGAGCTTTCCTAATCCGTGGCCGGCTTTTTTCGAGCGCTCACAATGCATACGGTCAGCGTCGAGATGTTCTTTAGATCCCGGGGTCCATCCGTGTTCAGAAGAATCCTCCGAAGTTACATCGACGGGCGAGCTCCATACATCGCGGTCCAAGTAGAGCTGAATGTTGGTTCGGTAGTTGGGCAGTAGGCATTGTCGAGCCCGCGCAGAACCGGCGCGTTTCTCTACTTTCTCACATAAATGGCGACAACGGGCTTTGACTTAACGACTTTGACACTAATGCCCCGAGGCCAAATCTTGGCTTCAGCTCTTCTTTGCGACAGTCAATGGCGAGCGAAATCGTGTCATTCGATATGCAAAAGAGGGAAGCAGCCATTTCGTGCCTCAGTGGATGCTCGAAAATCGTCATCGAACAGCTTGCCCGACCGAGAAAACCAACTTGCTGATTGTGAGATGAAAGAACTCAAAATAAAAGTGAGGTACGCGAACCAGTTCAGCTCGGAGCGGTTATGATCGATGGTGATCAATTGTGTCCCGCAACTTGTCAGGTCAAGTTCTGACGGCACGTCGGGCCCTACTGGTGAATGGGGCTGGCGGCTTGTTGCCGAAATCGCGGGATTTCCTAAATCCGATCTGTTGAAGGAGCTGGCCTGCGTTGGAAATGATGCAAAAACTGCAGAGATTACGGGAGATTTAGGAAACACATTTTGGATGAGCTTCGGTCGCGAGAAAATTCAAAATTCTTACGATTGGACTCTGGACAAGGAGCCAACCAACTAACTTGACTGGACTTCCCGACTCAATCCAAACTGTCCCGGCGGCCAAACGCCGCGCGACCGAACGACCCCGACAAAACGTGGGCGTCGCGCGCCTCAAGGGGCTGTTCCGCGCTCTACTCGCTCACTTATCACGTCGGATTCTTGCCTCGTACCGTGCAAACTGTTGTCTCTCGATAGAATAGCATTGGAACGGAATCAATGTCTGATCAGAGATGAAAGGATCCCGACAGCGACTTACAGCGGGGATGTCAGCCTGTGGCTGTCTTATATGACATCCCTCCGTCCCCCGCGCCGACGACAAAGCTCTCAGTGAACTCCCGGGATCATAAAAACAGCGAGGTTCGCGCTCCGATGGGATCTCAGCACCGCCGACTGATTCCGAATCTCTGTTCTCTGTTTTAATGCATCGCTTATCAGCATAGTGGGTCCGTAACTGCGATGGGTCAAACCTTCAGGAGATATTCAGAAACTCTCCGACGCCGATGATACCATAGTTTTCTATGATCGGCGTCCGATGAGCTCCGGTGAAGTGTTCCATACGCGATGGACACGAACGGAAGTTCTCGAATCTCAACCAACCGGATGACGTGGGTTGATATGAAAATTATAATCTTCATTTATACGCGGGGTGGTTGGTGAAACGAATTGTCACGTTTTTCTCGAGAAATATGCTTTCTAGAGGCAACAGTTTGAACGGGGACCTAGCTGGCATTTCTTTCCCACGTCCCCTGAGCATACCAGGGTTTCGAAAAAACCCTCTTGTCACCGAAATTCAGCGCTCAAATAGAACTCTCCACGGGAACTTTTCCTTGAGATCTCAAATCGAGAGATCTCACGGTTTGAACGATGAACTGTCTTCGGTCCCAACTTTGCAAAGTAGCTCCTTCCCGGAGTTTATTCTCGAGATCGCGAGATAATCCCATCCAATATAGTTACAGTCGCGGTTCCTATGGAGAGAACGCGATCTGAGCGCTCAATTTCGGTGATCAGAGGGCTACCTTGAGATCCTGGTGCGCTCAGGGGATGTAAAATTGAAACGCCAGGAGAATCTTACTGCACACTTTCTCGCTTCGAATGTCGAGGAAGACGCAAAACACCGTTTTACTCAACACCGTGTTTATAATATCATATGATTCCCGTTTCACACTCGGCAACATCTCCCAAGAATTCTGAGCTAAGTCAGACGAGGCGGCATTCGTTCGAAATCGTTTGATCGAATCCGCTCCAATGAGAAGCTAACCTCCGTCAGCTTCTCGATCCTCCGCCCCCTGTAAGGTTGATTCCAATTAAAAGTCCGATCCTTCACAGCTGAGGCACCTGGCGCTTCGCACTTCCGAGCACAGATCTTCGGCATTTCGAACCCTTCGCTGTGCCCCAGCCACACCGCGATGTTAGGAGTAAACTTGTATCGAATATTGGGTAGGCACTAGCTTTGCACTAACTCATGAAACTCAGCGATTAGTGGATGAGTTCAATCAAATTCGTTCTCACCAACCCGACAAATGTATTAATCATCCGCAGCCCACCCTGTTCATCGTCTTCATGAATCGATTCTGAGAAGGCGGAGCACGAGTCGCTTTGAAGAAGTTCCGCCCGAACTCAGTCCGCTGTGCGAAGGACCTGTCTTACTCGCCCCATGGACGTGGACTCTGATGCCTCCAGAAATCCGGGCGGCAGTTGTGGGAAGAGAACTAAAATAACGGGGAATGACTGGATGAGCTAGATTGCGAATAACCCCCGGGCCTGGATGAGAAGGGATTAGGTGGAGTTGGAGACAGGACTTCGCTACAGGCGCCAGTATCACCACACAAGTCCTTAACTTGCAGATCTGACTGTTCATTTTGAGATTTGAGATGAAGTCGCTCCCGACGCCACGAAGTTGTATTGGATGCATCCATCAGCCTCTGTCGTGAAGGAAATCAACGTTCGATGAGCCTTGGAGAATACACTCTTCAAGACGGAAACGTCTTTCGACATATACCAGTCTGGCCCTCCATGGGCGGGGGGACTTTCCATGCGATTCCTGGAGGTCACGAAGTCGTCACATATCATCGATGCGTGAATCATACCGGGCAGCGTCTCAGGAAGACTCGTAGGAAAGAAAAATATTCGGCTGAATTGGAATTCCGAACTTCGAGCTGACCGCCCTGTTGGTCGCCACCTGAGCAACCGAAAACGAACCGTAGGAAGAGAGCTTCGGGTCCAAGAACTAAGGCACCTGTGATGCTAGCTCCAGATCCATTGTTAGAGTGGACTCCGGTTTTTAAGAAAGACCGACGCATCTTGGAGCCACCTGTTCAAAGTCATTCTTGCCCTCATGCACCTGTATGCTTTTCATTCAGCAACCTTGGAGACAGGAGGGACTGCTCCATGTAGTGAGAAGAGCACTCTTACACATTCGTCCCTGTCTCTGATCTCAAGGGGGAAGTGATTTTTCAATTTCGATTTAATGGTCCAATCATCTCACGATTTGGCTTTTAGCACAGTCAGCTCAACACAAGGAAGGTTTTTGTGTTGGGAACGTCCTGCCCACAGATCCGAAAATCGAGGGGACAGAGATTGCGGTTTTATATCACGGTTTAGCCATGCACTCATTTCAAAATTAGACCGAACGATAGATTTACGATCCGAAATTTCAGGATGCGATGCCCAACGTATCATCACTCACAGTCACCAGAAATTACGAGCGCTCGATAAGTCTGATTGCGCTCGACGCGACACGATCTTTTCGGATATTTAAAGACTGAAAATCCTGATGCATTCAATCGTGGCTCATCGAGCTCATCACCAGAGATCGTACTCCGGCATCTCCGAGAGATTCTTGTCCACTGGACTTCATTCCCTCATTTTGTTCATAACATGAATTCCCGAGTTCTGTTACTAGCGGTGCAGATACTCTTCGTCGTAACCGAGGCTGGTGAGTCTCATTCTAATTTAGACATGGATACGTCGTTACACAACAATCAGAGCAGCGGTCCATCAATGGAAGCCCGAACATGACCCTCTTGCTCACTGCCTCAGCGGTGATAAGCAAGGAATTGGCTAAGATGACCTTTTTCTAGCGCGACAAGGAAAGCGGACATCGTTTGGGCGTCAGAAAGTGTGCTCGCGAAATCTGGCAGAGGTCGATTGTCGTCGAGCAGGTGGTCGATACATATTCTTCGAAGACGAAGAATGCAGTAATTGTGAGTTAAAGGGAGATTTTCCAACTGGAAGAGTGAAATTCCCCCGATCCACGGTTCGGTGTCCTTCCCTTGCGCATGGATCCCATCAGGAATCAATTTATCATGGGCTATATCAGAGAGAAATCTCCTCCGCAGGCTCTTATAACAGACGTGCGGCCAGCCGCTCACGTCGCTCGCGGCTCACGGCTGAGGAGAGGTCGTGCTCACGATTGACGGACAGAAGCCAGTGCCAGAGCGCAGGAGGCGAGCTAAACGTCACTGGCGGCAGATACTGCGAATGCAATCCGTTTGAGAACGTTTCCGATGACGCAGAATTCTGCCCTGATAAGCAGAAATGTATCAACAAATGTAGAACGAAGTATCCTGCCTGCAGGCACTTTTGGTGCTCGGGTGACTATTGCACCTGCAAACCTTGCCCGTAAAAGGATTCCTCGACGCAGTCCGAAAAAAACTCTCAAAAACCATGGCTCTAGCATATGACAGTTGGTTGGGAGGATCGACAGAAGAATCAGACACCGACTCAAGATGCAGTCTGGAACAATGCCGGTTTTGAGGGTGGCGCTCGCGTCAGTCTGAGTTGATCTGCTTTCTTCATTCGCCGACTCTCGGTTCAGGATGAACTCATCTGAGCCCCATTCTAGACGCAAAATCAAACATTCAGGCACCAAATTAAAGGGAAAAAAAATGTTTTCCGTTGAATACTTGCTCTCTGATGATCCCGATTCCGAAAGAGCCATCAAGCCATCGATTGATATTCCATGAGGATCAGTTAACGGAAATCCGGCTTCCAGCAGCATGAAAAGATTATTCCGATGCTGCCGAGCGCTGTGGAGCGAATCACCTCAACCCTAGACTGAAACCACAGGACCCCCGGCTCTGCCTGGAATGTAGCAATCTAGGCCGCAAAACTCTCTCGAAAAATGTGAACTCTTCATCGTTTCCAACGCAACTTTACATCGGTTCGACGGGTGATACCAAATCATCAGAAGTGGAACAAAATTTCCACATACAGGGTGGTCCCAAATAGGGTTTTTTTGGGTTCTTCTCGAGGAATCATAGCAAGCTCGAGAAAACAGTGTCATGGATGACCCCACCGGCAATTCGATTTTACCTTTGATAGGCCTCGCAGGAGATTCCCAAATCCGGTTATATCAAGCTTGCTGCGATAGAAATATGTATCGCCCTTGTAAACAGAGTCATTACGGCTCATCCGGGTTCTCTTACAGGTTTTTTGAGACTCCCAAGGCTGCGTGCTGAACGACAGAATTTATCCAGCTGCCACCAGCTGCCACCTTAGGAGATATTACGTTAGGGTACCTCAAACTGCGTTTTTCGTGGTGTGTGATCAAGCTCCCGCGTTTTTCGCAGTCCGACTCGAATGCTCGCTCTGTATCATGAGCATTGTTTCGAGAGCGGAGACTTCGAGGTGAACAACGAAGTAGAATACATTGCGACACGCGTCATTTGAGAGAATAGCTTAGGTCTTGATACCTCTCTCATTGTGGGTGAATTTAACGTCACATGGGGCGTTGCCGGTAGAACGAAGCAGAAGTTATTCAAATCAACGTCAAAATGTTTGGGGAATGACTGCGTTGTAGATTTGGCAAATCCTCTGGTAACCGAAGCTGATAGTAATGAAAGCTTCGACGACCTAGGAAGAGCTTCGAGGACAGCGGTGATAGATTCCAGAGAACAAAAATACATTAACTCCGCGATGAAACCGATCCTGAGCTGCTCCGGAGAGCTGCTATAGCGAGGAGATGGCAGCCAGAAGAAGCTCTGGCTCTGATACTGGAGTACGATTTGTCCAAAAAAATCGGGGCCGTTTCGGTCGGAGACCGGAGACATTCACACGTAAGGTACGTCGCGGAATGTATCCGAAGTTCGTGGGGTCCAGCTTGACGCGTAGAGCACGTTGGTAGTCGATGGTAAATGCAATGGTATGTATCGCAGTGTCGGATCCGAACGGTGAGTCAGAGCTCGAAATGGTGTATATAGAGCTATGAGCAAGCAGTAGAAATCGAGCATCGAATGCAGCCGACCGTCGCAGGGAATGGAGCAAACCACAAGCAAAATTGCGGCAAAAGCAAATTGGAATGCCGATCGAGTCCGAAGTTTGTGCATGCATCGGGCGAGCGTCTTGGAGATCGTGCGCGAACCAGAGCCTACTATCACAGAAGGTACACGCAACTCCGTATTCTTGCTGCAGGAAAGTGGCCAGGAGTTATGTCGTAGCGGCTAGGTCCTGGTTTCGTATCGGAGTCATCAGTCATCACCTACACGGCGGAAGCTCGTGCGATCAAAAAGGCCATGGAGGGGCTGGATGTCATATGCCTTGGTCGTAGCTTATAGAGCCCCTTCCTCTCGGCGCCAAAGGAAGATGCGAAACGCGAAAGACAACGATGCAAAGCTGTGGGAGATCGGCGTCTGGAACGATTTGACAGCGCGGGATTTTAACCGAGTCTTCCATAGAAGAGAATGGAGCGCGCAAATTGGATTGGATCTGACATATACCCCGCTTACAACCACGTCCGTGAGTTTAGAAAACTATGCTACCCGAAAAACATCGAAATCACTGAAAAATTCTGCTCTGTGCCCTTTGCCGATCTCCTGAATCATACAGTCCAAAGGCTGCTGATGTCGATGACTAATATTGCTCTGGCCGGCATGAATTCCAAGTTGACTCTTGTGTCTAGATGGGGTTGTGATGGATCTTCGGGTCAACGAAAACCAGCAAAGCTTCGGAGAATCGTCGGGTTCCGACGCGAGCATCTTACTCTCTAGTCTGGTGCCACTGAGACTCCGGGATCAAGAAGACGTTACGAAGCTCTGCTGGACGAACCCTCGGCCGTCATATTCACGATTAAGGACCGGAACGGACCAAATCAAGGCGTAAATCTCAAAACTAGGTTGTTCTATTTTCGAAGTTCGTGTCATTCCTCGTAAATTTCGAGCTGATCCACTCAATGATAGATGGCAAGGTGCTCCAAGCGTTGAGCGAAACAGCCGCGTCAACCGTTTGCTCACTGTGTGGTGCAATACCGTCCGAGAACAATGATCTCCGGGAGATGTTCCAGAGGCCAGTCACAGCGGATCATGTGAGTATGTCACCCTTGCATGCGAGGATAGAGTTCATGGAGTGTATTCTAAACATAGCGTATCATCTCGACGTACGGCAGGAAGGCGTGCGCTACCAAGCTCTGAAACAGGCGAGAGATGCGAGAAAGAAGCTGGTCCAACAGAACTTCAAGGAGAGACTCGGCTCAGAAGTGGGCATCGTCATGCAGGGCAAGGGAAGCTCAAATGATGGTAACACATCGAGACACTTCTTCGCCGATTTGATAGGGTTGCAGCCGAGCATGGCATCGGAAAGCTGCTCTCGAGAGCTTACCGAAACACTCTGAACGAGTTCAGCACTCTATCTAATTGGCGGAGTAATAAGCCTTTGAAGTTGGCCAATTCGAGTTTTCGGTCGAGACGGAGTTTGGAGAGATTCATAAAAAATTCAGTGTTTCCCACTGAAGTGGAAGGAGAATCAGAGGATCCTCGTTTTGCAAGAGGAGGTCTGTAGAAATGGAAACCCGCGGAGTTGAATTGGCCGCGAAATGGCGACTTGGGAACAGAAAGCGGCAACTTTAAACCACGGAGTGGCGATTTGTGAACATCATGTCGCAACTTCATATCATGATGTGGCGACTTGAACCGCGGAGCGGGGAGTTGAGAACATAAGGGCGAAACTTTGAACCACGAGGTGGCGACTTGTACCACCAAGTACCGACTTAAACAACGAAGTGGCGACTCAAACCGCGGAGTGGACACTTGAGAACATAAAGTGGAGACTTCGAACCACGAAGTGGCGACTTGAACCACGAAGTGGCGACGTAAAAACATTAAGTGGACACTTGAACCACGAAGTGGTAACTTCAACCCCGAAGTGGCGACTTGAACCGCGAAGTGGCGACTTGAACCGCGAAGTGGCGACTTGAACCGCGAAGTGGCGTCTAGAATAGAAAACACAGGAACGTTACACTCAGAAACGTGACGATTTTTCCCCGGAAGTGAGCGCATAAACGGTTCCTCCGTTAAAAATTGGTTTCCGAACACCGTACGGCGGACTCTCGACGTCTTCCGACGCGCTCCACATCGTCGCGAATAGGGGTGACTTCCCGTATTACGGATTACGGGAAAATTCCGTAATACGGAATCACGGAAAATCTTCAGAGGGGCTCATTGACGGGCATGACGCTCAAACCTGATTTGGAGAACGTCTAAACTTTACGTAATGGCGATTACGGCAAGGGACGCCGATTGGGCATCACGTCGGACGCGTCATTGCGCATCTGCGCAAGGATTCGATGACATTTGGCGACTTTCCGTAATACGGAATCACGGAAAAGAATCCAAGGCGAGTGTTCCTCTATCCCACGGTGGGAGGCGGTTCCACGGTTTAGACGTTCTCCCAATCAGGTTTTAGCGTCATACGGTCATACCCGTCAATGAGCCCCTCCGAAGATTTTCCGTAATTCCGTATTACGGAATTTTCCCGTAATCCGTAATACGGGAAGTCACCCCTAGTCGCGAAGTGCAACATCGAGATGAATATGTCGCATTCCCAAATCGAGATCCCTACATTCGCGTAGCTTTTTCATGGCGAGCCGTCCGCCCGTAAACTTTTCAGCTTGTGATTCTCACCGTTCCGGCGTCGAGAACCAGCGAATCGTTTGTGCTTTCCGCCGAAATCGAAATGCGACAGAGTCTTTGCGAGCTTTTGGTAAGCTGAACTCTCGAACGCGTGGTTGGAGTCGTATATATCAAAATGACCGGGAACTCATCCAGGAAACAGGCCTACACCGTTGTACATATGTTCCGAGGGGTTGCAGACCAGCAGATAACCCTTCCTGCTCGCATATTCATGGGATAAGACGAGCTGTAGAGCATACGAGCTGGACTTGACAAGCTCAACAATGATCGACTTCATGATTACACATGGTATGGCACTGATGATCACTGGACGTTCGATCCCCACAGCAGACCGCTCCCACTCCCTATGTGCCAGGGCGACAGTTGATCCGCAGAGCGCCGCAGGAACGACGGCGACGGTTGTCCAGCTTAGGACCAGCTTTTCTCGCTTGAAGAGATCAGCAGGAAGACCTCTTGGAGCTCTACCCTTTGGAGCTTGGAGGGAGCCAGAAAGACTGTCAGGGGAGATGGACACCTGTCCGATGTTCCTGGAAGCGGATGAATTACGATCCGTTACGGCTTCAATTCATTCGTGGAGAGAGAAGCCCGTTGCTCTCTGTCATTTAAAAATCTGCTCCTCAAGCTCGTCCACTCATAACTATTCGAAAATCGGGATGAGTTACGATTCTGGGTTCATGACATGAACCGAGAACCCAGAAATACCGTTGCAGGTTCGACGACACCAGCAGATGGCTACTTCGACTTTTCTTCGGAAAAATCGCGAGACTCTCATGGAGAGCGGCAGCATGACTCCAGCCCGTGAGCGACAAACTCTTCGACGCGGCACGCGTAACCGAATTTCGTTTCCGATCATTTTGAATCTATTGCTCGACGATAACACACACAGTTTTGCACGAATGAGGATCAAGTTCTCATGCCTTCTTCTTCTCATCCATAGCCGGATGCTTCTTCAACGACGGTTTTTCTTGGAATCCTGCAGGAAGTCCGGAAAATTGGGACGATCGATCCTGTCGCGTCGACCCATACAACGTTGCCGCGATTGGTCGCCCTGCATCTACGGATGCGTGATTCAGGTGAAGAAGATTTCGTACTTACATACGGAAATCGGAAATCAGTGGGTTTGTGGTTTCCACTCGATTCCAATGTAAGATATAGACTATGAGAGCGTTGTTCTTTCTTCCTATCCAAGTTTCTTGTAGCAAATAATTGTCATTCCGTGGACATGTGCGCGCCCACTTTCTATCGCGTGCTGTTTGCGGGAGATGCAGCTGTAAGCTCAAAGATCGCCCCTACCAGGAAGTAGTTAACCTGATCGGACAGTCGGCATTGTTAGACGGGGCAATCCGACAGACAACTCCGAGTTACAATGGCGAGTGTATATTCAGCTGAGGGCTGAGTTTGCCGTTCGCTCCGGCGAGACCGTCGCCGCACGAGAATCGCGGCCAGCCGACGATGTTTTCGCCCGGGGTTCCGATCCGTATCGTTCGGTTCGAAAGAATCTCATTGGAGGACACCCTGGATTTTCCTCCCAACACAGTCTACATGTTCCGCAATCTTCGAGCCGCAACTTGTAGGAGTGACTTGACTCGGAAGGGCACAATTCAAAGAGCCAAAGCGCGGTCTGACCCCTTTTGTGAGGTGTTCAGGTGGAGAATGATGGAATAATCGAAAATTGAACAATCGGGTCCATTTTTGTTCGAATAAGATGATGTTCGGCTCGTTCCGGAAAATACAAGCGCAACCGAACAGTTCTATTCAGAGAGCGCAAAGTTGGAGCCTCCAGTATGCTCGAAGCCGGATACTCTGCCTCATAGTGCTGGCAGGGGATCATCTCTAGGCACAGTAAACAAGCTCTGTGGCGAGAGCCATCACGACAAATCTAAACCCCATGATATCGGTTATCACTGCAAGATCAGCCCCCGAATCGCTCCCAGAGCCCAATCGAGCAGCCGACGAGGGAACGAGAATCGAACGCTTGGAAACTCAAACGTGCCGAAAGGGATTCACTCACTTTTTGACTAGAACAATCGCTCCCATTGATCACAAGATCGCGCGTATACATTATCGACAACGATAGAGCAGCTCAGAAACTGCAAAGTCCACGACGGGGAGGATTATTACCGCGGCGGAGGGTCATTTTCATTTAAAGCGCTGTCTCGCTGCGCCGATTCGGCTGTGTGGTGAACGAGTGCTGCTCGTCACGGTGACCACGCCGTCTTTTCTTTCTGGATCCCTGGAACTGTCCTCGAATGCACTCGGAGTAACTGAGAAAAAGTGAGCTTCCAATATCTCACAGCAACCCCCTGAAACACCGAATTCCGGCTTGCTGTGGATCAAGCGACTTCAGATCAGTACATGAGCCTGACGAGAAAGACGTTCTAAATTTCCGCAAGCTCCCAAGAACGGCTTCTGAATACTTGCAGGAAGATGTTCCACTTTTTGAGGGCTTTCCTGGCCCGCTTGTATATCTGGTTCCGGTTGCGCAAGCTGGCTCTTGCGTTCCCGTATTACGAGCTAAGAAAAAACTACGAGGATCCCAAGAAGACAAACCTCCTTTACCCCCACCGAGAATGGGTTCTTGAGTCTCCAGGCACTCAACTGGAAACCAGGAGGTGAGTCCGAGCGCTATCGTGAGGGTACCTGTTCGGTTTCTGAAATTCATATCTTAAAAACTCGGTGACAAACGCGATTTGCATGTAATCCAGGGATCGACTTTTCTTCCATGGTTGCGACCCGGATGATGGCGATCAGCTACTCGTCATTTTTGAGAGACTCAAACGAGGTGTTGCGCAGGTGAGATTACTATAATTTTTCGAGGAGCAATTTCAAACCAGAACGCATTCAACAGTCGGAGATTCCGGGCTCACATGTAGAAAAACACAAAACGAGTGTCTGACCGTCGAGGAGGAAAGCCTCAAACTCGTACTCACAATGAGCTGGTGGAGAGCTCGTTTCTGTCCCGATCATCGGGAAAGAATCTCAAATATTTTTTCTGAGATTCTTTGGTCTCAGCACGTACTCAGTGCGTCCCAGGGAAACGTTGAATCACTCTGATGATTTTGTCGAGAAAAACGCTGATCGCAACCAGAATTAGACTGCTTAATGGAAATCTTGATCCCGAATCGAATTCCTCAATGGTCACTCGTTACCCGGGTAAGCAGAGGCTTCTCCTAACGCCACTTGATCACGCTTGCAGATATTTATTTTGCTCAAAATTCAAGAGCGCACACTGACCTTCCTCAAAACCGCTTGCTTCGATACGAGCGCAGGTGAGTTCGAAGAGATCCTAAGTGCATCAGTGCCCATGTTTGCAGCGCTCGTTTCTGCCTGCAGTATTTGCTGTCAGAAGTCTCCTGCGCGGCGACACAAATGAAATCCTTAGTGATTGCAATCAGGCAAACTCGGGAAAAAATAACTCTGAAGAACCTATGCTTGAAACCATGTGGAATTCTGGTTCCAGAAAACATATACTCATCCGATGGTTTCCGGCTTGAATGTGACGCACCGATGCGTCGCTGGAGACTCGCATTCAACGGAGTTATGAGCGAGAACGACGAAAAGGTCCGAGGAAACCGTCTTCATGACGCAGTAGAACACGAGTTCTAGGCCGCTTACGTTCACCTTTCACCTTTAAACAATCGTTCGCCCATAATCCTCCGATGGAAGAAACGCGTGATCCTGAATCCGGTGCTATTCCAGGTTCATGTTCGGTTCGGGATCCGGTGGAGCGCCGGCGGTCACGCCTTCGAGTGGCCGAAACAGCTCTCCACAGTGGATTTTTACAATTTGAATAAACACCTACCTGCGGGCGCGCTGCTGAATGCGGTGGACCGGTGAGTACTCAGTACTCCCGTTGACTGAATATCAGCCGCACTCGAGCCGCAACTCAGCGTCATAACGAACGTTGTTCTTTTCCAAGTGGATGCCATTCAATACACGGGTACGATCAGAATGGCTCGTTCTTCGCTCGAATCGAAGTGGACCGATCGTTGAAAATCGAGAAACCGCTGTTCGGTGGCAGATTCAAGGAGATCTCTCGGAACACGATTTTCCCCGCGGGTTGCAAGCATTATTTCGGCTACGCCAATGATGGTTTTTCGATGCATCTGACGAGCGCTGAGGACGGAACGGAAAACGCGATCAATCCGCTGTGCGGCTCAGTGTATTCGGTCAGCCATTTCATGAAGCCAATCCACAACGGCAGAATCCAGGTGTCGGCGGAGAGCTTGAAGCTCAACTTCCAAGTGAGCAACCATTGTCTCTGGAAGGAGGAAACCCTATGCGCTTGAATATCATAGCTCACGAACGATGTTTTGTCAAAACCTTATTTTTTCCGATTTCCGAAACTTGGAGTTCAGCGACAATATCAGTGTAATCTCCGTTCTAGGTTGGAGATTACTCATACGACCTACACCTGGAACCGATTGGAGGAGCTGTTTCAGACCCGCAGCTGTTTTCTGCTCGGATGTTCGGGGGCACGGCTATCGTCGAGGACCGTGAATTCAAGATCAATGTCTTCCAGGCAAGTTTCCAGCGGCTACAGAATAGTCAGAGTATGTCTGAACCAAACGATTAATGATTATCCGAAACAATTATTCAGGTCGAGATCCCGGACAAAGAAGAATCGCCCCGATTGCCCAAAGAATTCTTGAGCACTTGCGTTCGGAAGAACACTCTGAGTGTTCCTCCTCTCATAGTTGCCAGCGGCGACGATGAAGCCCGGCAATCTGATTTGACCGGTGGCAAGGGAAGCTCACTTGCGATCCTGAACACTGTTGCCAAACAGTCGGAAACTGAGAGCACGCAGGTGAGTTCGTTTTCGCGAGTAGCTTGACCGCTGATATATTGACCTCAGAAGAATCGAAATCCTAACCATCCCTGTCCCACCCAAAGTTTTCAGTCCCAAGGTTTGTGATCCTCACGGTCAAGGCCTATAGCATGTTTGCTGACCAGCAAACTGTCAAGGAAGCCACGAGGAGCCTCGTGGAGGGCATCAGTGCCAAGGGTGATGTCAAGACTCTGTGTCTCGAATGCGGTGAAAAAGTCTCAGCCGCGCGCTTACCAGAACAACTGAAGAATGAGGTAGACTTAAGGCCATGGTTGAGGTTTCAGCAGATTTTTCAACCAGTGAAGGATTTCATGCCTCCCTGTCTATTCCCAGCTGATCGCAGCCTTGATCTCGACATTCGGCTCATCGTGGGAATCAATGCGCTTCGCGGTGCGCTCTTCGGCCGTCGGAGAAGACTCCGAAGAGATGTCAGCCGCCGGACAGATGACCACTTACCTAGGAATGCAAGGTAAGGTTTGCCTCACCCGACCTCCGCTGCGAAAGCGATATCTTAAACACTGTTCAGTTGATTGCACATCTGAAACATCTCGAGGAGGGGATATGAACTTTCTTCTCTCGATTTGAAGGTCTGGACAACGTCGAGGCAGCTGTGGCGAAGTGCTGGGCTTCTCAATTCGCGTTCACGGGTAATTCGATGAGCTGATCCTCAGACGTCAGTATCCTATTGCTTCAAGACAGTTTCAGTCCCGCTCCTGCTTTCATAATGATCGAACATTCATCCGATTTACCCATCTTCCCTCTCAAGCCGTGCAATATAAGAGGCAATACGGACAGCCGATCGTTTCGAGCATGGCGGTCGTCATTCAAGAAATGGTTTCGCCTGACGCTGCAGGAGTCATGTTCACCTGTGACCCGGTGAGTGGAGGACGCATCTGGACACGAATGGAGCCTCCAAAACTTCCTATCGCAAGGAAACGATGGCTGGCTGAGTCATGAAGCTCTGATTCCGCATTGCAGGTCACAGCGAATCCTCTATATACGGCAGTGACTGCGAATTTCGGGCTGGGAGAATCGGTCGTCGCTGCGACCGCAGAACCAGACACATTCATACTCAGGAAGAATCGCGACAACGACTACGATCTCGAGGAACTGAAGGCAAGAAAATTCAATTCGACGTAAACCCAAGATGGCGGACACACCAATGAGTTCATTATCATCGATACGGAGCTTCAACATCGCTCAAGGAAAGCTTTCCAGGTCGGAGCAAAATCTGAAATCGTAATCCTCGATGACAATGGAGGAACCAAAACGCAGCAGCTGTCTACGAGTGAAGCAACGAAATCCTGCATCGATGAGAATGTCGCGAAGCGTCTCGCCTTGGTGAGCACAATCGTCGATTCTCGAAGTCTAGCCGCGTCTCGAGCGCCGGGCTCGTTGAAAACCGAAGTTGATAGGATCCTGGGTGCACCGGTAGTCGAGTATTGGCTTCACGCAAGTACGTATGCAACGTATTTTTCAGGTTGGCGACTTCATCGACAGGTTCTTCGGTATCTGCCGCGATATCGAATGGGCGTTCAAAGATGGTGAGGAGCAATCACAACAAATAATTCTTCTGATACACTCTTTATGCACCCTTGGAGGGTAATTAATTGCGTGAAAAACCCTTCTCTCTCTCAAACGTAGGGAAGATATACCTCTTGCAATGCCGGCCGGTCACGTCAGCTCTCCAGGAGTCCGACTACGAAATTGAACACGACAACAACTGCGCATTGCGGACCAATAGAGAACTACTGTCCAGAGGAAACTTTGAGTTCGTATCGGACACCTGAGAAACTGATGTCATGAGGGGAATACACCTTAGCTGACGTTACTGAAACTGGTTGTTCTCCGATTGCAGTGAAGTGCTGCCTGGAGCATTGCCAGCACTAAGTGCGGATGTCATGCGATATTTCTTCGATACCCTTGTGAAGTACCGCTTCATTGAATTGAGACCTGGCCAAGAGTACGAGAAAAGCAACTACGCCTATCTTGGCGGATACAGCCTGGGGAAGAAATGGTGGATGAATTTCTCCGAGGTAAAGGACAATTGTCGACGCCCGATTCCCTCCTCCTGCAAGAAAACGCATTTCACCAAGAATCAGAAAGACTGCATATTTCTGGTCTTCGTTTGCAGCCGGGCCTCCGAAAGCAGAACAGCGATCTGAAAGGTGTAGGTTCTTCGCTGTTCGGAAGAGACATATCTGAAGACGAGGCTGTCGTAAAGTCCATAATTCATCGCCGACCTCAGAAATCCTACGCTCGCTACTTAGCGGGCTTCTACGCCATTCGAGTAAGTCTGTGATGGCTGGAAGTGATTGAATCCTACATACTACCTAACTACATGCTCGGAGACCTTGCGACCGCTGTTTAGATCAGAAAAGTCCACTGCCTGGAAACGAAGTTGAGAAGTAACCTTTCCTCATATGTAATCAGTCATTGGGACGCATATCCGAAGCCTTGGAGACCGCCCGGCAGATCGAGAGAGACTTCCGCCTCGAAATTGATAACGAAATGTCCGCGGAGCAAATCATAGACACAATCGTGTCGAACATGTACAAATGCATAAACGTGAGTTACCCTCGATGACCTCACAGAAGAGCGTTCCGTTCATCGTTTCCGCGGGAAGGCCTTCCCTCTCGATCTGTAACTGACACTGCCTATTCTCACAGAGCGGAGCGCAGCTGATGCAAGCAACGATTCCGAGCTCGATATATAGCGCCGCCATTCCATTCTTGCTCGGCAAGATGATCGGCCAAACTTGTGAGTAACTCCTTCCGCAGGCCATACGGCTCATATTTCGGGCGATTATCTAACTTTATCGCTTCTTCAATCTCGGACAGCAACGAGCCTCGAAACAACGGGTCTCTTCTCTCGGCTCATGAGATCGAAGCACGACATCGAAAGCGCCAACATTCCCCTGTCCCTCGCGGTGAGTCGAGCGCCCTGCATCGGACAATATCCGTCGTGCTTGAGGGCAACAAATTCGGAGTGCGATGATAAAGCATTGAGGCGACTTTTCTTGTAGAAACTGGCGACGATTATCCGGGACTCACCTCAGGGAGCGCAGTTTTGTAGTATGAGCGATGCCGAAGCGCTCGAATGGCTGGAAACCTCTCAAGGGCCGGCTTCAACAGCTTTTAGGTGAGGGTTATTGATACTGAATCATTTTCTATCGATTGGAACTTTGAACAGGATCTTAGAACTGTACCATCTCCAGGGTTTTCATGAAACGCCACGGCCACCGATGCTATAAGGAGTTCGATATCACGTCCAATCCATGGATCCTCGATCCTGTGAAATTGGTTCGGTGAGTACTCCGGGCTCCATTAAACGCTGAGGAACACTCTATGTATATTCTGATTATTATACACTGATTGTGCTTCGACGTGACATTTTGCCAGACGTCAACGTCCACTTCTCTTATGCACTCACTGCTTGGCGTTGGATTTTGAGGGAGCATGATTCTGGAACTTCCAGTCTCCTTGAAAACAATTTCGATCGATGATCTCTGATCCTCCTTGCAGCGTTCTCAAAGCTTCCGTCGGCGCCAGCGAAACATCAGGCTCCGCAGGTGATGGCGAAGAAGGATTCAGCGTTGACGATCTGCCGAATTCACCGAAACTGCTCTACAGGTCAGAAGCGTTAGTTTTTCTAGCGAAATTCTGACTCCCTCCTCAGTGGAGGCTTCGTAGGAGGGTACTCCGGTGTCGAGCTCTCTCATTTTATATTTCGTTACAGGCTTATCCTCAAATGGATTCTACCCAAGGCCCAGTTTGCAGTTTACGCTCGAGAAGCGACGAAATCTTCGCTGGTTTTTGTCATCCATCAGCTACGTATGGCCTTCCGGACACTGGCAAAGCGCATGGTCCAGGAAGGACGCATCCCGTCTGAGGATTTGGTGTTCTTCTTGTCAATAGAAGAACTTCATCGACTCATTCATAAACGGAGCCCTTTATTGGTCACAAAGTAAGTTCGGGCTCTGTGGAACCGACTGAGTGAACAAGTATCTCAGAGCTGTCTCCTTCATTCGTGATTTCCCGAGTTTGGTGTCATTCTGGAAACAACTCTTTCCAGGGCTATTCGAAGGAGTCGGATTCACCCAAGGCTGGATAAAGCGAAATTCGACGTCCTGCAGTGCGGAATGCCGAAAGCGGTAAGCAATTGAGCGTTGAGCTCTGAACCTCTTGTCTGATTCCGACGAGGAGACTTCCATCAAGCTCAACACCATGAATACGAGAGAACTGATTCTAGATACGTCTGGATCCGATTACTGCCGGTGGTGACGGCAAAACTCAGCTCAAGGGAACTCCAGTGAGCCTCGGGGTCGTTGAAGGAATCGCCAGGGTCATAAACGACTTCGAATCCGAAGCCCATCTGATACAGAGAGGAGAGATCCTAGTAACCAACGCGACTGATACAGGTAATCATGATATCGATTTTTGGAGATTTTTTGAGATCGAGGTCTCTCAACATTCTCGCTCGATGCTTGATTTCCGAAATCTCCGTATTCAGGTTGGACACCGTATTTCCCGCTGCTCTCCGGCGTCGTGACAGAACTAGGAGGCTTCCTCTCTCATGGGGCTGTTGTCGCAAGAGAATTTGGTCTGCCGGCCGTCGTCGGCGTCATGGGAGCCACATCGTATATTTCTCAAGGCGATCGCATCGTTGTGGATGGTGCAAACGGAACTGTGACCAAGCTGGATTGATCTCCAAAATCGATCTGTTTTTTGACTCCATCGATTCTGGGTTTTGTGCAATAAAATTTCAATTGCGGATAATCCGTGGCCAGGAGCCGTGCCTGCTTTAGAAGTTTGCCATGAACTCGAGTGGGATATTTGGTGAAAGGCAGATATATATTCCGCTTTTGGGAGGAACTCACTGACAAATCGGCCGAGGAATATGCGGCGGAGGGCTTGCAAAAGCTGGGCGGAGACGCTACTTGTACACTCGTACAGTGGACAAGCTTCATACCACCTTGATCCATATATGAAGGACAAAGTTTCAGAGTTTCGTCCCGCATCGTATGTGAAATGTATTCGGACCTCGGATTTAAAGAAAATTCCTTGCGGAGAAACACGGTTTTTATGGGAAAACTAGCGAGTTCTAACCTTTCAACTTTGGGGTGTTACAGGTTGGAGTAGTTCATCATTCGAGTTCTTTCCAGCTGAAAGAGAAGTTGTCTTTCGAAATCTTTGGCTCGAGTTTTTCCGCGGATCCGGGAGCGAAGGACGGAAATAGTACGCATGAATTTCAATCACACAATTTATTACGAGATAATCATCAGCTCGAAAACGTTCAACGTATTCCTCCGCGTAAAGTATGTGGACGCGCAGCTCTACCTAACGATTCACAAAGATATAAACGAATGTCAGCACATAGAGCGGAATTTTTCTAGGTGCCATAGGCTGCGATTTTTCGAAAGGCCTGTCAGCGTTGAACGTAATGTTAAAGTCATAAGGGCGACTCCCCCCAAAAAAGATATGAATTTCTCTCCGCTATTTTCAAATCTCTGAAACTCTTGGAGATTATATTTTGGGATGGGTCATGTGCAAGGGAATTCACTATCAATCGGCTCATACATTTCTGTATGTGGTATTCCCCGAGATTCGCTCATTGGTGGACACCTCCACAAATCATGAACGGCGACCATCATCCCCTGAGCGAATGAAGCAATGGAAATTTCACAGTTCGGCAGCCCGCTATTGCACTGTTCGTGGTTAATGCCCTGCGTTCTCAGCCGCCTGATATTCACTCATCTTTGCTAACCCCTCCGGAAAGGTCGTCTCGCCTCCTGCTTTTGAGGCGGCCTCCTGCCTGAGGGGAGCGGCGAATCGTCAAAGCGGCTTTGTGTAGTTCGGGGTCCCCGTGGTGGAGGGGATTCATCGCTTGCCGTCCCGGGCCTCTGGAGAGATTCCGCGTTTTCGGAGCCGCTTTCCGATGAGGAACCGATGCCAGAGTCTGCTTGAGGCGAAACGGGGCCTGCCTCGCCTCTGAACTCCATACATTGTGCTCGGTTCATATTCTTATTCAACCAGTTGCTTATAGTCTGCGGTGCGATGTCGCAGACAGAATCGGGAAGGAAGACAGAAACTTAATGTGTACTCATGTATAGACAATGGGAAGGCTTCTTTAATTTCGAATTCAATAAAAATCGATCCCTGAAGACACTTTTCGTTACCGGGACGGTGCGCATACCTTGCCGGTCAAGCCGGATTTGCGCGAGAGCTCTCGGCGCTCATCGTCGGTAGGATGTCGCCCGAGTCGAAGGAAGTTGCCGAGAAGCCTCAACTGTTTCTCCGTGAATTTTGAGCCCGCGCCGGCGGTCTTCCCATGGATAAGTCGATCGGACATATCTGTTCGATCTGCTCCAGGGTCTGGGAGCCAGTTTCCGGGAGGCTCCCGTTCTCGCAGCTTTCGAGCAGATCCGGTCGTTGGCTGATTTGGTGAACGATGGCCGCCCTACTTGCGATCTCCTTCCGCATCCGCTCGGCTTCCTCTTCGATAGATCTTCGATCGACGGCCTCATACTCTGGGATGTTATGCGCTCGCTTTTTGAACGGAAGGAACCGTTGGGTCGGCGCAAACGCGGACTGCTCATGCTCCGCCGCGCGTTTCAGCAGTTTAGCCTTTCTCTCCAGGAAATCCCATGCCGTCGCTCTCGACTGACCTGGAAACGAGCGCTTTCCCATAGCCGGAATTTCGCCCTCATCGTCGGTTCCAGAACCGTCACTTGAACAATCCTCGTCGTCGTCGTCTGTGGAGACATCAACCTCGCTGCGCTCCGACAGCGGAGTTGACATGGACGACTCTGCCCTGGGAACAGAGCATTGGTTTGCGATCTTCTCATCATCTCCAGAGGACGCTTCCTTTCTGTCCCAATGGCTTTCAGCGCGGGAGTGCATCGCACAGAAGACGCACGGCAACGAGAGCCCCGCTGCGATATTCTCAACGCCAGGTGTGAGGCGTTGCTCAGTGTTCATTTCAGGGCCCGCAAAACCCCGAAGCAATCCGTTCGAATTTCCTCTCATCAAAATCTCCGATGGGAGATGCAGATCAAAAAACGTCTTCATGCCAGAGCCAGCGCTGCAGATGCTACATGGGTAGACGAGAGGATAGAGATATGGGTTGAGAGGCGAATAACTGTATTCACCTGGATTTCCCCGGGGGAATGCGGGGCTCTGTTCGGTTTCGCTGATCAATCCACTGGTTGAGACAACGTCGGAGGTCGAATCTTCCGGGTCTGCGAGGTTAGGGTCCGATCGGCGATTTTCCGGTCGGTCATCCTTGTCGGTTTCGGCGACTTTCTCACTGTTTTTGATGTGCGCCAAGCAATCGGGCGCATCACACAAATATTTGGAGCACAGTTCACATTCGGAACGCTGATCAGCTTCCTCAAGACGAGGATTTTCGAGGCTGCGCTCCAGAGCTCTGGCAGAGTAATCCATTCTGAGCACTCGTGAACTTCTGAGGTCCTGTATGCTCGAAACGTCGAGTGTTTTGACGAGTTGTGCAGACATGAACGCCTTTTATAATGTTGGGGGAAACACGATTGAGCCAATACGTGGACGTGGATATGCCTTTGGATTGAAAACACCATGAGAGCGGATGGTCCACGATTGGCTAACTCATATGGGAAGGGGTGTTATGGAAAGCGTTTGCGAATCCGCGAGCCCTTTTCGGACATCTTCGAAACGAGAATCTTCGACTTATTCACGATGTTCCTCGTCGAGGGCGTACGACTCTCTCTTAAGCAGACTCAGACACTTTGAATCTCGGGAGCCCGCCGACCGAACAGACCCTACTGGGTAGGCAAACGATTCGGAATCGCGCACACAGAAGGCTGGGTGCGCGCCAAAACAGTGGCGGGTCGAAACCGGGTCGGGAGCACGCCCCCGACAGCGGGCGGCCGCAACAACGGTCCGTTACATACAGGAAGTTGACGCATTATCACATTACGCTCACGGGTCCTTTCGATCCAGCTTTTCCCACGGACTCGCGCGGGAAAGAGCTCCCCAGAGCTGAGCGAAGGAATATGATTTTCACCGTACGCATCCGAAAGGTCGCCGTCGCCGCGGGGAAACCATGTTTGAGTGCGGAAGCAGCTCGATTTTCCGGTGGCACGGCTTCTCGAAAACAGCGTTCATCCGCAAATCTTCTGCTTCTTGAGTGAAAGAATAAATCTAAACCAGTCTGAATTCAGTGCCGTTCCGTGTTGAGAACGATAGAGCTAACACCCTTGACAATCGCCTACCAGGTCGCGTTTAAGTACCGAACTGTTTTCTGTACGGATTCCGTGGTGACGCAAACGCAACGCGAGAAGCTCCGTTCGCATCTTCGTTCTCCGCCTTTTCGTATTCGAACAGGCTAAGCGCGTGTTCAGACCCTGCGCGTGTATTCGGCCGGGCATGATCTATCTGTTTTGGCCCGCCACGGAGGGCTGGATGACGCATCGGAAAACAGTTTAATGACGCTACTATTCCAGTGGTATCGCTCCCTTTCCAGATGATAAACGCGACCTCGTGCTGGAAATCACGTGGGTCTATTTTGCGCTCAGGTTGACGCTTGAACCACCAGGTGGCGCATCGCATGCTCTCTCGATGGTCCCCAAGAGGTTTTCAGCCTATCTGAGGAAGAGTCCACGTGCTCTCGGAAACTTGATAAGACGACTGACTATGGATTCCAACGCTGAGATCGCTCGCGTTCTCAGCTTTCGGTTTAGCTTGATTGTTAAGGGTAGTGGATGCGGTGAGCAAGCTCATGTAGGCCTGAAGCGGGGAATAACCGACGACCTGAGAATTCTCGAGGTGCGGAACCCAGAGTTCATAGACGCGTGCCCTCAACTCGGAATCTGGAATTTAATCCGCCGTTCGGTTCGACATCATCGTTCCAGTTGGACCGAAAGGTGGTCGGAGAGCCTGAGCCTTGATGTCGGAAATTATTTATCGAACTGAATTGTGAAGGTCAATGTTCCGTCGTAGCTCAGCACACGAACTTCATGAGTTAATCACAGTTCACAGCATCCATTCCTACAACGATGGGGGATGATTGTGGTCAACGAACAGCTCACGGAAAACTCCAATATGGAACAACGTTATGACGTGTAATTGAAAGGCTACAAGAATATGGGTGCCCGCATTGGCGGGATATTAGAATGAGATTGACCAATAAACTCGTAACTTCCTTTTCGAATCAGTTGGCAGTTGAGAGCGCTTGCTGGATTTATGATTGCGGCTGAACGTAAGTGGGCATCAAGTTCTTCCCTCCTCTTTCTGTGAGGTATACCAAACTCCAGGAGCATTGTACAGAACCAGAATGCCATCCTCCTCAGGATAGACACCGGTAACGAGCTCGATGTTGTACGTCCACGGATTTCTGTTCTTCGCTTTTGCTGCGCTTGGAAGCGGCCAGTACTCGTCGTTGCATCTGCCGTATAGCATCAATTACGAGAAAGATGTGCTCCAGAATCCATCGAGGGAGGAAATCTATGAGAAATTCTTCTTGACGCTCTCGTATGCCGCCGAAGAGAACGAGTTCAACACGTCGGATGGTGTTCCCCTCGAGTTCCTCATACTTCTACAGAGAATCAGCTACGACTTCGCAGGAGTATGTCACAAAAATTCTATTCCCAAACGAGTTCGTAGGACGAGCATAGGGAAGCATGATACCTCTGGTAGGGATGAGAACTACATCATTGCTCCAGGTCCGCGACACTTTCGAAACGGGAATCACAAACATGGAGACTTGTGCAACGTGCAGAAGCTTGCTGGGCCTCCTTTTGAATGTGAAGAAAGTCGTGAGTCGCAGCGTCTTCTTCAGGGGAATGAGTTTCACGTGTCAGTGGTTTAGGTTGAATACTCCTGGCGTTTGTGCCGGACTCATCGAGAAATATCAGGTAAGCGAACCAGAGGAAATATCAAAGAAGGAACTGTGTAATCAACTCAAGATGTCGTCGAAGCAGCCATTCGAAAGCTCCAGACAATGTCAAAATCAGCTCCCCTCCGTACAAACTCTCGAATTTTTTAGGACGAAATCGATTTTATCATGGACGAAGCGCAAAAGCGGCAGATCTCCGCCGAGGAAAGCTGCACGCTTGTTTTCGGATCCCCCTGCGGTAATTTGGAATCTGAGTACCACACATGGGACATGAACGTCACGGAACGGGCAAACTCGACACCGACATTATCGTCGTTGGCAATTCTGAATAAAGAGAGACCTGAACCCGGTGACACCTACGGGATCCTGCATATAAGTGACACCCACTTCGATCCAGAATATGAGGTTGGTGTGAACGCTTCGCGTTCTCAAAAGGCTCAAGCTTGTTTGAATTAAATGAGTGCATCGCGGAAATTACAAAGATGCAAACAATAATTGTCGTCTCTACTGCTGCCGATGAAAAGGTTGGGAGCTTGGCAAACTGCACGGAACCGCTGTGCTGTCAAAAATCCAGTGGACAACCGACCGGGCCCGATTCTCAAGCCAAAGCATGGGGCGATTATCGACGGTGCGACTTGCCTCAAAAAACGCTCGAGAACATGCTTGAACACATTCAGAGCAACATGAGCAACGAGGTGAGCCTGCAGCTACTCGTGTCCTAAGTAGATCTGATTGTGGAACCCTCTTCTTTGTACCTGCGGGACGGAAACCGTGAACGAAGTCTCTGGTTAACGCTCGCGTTCTTCAAGGTCGAGTTCGCCTATTGGACTGGAGATCTACCGGCGCACGATCTTTGGAAACTCACGGAGGCCTCGAACGAACTTAACTTCAACCTAACGTCCGAATTGCTGAAAAACTATCTCGGACCTTTGAGAAACGGGCAGTTCAAGATTTACCCAACTGTAGGCAATCATGAGAGTATTCCGCCGAACATGTGAGTGCTTGAGACTCATGTCAGAGGAGGTTAAGTATGGAGAGCCTCCAGGCAAAATTCGCGATTTGACAGCTCAAGGAGATCAAGACACTTTCCTTCTCTAGGTTCACCCGAACCACTGAGCCAAAATCCGGAGAGCCTGATCCGAAATTCCTGAAGAAGACGGGGAAACTTTATGACTTCTTATGGGATTCATGGAAGCAATGGTTACCCGCTGAAGCTGAGAGTACGTTCCGGAAATATGGATACTACTCGGTTCGCCCGCGCCAAGGCCTCAAAGTGATCTCCCTCAATACGAATTACTGCTATTACTTCAATTTGTAAGTGGACCGAATATGATTTCCTCCCTACTCGCGTTGTTCATGAGAATTTCACGTTCCAGAGTAACGGATATCTCTTCTCAAATTTTCAGTTGGCTGTTGCTGGATTCGAGAGATGCTGCGGATCAGCTTGCGTGGCTTGACAGAGAGCTTTTCGAATCGGAGGAGGCCGGCGAAGCCGTGCATATAATAGGCCACGTGCCTCCGGGCCTCGCAGATTGTATCGAAACCTGGAGCAGGGAATTCCACTCGATTGTTGACAGGTTTGTGTTCCGAAGGGCCACCGCGAGAGTTCAGCCGTTGGAATTTCGGGAAATTCTCCCAACTCCTTCGGGGCGTATCCATAAATCCAGTATATCTAGCGCGGAAGATCCCCTCCGCTTTTATAAACACACATATTGGATGCCCGAAAATGTATGGAAGTTTTCGAAACCTCGCGAGATCAAGCGAGGCGCTCGTGGAACTTCGAGCCCTCGAGCAGTAATCGGCTGAGCGGCGGGACCCGTACTCTGTCGGGTGTAAGAACTTCATTGACGCCTGCTCGTCTCTATCAGCCAAGTGGAGCTCCCCGAAGCTGCTATTCTGCTTCGGGCGAAAAACGGATTATGATCTGGGAATTCCAGATACCGGGACACCATCAAAGCCCAGTTTTACGGTCACACTCATTACGATGAATTTGTTGTGTATTTCGATGAGGACACCCGCGCGGTTCCCATAAATATCGCCTACATAGGACCGAGCGTCACCACCTACTCTTTCCTGAATCCGAGTTTCCGAGTCTACCGGTCTGACCAAAGCGATCATAGGGTAAGCAAGTTTCTGAATTATTATGATCCAGGAACAAAAGTTTCGAGGAGCAAGCCTACTCGGACTCTTGAATGTTGGAACTATGTTCGCTTATTCGTTCATTGAACATCATGAGTGGCTTTGTCTCTATAGATAGAGGACCATGAGACTTACATTCTCAACCTGACTGACGCCAACCTCAACGACCGTGGAGTCTGGTTCAAGGAATACTCCGCGCGCGCCGATCTCAAGCTCGCCGGCTTGACACCCGCGGACTGGAACAACTATGTCGATCGAATGGCACAACAACCCGCAGAGTTTGAAGCTTTCTACACGTGAGTCGAATCATTCCCGGGACGTGGACCCGGTTGCATGCCCACAACTAGACGCAGCCTGTTTCTCCGACCTTGATTATAGGCCGACTTCGAACTAACTTGTTGACTCGTGCTCATTCAGTCGCTTCCTGCACTCATCGGACCAAGACTTTCCCTGTGATCAACGTTGCGCTCGACGCCAGCTATGTCGCATGAAAACCGATATGGCCCACGACTATCGACCCTGTGGGATGAACAGCAGCGGTTTGTTGGACTCCATAATGAACATGAACGTGACCTCGTTAGGCATTGATGACATGATCTCAAGTAATTCAACTGGCGACACACGTGATAGGCATCCTGGAGTTTTGTGGACAATGATCGGCTATCTGCAACAATCCGTTGCCAGCTATTTCCCCAGCTTCTACATTGCGCACAACAGTCCTCTACAGCGATCAGCGCTGCGGGAGTTATGATCTTACCGAAGAATCAATGGATAAATAAATTATTTAGAAGGGGAGAGGCCCTCGATTCGTGTTCCAGCCGCCGACGAGAGCGCCGGAACAATAATTCTTTCCCCGTCCTTCACGGTGAAGTTCTATCTCGATTCTTCTCGCTCCCACAGGACTCATCTCGAGTTTCCGTGATCCAACCGGGGTCGATCCAATGAATAGAGGCAAAGTGTGCGTAGGAGCAATAGCAAACCGTCGAGCCCATTCTCTGAGGGTATCGTCTAGCTCTCGACTCCCGCTCTGCAAGACGTTTGGTTGACAAAACAACAGATTCGGGCGTATCTACAGAAATTGTTGAAGTTCGGTGACCCGCCTGCATCCCGCTTCCATTTTCGGACTGTCTTGTAAGCACGAAAGGAGGAATGGGGGCTCGAGTGATCGATGGCCGGTGACGCTCACAGGCGTGCTCCCGCCGGGAAGCCGGCTGATTTCATCTGAAATATGGATGCCGAATTCGGATATTTCTGAAGCAGCTCCTTCCCACGAGCTGCATTCGAGTTTCATCCGTTTCCTTCCCTTTGCTCGCCGTTGCTGAGACTACAGAAGCTCTTCACGATGCGCTCCGGAATAGAATCGATGAGTAGTCTCACGGCCCGTTCTCCAACTTTTTCTCGCGGAGCAAGTCGCATGCTCGAATTCCAACTTGGGGCCACTAAGGGGATCACATCATTCCGGCTCTGACCCTTCGCTGATCGAAGTGAATGTCCTCTAACGGGAATGCGAGCTTCGAAAAACGAGATCGATAATCTCCTTCAATACCTCAGCTACCCGCCGGTGGGAATAATCGCATCCTTGTTGAAAAAACCAATTCGAATTCCCACCCGCAACCCGCCCGAGGCAAGTTAGCATGTACGACCTCAGTGGGTTCACTTGAGGAGGGGATCAGGATTTCCCACGATCTCAGTCTGACTGTGCCTGGAAGAAGATCTATTCCTGGTGTGCGCCTCGGAAAGTTGAGTCGACACCTCGATTAAACACCCAGGGCACAAGAATAAGCCTATTCACTCTTCTGGAATCGAAAACCATCGGACCTGAGCGCATCGGAGCAAAATCTGAGCCTGTACGAGCCCATTGATGACAGACGAGCGCTCGGAATTCATCAGATGCCCTTCCGGATTTGCTCGCTGAAACCGGCGAGCCAGCGAAACTTTGCTGGCTTCCTCTCTCGAGTATTTGGCTCGGGTCATGCCTATAAGAAGTATCCCGAGGGAGTTGAATTTATTCGTCTTTCGAATAACAAAATGACGAACGAAATCGCCGAATGACCCGAACTGCCGCGTGGGTTCCGTCAGGAGAATGGAGAAAGTATGTTCATTGTGATCAATTTGGACGGATCAATCGATATTTCCGACTCATGTCGCTTGTTCGTGTTTGAACGCTCCTTCAGTAACTACGAGCCTCTCAGAGATGTATTGTGACGCGAGTCGCGACCCGATTCCTCGGGGGACCAGCAATCATATATTCAAAAACCTAGACGACTGCAAGAGGGACATGAAGAATATGTGGAAAAAATGGTCCCGGCATCTATGAGGATGAGAGTTGCTACACGGGTCGCAACAGAAGCAACTTTGTCACGAGGATTGAAGTGTCGAGCTCAAACCTGGAGCCGTCTCCATGCTCTGCTGCATGCATAGAGATGCTCTCGTTCCGGAAGCTGCGCTGAGAGTTCCCACGATAGTTTTCGGATTAAAGGCAAAAACCGTGAACTCATCCGAGCCCGAATCGCCATCATCAGATCTGTTCTCCCAACTGTGTGCCGACTTGAGCAGGAATAATGGTAAGTATTGCTCCACGCGAAGCTAGCTCCAAGTATCCATTGATCGATTGATTGATTGGTCAGGTGTCAATTGCCTAGCTACATACATCACTAGCGTTCTCAGCCGCGCTCCACCGCGTTGATTCATGAGAATGGAAGGACATTCAGCAACGTACATTCCCAAAATCGTGGAACTTGGCGATGAACCGCACTCGTCATCGCTCTCAGAGCTTGACTACGCGGGCAACGCTATCGGGTGGATCCTAGGACAATTGTCCGGCGAAGATGTATTCATTAATATCCTCCCAAGAATGACGGAGAGTCGACTCAGGAACGTGTGTCATTCCGTGCCACACGTACCTGTGTGTTACCGGAGACTACCTACTGACGTGGATGGAATGATCCCCGTTCCCCGTCAATACCATGAAGGATATCCGTGACACGTAAGTGAATGTATCCTCCCGGACACAGCTTGGTTTGGCTGAACAGAATGAAAAGTAATTGATCAGTTTCATATTTTGCGTGCATACCGGCCATGTACTGTTGTGACAGGTGCCGACATCTCAATATGGGGTTAGCTTGTTCATCTCGGATCCTCAATCAAACATCGAAGTAGTCCATCGCTCCACCGGTTTCGGACCTCGGGATCTCGCTGAACGTCATCATTAAACCGTAAAGCTCTAGTTCGTCTAACAACATTCAAACCCTGCTCACACCGCATAGAGGCCCGCAACACACCCGTCTTCATGGCTTGAGAAAAAACCCTGCTCGAAGCAGACCGTTGAGCAGACATCGCTTTCATCCGACTCATCAGGGATCAACTAACGGTACCCGGGCACCCGCGCTCAGCGGAATTCTCAGTATAGAACTTCGTTGCGTAGGTCAACACACAAGCTCCGAAGTGACCTCATGAACGCAAGTAAACTACGAATTCCGCGAAGACCAAGAGTCTTCCTGCGGAACCCAACGTAACGGAGTCCGTCCGGGCTCATAGTTTGGTACTCGTATGTGAGAAGCCTCATCTTGATTATCCGACTGATGAGTTGTTTCACTGCTGCCGGGGATACAGAGCGGGTGCGGAGAGCGGGGATAATGTTCAAACTATTCTAGCCAGATAACTCCATTCGATTATTTCCACGCCCGAAGCGGGAACTCATCGAGCGGATCAGACGCTGCCGTGTACGTCTCAATTCCTTGCCGTACGAACAGTACTGCCTTATCCAGAACACGGCGGAATCATCGCTGGGGAGGATGCGATGCTGTCGAGTTCGAGTTCAGAATTCGCCTCGGTCGCAACCGATCCGGAACTCCTCGCATACCGTTGCTACTGAACCGCAGAACGACCCCAGCCCATCTGGACTGCTTTTCAGGCCTTTCGTTCCTGATCGATTGTGAGGCTAACACTAACACTCCAAACTAATCTGGGGGAATTCCAAAGTTCTCAAATTCTGAGGCTGTGGCCTCGTCCGAGAACTGTCTCATGATTGGCATCACAGGCCTCCGGTTCAATGGTTGAAATCCTGAGGAATAATCCAGAGCAGTGATTCCCAAACTTTTTCGTGCCGCGCACCCCTGAGACAAATCCCCGGTTCAGCTATCCTCGAAGAAATTTCGGAAATCCACCCGCGGACAGCTCCGAATTTCAATTTGGTCGAGACCTCTCGACGTCATCGAGTTTTTGAAGCCAGCATCTGCTCTACGTAACATCGCGTCATGATTTGTTGACAAGTGGAGAGTATTCAAACAATCTCAATTAATATTTCCTGAGCCAAGTCGTATTTGGATGCAGAAATGTAGATGGATACCGGAGATCCATCTCTGAGCTCGTCTGTGTTGGGGACCAGACCCATGCCAAATCTTCGTGCATCCCCAAGAGGAGCTCAGCGCATCCCTTGGTTGTGGACGCAACGCTGGTTGGAAAACACTGATCGAGGATCCTGAACGAAGTTGACTGGTAATGGTGCCCGAGTGTGAGTTGGAGAGCTTATCAAATCCGAGGGAAGAATGTGTCGTGAACGTTATAAAGCGTATTTCAAACTATACGACGAGGGAAAACGCTGTCGGGCCCTCGAGTCAACTAATCAGGATAGCCGTGAACCGGAGATCGGGACACGCGGTCAAGCTCTTAGGTGTTCCCCACCTCAGTCTCGTTTGGGGCGAGCTTAACCCATCGACGACGATCGGAACCTCCGGACTCCCCGCGCTCCTCTCAAAAGTTCGCCGGTCAGGGATGACCATTTGGCCCATGCAGGAAAATCTTCTGTTTCTGTCAGCTTCGGAATATACAGGTGATCATTGTTCGAGTACCATCAGATGAACTCCACTAGCATACCGAAAAGCTTTTCGCACAACAACAGAAGTCAATCTCAATGGAGCATGTCATATGCATCAATACTGATTGTAAGATGATTTGGTGCTGTGATCCGCTTCTCGAGACGAAGATTTCATTTACGAGGGTAGGGTGAGGTCTGATCGTATTTTTTCCCGGGAATAAAGGCAGCGTCCTGAAGTCTCCTTCTGGTTGAACGGAGGTGGGCGGAACCTACAACAACATTCTCCGACACTGGCGGAGTGAAGGAGCGCTCAAATTGCATAGCATTGTGATTCAGTTCCTTGCGTTCTTTTCTCCGGTTTGTAGCCGCAATTTGCTCGCGGTTTTCGCGGTTGGAAACTGCGGTAACGAAACCGCTGCAAAGACTAGCAAGAAGGGAGTCCCCGGTGGAGATATGCAGTCCGAGTATCATTCCGCCACGTCCGCCTCGAGTACCTGAACAAGCTTGTAATGTTTCATGCACTACTGGTGCAGCACTTGATGTGCTGTGGATGCAGGGGACCGAGTTCTGAGGTTGAACATTGCAAGAGGTAAGCATCCGAGGTTCGGAACTCAGACAATCTAGAATTTTCCCGGAACGGAAGAAGGAAGTTCGAACAGGTATGAACTCCCGCGGCAGCGATACGTAAAACGTGTCGGCGAAGCACGGGCTCCCAGGACGACCAAGCCTTAGGGATGACGAGCACTTCGCTCGCCCGTCATCCGGTACGCGGTGCATACCCGCGAGCACTGTGAGCTGACGGGAGCAGTTTTCCATTCGTAGCTGGTGATGAGCGAACTCACGAAGCGAATTGTCGAATTTTGTCGATTTATGATCACATGAATGGTTTATGGACTGATGTCGGCAGAGGTCGACGTGGCATGATTTAGAAGACTTATACGGTGTCTGGATCTAGTTCACTTGCATCGTCGTGTTAGTCAAATTCTAGTCCTGCTGGCAAATTGACCCCAATTTTCCATGACGTGATGAGAGTCCCGATTCGGATGAAGGAGTTCATCGGTGCAACTCTGGCGTTGCGTTCGTCAAAAGATACAGGAGGTCGGCCGCGAAAACTTCACCGATCCCACTGCTCACAACATCAATCGCTACTGCAACCTGGATTTCGCAGTCTAGTTATCTTAAAATTAGAGGGATTCTCTTCTGACTTCCACCACTCGAACGGTCCAGGAAAGTTTTGCAGGGGTTGTGGAGGACCGGTCGCATCCTCTGACGGTGCTCTCTGTAAAGCCAGTTTAAGATTTGCCACGAATATTGGGCTCGTATTGCGTGATTTTTTTGAAGTTCAGACAGCCAGTTCGTCTTTTGCGGTGCCCTGATCAGAGCGTTTGCGCTCCCGAGGCAAGTTTCTTCTCCGGACTTTATCATCCCCTCAAAGGTCTGAAATTCCCAGGATCCCAGGTTCCCGTCGATCGTATTTCCGCTGAAAGGTTCATGTTGAGCTTCTTCGAGGTTTTCCAGATCTAGTCGAGGTCATTCAGCTACAAAGAAGGTGGGAGTCAGGAGGAGAACAAACACGTGCCGTCGAGAGCACCCTTCAAAGGGTTCGTCGCACTTTGATTCTTTCTCCTTGACGCAGGCCAGTGACCCGCCTCCATAGCAGCATGATTCATCTACACAAGGTCTCAGAGGACTCGGATGATGAAGAGCTCGCTGAGGTTGCAGGCGTACTCCTGCTGAGGCGTCGGCCCATCCTAGAATAGAGATACCGGGATGCAAAGCACTCCGCTTTTGCAATGAATGTCTCCCAGCAACTTGCATCCGACATTCCTCAGTTGCCATCCTGTGACAGCAACGGAAACTCCGTGAAGAATTCAGGGGCTGAGATCGTATGATGACCGTACTATTCTCTTGCTATTGCGAGTGGGTGGCGCTCTTCCCTATCGCTCTGGCACGGCCTGGCAAACGTCTCCGAAATTCTATTTGCCCGGTTCCAAGAGAATTCTATATTCCACGCGAGCATGGTTCTCAACCTGAGTCAAAGTTCGGTAAGAAGGGGGAAGGAAAGGGATATCCTTTCCTGCATGATTCGTAGCGTAGGTTTCGAAGGTAGGAATGAGCCGTTCTCCGCTTCCGACAGGCGTGGTCTTTCGGCATGGATCTGGGAGTACAAGTATTCCACTCTACCAGTGAGGTCAGCCACCGTACATTTCTCGATCAGCATCGCCGGTCCGAGTTGCGCTCTGATTTCTTCAACGGGTAGTTTGACTCCGTCGACCGCGGCAAACTCTGAAAACCTGCCGCCCACCGACGGCTGTTGAATACAGAGCGGAATCCTAGGGGAATCGAGCTCTGAAATGGGAACATTGGTTTAAGCGACGTGTCGCCAACTGATGTTTAATGTGGCATGAATCCTATCATCGGGTGATGTGAGGCTGTGGGAGGTTTCATCTGAACTGAGCAAAAGCAAGCGATCAGCGATGACGATTCTCCGGTTGATGTTGAAGTGCACCCGGAGCAAGACGAACCACGAACCGGAAAACTGCATACATGGATAGGACACAATCGTACATTGTCCACGGAAGAAACGAAGACGAGCCTGGCTCGATGGCAGACCACGCTTACGGTGAGCGTTCGTCCGAGGTCACTCGGGCTAGGTTTCCACAGTGCTGTTCGGACTTGCGATCCTTTGGAGTGTAGACCGAGTGAATCGCGCTAGAGTGAGAACCCAGGTTCTGGAGATCACGCAGGTGACATCAGACAATGCACTTTGAAACTCACTCTTAAGGCGAGCTCAAATGCCGTGAATTTTCGGACAAAGGTACCGAAAACGATAGCATAATCCTGCGCCAAAAATCCAGCTCGACCTTGGTTCAAGCGCAGAGCTGTAACATTTCATGTGCGGTCGGTCTGTCTGACAACTATCTGCCTGTGTGGCTGTCTGACTACCTGTCCGCTGCAACGACGACAGAAGCGAAGTCGACGTGAAGTACGACGTCGACGGCTATAACCGCGATCCCCGCCAGTGCAAAGCTGACCAAAAGTCAAGTTACCAGCACCGTGAATCTTGACGGCGCGGCGGTAGCGTCGTCGTCGTCGTCCTCGCCGCCAAGGAAACAAGCATCAGCGCAACAGTGAATAGTCAATCCAGCAAACCAAGACGGCTGTTGGTTTCTCTTTTGCCTGAGCCGCTTGTTGGCGTCGTTGCGCTCTTTCTGGCAGCGTCAGAACGGCTCGACGCTGCTGCCAGTCAGCCATCGAGCAAAGCAGGCAAGCAAGTAAAAGCGAAGCGGCCAGCATCGGTGCCAGCCGCCGCCATCATCATCGGCAGCAGCATCGTTGCTGCTTTGTTGCCGCTGGTGCCCGAATGCCGTCGCGGCGGCCTCAGCTGCCGTTTGCCTGCCTGGCTGAGTCACTGTTGGTGCTCAGCGATCGCCGATTGGTAGCGGCGCGACCGCAGCGCACAGTGGCCAATTTCAGCAGATTAGGTGGACAAAGACGAAGTCATAACCTCGATCCTTTGAGGATGCCACGGTGTCACCCAAAACATGGCAGGTCCCATGTTTACCAAGAAATATATTCCCCTCCGCTTGAAGGGTCTCAGCAAGGGAAAAACACCCTTCAACAACTCACGGAACTTCGTCCGTCCTCTGCGGTTCCTCGGAGAGCCCGCAGCTCTCTGCAGAATCCTCGCAGTCCTCTGCGAGGCATGCGGTGATATGCTCTAGGGCCAATCGCGAGGTTTCACCAGGAATCTCTTGATTTCCGCGATGGACTCGCAGCACGGGGAACTTTCCTAATGCGGGACATTTCGTATGCGGGAGTTCTCCCCTTAGAGACCGACTCCCGTACGTTGGGTCCCAACCTGTAGGCCCCCGACAGGGGACCCGCGGGTCCATGAGGATACCGCTGAAGACCTGGGGGTACTGAGACGAGGAGTTAGAGAAATAAAATCTCAGGAAGCTGCGCCCGTGGGCGGTATACGATCAGTCCATGCCGAGTCCAAGTCCTGCTCGGTGCCGAGCCCGAAAATTTCTCTGATGGCGGAAGTACTTAAGTTGAACGAGAGTACTCGTTGACGAAGTTGTTAGATTACTTCGGAGACCTCACTTTCTCCGATGATCACCGGAACCGATCTCAGGCGAGCCGAGGAATCTTTCGAGGGAAGCTGGGAGTCGGGAACACCTTCCACCTGTCCTTCCTTCTCAATCGCCAGCTTTCGACAAGTTTCGCCTCTGGTCGCAAGGCCCAAAAGACTGCGTTCCTTGTCGATGTTGGCCGATGTTTCGTAATCGCGGCGAAAAGCTAAGGAAAAATAGGAGGGGAGCTCTTCCCGGCGCCGGTCGGTAGCGAAAGGAATGAGTTTCGGAATGATACCAAAACGGGATCGCTGTCGCGATTGCGGCCCCCAGGGGACCTCTGCGGGAGGCAGTTTGGACTCAAACCCAATACCCCAGAAACGCCTTGAGACGGCCTTCAACTCGGAAAGTAAGCTTCAGAAACTGGTTGTCCTGACCGGAATCTGTATATGAGAGCCCAAGCAGCTGGCGAACGTTCTGTGCTGAATTCTTCAACTTAATTCTACAGAATTGACCACTGCGCGGCTTTGGTTACGCTTAGTGGTAGTATATAGTCTGTGTGCGCGTGGCTGTGAGTGTGAGTGTTCCCATTCGATGGTTCGCAAAACCACCACAGAGAGCGCCCCTGTCGCCGCAGCAAGATGGCGACCGCCTATGTAGCAGCCATGTAGTTTCGCTGTATTCTTTCTTCTTGTTCTTCTTGAAACCAGTGTTGTTATAACATGTTGAATTCGAGGAATTCGATTTAGCCTCCACGGCTGCGAAGTACACAGATGGCAGATGTCTTGTTTCGGTGAATCCGCTGAGAAAAACTCGGGAAAATCTCAAGCGCTAAACCCTCGAGAGAAACGAGTCCTGGCAGCACAAAGCGACTCCAGACACCGTCGCCCGGTGGTTGTTCGGTGGACAAAACTCGCCGTGAAAGCTTCTAGACAGGTGTTGACAGCTGTAAAGTTTGCGCTCGAATCAACGAAACTCTTCCTAGTGAAACATCCTCCTCGAAAGAATCGAGCTGGGGTCGTCGGCCCGCAACCGGCCCGGCGAGCTTACATGGAGGGTGAGTTTTTGAAACACTATTTACTATCTTCGGGAATTGTTTAGTTTGGCCCCCTAAGAGAGTTTCTGGGCCATATTGTGGCAGAAAGCTTCAATCTTCCTAGCTGGAGTATCAGTTCGCCGCTCAAGGACGGGAAAAACTACGAAATTGTTCAGTTTCGGATTGCAAATCCAAATGTCGTGTCTCAGTCAGTCAGTCAGTCAGGCAGTGTATCGGCATGACCCCCTTGATAGCCTTGTTTTGGTGGCGCTGCTGCGAGAAAAGTCATCCATGAAGTGTTGCGTGATCGCAAGCCGTAATGCGTAGGCGACGCGGCCGCATCGAACGCTGTCTGAGAAGCGTTTTTCGCTTTTGACTTAGTTATTCGTAGGAGCAATTTGCAGTTTGGCGTATATTTGCCGCTTCCGTGCAAGAGTCTGTTTGTTATGGTAGGGTTCCTTGACCCGACTGAGCCAGCCAGCCAGCCAGCCAGCAGTCGGGCAGCGAGCCAGCGGCAAGAGACTGTCTCTTACCCTCCGAAGTCCTTGCGACACGCTCCCTTTGAGCGCCGCCGCGGCGGCTATGACGTAGCCTTCCAACTCCAAGGAGACTCGCGGCCGCGGCGGCGACGGCGGCGGCAGCATGGAAAGGGACCCATGTACTGGAAACTACTAACCGACACGCAGACACACACCATGACCTCATTTGCAGCGAGGGCGAGGCTTTCCCAATTCTGGCCGTAATTCGATACAAACTCTGTTCGAAGCTGCTGCGATCGGTCGCGGCCGGGGCTTCGCGGGACGATGATACGATCGTTGTCGTCGTCGTTGTCGTAGTAAAGATCGATCGCTCGGAATTGGTCAACTCTTGCTTTCAATGGTAGTACTGTTGTTCTATTAATGAAAGTAGGTCTTCTATTTCTGTACCACGAGGTGCTCTATTTCGAGGAAGGTATCGATGACAACGACGACGACAACGCTTCGCCGGAGGGTGTTCTTTTTTTTGCAATGATCTGAAATAAGTGAGTATGTGTGAAAGGCGGCGCGCCGTGTCGGTTTTATTCCACGGCTTCTTCGCGACGAATTCCGCTCCTTTGCCTCACGTGGCTCTTCTTGAGATTTGCTGGAAATCTGCTCCCGATCTGGCAGCCGAGAATAGAACTCGTTTCGGTTCCACGTGGCTGGAAGCGTTTCAAAAATAAAGACTACGTTCGCGCGCTACCCGATATCAGGGAAGACTGGCCGTGATGACATTCTACATCAAACAATTCGACGACGGCGGCGCCTTCCGAAACTAAGGGTTCACTCCTTGCATCACACACTTACACTCTAGGCGTCGTCGGATGACATTTCCACCGCGCCGCGCCGTCGACGGTGATGATGACAGCCGACTACGCTATCGGTTCCCAATGAATGTGGGCCATCCTCCGTCAAGTCCTGAAGGACGAGACCTGATTCCTGAGCAGACCTGCCGACGCCAGCGGATCCCGGTTCGGCGCATGCTCAATCTATTCATTCGCCACCCATTTCCATGAGGACGTACGCAGAACCCCGAGATTGGCATCCCCGGACAGCCTTGATTGCTGTTCAAGGGGTATCAGCGCTTACCCCTCTCGTGTTGAGTTCGTCGTCCTGATTGGTTTGAAGAGATGGGACCACTCATCTTCCGTTTTCACTGGGGATCTGATGAGTTGTACGTCAGTTTCTGGTTCCAGCTCGTGTTCATTTCAAGTTCTGATGGAGAAGACTTTTCTCTGGCCGCCTATCCAGATGACAGATCCCGCCAGATTGCCTGACAGATCTCGCCTTCCTTCCTGAAGGCCGAAGATGGTCGCCTCAAGTAGGCAATTTTCTGAAAGCTCAGTTCAGATCGTCCGATAACGACAGAGATTATCGGGTTCCGAGGTTTCCGAGACAAAGTTGGTGAGGCCGAAGCAGTTCTGTTGCTCGGATCCTCGTGATAATGGTAAACATCTGGTTTTTGTGAGACGGAAGAGCCGTTGACTCGACCTTTCGAACATTCCTGAAAAAACAAAATCGCGAAAGTGTATCTCTCCCGTTCGCTCGTATGGGGCAAACGACCTGTTATCAGACTGCGATCTGAATCCACCTTCTGGCTCCATCGCGTGTCATCGAGAAGGGCGTTATCGGTTGAATCCGAACATCGGCTCAGCATTGCCTCGATCCGAGGGTGACCCGATTCCTGGCGTCAAATGACGTGGAAAGATCCAAATTTCCTTTCCTCGGGTACAAGTCTCGAGTTTACCGCGAATTCCAACAGACGAAACATGCGAGATGTTTGAAAATTTTCCCGCTTCTCTCCGAGGCAAGCGACTCTGAAAAAAAAATCCAATTTCAATGGCTTTCGCACGTTCTGCTATTCCAATCCGATGTCATTCCGTTTCTTCCAGTGAGTGCCGACCTGAGCAACCCAGGAGGAGACGTCAATGGGAGTTATTACACGTTGTCCTGCAGCGAATTCGAGGACTCCCTCGAGACCCGACGGAAGTCACCGTCGGGGGAATCGTCGACGCCCCCGAGTCAGACGGGTCCGGCGTCGTCTCCCATTTCAAACACCATCAACCCCAGACAGCAACAGGAACTATGTCTGGTGTGCGGCGACAGAGCGTCGGGTTACCACTACAACGCGTTGACCTGCGAGGGGTGAGTGCTGACTCTCCGTGACTCGGAAGGAGTTTTCATTCTGGTGGTCGCACGATGGAAACTTGATTTTCCGCGCTGATTTTGCGGAAGGATTCTCTGTATCGGATTCATGCGTATCCGTGTTCTCAGAGATCAAAGTTTAATCTAAAACACCCCCGTGTTCCTTGCCTGTTCCAGATGTAAAGGATTCTTTCGGCGTTCCATCACAAAGAACGCCGTATACCAGTGCAAATATGGGAACAGCTGTGACATTGACATGTATATGAGACGCAAATGCCAAGAATGCAGGTTGAAGAAGTGCCTCATGGTCGGCATGCGACCCGAGTGCGTCGTGCCCGAATACCAATGCGCGATGAAGCGCGAGAGCAAGAAACAAACTCCCCAACATACGCACAAAGCTGGGGAAACCAACGGAATCGTCACAATCGGAGCAGCGAACGGTACTCAGATCCAGCCATTGGTGGCCGAAGAGATCGCCGACGAGAAACCCAATATAATGGCACTCAATATGGCCGTTCGCCAGGTGAGTAACAATAATCTGAGTTCGGCGCAAGAACTGAACTTCTTCTCAGATTGGCCCAACGGTGTTTCCCTCATTTTCGGTGATTTCGTCGTTTCATCATTTCGATGAGTTTGCTGTGTATCTTCTAGGTGAGACCACTGACAGAGGACCAAGAACAGTTGATCAACAAGTTGGTCTACTATCAGATAGAGTTCGAGAGTCCGTCGGAAGCCGACCTCGGCAAAATCACTCAGTTCCCTCTGGGAAGCACCGAAGAAGACAATGAGCGGCGGTTTCAGCACATAACAGAAATAACGATCCTCACGGTTCAATTGATCGTCGAGTTCAGCAAAAGAGTTCCCTGTTTCGATTCGCTACTCCGAGAAGATCAAATAACCTTGTTGAAGGTACGTGTCGTACGGAATTACGTACAACGTCCCCTTTCTCGAAGCCCCATGTTGTGTGATCTTCGTGTTCTGCCGGAAATCCTGTAGTGACGAGCAGTCTCGGTTACAGGCTTGTTCAAGCGAGATCATGATGCTGAGAGGCGCGAGGAAATACGACGTCAAGACGGACTCGATCGTGTTCGCCAACAATCAACCGTACACGAGAGAAAACTACAAAAGCGCGTCTGTGGGCGATTCGGCTGATGCCATTTTTCGGTTCTGTCGGCATATGTACCACCTTCGAGTCGACAATGCCGAGTATGCCCTGTTGACAGCGATCGTCATCTTTTCCGGTGAGTTCCCTCTGCTCGAGTCATTGAAACAGGGGCAGAATGGGACAGAAAGAGCTATTTCCGAGTGTACTCGACGCATCTCAAACATATCGGAACCGGAAAGCAGCACTCTCGAATCCGGAAACGGACCCAGCGTCGAGAATCTCACTCGAATTCTCCTTTTCCAGAGCGACCACAACTGCTGGAGCCGGAGAAGGTGGAGAAGATCCAAGAGTTCTACATTGACACGTTGAGAACGTACTCCGAGAACCATCGGCCGCCTGGCAGAACATACTTTGCTCGATTGCTCTCCATTCTGACGGAACTTCGCACGCTGGGCGCGATGAACGCCGAAATGTGTTTCCAGTTGAAAGTGCAAAACAAGAGGTTACCGCCATTCCTGGCTGAGATCTGGGACATCCAAGAATAACCCGAGGATCCGCCGGGCAAAGTGCAAATGCCGCTGTAGGGCAGACGAGCCAGCTCCTGCCACCGCGTCCGTCCATGAGCAGATAGTCTTCAGATGGTCTGCCTTCATCTTCAAATAGAGCGATCTGTAAGCCAACGTTGAATCAACCGACGCAGTCAGACCATCCGGCAGCAGCCTCACCCGGAGCCTGTCCCCAGAAGGACTATGATGCGGAGTCTCTTTTGAGTTCGAGAGAAGAGTGCTTCGACACACTGTGTGGCCTTATATTCGAATCAGCAGATCTTTCCCTGATTCTCTTGATCGGACAATCGACGGCCGGTGAGCGCTTACGGCCGTCGAGCCGAACGAAGTTTCCGAGTTCTACGAACTAGGCTATTAGGCCTTCTGCGACTGCCACTTTACTCTTCGTTTACGCATCGATAAATCTCAGAGAAGTACAGTTTTCCTAGAGGCTAGAATCAGAACGACGCAAGAGTTCGGCACGGACGACGAATATTTTACAATGGACAGCTTTGGGAACGCCTGCTCTTCTCCGAAGCCTTGGAGCTTTCGCGAACGACACGAAGGACATTCGAGCAGAGAGGAACATCGATTCTCGTCGCGGACCGCGTCATCGAATCGTCTTTCTTGTCTTCCCGAGGATGCGATTGACTATGGGTATTCGAACGCTTGTTTTGAGGACTCCACAGGCTTGATCAAACGGATAATATGTGCATTACTATACGATATGTGGATGATGTATTGCTCGCTGAAGAATCTTCGTTTGCCGCAATCGTCGGGCTTTTTCCCGCGACTTGTGGTCAGAAAGTTTCCTGGCACCGGCCTGCCCCCATTTCCTTCTGATTCGCGCTCATGCGGGTGTGTGAAGATGGTTTTGTGAAAGGACCGTCGCTGTAACACTCTACGTAGGGCTGTTACTCAGCCGGTATCGGCGCAGCTGTTTTTAGCCGAGAAAGCGTTTTTCTTTGAACATGGATGGAGGATAGCGAACATTCTCATCGCGGGCAAACCCCAACCTCAGCTTCCGCAGTTTTAGGCGGAATCCCTGCAGACCTCAAGCTCATCGGTGCAACTCTGAATAGGATAATTATAACGAGAAGAACAACAATCTCCCGAACCATGTGACCGGGGGACGACGGAGTTATCTACTTATTATCTTATATGGAGGAAATCCCGATCAGAAATCTCGAACACGGTACACTGGCCACTTTGGAGTTGTGCTCACCCGTAGCACAATATTTAGAAAAATCGAGTGATGACTACTCGGCTGAGGGCGCTCAGGAGAGCAGCGGTTCTCTTCCATGGGAAAAGGAATCTCTAGCATCGATTCCATCACGACCGAGGGGGTCACGCCAAATCGTGCAACTCGCTGCCTTCCGGAGACGTTCCTGATTTCGACCATTCTGAGCTGATCTGGTAGGAAGCGGAGAATACTTTGAACTCGAAGTTCTGAGCATGCCGTAAACTCGACGCGGCCGTGAGTTGCAGCGCAGCACTGCACCTGCATGACGTTCGCAATTTGCGCGTCGAAGAAACCCTCGACTAGAGGGGGAAATGAGATGGGATTGGTTATGTTTGGGACGAAAGTCTTCAAGACATTTTCCCTAGAAGTCCCTGCAAATTTTCGCGCCGGGTGTCCAGTTGTTAGGCAATACGTTTCTTACTAGCGTAATTCTTGCTTAGTGTGAAAGGATTCTAGGAAAATCACCACTGATTTGACGACTGACGAAATTCTTCGTTAGTTATTGATTTGTCAGTAGTCGATCGATGGCCAGTTGACACGAGTCGACATTTTTCGACTGAGGCATGATTTCTTCGTTGAGGGGGATCATGCTTGAGGACGACGGCTGCAAGTAGCTCCATATTGAACACAGCCCAAAAGCTCGCATTCGACTTGAGAGATTCGTTTGCTCGCCGCAGCTTACGATTTCAGCGTTTTTGATGACGCTGCTCTCGTTTGTGTTGAAGGTGTCGAGAGTTCTTCTCGAAATCTCGTCAAATCTCGAGAGGGTTTCAATGCAATTCATGCCGCACCCGGCTTATGTTCGAAATTCTCTCACACTTCTCAAGAGATGCGTTCAGGGGTCAGGACACAGCTGTTGATTGTTTGATTGGTTGATCCTGATTTTTCAGAGATGATGAAGTATTCAAGCGCACACGGCGAATCTTCAATTGTACTTTGTCTTGAAACGGCGAAACCGACTACTTGTCTCAGTTTTTCCGTCAGACGGTCAAGCATAGGCTCAAATATCATGAGCGAGACGAATGGAACCAAACGGGTATAACACATCGCTGCGTGCGCCTGATTCGCTAGAAAAGAATGGAACCTCGCAACGCGTAACAGCTGTAATGTTGGACTTTCCGGATGAGGAGCGGAATCAATCGTTCTAGAGCTCAGGCAAATGCGACGTCGTGGCAATACCGTTGACCTGCTTGTCAGTGCGACATTAGACTACATACGTGCGAACGTCTTTCGTACGAATGGTAACATTGTTTGCTAGAAGTTTTGCGAGCGGATATGACGGTCGAGCGTTCCAGTTTAGAGAATGCATAACGGCATTGCTCGTGCAATGGCGGTACGCGTTCGGTGTCGCGAGACCTCGCGGACCGCTGTTTCAGAATCATGCACTGAATTCACTAGTTCATCTTCCCCTTAGACCTTTGTTTCTAGTTCCAATAACAAGTAGGGCGCTCGGAGGGTCTCATCGTGGAGCATCTTTCACACTGTGACCACTGAGGCTTCCGTGCGGGTCGACAGACCGTACGACCGACCACCCGCTGCTCCCCTCCCCCTACTTAAACGATGGGTTTCGCGCCGCGGTTGGTTCTTTTATTCTCTGCGGTTGTCTGAACGCCCGTCGCGTTCGAGAGCAAGCTATCTGGTGATATGAATCTTTTACCTTTTTTTTCTTGCGGTCAACAGCTGAACGAGCCCGCTTGCTCGTTGAGTGCTTGAGTGAAATTCATTTTTGAGACCGTTTCCGCTCAGCCTCTGCGCAATTCTGTACATACATACATACATGTGACGAGAATGAAACTGATTATTTTAACACGATGACTTCCATGAAATGTTTCCCATCACACAGAACATGAACAGAAGATATATAAATTTATATATATATATTCATATATCTGTAGAAGAAATCTCACGAAAAAGTAGAAAATGGCGTTGACTAGTTTGAAACCGATGGACATGGGTCGCTCACACGCCTCGGTGGCCCCTGACACGCTGACCTGACTTACGAGTTAGGACACCTAGGGCTGGTTTGCCTTGTCTGTAACCTCAATGAACGAAAACCCTGTATATAAATCCAGCTCCACTAAATGACTGCGACTATTGATATGAAGGACTCGAAACAAGGCGAATTCGTTTCGGGGAACGCCGAAAAGCAGCCGATCGTGCACGATGGTTTCGAATCCCATTGCTTCCGTGCGATACTACGGATTGATCCAACCTTCATCCGAAAACATCGATCGGCGGCGGCGGCAGACTTGGCGTTTGTTGGGAGTCCTCTTCGGGGGGAACAGCTCGACGCAGCTAGAGCGAATTTGACCAAGAGACGAGTACCGTGTTGGGATTCGATGAAGGTTGTAGAGCGTTGACGTTGAGAAGACGGCTATACGGTAAAATCGTCGAGAACGAAGGGCAACAAATGCTATGACAGAGAATGATGACAATAAATGTAAATATCAATATACATATTATATATTCTTTGGAGAAATTCTATTTAATTTTTTGCATTGCATCAACGGCAGGAAACTACACAGATACGATTACTATTATGATCCTTATAACAAGACGAGACGATGGTTGAATAAATCGCCGTGAGTTTTTACATCGAAACAAGAATCTGTGCGTGTGTTCATCTCTAGGCAGGTCGGATTGTGAGCCGAAATCCACAGAGATCTGGGGCGGAGATTCGCTTTTTGAGCTGAAGGGAGTCAAGACAGAAAAGAACAAGAAAACCGGGTCTCGGAGACCGCGAGTTTCGCCCTTGATCTATTTCCAATCTTCTCGGAGCAGTGGCTTTTCGATGTATGCCATGTCATAGCATCCCTGAAGAGTTAGTTCAGCCCTCAAACATTGTCTCGCTCTGTTTCGAACATCGGTCATCTGTTCCTCAGTTTGATGGATCCCAGTTGAGTATACCATTGTTTGTCGGGAATCATCTGGGGAATGGAACGTCAGGGATCAAGATCAACGATAATCTTCCCGGAACCTTCAAAATCAAATGGCTCGCTTTGTGTTCTTGATACAGCTGTGAAGTATCGTCGACCGCGATTGTGAAACTGAAGAACATGAGTTACAAAGAGGAAGTAATGTAGCGTCGAGCTGTCTGATATTTTTATCGGTCAATGCGGCCGAACGATTATTTCATTGATAAGCGAAAGTGCTCCAGCGGCGACGACAACGAGCGGCAAAGACGTAACATATTCGCAGTATGTGCGATGACGTCGACGGACTGAATACACACACGGGCACGCTGCTCGGCTCTTCGACGGTTTCGTTCATCGATCGGCCGGAGCCGGTTTGGGATAATCCACAAGTTGCGGCTTTCGGAACAGCTGGAGGAAAATTCAAAATACGCGACTGCGTACGGCGGCAACGTCCTCCTCTCCCTCTCTTCCATCGCACAATAGAGTCAACGTTTTGTCAACCTGCCCACCAGCACCGCCCGGCGACACACCTCTGCTTCTGGCAAGAATAGCTGCCGATGATGCCGAAGAAGAGAAAACGGGGCACTGACTCAGCTTCTTGATTTTCCCGTTGGTCAGAGCGTCGCAGCGCATCGCAAAAGATAGACCGACTGAAGAAACGGCCAAACGAGCAAGCGAGCGAGCGACCGACTGACTGACTGACTGACTGGAACTCCCTTGCCAACGGAAGGAACCCGACCCGGGTGCTCCGTGAGTTAGTTACAACTAGCCTCTTATGCTTGGCAAGCGGCAGAATCGCCGCCTTCTTACCCTCTTCTGTGGACACGTTTTGGCCCCTTTCCCGGTCGGTTTTTCGCCGGTTCCAATCGTCTTTGGTGACGAACCAGGATCAATCCCCGGAACTGCAACGAAGGTCGCATGCCTCCGCAGCAGTGGTTTGGGCACTGAAGTCGTTCTCGAAGGGGCGTCCTGTTCATCGTCAATCGAGTGTTTGTCGTGCACACGGGTGCTGTGATTCTGCCGGCGGCCGCTGCGAGGCTGGGTTCGAACACCCGCACACGGTTCCGTCAGGGCGACAGAAGAGGAAAGACCCGAAAGAAAGTAAGAGTGAGAGGCAGCTGTCACACTCAAACCAGGCTCGTGGGTCTTCTCGCTTAAGGAGAAGAGCCATCGCAGCTGCACTGGACAGACTGACTGACTGCCTGACTGACTGACTGACGGCACAGACGGCAACATCTGACCGGGCCGACAGCATCAGCTGGAAGTCGGTTGTTGCTTCAGCTGCCGGTGCCGCTGGTGCTACAACAACTACTGCTAGTGGTGGCGGTGCGTTGACCGAATTCTTGTTCCCTGGTGACCTGCATCCAAGAGCCCTTTCACGTCGCAGCTCCACGGCTCGGTGCTGCTCGACTGTTCGACTACTTTCGTGTGTGTGCATGTTTACTCGGACTACGAGCTCGCATCCATCCATCCCGTGCGATACTGTTGAGCAATCCTCTCAGCTTCAACTCCAAGAGTCATCTGAGAGCCGTCAAAAGCTCCACCTGCGCACCCTGCGTTTCATCGAGAGCAAAAGTGGGAAAGGACAGTGAGAGAGTGAAGGCTACGAGTTGATTGAGAGTGCCCGCGGGAGCCGAACTCTGTCGTGGACCGCGAGAGTCTGCTAGAGGACGAACACGACGGAACAAGTTCTTCGAACACCACCACGACGGCGACAACAACAACAACATTGAGCAGCAGCAGTAGCGGCAACAACAACAACAACAACAAGAGAGACCAGTCTGTCATTCAGACAGTCAGTTAGTGGGCTAAGTCAGCCAAGGAGGAGCCAGCCCTCTGCAGACACACCGCTGCTAAAGACAAAACACCACAGAACACACCGCAGCGCTGAGAGGGAAGGGAGAGACCAGACATCCACTGAGCTGCAGTAGCAGCAGCCACAGACTAGAGGAGTCCTCGTGAAGTCGACTTAGAGTCGAACACCTTGCCACTTCAAATCGATTTTCCGAACACACGGTGACACCGCTGTGCACTGAGAAACGTCGATCAGGCCATGCACGATGAGTTCTAGTGAGCAGTTGCAGCGACAACGGATAATGTGACGACTCGACCACTGGGTCTCCTCCAAAGTCTCCTCCGCGATCAGCCGACTTCACTGCAGGGGACGTGGAGGTAAGTGCGTGAACTCACTCAGAGAAACGAGCGCTCTCCGAGAACACGGGATCTCGGAGAGGGTTATCGAACGAGGGAATTTCCGCAGCTGACAGCTCATATTCGAATGTCATGGAACGTAGAGAAAAAAACTCTCCGCCGGAGGTCCGAACTGTAGGCAGATGTTATCCAAGCGATTGCTGATAGACAAATTGTCGTGAACTATTCATGGATAGAACCCGGACGGCTAGACTAAGGACTAGTGCGCCAACGGCGATGTTTCGAACGAATCCTTCGTCCGTCCATCCGTCAGCGAGTGGGGAGAAATCTGTGCCATCTTCTCAGAAGGGATCCATTCAGCGGAAGAATTTTCCAGACAGTTCGTTTTCCACATTTTCCACTAGTTCTTTTCATCCTCCTTTTCTTCGCTCTTGGCTCTCGCTCCCATTCAGCTCCACGTGTTCCCTCTCGTTCGATGCCCTAAAACTTTCCGCAAACGGTGCTGGCTCATGTTTTCCAAAACGTCTACCCTACCCATCGTCCGGCTTTCGATCCCGCTCTCTGTCCTCCGTCCGTCATCGATCGAGTTCCATGTGCTGCTTGGGATTCTTGTGCGCTCGAGCAGTGGTATCGACGAATTGGGCTCGGAAATCAACGCACGTCACATTTCCAACGAAAACCAAACGGAGCTCATTTGTTTTCCATGGTCTATCTATCTGGATAATGGCTATTCCGGTGCCAGGCACGTGCACAATTTCAAATGGAGCCCGATAAGGTTGCATACAGTTCCATCCCGTCGATTTCGAAACGAAAACAGCGGCATGACGACATCGAGCAGTGTCGGTACGGTGTCAATTTTACTCTCGCCGATCGTGGACTCGAGCGTTCACGCGATCGCCGATCGGGAGGATAATCTTCTACGATTTTTCCCGCCGAGCATCCTGAGCACTTCTGTTATATGGAACGGATTTCTCGTCGCGTGTACGCTGCCAATTTTTCCCGAATTGAGAGGATTTCGGTATCTCTTCGATCCTTATCAGTTTCTACGGAAATTGGCCAAAATCGGTTTCTCCGGAATGCGAGGAAAGACTGCAAAGAACTTTTTGTGTCAGCTTCATCGATATCCGACCTGTTGACTTACGTGGACTACGATGTGAGTCACTGCCGTCGACGCGCTCGCCACACTTGACTTAGCCGCAGCATTGCGTCATTCCGCCTCGCGACCTACGCGGGCTCATATGCTTCTCACTAGATGTCGATCTGTAGCTCTGTCCCGTCTGACTTGGGGACTTGAGCTCCGGGATGTCGTACACTCGCATTGCAGAGAGCACCGTAGAATGATCGACATCCTGAAATCTTCGAAGCGCAAGCGAGAGATTCGCGTTGAATATCCGGTCGGAAATGATGATTTCGCGGGGTGCTTACATGTCAGGAACTAACCCTTTACGATAACGCGAACTAATCGTGAGTAAATTCGGCTCGATCAGTGGAAAAAGTCTGCTCGTATCGTATAACGACGAACGGCCTTCGGATTCATTTGGGGTCACTGTCGAAAAGGCTCGTTGCGTTTTGTTGCCTTTGATCATGAGCTCTCGACGGCATGAACAAATATAAAAAGAAGTCTTGACTGTGTAGACGATCCGTTCGCCGCTATCCGATAAGTGGGCTTTCGTACAGCAAACCCAGTCGGAAGCGACGATGGGCTTGGCGGCGGTCTTGCAACGAACGCTCTGGACGCTTTGGGTCGATCGCGTCTCAGTCACTATCTGTTCCGGCGCCCGTCTCCAGACGGGAAGATTATCGGACTTTCGTTCACGAAGTATCGTGATGAGACCCACAACCGCTGAAGTTCCGTGGATGCGCTAGGATTCGCACAGCGCGGACATTTCCCTTGCTGCCTTGTTCATCGACTGCCCTTGCATCCGACTTCGGCGACGAAACAACTTCCACATCCGCCGAAACATGGCGTTCATTTTCGCCTTGCGTACTGTGTGTGGCTCTGCTGACGATGGTTTTGGGGGAATACGTCGATGCTCAGAGCGGAATTTCCCAGCAAATGCTGAACCCGGAGCTCAAGTTGAAGAAGGAGAAGAGGTCTTGGTCGCAATGCTGCCCGACGGCGCGGCGGTTGTACGAACGGCGGAGTTCCGGAGAAATTCGATGCTTTATGGCGACTGACCCAAGCTGAAGAAAGCCGAAAAAAGCGGAACCGGGGATGGCTGTAAATAAAAAAAAGGCGTTCCGACGTCGCCAGCATCGTGTACGATTGACCAGGCCCCAAGAGACGTAACCACAGAGGTAGAGCGTACCGCGTAATGCCTATGCCTGTATTTGTGTCACAGCGATGTCGGTTACTCGTGACGGCTCCCTGTGGCTTTCGGCAATGTAGAAAAATGTGTGGTAACCCGAGTACACATAAAACTGTAATCATCTGTTGTCGCATGGCAAATGTTTAGCTTTCGCGAAAGGTAAACGTTCAATGACGCCGCCGTCGCCGCCAATCTCTCTCTTCTCGATTGGTTGACTGCATACCTTGCTTTCTCCCGCCCGTGGTGACCTTTCCAACCGTTGTTTGAGGCCAGACATTGGTATTTTATTGTCATATCATATATACATAAGCCACAGGTTCCGTGCTATTCATGGGAATGCTCCCGGATCGCCCCTCGCGGCATGCAGTCAGATTTTGAAAAGTGTACAGAGCCACGAAGATCAGTTCGGCCTCGAGGACGGCATTTTGAGAAAAATGGAGCTTCGTCGGACGCGAACGAAGTAAACGTTGATGCTATCAGCCGAAGTCACACCAAAATCATCGGTTCCTATAGATACTAACTTCATATGATCGGAATCGAATAGACCGATGGTTCCGGGAAGGCAAAGTTTCTCGCGAGATCGGGCCGTGAGTCGCGTTTATCGGCCCGCGCTAGTGGTATGAAACCGTGCTCGTTCCATTTCTGGGGCTGTGTTCCAGATAAATTGCTGTGGGAAGTGGAGAACCAAGCTTTTAGCCGGGAGAATACCATCATTCTTCTGGTCATCCAGACTGCATATGCACAAAACTGGCTCGAATCGAATGACCCGTTTGATTCTCTTCCCGCCGTCCACAAATGATTCACGCAGATCTCTCGTTGGATGTTACTCCATTGAGCAGTTCTACGTTACTGCGATGGCTATAGGTTGATCGCCGCAGAGTGGTTTTGCGGCAAGAGGATCGTATAGCTTCACTATAGTGAACGATTCTCACTTCTGTGAGATACTATCAGCTTAGCTGTCGTCAGCGAACGACTTCCTCAGTGCGTTCGTTTGGCGATAATTTACAGTTGATCCGAACGCCGATTCAAGCCGATTCCTGGTAATCCGGGCGAGACTAGGTTTCTATATTTTTCCGGGGCCCCGCGGCCGCCCTGAATTCATTCCGGAAACTTATCGTGCGTCGTCGCCTCCCAGTGATATAGTCATGTATTTCGACTTCGGGGAACTTTGCTACCCACTTGAATTGGCGGAACGTCTCCTCTTTTTCTCATTGGTTCTGTCGTCACAACTTGTCGGCGGTGTCTTCTGAAACCAGCCGGGAGGAGCCTCTATTGAAATTGTGCACTTGTTTCAGTTCTCTGAATCGCGCTCGGTGAGAACCGCTGCGTCCCGTGAGCACCCCAGCATTCGTCTTGAAGTAGTGAATCGTGCGTCATCAAGATGGAACTCCTGAACCTCATCCTTCACCAGCAAGGCTATTTCGTGGCGTCTCATCCGTGGGAAGTCATTGTAGCCGCGCTCACTTTGATGCTTACATTGGGCATTACGGCTTTCAACATTGGCTACCCCGGTGCTCTGCAGGATACTCCAGGATATCAAGGTGAGGAAATCGAAACTGCCACACTCGGCCCTGAAAACCCTCCAAAACAGCCACTTCGGGCGTCTGACGCGCGATTCTTCAAGCCTGGATGACCTCTCTTCTCAGAGTTCAAGGAACCTCCTTTTTCAGGATCTGAAATGAATGTCCTGATAGTGCTGGGAGCTATGCTTCATGCGTCGCATCAGTTTAAGCAAGTTTATCTTGTCGGGAGCCGACTGGTCATCGCTGTATCCCTAGCGTACGCGTTTTTCGCCGGTGTAATTTTCACCGGCTGTCTTCTGTGTTTGTTCGGGCAAACGCTTTCCCAAATCAAGTGAGTTGAAATCTGATTACCGCTTCACGTACTGATGGGCGTTTGATCGGACGTTAATCGAACATACTCATCCACAGAGATGCAATTCCTCTATTCCTCATCATGGTCGACATCAACAAGGCCGTCAACCTAGCACAGCAGACATTCAAGTCCGCTTCTCCAGATGGAATTTGCTCAGCGATAGCATCCGGCTTGGTCATGATGGGACCGGGTCTTTTTTTGGACTCCATAGTTAGAACTTTAGTGATATGTGTTGGAACCGCGTCCGGAGGAGCGCGTATGGAGAGTTTGGCCACATACGTGGTCCTGTCTACAATTGTTATAAACATCGTCTTTCTGACCTTCTACCCAGCGCTTCTTGCTCTAATATTCGAGGTGAGTATGTCTCCCACGAATCCGATTCAACTTCAAGAGCTCTCAGCGAATTTCTGAGGATGAAAACTCTATTTCTATCGCACACAGGTTACTCGTATGGAATCGACCCAGACCGCTGCATCCAGCCAAGAAGATGAACCGAATCCTGTCCTGCAGCGAGTGAAAGTTATAATGGTGAGCTTTTCCAACTTGATTTTGGTTCATATCCCGAGAAATCGTTCGTCCCGCAATACATCCCTGCTTAGTTAATCATTCCAAATGGAGAGCTTTGGCGAAATCGATCATAGTTACGCCATCGCTTTTGAAATTATCATACTCCGATCATACTCAATCGGATCTTGATACATACAACTCTGATAGCGGCTGTGCATACTCCTTCGCCGCTATGCCTGTTATCTGCCGGTAGGGGGAAAAGTGCGTAAAGTGATGCAATCGCATCTAGGGAAAACTTGGGACCCGCGGAGCGGAGGAATTATAGATAAGGGAAGCGGGCAATGGTGTATTTCGAAGACTTGATCAGATATGAGCATAATCGGAGCGAAGATTATTTGTGCACTCTGTCGTCAATCTCGACACATTCATGTCGGAAGTGAAGACCCCTGGAGATACCTGGGCGTTGTCTGTGCTATCTCTGTACGCAAGCGGCCGATGGGGTTGATCTCCCAGAATCGATTAATGAGGTGCTGCAAATTGACTACTCATTGTAATGATGCTTCTGTGGGTTCTCTTCATTATTAGTATTGAGGATTGGTCGTCACCGAACCAACAATGTCACTTCCATGAGTTCACAATGATGCTAGTTCTGCTCGTCATCAATAGAGTTAGCTCTCCGTTTCGATCAAGGAAACAAAATGACATACTTTGAAATGCTGTGGTAGGAGTGACGTAGGTAGGAGAGGAAAACAGGAAGAGGCTGTGACATTAAGCCCGCTGGGAACAAGCTCTTCCACGGCTCAGTGATCCCGGGTATTAGTTCCTAGCGTCCTCTCGACGTCTTCAGACCTCGACCTCCGCCGGAGAAGAGTGTACCTTCTCGCGAAAATCTTCGAGTCAGTTTCTTCCCTGAGACCGTCATTCCCACCAAGTTCTTCCTCAGCTACATGTCGGATATATTCTGCATTCCAGAGTGCTGGTTTGATGTTGGTTCATGCGCACAACCGCTGGCCTCTTAATCGGCACGCATCTCCGAAAGGCATCGCTTCAACAGGCTCCAATCAAAGTGCCCAATCATTCTCTGCGTCCAGCTCAGACACAGCTCCCCCTACAGCAGAGTCGTCCGCATTGCCAGCCGCCGATACTTCCCAAGCGATGCCCAGGTTGGTCTCTTTGAAGTTCTTTTCTGTTCCTTGTTTGTCCTCTTCCCACTCAAGAGGCGCCAAACCTCCGGCCATGATGCATCTTACCTCTGATAACCGAGATCCCATCGTCCAATGCTTCATGAGTGCGATCTCGGCCAGCCCCGAGCAGGATCAGAAGTTTTTGGGTAAAATTTCCGGCAATCCGCGTCAGGGGACTCAGAAGCCTTCGAACTTTCCAGGTGGTACGAACAGATGGCCAGATCGGCTGATTCGGCTAGCTGGTGGTCGCTCAGTATCGAGCAGGTGGTCATCTTGGGCGTTGCATTGGCTTTAGCCGTCAAATTCCTCTTCTTCGAAAGACGAGCGCAACTGAAACAACAGCTCACCACAGCCGCGAAGGATCTCATTGAAGGTCAGCGTTGTGTTCGAGTCGGCATGGCCGTCAGCGAGCCTGTCTATCTCAGGAATTCCATTTTCATTCTAGAGCGTCATCTCAAAGCCGTCTTCTATTCGCAGGAATCGACAACAAACCTGGAAGAGCGATCCCTCAGTGCGAGGTGGTTCCGACTCGGGAGTATCGGGTCAACGTTCGTAAGGTATCTTCCGACCTGGACGATAGAAAAAGACCATCATTTCTGATTGGAGCCGAAGACGGTGAATTCGATCGCGCCGACAAAATGGTACAAACCGATCCGCCATTCGTCGTACACAGGTAAGACGGCCCTCTCACGCTAAGTGCGGAATTTCACAGTTCTATTTTGGTAACATCGCATCGGCGATGAAACCAAAATATTGCCGACGATTTATCACCGGTCCCGCTGCCGACACAGCGCCATATTATCCGTGCTCTTCCGTGTCCATTTTCCTCCATGAAGTTTCCCCGTTCCGTAGAACGCTAGTGAAATAAGTTCGCCGCGGTCAGCCCGAACTTGAATCATCTTTCTTCTTCGAGTGCCTTTCGCGGCGACGGAACGCGTCGGGAAGAATGCGAGGAATTTCCTTTTCGGACTTTCCATGTATCCATCAAGACTCACTTCGCGCAAACACAGCTCGCGTCCGTCGAGAAATTCAGATTTCACCTCGAACCAATTCTCAGTAGTTCCCGTGATGCTACCGTTACTACTTTCCTCCGAGGACCTTTCCTCGATGAGGACCCATGACATGTTCGCGAAGCTTGAAATCCTCGAATCTCCAGCCTAACACGCACAAACGTCATTCTTCTTGCAGAGATACACCAGGCATAACTGCCATCCCGGATGAAATCGACATTCAGGAAGAGAAGCCATGCCGTGGAGTTTCCGAGTGTCTCGAAATCTTGGCCGACACGGAGAGAGGACCCCGTGAGCTCACTGACCGAGAGGTGACTACTAGACATAGACTTCACTCCTCAGTCGGATCGGCCTGTCAAACCTTGACGACGACTTGGAATTTGGGTCGTTGACTGGTTTCCTTGCTTCTGCAGGTCATTATGCTTCTGGATAAGAAGCAGATCCAACTGTATAAGCTTGAGGATGTTCTGGAGAATCATGTGCGCGGAGTGGCCATTCGACGGCATATGGTTGCTAGAGAAGCCGGTGTTGGGCCAATACTAGAAAAGCTGCCCTATCTCCATTATGACTACCAGAAAGCTTATGGTGCTTGTTGCGAGAATGTTATAGGTGAGTTTCATGGATATCAGAGCCATTCACTGAAATGCGAAGACACATTCCATCTGCCTAGGTGGACTTTACGTCGAGAAATGGGTACATATATTGATCGCATATGATGCTCACGTTTGGTAATTCCCTTCTTACAGGTTACATGCCAGTTCCTGTTGGCATCGCCGGTCCACTTATCATAGACGGCCGTTCCTACCAGGTACCCATGTCGACGACAGAAGGCTGTCTGATAGCTTCGACGAATCGCGGCTGTCGAGCCATTGCGAAAGCCGGGGGAGCGCGCTGCACGATCACAGAGGACGGCATGACCCGCGGTCCCGTGGTGAAACTTACCACCATAGCGGAAGCTCAAGAGGTCAAGTCTTGGCTGGAGAAACCGGAGAATTTTGCTGAAATCAAAAAAGCCTTTGACGGGACGTCTCGTTACGCCAGATTGAAACACATTCACTGTCAGTTGGCGGGTGTTCGCCTCTACATTCGTTTCGTCTCCTCAACTGGTGACGCTATGGGCATGAACATGCTGTCAAAAGGCACCGATGTCGCCATGAATCATCTGCAAAAGATCTTCCCGCGAATGACGGTAATCGCAGTGTCTGGTAACTTTTGCACGGACAAAAAGCCGTCATCGATCAACTGGATCGAAGGTCGTGGCAAGAGCGTCAGTTGCGAGGCCACGATTCCCGCCGACGTCGTCCGCAATGTTCTGAAAACGAGTGCGTCCGACTTGTTCGAGGTGAACCTAAGCAAAAACCTCATCGGTTCCGCCATGGCTGGATCAATCGGCGGCTTCAACGCGCAGGCAGCGAATATCGTCACCGCAATATACATTGCCACCGGTCAAGATCCTGCTCAAAACGTCGGCAGTTCAAACTGCATCACCGTTATCGATAAATGCGGTGAGAACAACGAGGACATTCACATCCAGTGCACGATGCCATCCATAGAGGTTGGCACCGTGGGCGGTGGCACAGTTCTACCGCCACAAGAATCAATGCTGGAACTCCTGGGCGTCAAAGGAGCGAGCCCTGACACCCCCGGGGAAAACGCCAGGACGCTTGCCAGAGTCGTTTGTGGTGCTGTGGTAGCCGGAGAACTTTCTCTGTTATCGGCGCTGGCTGCCGGGCACCTTGTGAAATCACATATGCGACACAATCGCTCTTCCATAAACATGGCCCCAGCCTCTGGGACCACCGACATTCCTGCACCTTTCAGTGTCGACAAACGAGGCCTTTTATCCCCGTGCCCAATTTCAAAGTAGGACGTATGTGAAGGAGAAGATGTTTTATGGCAATCGTAGTTAAGAGATCCAAGCAATGGATTTCGACGAGATGTTCTCGGAGAACTGGCTGAGAAACCCCTGCATAGGATGTTCGTGTTTCCTAGTCTGAACCACAGCAACTCAGAAAGAAGAATTGGTTCCTAGCAGATGCAGTCGCAGCAGCAGCCGCAGCGGGGTCGATTTCTTCGGAAGTTCAACAACAGTTTTCCCTCATGAATCATTTCCTCTCATATCAGAAGATACAAGTATTTTCGCCCATATAGAAATCCCTTAGACATAGTAGCCGGGGGTCTATATAAGAAGGTGTCTGTCTGTGAATCAGACATCACAACCTTTCTGTGATCCTCAGGTACCGTAGTTACCCGAGTAACTAAGCTACCTCTGAATCTTGGAGAGGTTCAGATGTCTACTGTGAATAAATGGAAGGATACAACGAAGTGTTGGACAGTTAGCTACGGATCGACTCATCATTCTAGCTTTCATCATCGTCTGAATCCGTTCGGGCTTGCACATGACCGATACGGCCTACACATGTGCATACCTAGCACGTCTCGAATTCGAGGCCGTCGAACTGGGACTGTTGGGAAAATGGCTCGTCACGGATACCGTCAGCGATTTAGGGCAGGAGGATGCCGATAGATCGCATTATAGATAGATCCGGATTTCCGGCTCATCATGAATCGTTTACATCAGTGATTCCCGACCCGGGGGCCTGGGTCCCCTTGGGGTTCCCAGGCGGCGTTGTCGGAGAGCTCGGAATCTGCTCACAAACATTCCCCCGGTGAGATGAACTAAGCGCAGGAATGAATGGTAACCGTATAGGAAGGCGCGTTGACCCTCAGTTCCCAGTTTCTTATGAGAAAAATCCGGGGGAGCAAGAAGTCGGATCTCATCCCGAGCGGGGAGCCCACCCGCTGGAAAGGTTGGGAACCACTGGTCTACATGATAGCATAATTCCGTTGGGGGTCGGTACGTCTGATATCGGAGTTGTCGACGACATCGCCTAGAACCTTAAGGCCAATGGAGACGCCAGCGGGGAGCCGCTCAAGCTCCCCGATTCCGAAAATTGGGAACCTTAGCTCTCCAAAATTGTTTGAAACCCATCCATATTGATATCAGTGATATCAGTTTCTCGGAATGTTTGCTTGCAACGCAGCCGCAGCTCCTCTCGAATCCGGCGAAACTTTTTGATATCTCTTCTTCGCCCAATCGTCTATAAATAGTATGTATGCGAGTCGAAACAGACTGAACCAGGTTTGAGCTCCGGATATGAGGCGAAAAATCACCGGACATCAGCTTGCCAAATGGAAAATGCTGGCGCCGGCGCCGCCTCTGGCTGAGGCGCTGATTTCCATCCTTCGATTTCCCGAAGCAGCGTGGGAGGCACCGATTCCTCTCAAGCGATATACTCCGCCGTCTCCAGAGTTCTTCAACGCACAAAGCAAATTACATGCGCTCATATATGTAGACGATTCATTTGATCCCATAACTGTACCGTGACTTACGAGTCCGCTGTTTGGTACGCGGAACGCCATGCTCCTCTCCGAATTTGATTTCGATCCGCATGGAGAGCAAGAAAACTGCCCGAGAACATTACCATCCTTCTGATATCGACTATGAATTCGAGTGTCTCGAAAAGTCCGCTCATATTCAAACAACTATATTTTCCGACGTCTGGAATTTCTGTTTCGATTGAACTCTTGATTGCCTATGCTTTGAAATGGGTGCTTCCTGGGAAATGGGCGCCTGACAGTGAGAGTAGTGAAGGGTATGTTCAACGGGAACATCATCCCCAGATCTCCTTCCTCGTATCACATGGCCCTGCCAGCGATGGCAGCCTTTCTTCCGAAGTAAGCTCCACATCTGTCGCAGTGAGTATCTTAGACAGCTGCTTATGTATTTCACTCAGAACCGCGAGATCTTCCCATATAATAGATGGTCGGGACGGGTTTCCATAGGGTAAATGTGAAAACTAGTTTTTTGAATGTTGGATCTCCGTGAAGAGGGCTTTCATGAGATTCGGTTATGTTCATGGGACTTGAGACGTTCAGAAACCGGTTCAGACACCACCCTGTGTCGTATGGATACGGTGAAGCAACGCATAACTCCGAATTTCTGGATCACTTAACCACCATATAGGATACAGAGCAGCGTCTCCAAGGTGATGACTGGAAGGAGACCATCGATGATGGCGTTGGCTATTCCAAATCTCATTCGGCCGGTCTAACACGTTTCCGAGAGTACATGGAAGATTCCATAAGAATAAAGCATCAACCTGAGCTGGTCGTGTTCCAGCATATTTGAATTCGTAAATCCCCATAACCGTCGTGGTTTTCTAGGTCTAAAGCATCGTTGACAGTGAGGGTCAGGACGGAGATCCCGAAGAAGAAACCATATTTATGATGGTCACTATCAACGGGAGCCGGTTCGCGTCTTTGATATGGCCTTTCCAAGAGGACGAAGGAGATGTAGATGAAGGAGATGGCCTTCCAAGGGAATACTCCTTGTACAGGCTCGATCGGTGAGTGCGAGTTTAACAAGAAATTTTGAATCGATCGACAATATGTTCTAGGAGTACAACAACACGTAAGCGATTTGCGGAAATGCTTGACAAAGTTGCGACAAGAGTTGGGAGTTTTACCCCCCACAGGCCCCACACCAGTCAAGTGATAGCGCCTACGGCCTTTTATAGAGACTGTCCCATGTCGCTCCTCCTCGTCAGCCTCTACATCGCCGATCTGGAGCGAAAACTCTCATTTACATGAGTCGGATTCAGATTTTCGAGGAGAAGGAATCTCTGGGATGTGAAGACGAGGAAACACTTCACAATCTTCGGATGGTCATTCGCGGATGATTTGATAGGTTGCTGCTATTTTGAAGTCTCCAAAACCACTAGCAAAATGATCTATTCTGAGGGGGTGAGGCAGATGGAACCAGCCTGGTGGCTCAGACTGGTCCTCATGGCCATCGAGATAACGAACACGAAGGTGGAGGCAACGGAAAGATGCAAGGATCTGAGAACCCAGTATGACCTGGAATATCTCAGGCTGACCATGAATAACTCAGATACGCCAATGTTGAATATTCAGGGAGCTTGAGACGAGAGTGCGGGAGAAATTGGCCTTCATATGGAATTGGAACCCGCACTGAGCGTATATCGTCGGTTTGGAAAGACGAAAGGTGTCAAAAGAGATCCGTGCTAACTCACGGGACTCCGGATCGGCTGGGACGGCCATTCCTGACAACGGAAAGGGACGCAGCTGTTCAATTAACCCCAAAGCGACTGAAGACCACTCCGATGTGGTTTTGCCGCCAACCATTCAACTCGGGACAGGACGCTCCCGAAATTCCCCAAACGCAAACTCGGGCGCACGCCGAAACCGCGGTACGGAATTCAAAGCAAGCAGCCAAATGAAGGGCCATTCGTTTGAACCACAATCAGAGGGAGCCCGCGGATCATTCATAGGACTGAATATGTAGCGCGAAACGCTGAGGATAGATCGGATATCTCCAAATGGCTCTACGCACAATCTTGCGCTTGAGCGATCAGCTTGTTCTCATCACTCGACGAGTCTAAATCGCGCTCCCAGTCGATGGGAACCGAGTCTCCTCCAGATACCGGAGTAGAGTCCGGATTCCGGGACCTTGACAATCTCTTTGTTGTCCGCGTCACGCTTCTTTGGCTTCCGTGGCCGGCTGGAACGGCCCCCTCGAATTTGGATCAATGCAGTTCCTATCGTGTGACCAAATCTGCAGATAGCGGTAACAGCGCCGAGATGTCGTCCTGAATAGATCCGACTCCTGATCAGGCAACCACAGCTTCCTAAGCAAAGTTTAGCGCCAGAACGGAAGGGGCAGGGAGCAACTTCCTTTTTCTCTCCAGGGATTGGGCGCCTGTCAACGAATGGGGCTTACCCATGAATTCTTCAGGAACCGAGACGGCGCGCTTTTCGAATAGCGTTCGCCTCAGTAACTACAGCCCCTGCTTTGTGTTTCAAGCGTCCACAGTGGCGTAGCCAGGACGAAGCTTCATCAGCTGAAGCTTCGAATTTTCCCATGTCCACGAAGCTAGCTTCGCAGAATCACGGACTCCCGAGGTAACGCGTGTTCACGCGAGTCATCGACCGATGACCAAATTGATAAATGACTCGTAACTAAATGAATCCAGTGGGGAGAAATAAGGTAGGACGTTAGAAATCTCGGCCGATACGTCTTCCGGAAAATTTACGAAAATTCGGTCGAAAGCAGGAGCGCAGCCAGAAATCGGGTACGGAAGGGGCGAACCGGATAGAAAAAAAATCGGCGTTGCTTCGGGACCCCACGGGGTCCGAAGCGGAGGACACAGGACTGTGACAGGCAAGGAGGGTAGTGAGAGGCAAACGAGGCAGAAAGAGTGTGGTTAACCTGTTTGAGGTCTTGACATCCATCCCAAATTCCGTGCAATATTGGATGCTTGGTAAGAGGGACTTGTTCGCGACGATCCGACAACTTGGCAAACCGACTTTCTTTTCGAGACTCAGTGCGAACGAAATCCACTGGGTCGCATTTGTTTAACATATTGCACAAAGTACGTAACCAAATCGATACCAACTTGACTGCGGCTGACTTGCTGGACTTCTCCAACGCAAACAGAACCGAACTTGTCACCGAAGACTCAGTAAGTGGGTGCATCTATTTCTGGAAAATTGTGCAAACCGTGCTCCGGATACTGCAAAATGCCAAGCTCACTTCATTCGGTCGTCATCCCGTCGTCGACTTATTTATCCGAACGGAGCATCAACATGCCGGTCCCCTTGGCATGGGACTGTAACCGTGCTTCGGCGGGGCTGAGATTTGGGGTCAAGGAGCACAGATGACTATTTCGGATCGTTCCCTCTGGTGTCGGTTTGTGTCCGCAAGGACCTTCCCCTCACCTAGGCACCGTTGGTTGGAGTTGATTCAACCCGTGTGTCCGAAAAAGGGATCAAACGACCGATTGTCAATGCATATCCCGTAACCAAAAGCTCGATGGCGGCGGTTCGAATCTCGACTGCTGCTGGGATGCATCACATGTGACGTGCATCGGGTGCATGAGCGCGTCCAAGGTGTGCATCGACTAACACGATTAGGCGTCAGTCGAGAGTGGGTTCAACGGTGCCCACGCTCGCAAAAACTGTGACCGGCGCGCCGCCGCGGTCCGCACCGAGCTGGCGCGGTTGCGGATCATGCAGACGAGTCTGTTCGAAGAACAAGGGAGGGTTATGGAGGCCAACGCGCACCGACCCCCTCCTGAGGTCTGAGGTGAGAGAGCTACGATGTTTCGCTGGAACATCATTATGCATACAGTGGCGGGAAAAATTTTGAGAATGGTCCCAAAATTCTGGGACCCGTGCTCGGGACGACACCGACGTTCTGATCCTCATGAGTCAGGAACTGTGGATTCTGCTCTCATTTGCTTGTTGACAGTCACTTGCGAGCGCCGGCAATAGTGTAGAATTGTCCCCAACTGCTCTAAAATGTGCAAACCGACCTCCCGAAAAGAGGCGAATCATACTCGTCGTAGAGATGAAGCTGGGAGTGAGCTCACAAAAAGCTTTGGGAGGTGGTGCACAAGGCGTTGCAGGTGGCTTTTAAAAGGGTTCCCATTTGCTTTTGCGCAGCTCTGTGCAGCAGCTGTCTTCACCAAAATGGAAAAATGTCGTCCTTCCAACCCCGATCGATAACGAAGTGACCAATCTCTCGGCCCTATTCCGTAGGACCCCGAGGATTCAAAAAAGGCCCGCGGTACTAACTTCAGTATTCGGCAGAAACCTTCGTCCGTCCTTCTCCTACCTCCATCGCCGATTTCAGCTTTACCAGTCCCCACGATCCAGAGATCCGTCCGGCCATTCCATTTCCCTCGGCCGCCCCTCCGTGATGAACTTGAAGGTGCTTCCGCGCCAAAATCAATTGCACGAGCATACATTTACGTGTACAAAACGGGGCGAGAAACACAGTCTGTCCAATATACCATATTGTCCGGTGGATCATGCTCGGGTGTTCACACCGCTGAGCAAAGAAGGCAGAAAGAGATAACTGCTGAAAGCGAAGGTGGAGGACGCGCGTGTCAAGCTTCGTGCGCAAGCCTACGACTCATTTGGAAGGTACTTGTCGGGTATCAGCTGTACTCATGATCAGTATCTTGATCTCATTCGATCAAATCCTAAGCGACCTAGCATGCTTTTCGGGGGAGATATGACGAAGATCAACGTGAATACATTCAATCCTTGGATAGGATCTGCGCTCGATTCCTACATGGATCTTCAAGTCATACTCGAACCGTACTCTTGTGCTTCATATGTTGTCGACTATGTGAACAAATCCGATCGAGACATCAGCCATTTACACCGAGAGCACACAAAAATGCACGAGGCATACCCGGAAGACGACCAGGCTCAGTTATTAACGAGAGCGGGGCTCAAAATTCTCAATAGTGCCGAAATGTCTGTTCAAGAGGCAGCTTGGTATCTTTTACGTCAGCCTCCCGGAGCACAGTGATGATTCCAATGATGCGTCCCCATGAGCAATACAAAACTCGACAACGGAAGTCAAACATGACGAGCGAAAATTTACCAGGGAGCAGCACAGATATTTGGACCAAGTCGGTCATTCAGAAGTACGAGGATCGCCACTCTTCTCTGGAGCATCTGAACTTAGCTCAATTCGCGGCATTTGAGGCAAACACGAACATGGACGCCGTTCCCCGGGAAGACGAAGCTATATGTTTCACTCATGAGCAAGGTATGAACACCGTCGTTTCAGAGGAGGAGCATACATTTTCGAGCTCGAACCGCTTAAGCCCTGACGACGATTTAGAAAATTGCGGCAATCCCACAAGTTTGAGGGCGACGAGACCTCGAGATCACTTGCTCAGTGGGTATGCCTATTGCTCTTCATTAAGGAAAGCGAAGCCAGAGCAGCTAGAGCTCATTTTAGAAATAATACTACTCCGAAACGCCGACTACATCATTCCAGGGCACGGTCCCATGTTCGAGGTGACTGACAAACTCTGAATGAAATCATGCACATATGATGGAACTGAGGAAACATTATCGGAATATTGGAAATACAGATGATTCCGCCAAAGAATGATGCTCGGTAATGCAACATGAACTTCGGATACTCGTCCTTCCTCCTTGTTCGGATCCTCGTGGCCACCTCAGCCTCGCCTGTTTCACTTGATCAATGTGGAAAGGCTTAAAAGATCGACTGGAATCGATAATTCTCGTGGCTGTCTCTTATTTTGGTCTAGGTGTCGAGCAATTGCATGATTGTGGGTTATCGAGATTTGGAGAACTATCGACGTTTTTTGGGAAGCTCGGCTTTACGGGACGGATTCTTCGGTTCGTTCACGTGTTTTCCGCTAGAATCTAGTGGCCCTGATCCGTATACAGAGGATTTGGATTTGGAGGAGAGAAGGAAGTTCAGACGTATGATGTGATCTCGATGTGCACTTTGGTTCAAGCAACGGCGATTGCAGCGTTGTCTGTCGCTCAGGATAAGCTTGTGCTCCTCACGGGTTATGCTCCTGATGCTCCCCAATCCGTATACCAGACGCTCGGTTGCCAGCCGCGGAACGGCCATCCTCGAATGCGATGAGATTGTTGTCGCGCACACGTTGAATGAACTGAGGCCAGCCGGCTCAGTTCGAAATTCATCCCCAATGTCAATTCTGTGTAAACGTCCACGGCTACGGTGTCAGGTCTTCGTCGATTCCGTTCATAAGTTAGCTTATTACTTAGGTGCAGCAATCAAGGCTCGACAGGCTGAACTATAATGAATATATTTGTTAGCTGGACGCATGCTATTTCAAGCCAGCTGAAAGCATCCCCATGCTTGGAGTGGGCGGCTCGTGGAAGACGCTCGGCGGCTTTGTCTGGAAGCTTTGGGGCGCTTCCAAAGTCCTGGAATACGATTCACTGTCCGAGCCGCTGGATGGGAGTCGTAGACTGGTTATCCTGTCTCAACAATTCATCAACAATTCACGTGTTTATTGACTACTCCCAGCTTGAGTAGAGCTCTCGCCCATCTGTTACGCACGTATGGTTCGTTCCATCAATCAAAAACCGGGACTTCTTCCCCGGTGACTATTTCGCTCTCCTAAACGAGTCCTGCATCGATCATGGCGATCAATGCCCCGCTGTCGGGGACAGCTTTGATCACCCTCCCATCCAGTGTAGCGTCAGTTTTCGCTATCTTTTCAAAGTAAGATGGCACAATTTTCTTGAGTTACTCCGGGGCGAGAACGGATTCACCCCCCTTCATTCACATGAACGATGGTCATGATAATCTTGCCTTATATACCCTAAAGTCTTGCGTATAAGGAACTTATCGTATAAAGAACTTTTCCTATAAAGGACTTTTCGTATAAAGGACTTTTCGTATAGAGGACTTTTCGTATAGAGAACTTTTCCTATAAATAATAACTCTTTATTTGACATAAAGGATTGTATGTATATAGCATTACGTGGGCAGTACTGTAGATCTATACTGTCTTATACTTCGGAAAGGAAACAGGTGGTTAACTAACTCCTTCTTGGGCAGGTACTTGGAGCGAAGAGGATTGGGATTGCGAGGGGTCGGATGGCCGTGCTCGAACATGATTTGAGAGAGTGAGGGAACGTGCGTGATAATACGTTTGAGGGTTCTAGCGTCGTTATAGTCAAGCCTCTCAAGAATATTGACAAGCGGGATCTCGTTTTTCGGAACCATGCATTTGTAGGCAAGCCTGGTACGGAATCTGTTGCACACGGATTGCAGTAGCTCCACGTCTTTCTTGAACTGCGGTCTCCACACAGGGGACGCGTATAGCAGTTTCGACATCACGTAGGTTTCGAAAAGTCTGATGTAGACGAGCGGATCTCTGGTTTCAAGAGTGCGAAGGATCCAGTTGGCGGTACGCGAAGCCGCTGACGTTGTCTTTCTAACGTGTTCAGTGAATTTGAAATCCGATGATATGACAACACCAAGATCAGTGATTGAGTTGGACTTCTCAACTTTGACACCATCCAGGAAATATTCAAAGCGATTATTCCTGCGGCCAAAGTGAAGGACTTTGCACTTGTGAGTTGAGAGGCAAAGATCCAGTTTCCTCGCCCAGCCCAGAAAGCAATCGATCCCTTCTTGAAGAATCGCACGGTCTTCCTCGGTGGATGCCTTCGCGAAGATTTTAGAATCGTCGGCGTAGGTCAGGATGGAGACCTTCTTGGGAAGCGAGGCGCGGGCGGAGTTAGTATACAGGATATAGCAAAGCGGCCCAAGGATCGTTCCCTGTGGACAACCAGAGGTTACACGGGCTGGGGTGGAGAGGCAGTCATTGATCATGACAGCGAAGGTGCGGTCGGCTAGGAAGTCCTTGATCCAGTCCGAGATCTTGACTCCGACACCGAGGTGAGGCAGGCAATCGAGTAGTTTGGAATGAGTAACCATTTCGAAAGCAGACCGAAAGTCAAAATAGATGACATCGAAGGGTGTGCCATCATCAAACATTTTGGCAAAATCGTACTGGCAGCGGAGAAGTTGGAGTTCGCAGGAGAGATGTTTGCGATAGGCAAATTGATTATCGACCAGTAGGTTGAATTTTGTCAAGTTGGTGGAGATGGTTTCAGCCAGGACACTTTCGAAAATTTTGCATGATGAGCAGGAGAGCGAAACATTCCGTTTGTTCTCGGGGAGGGTTTTATCGCCTTTCTTATGAATTGAGATGACAAAGGCATGCTTGAAAACTCTCGGAAGTTTACCATCGTTCAAGGTCCTCTCGAAGATAATTGAGAGTGGTACGCAGGCCTCCCAACCACAGCCTTTCCAAAAGCTTGACGGGAGATCGTCGGGAGAAGCGCACCGAGAGTTTCTGAGTTTCTTGAGATGTCTCAGAAGATTGGAGGGCGATGTGTCGACCATGTCAATCGTGTCGAAGGTGATTCCTGGCCTCTCTGGATTGGGGCCCGGATTGAAAGGACTTTTCGTATAAAGAACTTTTCGTATAAAGGACTTTTCGTATAAAGGACTTTTCGTATAGAGGACTTTTCGTATAAAGAACTTTTCGTATAAAGGACTTTTCGTATAAAGAACTTTTCGTATAAAGTCCTTTATACGACAAGTTCTTTATACGAAAAGTCCTTTATACGAAAAGTTCTTTATACGAAAAGTCCTTTATACGAAAAGTTCTTTATACGAAAAGTCCTTTATAGGAAAAGTTCTCTATACGAAAAGTTCTTTATAGGAAAAGTCCTTTATACGAAAAGTCCTTTATAGGAAAAGTTCTTTATACGATCGACACTTTTCCGGAAAACAGGGTTCGTTATACGCAAGACTTTAGGGTATCATCCAGGGGATACTGTGGCAGGTATAGTGTGGCGAATGCGCGGGCATCGCTTCAAAGCCTCTGGGCACTTCAAATGGAGTCAGAAGAGTGACACCGGAGACGGCGGATCCCCTCCGGACTTTCCGAAACAGTCGTCGCTTATGCAGGCATTGCTCGTATTTGTCATCGGTACGACTTGAGGAGAGATCAGAGAATCTGTCTCTCATGTGCGGGCGAGTCCTATAAGCGGCTCCGAGTGCTTGCGCCACTCTCGTCAGCAGCAGCTTTTTTGGCCTGGAGCAAACATCAGATTTTTAATTTTGGAAACGGAGAAATACGCGTCGTGATACAGGGTAGAGGGAAGGGTCCGATGAGAAGCATACGAAAATTGGGACAGGTGTTCACGCGGGGAAGACGAATCATCATCAATGAGTTCCATTAGAATTGTCATTCAGGATGAAAAAAACTTTCTTATAATCGGTCCGCAGTAGGCCAACGGCATACGTACCAGGTAGACGGCGACTTCCCGCTTATACGTGTCCATGCTTTCTGTAGCCAATTTCTGCCACTTGGACTTGTCAGGGAGACGCTTCCATTCCTTGAAAGCTGCTTCCAAACCAACTCGGGGGTCGGGATGCTCTTCCATGAGTCCATGGATGCGGTCCATGTTTTCGAAGTGCCAGTAGATGTAAGCACTCCCAGGGCTCCTCGGGCCATCGACACCAAGCCAGCGTGGTTCGTCTGGCGTAATCAAGTCCAACTCATAATATTTCTTCAATAGTAGAGAAAATCATTCACGTCGGATTCGATTACTATATACTACGGGTTACCGATTTTCATCACATTGAATACGGACCGAATGACCCTTGGAAAATACCTTGAGAAAGTCTCTGAGCCTGCTCTCATCGATGTCGCCTCTTCTAACGCATCGCAGTTGCATGCCAAGTTCGCCTTCATACCCAATATGGAATGCTAACCATGAAGTTGACCTTGCTGGATAATCACCGAAGAAGACGCTATACATCTGTGAGATTGTGAATGTTTGTCAGTCTTCCACGCCGTAACGGATCGGGATCTTCCAATCATTGACCCTGATGTTCCAAGAGCGGTGGCGGATCCCGACAAGGCTTTGCAACAAACCGCAATCTGCGAAACCGCGGTTTGCGGTTAATCGCGAATATAAATCCAAAAACTGCGGTTGAAAACCGACATTAGCCGCAATTTGACAGTTTCGGAGTTTCAGGGTCATTTTCCGAAAATTTGATGGAGGCATAGCCTGACTGAACGCGAACGGAATCTCGAACAATTGGAAGCTTCATCGGATGCGATGGAACGAAATTTTTTTACTACGCGTCGAAAACCCCTATGATGGAATACTTTCCGAATCAGAAGGAGATCCCACCATCGGCGAGTGATTTTGACAAGGGCAGCATCCAGCAGAGCGCCGAAATGCACCTCTTCGCAAAAGTCGTCGAATTCACGCGGTCAAGCTCGGAATGGAAACTCCTTCCTACACAAAGGTTCTTGTGAACACTTTCACTCTTGTCCAACCTGTTCAGCACTGCAAAAGGCGGCGTCGGCTTTCCATGAGGCTGCCAGCGAGCGCCATATCAAGTTTGAATCGAGTAGTACCTTACAGTTCTCATACTGCGTTGGTACTCATCACAACAAGGAGGAGAGACTTCAAGGCGAATTCGCTTCAAAAACTGCTGCAAAGTCTAATCCCGACAACACATCCAGCATTGCCCTGGAGCTCACCTCGTCGTTTCTCAGCCGGTAGACTTCTCCAGTCTCGGAAGCCTCGAATGTGACGTTCTCCACGGTCAGTGTAAGTTTCCCGTTTGGTCTCGTTTTGAGGTCCTCTCTGGTGACCCCATCGAACTCCAACTTGGGGTTTTCCATCTGGAAGTCAAAGATCTGGAATCCGATTCCGCAATATTGGAATGCAGCATCGAGAACAGGAGGACGACTTTGGGCTCGAGATCTGTTGTTGATTCGAGCGTGGAAACTCTCATAGAGATCGGCAAGCGTTGCACTACTCATCAGGGCGTAATCCGGAGGCATAGCGCCAGCAAGTGATTCGCCGGCCAATTCTCCGAGGCCCAATGCACGCCCCTGGAAGGTGACTTCATCTCGAAGCAACATGGATTCAGCGTCCCACTGAGGTGGCCCAGCTTCCGTATAGCCTTCGAGGAACACGGCCCAGGTCTGGAATCCCGGTGTTCACACAGAACCCACCTGTCGGCCACCAACTCGGTACGCCACTGCCGAAGAATACTGAGTAAGCTCTAACTGAATCTTACGTCATGCTTGCTACAATCCGCTGTATCGTCGCCAGCCATGGAAAAGCGGAATAGAGTCACAATGTAACGGACCGATTAGAACTGTGTACGCGGGGGCTGGCAGCAGCCTGGCGTGACTCACAACAACCAACAACAAGCAACAAGCAATGATGATGTTGTCTTCTATGGGCGGACGGTGGGGCTCTTCTCTTTTAGGCGGCTCACGATGTTGCTGGCGGTAGGATGGCGGGTTGGATTTCTGAGCACTCGCACCATGAACGCATTGCTCGAAGTGATCGCCACAGCAACTCCGAAAGGAAGCGGCGCGGACTCGAACTCGACCAGACCAGCGATGCGCGATGACCGTGAACTTCCTGTGGAAACACTGTGTTGACTACCAAGCCCTTGCCATGGCAAGGGATTCTTTCTCGACCGACGGCCGATCCATAGCCGGGTTTTCTAGTAAACTCCTAGTAGAGGGGAGAGGTCAGGTTGGGACGCTGAGAAACGAGGTCCATCATCCGGTGAGGTGGGCTCAACTTTCCGAGCCCACAATTCTGCTCCACTTCTTGAGCCTAATTTTCTGCTCCACTCTTTGGCTTCACTTTCCGAGCCCACTTTTCCGCTCGATTTTCCGCGCACGTCTCCCTTTTTCTGATCCGCTTTGCACGCATTCCCCCTTCATTTTCTGGGCCCACTTTCCGCTCTGCTTTCGCGGGACAGGGAGACTCTGAGAGCATGAACGGAATATTCCGCTGAAATGTGTCATCCTCCCTAGAATACGATGCGCAATCAATTCCCAACTCGTTCCGAGTTGGGAATTTGGAGATTCTCTTCCGAGCTTCACTCCACTTCTCAACTCAATGTAACTTAGGCGATCGCCCCCCCCCCATGATTTTTTCGTCCCATGTTAATTCCCTATACCGCGGGGTCCGGAGTATCGAATCGCCTTCCCATAAAATAGAGCCTGCGAGTAAAATAGAAAAATCCTGGCTACGCTCCTGGTTCTGAGTGTAATCTCACACCAGCTTGGTGTGACTAACAAGGGAGGTCCGCGAATTGTACGACGCCGATTTGAACCAGATACGGCGCGATTGGTAGGTGTAGTATCAGTATACAGTACAACCTCGATTATTTCAACTAATGGATGCAGAAAAATGTTGAAATAATCGAAAGTTGAAATAATCGAGGGTGGTCGAAAATAAGCATGTTTTGGAACCTTGATACAGATTTCTGAATCAGAAAACGAGTTCAGAGGCTGAACGAGTCAAGATGATCTGGGATATATTGGTTGTGAGAATGAAGGACTTTATTCTAAACGATCTTTCCGGAAGATTCCAATTTTCTCAGAGAAATTTCATACAGCTCATGCTAATCGAGGCTTTTTGACTCTCTTTGATACGGCCTGGTGGCGAAGCTGCGCTAGTCGAATCAGATCGTACTCTTGGCAACATTCTTGCCTTCCGAGCCACCTCAGCGCTACGTCGATGCCTTCATAGGCTTCCGTAGCCGTTGGAGGTGGAGGGATGTACTCTTCTTCGATCTCCATCTCATCCTCAGAAATGTGTGTTATTTCGTTGATAATTTCATCGTCGCTCAGGATGGGGCAGCCTCCGATTGATGAATCGCATCGCAGCCACTCTTCGACATTCTGCGTGTCACACTCTTCAAATCCCTCAATGTTCCGGATTGTCTCTCCAATGTAACTCAGATCCATACCTCCTGTTTGTGATGACGAACCGCGATCGACGATTTCCTTCATCAGTTTAACCCAAGCATTCTTCAATGTTTTGGGTCTCACGGACTCCCATGCTTCGGCGAGCATGTAGCAAGCGTCCTTAAGATTGACAAACTTTGAGAAGTTTCTCATCGCCTCGTAATCAGTGTTGTCCATAGAGAAAAGACGAGAAACGAGATTCTTTCGATAGGCTCGCTTGAGAGTTTCTATCACACACTGTTCGAGTTCAGTCATTCACCAGAGGAGCATCGAGCTCAAATTTTGGAGGGGGCCAGTGCCCCGTCGGCCCTCCCCCCTGGGCGCGCCTATGGACTCCGGGAATCCAAGGGAGCTCCTCTGAGTGAACCACTTGAAGAGTGCAGCTTCCAAAATTTCATTTTTCGGCTTCTTCATCGCTTTGATGTCTGCCGTTCGATCTTGTTCGTGGCGAGCGTCCATAAACTCTACGAACGCGAGAGTGCATACGCCATTCCGCGTTCGCGGGAAACGTATATCGATATGAAGAGCCATTCAGTCGAATTGATTTCCATCATGACAGCTACAAAGTCTCTCCCTCGCTCTGAGGAGATTTTCTGTCCTATATTTGATGGGATGAGTATACCCACACCAGCTTTGGCATGTTTACCCGTCTTCCCGTTCCTATTGCTACCCTCCCACTCGTAGTCCGGTAGCTTTGGTGGGATTTCATCGTTGACGAGCCATGTTTCACTCGTCAGAATGATCCCCGTCTGCCTGGTACTTTCATTCCCTATGTCTTCAGAGAATGCGTCTTTCACCAACTTTTTCCATTTACTCTTTCTGCGGCCCCCCTGAAGATTGAGAATACATAGTTCGAAATCATAATACGAAGTGCCGTTTATTTTTAAGGACTTGTTTTTCTTCTTCGTACTCCTTCGTCTTGGTGTCGACGGTTTCCTGGTGTCCTCCGGCTCGTTCGTTTCGGGGCCTTGTTGTCATCGCCCGCCTCTATTCGAGGGGTACGTGGGTCCCTGGTAGTATGGCGTAGGTCGCCATCCACCTCTCTGGGAGCCTCGACCACGGTACGCAAGTGCTCCGCGAGTCGCGGGCCCGCTGCCGCACGCCCCGTCTCTGGGCGGCGGAGGAGGCTGCTTCAGCCCGTGGCCCCGCTTCGACCTGTCTTTCTCCCTATCTTCCTGGAGATACCGGGCTCGCATCTTTTTCATGTGAGCCCGGAGGTCCTCAGCATCCTCCGGCGTGAGCTTCAACTTTTCGACGTAGTGGCCGACGATTTTTTTTCACCGTCTCCGCCACACCTAGTTTAGTCAGGTGGTTTCCGTCGAAAAGGGTGTCATTTAAGTAAATGCCCCTCATATTTACTAGATTGATTTCTTGTGGATCGAACGTGTCGATCCACTTTCCCACAACCCTGTTCATCGCCTGTTTCTGCTACGTCCCACTGTTTGCTCACTAGACCCTGTTTTACTCTCAAGACAAAGTGTTTGCCTAAGAGTCTTGCAAAGCCTTTTATCGATCTAATGTCATCGAGTGTGTCCTTTCCGACAACGTACATTGATACGACTGGGTCTGCTTCGACGTCGTCGTCCATGTCGTCCTTGGCTTCAGCATCACCAGCGGATGTTGTGGCTGCCTCTACCCTTATTTTTTCTTCTAAAGCCATACGTCGCGAGATTTCCGCGATATTAGCTTCGGCCAGGTTGGCGCAATTTTCGACCAGGGCGGCGTTGACGATAAGTTGTTTCGCCAGCGCCTCCTGTGTTTTCACCAGTTCGGCGTTGGCACTAATTTGTCGTGCCAACGCTTCGTGGAGTGTCGCCATCTCGGCCTTGACTCTCTCTGTTTCCACTTTGGCCGATCTAGCCTGAGTTCGGAGATCGGCCGCCACTATACACATTGAGCTATTGTTTTGTCCATGCTCGCTGTGTGCTGCGAGGAGTGTTTTTTTAATCGTCTTTTTTTCGCAGAGCGGCGAAAGAGGGCTCCGGCTGACCAAGAAGAATCGCTTCGATGTGGTTTCGCCGCGAACCTTTCAACACGGGACAGGGCCTTCCCGAGATTCCCCGAACTCCAACTCGGCCGGGCGCCGAAACCGCGGTGCGGAAATCATAGCAAGCAGCCAAATGAAGGACCATTCGTCTGACCCACAATCAGAGGGAGCCCGCGTATCACGCATAGGACTGAGGATGTATCGCGGAACAAGAGGATGGTTCGGATGTCTCCGAATGGCTCTTCGCACAATCTTGCGCATGAGCGATCAGCTTGTTCTCATTACTCGATGGAGTCTAAATCGCACTCCCAGTCAATCGGAAATCGGAACCGAGTCCAGTGAAGATACCGGAGAAGAGTCCGGATACCGCGACCTTGACAATCTTTTTGTTGTCCGCTTCACGCTTCCTTTGGTTCCGTGGCCGGTTAGATCTCAGGCTCGCAGCGGACCTGTTCTCATGCAGCGATATCAGCAACCACTCGATCCAGCCCCCATAACAGTAAAGATGCAGTTCCTATCGTTTGACCAAAAATATGCAGATAGCGGTAACAGCACCGAGCACACGTCCTGAGTAGCTCCGACTCCTGATCGGACTACCACAGCTCCCTAAGCAAAGTTTAGCGCCAGAGTGGAAGGGGATGGGAGCAACTTCCTTTTCCTCTCCAGGGATTGGTCGCCTGTCAACGAATGGGGCTTACCGTTGAATTCTTCAGGAACCGAGACGGCGCGCTTTTCGAATAGCGTTCGCCTCAGTAACTACAGCCCCTGCTTTGTCTTTCAAGCATCCACCATACTGATGGCGAGCTCAAACCAGAGGAGATCAGGTTTGCACATAGCCCATGCAATCTCTCCTCAGGGTCTGATCTTGAAAGTTTCTAACCTGACCTGATTGGATGGATAATTTTTGACACTCCGCCTGTAGACATCTTGTGCGCTAGTGGCGCCACTAACGAAAATGTGTCCGCGAGAGACGACGAGAGAGAGCTGTCCCAAGGTAAAAGAGAGAGCGGGAAAGAGAGAATTGATCACGGCGCGCTCGCCACTGGGATGCCTTTAGGCCTCCTGAAATATTCTGTTGGCTTGCAAGGAATTCGTTATTTTCTGGAGGCTGTCTCCATCGGATTCGGTCTGCTCGCGGCCCACAGAAGGATGGAGAATTGCAGAGTGTGCTCGGTCAAGCCGTTTTTACTGATTTCAAGTCCGTGAGATTCTCTAAGCGTCGTCATCATCAAACCAATGGTAGCAGACGAGGCCGCCCTCGTCCAGATCTCTCCTCCTCTTGTGTCTGTCTGAATGTGTGTTGTTTTGTTGGCGTTGGCTCACTGACGACGGACGGAATACACACAACAGGAATATCATAACAAGGCTCGGTTTCAGGAGTCGCAGAGAAGCCAGAAATCTCGGTCCCGTGCGGTTGGAGCACGCTTCCAACACGCAGGTAAGTTGCCGATCCGCGCATCAGCGATACCTCGGCCAAATTCAAAATGCTTCGCTGTACAAGCCGGCATCCACGCCCGATTCGAGCTTCAGTTAGCGACGCTTTGCGAAATCCGTTCACTTTTGCACTCAGACCTGTTTGGCTATGCATCGACTTGTCTGACATTCGGCACAACGTCCTGAGTACTCAGCGATGCGGAGCCGTGTCGGATCATGTCTGCATTTCTTCCGAATCCACAGCCTTCACTTAGGCTTATGGAATCGTCGAACTTCTCGTTCGTCCAACGGTTCTCTCTGTAATTTGACGCTCTTGCAAAATAACGGCCTGATCCTGATGCCTGCAAGGCTAGTTGCACTGTATGAGCCACCGAAAGTCGTTCGGCAATGCCGATTTCGTAGCGACTCCTCGATCCTTTGTCACTTCAAGCCTATTGGCCCGAAGCAGCAAAAAAATTGACGAAAGATTTTCTCTTGTTTCGGAGTTCCGACTCTCGATGAGGTTTTCGCTCCATTCTCCGCTGGATGAAGTATCCGATTCACTTACTGAGCCCTCGAATCTAGTCTTCTCCGGAATCTCAGCTGTCTGCCCAGTGGACGCTGTCAAAATCAGAAACAACTCCGTATTCAGAAATACGTGGCCACAGTTCGTAAGTGCTCAGCTACTGCTACAAGAATTACAACGAGACCCGATGATAGATTCTAGTACCTCAGGGCTTCGACTTGAATACGAGCACCGTGCGCGATGACCACTTGAAGTGATTAATGTCAATATGAGTTGTTGAAGAATCATAGGCTCTTCCGCTTGTTGTGGCTGTCATTTCGTGTACATGCATCATCACATGCTTCTCCTGATCCATTCCCTCTTGAAAACATCCACGAATCGCAACTCAGTGATTTTGCTTCATCGTATCGGTTGTTTTGGGTGATGTTTGCATTATGCGTACGAATTGGCTGAATTCGCCGGCCTGGCTTGAGCTGTCATTCGAGTGCAACCAGCTGGCACGGATTCCTAAGAGCTGTGCGCTGGCAGCGGAGCGTAGTCTTCGACGGAACTCTCTTCGGAGACCGAATACCGCGAGTCTGGAGTTTCCTAAATTTCCGGATTTCTTCTCCTCCTTCAGTGCTTCTCACGATGGCCAAGAGGGCCTCTCCCATGGAGGGTCCACCAGCGAAAAAGGTTCATTTTGAGCCTTTCCGAATTGGAGCGGTCTCGAATCTAGAAGATTTGGATGCGAGAACCCTCCAGTTTCAGAACAGAAAACTTGCCCAGAGGTAAGTGGCGTCTCCAAGATTACCGTTTAGTGTTCTCAATGAGCTATTCAACACTTCATACGGTCCAAGCGATGTGAGATCCGTTCTGAGTGCCTTGGTTTTCCATTCTGCAGATTGGAACAGCGGCTCCGACATGAGCATGAACTTCGATCTCGTATTGAACAGTTGGAGAAACGTCAACAGAATGACGAAAATGTCGTCACGACGATAAACAGGTGAAGAAAACTTCCGCTATCTAACTTCTTCTAGACGATGAGATATCAACCCAAAGTCGCTCGATGTTCGCATCAGGCTTGGTCCCTCATTTCTGATTCCAGCCCCTATATACTCTTTCAGATATTGGAATCAATTCAACGAAGAGCTCAGGTTGCTGCTTCAAAGGTGAGACTCCGAACTGCGGTTATTGAGGCAGTCGTGACTCAGGTAGCCGTCGGATATCGTCTAACAAGCTTTCTTCCAGGTTCGATGCTGAAACAACAGATGAATCAGAGAAGGAGAATGAGAATGAAGCTATCACTTCGTTCGTCACAGCGCTCGCTCAGTGGGACAAGGAGGAATTGGAAGAACGTCTCGGGCAGAGAGTGCAAGTAAGTTCTGTTTTCCGTGATGCAAGCTTTATAATTGCCCGTGAGAGCATGGAACGCCCAGCGAAACCTCATTGGTGAAATTTCGTAGTCGTATTGCGCTGCCGGAGTTTTTTCTCAAGCCGCGGTCCCTTTTAAGGTCTCCATGAGGGCGGTGTCGAAGCTCCTACAAGTGTTCGATCGATTGATGCAGCGGAATCTAAAGGTAAATCATTGGAGACCGGAATTTTTTCCGTTGTGGAAAGTCTGAAGGAAGTCCGTTGAGAGATCTGCTTCGGATGCTCCTGGGCTCCGGTCCCAGTAGGAAGGGTGCCAACCTCAATTCCCGCGTTTCAGATAATGCAGGCTGTGAACGGCGAAGCCGATGCGACGCCCGATTTGGACAACGCTGTCAAAAGTCTCAACAAGGAGCTCACGGACGAGAATCAACGTCTGCAGGCCCTAGTTACCAAACTTAGCGAAAAAGATCATTGCGCACAGCTCCGGTATACATCACTCCAGGACAGGATGGAGTCACTCAAAACGAAAAATGACGAATATAACAACAAGATTGAAGAGCTCGAGTACGAACTGCAGAAGAGCTGGGCTCGGTGTGAGAAACTCGATTCCAATTTGGCTGAATGTTTGCAACGCTTGAAAAACGCACAACCGCTGTCGTTCAATTCGGACGCTGTGAAAACGGCGAAGAACGCCGACTGTACAAAGGATGCTTCGGTGCCCGCCGAGGCTTCATCTGTTTCGAATGTGCGAGTGGAGGAACTCCAATCTCTTCTGGAGGAGCAGAAAGAATTGGCTCAGGTGGGTAATCGACTTCCGTTTTTGGAAAGTCCCCCGCTTCCTATGCTTCCCCTAACTTGGGTCTCGAGATTGGAGAGCGCCGCGGTCCTCCATAGTCGTGACGGGGGGGAGTTTTCGGAATTTTTGCAGTAGTAAGAGTGTAATGTGATTTTTCCTCCCATGATTAGGGCCGACTGCAGGAACTCGAACAGCTGAACGAAGACCACAAGGAAGCTTTGAGGACGATCGAAAGGCTGAAGATGGACATACAGTGCCTTCCAGAGCGAGTGGTTATCGAAACTGCCGAGTACAAGTGTCTGCAGAGCCAATACAGTGTACTATATAACGAAAGCATGCAGCTGCAAACTCAGCTCGAAGAACACAGGTGAGCCGCTCTCGACGGCCAAGGCCGATCCGAGTGACGTTATTCGGCTGATTCCGGGTGAACCACTGAAGTCTCCTGAAAAATCTGATGGTAGATTATACGGCAGTCTTGATCGAGTCACATGGGGGTTATCAATTACAGACAGCAGCTCATCGCTTCGAAGCAAGCTCACCAACGAACCATCGAACGAATGGAGGGTGAAGAACTTACCATGCAGAAGAAACTCCGTACGGAGGTTATTCGTCTCGAGGATGCCTTGGCGCAGGTAAGCATGATTCTTGCAGCGGGGAAAGAGGATATCAGAGTATATATGATTCCCTTCGTCGACTGGCCTCTTACCCCTCTCTGACATTGCGTATATTCTTTCATTTTGACAGTTTGACGCGCAGGAATAATTTTCATGAGATTCTTCGTTTTCCAGGTGCGGAAGGAGTACGAGAAGCTCCGCATCGAATTCGAACAGAAAGTCACAGCTAGCGAACAAATTGCCCCCATGAATCGAGAGATGCGACATCTCATAGATACCTTGCAGAGTCATAACAAACAATTGAAAGGTAAGCTGACGGACCAGTTGCCAGGGTGGGCCTTTGCCTCATGGACAATCCGTCAGATCCCATTCTGATCATGATTCTGTGGGAAACAAATACTCCACGTGACAGTGCTGAAATTTCAGGCGAAACGCTTCGGTACAAGCGTAAAGTCAAGGAACTAACTCAAGAAAATGCTCAATTGAAGACGGAACTCAACTCGCAAGGTGAGAAGCTTCCCGTATTTTGTCCTCAAATGGTCGACCTCGCGACCGATCAGGGATTGAACGGAATTAACGAGACAATATTTTACCATGGAAGGCCATCATCACGTGACTTCGTCGTCGGAAAATTTGGCGCTGGGTGATCCATCTGTGGCGACGTCCTCGGCCGAAGGTAACTTCAGAGACGGACCAGGTTCCTCGGATTGTTCTCGGCTGGAGGATGGTGTGGAGATAATGCTGGATCTCGAGGTATGTCACGCCTCTTCGTGATCGCTATCGGTCGCCCTCTGTCTCCGCCTGTGAATGGAACGAGGAGTTCGGAATGAGAAAATAACGTTGGTGAATCCTTCAGGAACTCGAAAGAGATCGGGGGAAGAGCGACGAAGAGATCATCCGCGAGCTTCGTAGTCAGCTCAAACAGTCAGAAGACGGTCGGAAGGAACTGAAAGTGCTGCTGGACACGTACAAACAGGTTCCGAAGGAAACCCGGGATAGGGTACGAAAATTTTCCGCCATCCCACTCCAGGGGAGCTTGGTCTCTTAGGTCAATCCAGCGGTGGTCAGCCTCTTGTTGAAATTAAGAGCTTCGGAGAATTGAGGCATTTCGAAAAATTTCAGGCAACTTTGTTAGCTGCCGAGAAACGAGCGCTAGCCGAAGTCGAGAAAACTAAGGAGCAACTTCGAAAACTTGTGGAGGCCGAACGGAAGGAGCGGCGGAAACTTGCGGACGAAGAGGCGCTGAGGAAGATTCGCATGCTCGAGGAGCAGGTCAACAAGCTCAAACAGAATCTCGCAGCTCAAAAGCAGGAGGAAGACGCTGTACTCAAGGACCTTGACGTCACGGGTCAAGCGTTCGAGGACATGCACGAACAAAACCAACGGTTCATCCAGCAGCTGAAGGAAAAGGTAGGAACGACGCGAAGATATATAGGCCAGCCCAGATTTTCAATCAGCATGAAATCCGGCTTCCGTGAGGCGATTCCGTTATATAATTACGCTAACCCATTTGATGATCAAAACAGGATGATGCAAATTTCAAACTGATGAGCGAGCGAATAAAAGCAAATCAGATGATCAAACTCCAAAAAGAAGAGAAAATCATGATCGGAGAACAAGTCAGCACTCTCCACAGTCAAGTTGAAGCTCAGAATCAGGTTTGTCTGAGTTTTATGATTAGCCCGCGGTTGGTTTCTTCCACCCCCTGAATTGATAACTTTCATGGTTGATGGCCCGTGCTCATACTGATCTCAAACTTTACTCTGAAGGTTGTGCGACGGCTCGAAGAGAAAGAACGTCTTCTGCAAACGCAGCTAGCTACCGCCGAGAAAGAACTTGCGCTTCGTCAGCAATGCATGGAGCTCCACAAACGCAAAGCTCTCGAGGCCACTCAGTCCGCGGCCGATTTGAAACTCCATTTGGAAAAGTATCTGGGTCAGCTGAAGGAAGCTCAGGCGGCAGTGAGTGAGAAAGCGGGAGCTTATCGGGAGGAGACTTTCAAGAGCAGACGGCTCCACGAAGAGATCATGTCTCTCAAACGAAAACTAGAACGAGCGAAGAAGTTCGAGCTGGCCTCCAACACAGACGAAGTGCTCCTCGAAGAAATCCGGGAATACAAGGAGACCCTAACGTGTCCATCGTGCAAGGTATCCCACGATTCCCCGTACTCTAGAACGATTAATAGACATTTGCGATACATGGTCATATTCAACGGTTGTGGCAGATTCAGAGAATGTGTTCCCCACGGCCGAATCAATTATTTTTCAGGTGAAGAAGAAGGATGCAGTTCTGTCGAAATGCTACCACGTCTTCTGCTACGACTGCTTGAAGACTCGCTACGAGACCAGGCAACGGAAGTGTCCGAAGTGCAACGCACCGTTCGGAGCCAATGACTATCACCGGCTATACCTAACCTAAGTCGTAGACAAGCGTTCGTATTTCATTATGAGACGAGACCGGAATCCAGATGTGAAGGCAGGAGGGGTACGACAACCACGTGATCCGTTGTTGCGGGTGCGACAACGTCCGTCAAATCTCACCAGCAACCATCCATCAGATGTAAACCAACAACAACGACTCTAGCTCTAGTTGGCTAGGGAGCGCTTAGTTAGAATAAGACCCTGTAAACATTTTAAATAATACAACTAAACGGTTGAATCGACCCGAATGTAGAAGTGAGTCAGTGGGTGACTGGCCGCGTGATTGAGTATAAATACTTTAAACCCATCCATTGAGATTTCTGCTCGGAACGATTCAGAAACGTTCTAGGACTCTGGCACCAGCAGCAATAGCGATTTCAGAAGCAGCGACGGCGACATCTACCTCTTCGGAGTTCTTGCGAGTCGATGAAATGCTGTCTGTATGATACGGACTTCAAGACCTTGTGTTACCTTGCAAACGCCGGGAAAACTTCATCCTAGTTTTTCTACCGCATTCGTTCTGTTGCTGCTGCAGATGTCGATGGTAACCTGTCCAAGTGTATATTGTCGATATTTTCCACTGACGAGCGTCTTCAAGCTCGAAGCTAAGTTCGAGGTTTTCGGCGCCGAAACTGGTCGGATGTGTGAAACAGAAGCACGGCGGGGAATCCCGATTTTCATGGGCGTGGTTGCTCCGTAAGTATTGGCCTCGCGAGTTAGTCGCCACCTAGGTCCATACGACCCATCTCACATTCGTGTGTGAGAACGGCGACGAAGAGACACCAGCGTAAAACTAGGGTTTGAGGAATCCTGAGTGGTCGTGAGGACCGTAGCGATAGACCTGAGTTTGTAGGTTTGGTGGTTCTTAAGCAACGGCCGGACGTTAGTTTCCATTTCGAAACGAACATGTCAGAAAACGCGCGGGAAATGGCGCTTTGGAAATCACCTATCAATCACTTGTCTAAACGAATGCTTGAGTGGATGGATGAATGATGGAAGGATATTAATATTATTGATAATTATATAGAAATTTACAGTGATGATAAGAGTTCTGAGAAAGATGATAATCACAATAACGACGATATAGTAAATTGAAAATAAATTTCCGACAAACCAGACCCCCACACTGAATGCGATATCATTGTTCTTCGCCGACGTGGTGGAGGCGAAATCGGAACTGTTGGCAGTTGGCACCCTAGTACGCGAATTGAACAGGATCGATTTTTTGGAGCGATATTGTCATAGTTCCTCTGTTTATTCAAATTCAGTTCAGATGATATTATCTTAGTGCGTCTGTTTGCTGGGGATTAAAAGTGGCGCAAAAAAACTCCACTTCGAGATCGGTTTCTGTTCACAATCGGAGTTTCACATCCGCTGATAAAATTGCATCAAGTTCTCCCGCGCTACTACGCCGCTCCACCTGTCAGCCATGATCTGCCCCTGGCAGCTGGCCCCACCGGGTTTCTCAGAAGTTTCAAGAAACGTTCCTCACTTTCTAACGAAGGATGTTCACAATATGCACGATGGAAATTGACCGGTGTGATGTTTGCGGAACTTTCGGAAATCCCTATTATATGGATATGATGAGTTGATGTCAATGCTCCGAATGTTGGGCATGCTCCGTCTGGAAACGTCGGTTGTAGAACTGCTGCATATAGTAGCTATCGTTCCCACTCCAGATGATGAAGCCAATGACTATGAGCGCGCTGACAGTGAAGCCAAGCTTGAAGAAGGCTCTCTGTGGACGGCAATACGGAGGTTTAGAAGCTTGCCGGGATAAGGCGGAGGAAAGCGGGGAGAATAATCAGGAAACGGGGTTTGCTTATCATATGTCACTCACGTAGTCGAAATCATCCGACGACTTCTCATGGGCGGCCGATCGCTTTCGCGGCCTCTGCTTCGCCCTGCTGTCCACCTGAAACAGAGATCAAGGGAGGTTTAGTCGTGAGTCTTGGGAGATGCTCTTCACCGGAGCATTGATCGATCCGAGGTAGGTTCCTAAAGTATTCCCAAGAAAAGACTCACGTCATCGGACGCACTTCCCTCCGAAGTGCTTCCTCTCCTTCCTTCTGTCGATCGCTTCGTCATCTCCTCTTGGAGGATTCTCTTCAAACTTTTATTTGGCTGGAAGGAACAACACATGGTGGAGTGAATACTAGGCCAGAGGTGGCAATATCAGCAGCGACTCCCGGCGAACGCGGTGGGAACGTACCTGGGGATTGTCCCAGTATTCTGCGATTATGTGCTTGCAGAAAAGATTCTCCTGCGGTTCCCACGTCGACTCCTTCAGCGGATAGTTGAGCCACTTCACGAGGAAAACTCGCCCCTTTTTCGTTGATCTGTGACTTAGGATACGCTCGACCTGAAAGCGGGATGGAAACAGTTGACACAGCAGCTCCATCACGGAATCGCTGGTCATGAAGACCAGCTCGTTTGAAACACTGTTGGGGCAAGTTCCAGACGTCGCCGCATCTCGCGGAATCATGGTGGACCGAACGAGCTGTCACGTTCGTACCAAGGGTCACGAATGACGTCACACTTCTTCTCAGGGCACGAACATGCCGTGGGTTAGATAACTGCTCCTCCCACCTCATCCGGATCATCATTGAAATCGTGAAAAAGCACAGCTCATTCTTAAATACCGTATAAATTTCCTCATCCGAGTCCATGATATCTAGAGGTGAGGGCGTGGGAATGGGGAGGCTCAATGCAGGAACTGCTCTCCTTTCAGAACATGGAAAAACGAAATCCTACTCCTACAACGGAAAAAAACAAGTGAGAAATTCGGATGTGGCGTTAACTCCGGGAATTTCCTCTAAAAAGACTGGGAACCAAGCAGAACATAAAGACAGAACCCATGGACTGGACATTGCAGGAGAATGTGAATTACCGAGGAAACGTAGCACTATCGATGAAGATTGTAGAACGCATTTCAAATTCTCAGTGTTTCGGTCTCAGTAACCGCCACAGCCCACTTGTTTGTGTTGCCGCCGGGAGAGGGTATCTCAAGCTCAGACTGCTCCAAACAAGAATATGATGGGAATCCAAATCCATCGGTTCATATATCAAGTAGAGCAGATCGGTGGCCGAATATTTTTAGAGCTTCCAAGGAAGTCTCGCTCAACATCAAACTCCGCGAAGTCGGGATCCGTTGCGAGGTCCCAGCTCTAGCGATGCCGAGGTTGTGAAGATGAAACCTCACCGCTCGCTTTCGTCAAGAAGTCACACATCCCGGCTCCTCTCGCTGCTCGCCAACATTCCCCCGTGGGATTTTTGAATGAACATACCGAAACTTGGGTCGTTGAAAGAGGTGTCAGCACGCGCGGCGGAACACCGTCCGAACCGCCCGTTGATGCAACTGCGTTCTCTCTCGGGAAGCTGCCGCCGCCGCCAGGCCTTTGCATCGGAGGAGTGGGAAGCTTCTGCGCTGCTGTGGAGGGGCCACAAGGCCTAGAAAAATGGCGGACCGGCCAACAGTTGAGAAGAGCAGTCGGGAGGCGCGCCGCTCAACATTGAGGTTCGAGGCAGTGTTGACCAGACATTGATTACCGCTGTCCGGAGATTGGAAATTGATTCTCGAACTTTCGAGTTCGGAAGTTCGGAAATCGACCTGGATTTCGTTGTCGTTTGTGAGAGAGACCATGGGACGGCAGGGCGTGGTATGGTAACGATGCTGGGCGATAACCAAGTGTTCGCATCGTTCTTTTCATGTACAAAAATGGAGTTTGGAACGTAATTCTGCATACCAAGTCATACCCTGAACTTCCCGATTCCCGAACTTCGGAGATTGATGTCTAGTGCTGACTGATCATGTTTCTCCGGCTCTTCCGACCGCATTATCATTCCTAACCAGAAAATTGAAGACAAGCTGTCAGGAGGTCGATTCGCACATTGTGTGACACTTTTCTGTGCCATAATTGGTCCGACCTGAAATGATGTATGTACCCCTTGGAGGACAAAAAGGGTCCCATAACTGGTACGCTTACCCTAATCGGAAAGCGAGTTCCGAGTCGCGGCTCACATTTATTCGATGGAAGTTTCTCTGCCGCGCTCGTGTCCAATCTCCATTATCGGAGGTATCAAAATTCTTCGTTGCGTAATGAAATGAGCCTAGGCTCAAGATTCGGAATCGACAGTTGATACTCATCTGTTGCTCATGAGTAAAGCTCAAATTTCAATTTCCATGCTCGTTGGGGAAGAAAGAACTTGATAGCTGTGCGAGTTTTCACGATATCCAATGTCTCTGAAAAATACTCCAAAGCCCTTCGGTCGATCGTCTTCTCCCATGGTACTCCTTTTCCTTCTTATGTATATCAGTCGATTCAGTGTCAGGAAAAAGTTTGGAGAATATCGTAATCCTGAGCTTTCGACATGAAAATATCATGCCCATGATGAGGAGAGAGTGAACCGCTGACAGAGCTCTCCGTTCGGGACACTCAATTAACCGGCTGAAGAAAGTTCAATCATGTGAGTGGTCCCCGACCAGGATACGATTGCTGTTCCCGGATTCTGGCGTCGCTTCCGATGTAGTCGAACCTGCGATGGATGAAGCGGTGAATCGAGCTTCCGTTTGTTTGGCTAATGGAATCACAGTCAGTTCAATGGCGGATCTAGGATATCTTTCGCCGTGCGGAAAAATTCACTTCGCGGAACTTCAGCAACGGTATTTTCTTGGCGGTATTCTCGGCCCGGTATTCTCGCCGCGGAGTTTTCTCGCCATTTCTCAGAAGGCGAGAGACAAAACACCAGCTGAGTAAACACCACGAAATTCCGAGCAGCAGGAAATTTGAACATTTCCAATCGCACCCATCATGCTAAGGGAATCATATCTGGGATCTAAAACTGACATTCTGTACTCACTTTGAGAACTCTGCTCCACCATACTCGGCGGACCGGAAGTGATCACGGGCTTTACGACGGCGGGTTCTTCTTGATCGACAAGCGGCGTCTTCGAAATGCAACACGATTGCCCTTCCTCACAGCCCCCGTTGAAATACACCGACGACTGATCTGCGCAATCATCCGCGCAGTAGGGCATCCCGAGACCAGGTCGCTGCACTTCGCATTCTTGGAATGAGCGAACCACAGAACCTGGGAAAATATTCGCGTCTCTTGATCCTCTGTTCTCCGGCAATTCCGCGTCGTTGACAAATTTGACGCCCTGCCGTTAGCGATCGCACTTCATTCTGATAGAGGAGGGGTGCGTGTCTTACAGTCTCTCACGTACCTTCGAACAGAATGCACGAGATCAAAAACATTTTCGAAGCCGCCATGGCCGTCTCCGGTCAACTCAGTTCGTATCTGACAATCGAGGCCTGCCGGCGCAATTGCTGGCGTGGCTCGTTCGTGCCGCAACCGCACTGGGTAAACTGGAACAGACCTCAATGCCATGAGAGCCATTTACCTCATGAGTCTGCTTGCTCTATAGAGAGTTATCTTGCGATTGGTCCGAAACAGCATGTGTAGATAGCCAGCCAACATCCCGGACTTTATATCTCGTATCACGACGACCCATTTTACCCGGGATAATCCCCAGGATGGATCGAAGCGAGGAAATCAGAACGCGCTACCATTTGTTGAACGGCAAGCTCTCTTTTCAAGGATTGCAATGTAGGTCGGAAACAGCCGCGGAATGGATGAACAAAATCTATTTATTCCATACTCATAACTTTCTTATATATATATTTCATTCCATTTCATTAGTATACTTCCTAGTTTCATAACTGAACCGGCCCATTTTTCGTGGGTTTTAAGCATTTACGTTTTTTGAAACCGATCCAGACGTCTTACAATTGTTCCGAAAACCGTCAGTTTTTCTCCTCGCTCGCACTCGTTTGCGCAGAAATTTTGTTCCCAAATTTTCAGGCAAAACTTTGCGTTAACATCAATCCGAAATCGAATCGAGTTGTTGATATTCTTCCGAAGCTCTTCTCCAGAAACGGTCAGGAAACAAGCCCGAATTCGGACTTGGTCGAATACAGCTCTCTGTTTTCGAGCCGAGCCCCGAAGGCGTCAGGCTCTTTTCTCAATAGCATAAAATACCGTAACGTGCGCCACAGTTTCAATGTCGAACTGAATGAATCACAGTTATCCTGTCAGACCAGGGCTCGTAGTAGGATACAATTTGAAAATCAACAACTAGGTGTTTCCATCAACGCTGACATCCCTTGAAACACATTCTCCTGAACCAGCTCTCCATTTTGACATTTTCCAACCGGGCTCGCCACAAAAAAATCCCGAACAAACACAGATCCGGTGAGATTTAATCCAAAACTCACAGAACCGTCCGATGATTGTGTGTTCGACCAGAAATTCCATGATAACTCAACGAGAGCGAAAAATGAACAGCGGACAATGCGAAGCTCTTGAGTCCGTCTTCTCCAATCGAACGGGTTCATCTCAAAAGTCCGGATTATGCTTCGCTCAATGTTCGTAGGATCCGTGGTCCTGGGCAGAAGGAGTCTCGTAGCACCCATCGAGCAGTTTCCGTCGTGGTCCGCTTCAGCCTTCCATGATCAGGGACGTCCAGTGCTGGTTTCATTTCAAAAATCTATAGTCTTAAAATATGCTGCTATGAATTCGTTCGCGCTCCTCCGGAGGATTCGTTCTATCGACGTGTGTTGTGGGTTCGCTCAATTCGAAATCACAATTGAAAAGGTTTCAAGAAGTTATATACCACAGGAAGTTCATCACTGAAAGGGCACGGATTGATTCCGGCTCCGCATTGACAGTCTATCTTCTTAATTGGTGAATCAGTTTCAACAAACAGTGATCGACTCTGTGAGTTCAGGTCAACACTTAAACAGTTTCAACAAGGTCGACCGTTTCGGGAACACGGCGCGGAGTTCCGAGAGAGAAACGGTCGAACGGTTCGGCTCCACTCTGGAGCATTGTTGTCGAGCCTCGTCGTCCGAAACCCCAGGCCGTCCTCCGAAGGGGTAAGTACCAGAGTCTCGCGAGCTGGCGATCCGGATTTCACAGCCTCGATCGGAGCACGGATCGGATCGGAGCCCGATTTGGAAGCCGCCCTGGATGGGCTCGTGGGCTTGAACACTTTGTCATAGTCCATCTCAATGGCAGCACTCCTCCAACAATGCTCGTAATGCCCAACTTCATGACAGAGGATATAGTGAACAACGGTAAATTTTCAAGGTCAAGACGTGTGTTTTGCATGAAATCACTTGGTTCCACAGATGAAAATCATCAAAATATCGCCCCAGGGTCGTCAACCTAAGGTGTTGTGGTTTTGCTATTCATTAAGGTTCTGTGATAGAAGTATCTATGTATATAGTTCTTGTTGTCTCCTTTCCAGCCGCAGTGTGAGATGAAAGCCATTTGAGAGGCTATCACTCAACGAGGCGTCCTCCAATTTCTTCAACTCTAACTAATACTAGTTTTCAGGCAATCGTAGGCCCTGTGGGTCGAACACAGATAACATTGAGTCGGCTGGAAGCTTCCCATCGCATCGATTCGGTTTTTCGATTTGTTTCTATCCGAAGAGGAAACACATCCTCTCAAAAGATCCGATTCTCGAACGCGAACCAATCGGAAGCTACCATCACGCTCCCAAAGTTTGAAGATTCGTGTGAATTCACTTTGTGGACGTCAGAGACGGAACACACAACGCTTTCAAGGATTTGATCTGTGGCCGCTGCTGCCGTCAGATGTTTCTTTACATAACGTTCAGTTCTCACTCCTGCGGGTTTGTCAGCAGATCCATGTTTCCGAAGACGTCATCAAACTCAATTCCGCCGCCAGCGAGGAACTCATCAGCCAGCGCCGCGGCGGGTGCGATCACATTACCTCCGAGTTGTTCGATAGGAGCACTCTGGCTTCTGAGACGCGAACCGAAGTCGTGATTATCGACGAGGGCCTGGAAGACAGATGATGTTTCCATTAGATTCTAGGGCAGCTTTTCATCTAGGGGTTACATGTAGGTGTCAGATGTAGCCCCGATGTCCGCGCTTGCCTTATCTCTCGAGGAATAGTAGCCGAAAACGCCAGGGCCGCTGGCGGGACGCTCGCGAGGTGACGTAGCCACTGACGAAACCCCGGAATCAAGGATCGCATCTGCGGGTGCTGGGGACTGTGGGCTGAACTCATCCAGTAATATCCTAAGATGGGAAATTTTCTTCGACGTCGGGCTCGGATCACAACGGCCTTGTTCCATGTCCCCGAGCGAAGGAGGTTCCGACTTGATTTTCTTCGACAGACCAGAATAACAATAGCGGCTTTTACCTGTTCGGGAAACACCTTTACTTCGACGGTTCTTCTGACGCTTTCTGCTCTGAATATTCATGCATGTGAAATGGATACCAACTTTGAGTGTACGTCATCATTCACTCACCTCGTTCACCGAGTCTGCGTGCCCTAACGGCCGGAAAGACGTGCTTCATAACTTTTCCAAAGTCCGCGGTGCACAGAGCTTCTAGAGCGTGCGCCTCGAAATATGCCTGCAAGGAAGTCCCCGTACTGATTTTTGGCACCCGCACCTCAAGACAGGAATTCCTCAAAACTCTCGAAGCTTTCCTAACTCTGCCGAGATGCCTCGGACAAGGAGTCATACTAGTCGACGATAACGACGACGACGTCGGTCGCGCTGTCAATCAGATGACCGTCTGAGGTAGATTCTGACGAACCTTGTACTCATTATAGACTTCTTGTTTTGGCAGAGAGACGTCGCGGTCTTCTTCGAGATGACCACGAATCCAAGCATACGTATGTCCGACCTGGAGAGCATGACATAACACCTTGTGAGCTCCGATTTGGAAATTTCCTTTACGTAAACACCATAGTCACAAGTCACTGGCAGGCTTCGGGTTACCTGAGAGTGCGATTTTTTCCCTAGAAGAGGATAGAAGCTATTGGAAGGCTGACAGGGCTTTGCCCCAGACGGCAGTCTCAGATAAAGATAGAGTTTCTCGATGTCGGTGAGTTGGCCGACGTCGAAAAGAATCCGTTCGATTCGCTCCCGAGAAGCTTCCGATATGAGTTTGTGGTCTAACTGACAGGCGTCCATCTTCTAAAGTAGAAATCCTGCAAAGTACCTTCATAGTGAGCTCAGAGTGAGAGTCGTCACGTCTGTGGAAGGCGACGTGGAACTGACGACGACTGAGTTCACGTTCGAGGCTCATTTTACTTCGCTCACTGTCAGTTGTACGTGAGTTTGACCGAGGGCATAGATCGTCGTCGGTCGAAATTTCGAGAGTAATGTTCAACTCGCTTTGAAGCAGACCAGCTGCATAAGGCATCACAGAGTGTCCAGCGTAAACGATCGCAATGTATGGATTTTCCGAGGTCAGCACAGCTGTGAACGTTAATCAAATAATCTAGGTCCGTTCTCTTCCACTGGCCGAAGATACTCGCAAGCGATCGAAAGAGAGTTTTCAGGAGAACAAAAAATCTCAGGTTCAGGTCCTCAAGCTCCGAATGAGGTTGATGCAAAGTCAATCAGCACATAAAGCTCACATCTCACTTGCGTCACACATTGAACCGACGAACTGAAATGGTGCAAACCAAGTATTTGAATGAATTCTTGAGGAGCTTCGTCGACCGTGAGGGGCGTCTTTCACGGTAGCGGATGTGTCTGTGGTTTGCCGTTTCGCGCAAGGTTATTTTGAGCATTGAAGCTCGGAATGAGATCTTTTGTTGCTTGTGTTTATCGCGCTCGAGCGACGACAACACTCTCATCAAGAACTTTATCGACTCGATCGCGAGATCCAGTAACCTGGAGCTTGTTCCGCATATAGCATTGCTTATCCAGGGGGCAACGTGCTTTCAGGTTCAAAAGAGAAACCGGCGTCTTCCTCACCTCCCGGGATTCCGCCCTGTTTTGTTTCCCGTTCGGACGGTACGTGATTGATCCATGGATTTTCCTCGGACTGATGATTTCCGCGGAAAAGTCCGAGTTTCCCTCTGTCCACGGCGCTATCAACGCCGTAGGTTGTGGGAGAATTGTTTTACAACACGGCACAATCAGAAAATTATAGCGGAATCGACCAAAATAGGTGGTGACGCAAGAGCCTCGAGAATAGAGCTCAGACGCATTGTCTGCCAAAATCCTGAATCCACGACATCAAAATGAAAGTTTTGCTCACAACATTCTTTGCAAGGCCGTGCTCTGTTCGCGAGACCGGGACAGCCGTGAGAGGCAAACTTCATCCCGGAGAGGAAAGTCCGATGGAACTGCCATTATAACCGGATTTATGGAATCGGAGCGTCGCTCAACGCGAGCAACGAAACTTTACTTCATGTTTGCAGTGCACTACGAAATAGGGGTCCGGGACTTCATTCCCGGACTTTTGGCCCTGTTCTCTGAGAATCAAGAGCAGCATCAATCATTGACCGCACAGCGTACCCGTCGGCGCATTTCGCCGACGACAACTCCGGGTAAAGTGTGACTCCTGCCCGGTCGAGGATTGCCTCGGTAGTACAGGGCGCCTCCTCCTCTCGACGCCGGCCGCTGCCACGGGCGCCGCCGTCGCCGTCGCGGCGACCACAACTACCGCCGGCAACACTCTCATTGGAGCGATGTTTGAGGAACATAGGGAGCTAGTAGTCATCGACTTCCTTCCATGGAAGCTTCGTGACAGCAACCGGTACGAATTCAGCTCAATGGAGCCAGAAAAGAGGCGGTCGTGGACGTCCACTCGAGCAGCAGCTCAAACTGGAATCAAATCCGTGCCGGAACACCGCGGTTTGAATCACTCACCTGGATGTACAGAAAAACCCTGTGAGATCGATCCTCGGATGAGTCAGTGGTCCAAGCTCGAAGGTCTGGAAACCAAACATTTCCGACTTAGTGCCGGAAAATTTCAGAGCTCTGCTCTCTTGACTCTAGAAGTGCTTCGCCGCCAGATATTGATCTGACGTCAAGGTACGGCCGAGCTCTTCGGACTCTCCCCGCGGACCGAGATCGCGAGGAAAACAAAGCTTCGGCTCAAACGGCTCAAAGAAAACTCCAATACCGAGTACGGTGGTGTTACATCCTGGTTGATTGATACACGGACGGATGGACGAACATAGCGCTGATTGGCGACCACTGGCAACCACTTTTCCCTAGCGCGGCACCTTCAGCTTTATCCAGCAGCTTCGTCGATGGTGGAACAGAGATATTTTGCGAATGGACGAGCGAGCGAGCGACTGACTGACTGACCGATCATTTTCGATAAGAGCTTTTTCCCTAGACGGAGAGACCTTCCTCTTGATGCTCGGGGACTATTGTCAACAAACGTCCATGGCGCTGTGGTCCCCGATGCAGATCTATCGAGCTGGTATCGCCGTCGACGAGAGAAATGCGATGATCACGATATGGCTTCAGGTCCTTCGTCTGGAATTAGGTTTTGTGTTGCGACTGCTTCTCGCCGAGTTTCCCTTTCTTGTAGCGGGACGTCTCTCTTGTGAGCTGGTATGGACTCTACGGTATTGTGGGCTCCGACTGCTTTGCATAAACGTAGCCACTACCGCCGTCGCTGCCACACAGACTCTACAGACCGAGACGATCGCTAAAGAGCGAGTGAGCCAGCCAGCCAGCCAGCAAGCCATCCAACTACCGAGCAACCGGCCGGCCGGCCTGACGACTCGCAAGCCAGTGTGGGGACTCGGTTCTTCCAAGGCAATCAAGCTCCGAATCGGCGACCACTCGACTCCTAAGCAGCTATTTATTCGCTCCTGCTGGAGCCGGTACTCACACTGTGCCGTTCACAGCCGCCGATTGTGCCTGCGCGACTGATTTTCCCTCGGTCTGAAAGCTGATTCTCGCGGACGAGGGCCGACTGGCTCCTGTCGGACACTCCTGCAGAGATGACGTCCCTGAACTTGACTGCTTCAACGATGTTAAAACGACGGCAACTCAACAACTGACTGCCAGCCAGCCAGCCAGCAGCAGCAGCAGCCAAGGAGGAGGGAAAGTTGGTAAAATCCAACATGAGACAGCCGGCCGTCCGTCCGTCTGTCAGACGGATGACCTTGGCCACTGAATAGCGGGTTGACCCTTACCACGGCACCGAGGGAAGCTGATTACGCGCGGGCTTACCAAAACTTTCAGAGTCGATGCCGGCTGCGAGGCCTCCGTGGCATGTTCCTGACGGCTTCGCCAGAAGAGCATTTCTCCAGATTCAGGGATTAGAGGTTGACCTCTCGCAGTCACAGAGCTCTTTCATGGCCGTGCAACGCCCGAGTCGGCTGCTTTTCTCGGTATGGAACCGTGAGCGCTAAATGAACTAGGGCGCATCAACTCTCTTTGTTTGAAAGCTTCGGAACTTTATTAAAAACGGGAAATTTCATTCCACATCCAATCTTAGGACTCCCGTGACATCCAGATTTCATGAGCGATGTGAATATTTTAGGTTATGATTCATCTCTCGTAGCTCTGCGGTTGTATGAGGTGTTTCTCGCGACTCTTCGAACCTCTTGGGGTTTGTGTGCCGGGATTACGTGTAGGTCGACGTCGGTCGAACCGTTCGAGTCGGCCATGGAGCCTGGAAACGACATTGGTGGCCACGCGTTGAATACCAAGCACGCTAGCCATCCAATTACGGTGTCTGGTAAGGTATAAGAGTTGTTGTTGAATTAGGAAGAGAAACTATAATTGACTAGACGTACACCACTCGAGAGAATACTTGATCGCCTCCCTGACTCACAAGGCGTCCCTTCAAGGCCCCTTCTCCTTCGACGGTCATCGACACAGTTTCTTCGGCTCTTCCTGTCTGATTGAGTGGGAGGAGCCATCGGGAGCCGAAAGAACGGGAGCCGATCGAGAGACTCCCGTTCGTGAATATGATCACTTCAGAAAAAAATCATCCTGTTCAAAGCTGCACTGAGGCCCTCCTTCAAAGTTCGAGAGCAAGCGTCGCGTGGGGGCTGGGGACGCGAAAATCCTAATTGAACCCCATATTCAGTGTAAAACTTCATCCACTGCGCTGTCTGATGAACGTCTTCTCCCATGGAGTTACAAATCCTATTTTAGCATACAAGAGCCAGCGCTCGATCTTGTGAGTTGAGCTTCGATTTTTCCCCGACACAACCTCAGAACGGTCACATAAACTCGTTCAAGTTTCCGGAGTGATTATCCTCTGAACGAGAGACATTCGCACAGCTCGATTACCTCGACCTAACAGCTGCAGGATACTATCGTTGAGGCCATCGTTTCGTTCCCTCAAGTTGGCACGACCCCCGGAAACGTGATCACGTTCCTTTCCGAAAACGATCTGACTAGTGTTTCATGGCCTGTGTAATGCCCCTCAAATACAATTGAAATCCACGACGAGCCCCTCAACACCTACTGAGGGCAGATTCTCGAGGGAGAGCTCTCGCTTGGTTTCTACATCAGTTCGGATATCCGCACTTCCGGCTGCAGAAGTGCTGTTCAGCCCAGGTTTTGATGGGAGGTTAAGATGGAATCGATTTCACAATTCTAGAATGATATTTGTCCCTCTTAGGTGTCGGTCACGTTGAAGGAAATTGGCGGGGACGAGTCTAGCAATTTGTTAACACTGCGAACTGCTTCTCTCGCAGAACTAGATGGCTGCATCATCGATGTAGATATCTTCAGTGGGAAACGTAACTTCCATGAATTTGTGATAGAAACGCTCAAAGGCAGAGCCTACGGAAGCAGCGACATCCCTTGCACCGTCTTCGGCGAAGAATATGTGGCAAGCAAACCGACTGAGAAGCGGGTGTTTCGAGATGAAGCCAAAGTATCTGAAACGTCGATGGTCGTCAGTGTCCAATCTTGCTCTGATAATTATCCCTTCATATTGACAGAGCGATGAAAGGGGCGACATAGTATTTTCGTGTACTTCGGACTCACCGGTGATCTGTCGGATGGTATCCACAGAAAGTCACGTTCTTGAGATTGAAGAAGTAATCCTGCTTTTTGTCGGCAACGGCTTCCTCCCCGAACTTTTGGGAGATTCAGAAACGACGTCAGAAAACGAATCTCTCGGGAACATACTCTTCCGATTGAGCTCTCGGTACTACTTGTCGAGTGTTTACGGAAACGGACTGATTTTTCCTGTTATTCTGATGGAAATCGAATTCCCCTCACCTTGGGTCGTCTATCAACGATTCGCAACCCTTGCTCCGATACTTCCAGGACACATGAGTGACCTGGGACGTCCTCGATGCAGCTCGACCACCACTCGGACGATGTTGGACTTCCTGGCTCGGCACTGGACGGAGGCCTCGAGTCCGACGTCGCCCTCAACGCGGCTCTATTTGTCTCCCGGATGATTTTGCGGATCGCCTGGCAGAAAGAAAGAAAATCCTCAATTTTCAGTTCTCATGGGTGTGTACTGCGCAGGGAAGGGGAAGGTAGGGGGCTGAGACGTTCTCTTCCTCTTTTGGGGCGATCCGTCGACGCTCACCTGACACAGTATGCCGTTGCCTTTGTGCTGCGAAACCTCGACGCTCCCGAGGAAATGCAATAGAAATCTCTCTCGGCGTACGCAATGCTCTGTGGGCAGAATGAAGGAAAACCGTAAAAGCGCGACGGGGAAACCTTTGACAAAACTCCTGCGAAAAGACCAGAGACGTACTCCCGACGGAAGAGAATATGAAAAGCTCACCAGAACCGAACTCGTTGTAATCCACATCGGTTACGTATGCGTTGGGGAACAGTCCTTTCCGACCGGTTGTGAGATTTATTCCTTCGCACCAACTATCCTCAATTGAGCACTCTCTGCGGAAGAGGAAGGAGGAAATCTGATGAAACTAGAAATCCCGAATTGTGCGCGAACGTAAAATTCGAAGGTTCATAAGTTCCGCCAGCATCAATCACTGAAAATCACACGACTCCGTCAAACTGGCTCCTCTCACTCACCTTATCACGTAAACGGGATCCCCGAGGTCTACAGCGATTTCATCAGGATGTCGCGGTACGAAGCGATGGATGCCTGAAACGCATGGATGACGTGTGAAACGTGACCTCTTGGAAAGATAAATAGACGTGGAATCCGTTCTGATGATCAAAAGCCGCTCGCCTCACCTCTATGGGTAGCATCGCAATTTCTGAGTCTGGCCAGCGAGCCGCTGAGGCCGCTGCTGGGTGATGAGATTGTTGAACTTCTCGATGGAGAACTTTCTCCTTGACCGCTATCTCGGTCTCGGTGGCTGAAGTCTTGGAGCTCGACTGCGCGCAGCTCGAGCTGATGTCTGGCTTCTAGATCTTTTATGATTTGTGGTGGCTCTCCGACAACGCTCGACGTCTCGACGTTCTCCTCCATTTCGCAGAGAAGTCCAACAACTTTGGGTCGTTCGCTCACTTGGTCCTTGTAGTACCTGCGGTTCGACATACAGTCGTTACGAGTTGTCATGCGACGTCCATCAGGAACGGGTTTTTCGGATGAAATGCTGCCAGCTCGAGGCTTTCCGGCGGTATTATCAGGAATAGATATTCATGCGGCTCACTTGAATGTTGAACGAGGCTCATTTCCAGACGTGTCGATTTCTAGATAAAGTTGTTCGGAAAACGGAGTCACTAGCGTGTTGGCGTCGATTGCACGGAATTCCTCGGCCAGACTGAGTCCTTCGAGAGCTAAACATCCGAGGAAAGGGTTATTCCCGCAAGCAATAGACGGCGCCAGACGGCTGCCGCCGTTGCGGCCATATTGAGCTATTGGCCTTTCTGACGCCACGAAGTAGATTATTGCACGACTTGGTCATCGCTAACATACGGAGCTACGTACGTTTTTTGTTTTTCGGTATCTCCGGGAGTTTGCGTCTCTTCCGACACTTGTCGCCAACTTTGAGATCGGGTAGAGTGCGTGTGTCTTGTTCAACGGGATGGTGCTCCAAGAATTCGGAAGGTTTTGTCAGGAATGGGTAGTACGTGTTCCGTAAGTTTTTAATCTCGACCTCATCCTGCTGTGCGAGCGCCGCTTTTGTTTCCGGGGGCTCGTCCTGTATGGGGGAAACGGGCGTGTCGACTTGGACGAGCCTGCGAAACAACAAGAATGAATCAAGATGTCGACAGCGTCAGCCATATCCGGCTTCTCTGTTCGGAGGACGGTTCCAAAAAAGACTTCGAATATGTTCATCGCCGAGAGCGCGAAGTCTTCGATTTCCGAGGCGAGCTCACCCACCCAATGAGGAGTGGGCTCTGACTGCGCGCGGGTTCCGAGCACTCAATCAAACCAACGTAAGTTTAAGCATACCGAATCAAATTTGTTTCTCACATACCTCTCTCTATGCTTGGAAAGCTTCCAACAGGCTCTCCGGGTTGGTGCAAACTAAACGAACCAAGAAAGGCAACCAGCTTCTGAGGTCGCGGAAACAAAACGCAAACTTGAAACAGAAACAAATGAAGATTTGATGAATGACGGCATGCAGGACAATCGAGAAACAAATGAAAGTTCCCCACCGACCTCCTCATGGCCGGGGAAGGAGTGAGATTGAGGGTCAGTGTGCTGAGGAAAATGGGTGATCAAGAACGGACAAATTCAGACTATGGTAACAGTGGTAACAGCTCGGCATCAGCTTGTTGAGACGATACTCACCGATAACACTGAGTGTTGGACGCTTGGTTAGACACTATTGTGGTTTCTCTGTTACGAAGATAGAGCTCGATGAGTTGTGCGCGCTCCATTGTGGTGTGTCAGCCGTTATTCACCAGGTTCAGATGCGACAAAATGCTCGATTCAAGTGCAGACACCGCGAGCCTCAGAAATATCACGGAGTTTTCGATCGAAATCCGCCTCTTAGAACGTCCTCATCAGGGAACACCCTATTTAAAGACTGCGTCTTGGGATAGACTCTGTGTCAGGTTCATAACAACGGAACCATTGGGTTCGAGATTCCAAAGAAGGCACAGGCAACCGATGCAGCATTGTCACGTTTCGCTCGCGCACTGTTCTCGTGAGGGTCGGGGAGTTATCTTGCAGTGTGGGCGTAAAAGACTTCCGAAAACATGTGGGCGACCTCGGAGCTCAAGGCTGTGCGTCCACCTAGCTCTCAGAGCAAGCCCCTGGACTCCGAACGGAGGGGAAGGCTTTTGATGGGGAGGCTCCGAGCTCATGACCAGGAGGTCTTTACTAGGTACGCGGCCGCAGTGAACCCATGCTCACTTCGGTGTCAGATGCGACCGCCGGCACCTCTCACGGAGGCGATTATCTGAAGCGAATTACGCGCCCCTGCTCGTCGTCACAAGATCTACTTCTTCTTTTTCGGAGAATTTCTCGACGAACAACTCACGACATCAAACTTCTCCCCCAGTGAATCAGTACGGAGAAGTGAGAGGCCCGTATTCGCAATGCTAACGTCTGGTCCGTTCGGAGGGACCGGAATCAATTCGATTCTTAGATGAGAAAAAATACGAGAATTCTCATGAGGTTATCGGTGTTACTCAGAATGTATCCTCATCTTGACCACGAAATTGATTCATACCGCGCATGCTGCGCCGCGACACTGGCGAAATCTAAGAAAACCCGCGGTGAAGAGTGGAGCTTGGAACTATACTCGCACTGCTGAAGAAGATCGAAGTACTCATTGTCAGCGAATTCGAGCAGAATCGTACTGCGAGCACTCCGCTCTCAGAGACACTTTTTGAGTTCACAATCAGTGAGACTCATTTTCGGCTAAGCGACCGAACGTGTCCTCCGAGTCGGCGTGAAAAATTGGCACCGAACCATCGAACGGGGCCTTTTGGGACGCTATCCGGCAACGGCAATGGTCATCCCAACAAGAGGTTTGTCTAAATTTAACACTTGCTGCGACATTTTTTTATGCACACCCGTCGCAGTTCGCAAGACAGCCTTCAGCGCTGCGTGAGCGGGCGGATAGGCGGCCGGCCGGCTAAGCGATCGAGTAAGCTGCGAGAACGAGAAGCCTCTTTTTTTGAGACGCTATTTCAAATAGAGTCTTAAACGACTTGAGAGATGGCACTGCTCGGGTGCGAGAGACGCCTTCATGCGCCTCATAGCATTTAATGAGAGGGCAGCTGTACTCAAGGGCGCCTTTTCAAACCAAGCAGGACCTTCGTTAACTATTTTGAATACCTCCACGGGTCTTCGGTCCCGGGAACGACGTGAGAACGATTTCTCGATTCTTTTTGCGAATTTAGATATTGCTCTCTAATGGTATCCACACACCGCTTCCTGAATGTAAAGGTCATTGAACTAGATTAGATCTTGGGAGACGACTGGTATGCTGTCTACGACAGCTGATGAGCCTATCGGTGTCTACGAGCGGTCTACTCGTCGAAATCTCGTTTGGCTGATTGTGAGGCCTTAGGAATCAATTATCTGTTTCCTCTTCTATCTGAGCGTGTAGAAGCTCAGAAGAAGGATGACCAGGGCATTTCTCAGAGTGAATTTGCTTTATTGCTCACGGAAAAATTGAGTATATATCTGGTGTCGCGGCAGAGCCAGCAATGGAGGTTAGAAGAAAAAATGGCTACCTGACACACCAACACGGGGATGTTTGTGACACCTTTTCAAAAACCAAGCTCTGTCACCGATGCCCTTCTTTCAAAGAGACCTTTTGACTCGGACTCTATTTTACTCGGATTCATCAAGTGTTTACTCAGCTAGTTGCTTTCTAGCAGATTTGTGGTTCCAAGTTGAATGTGTCTGCCTTTGAGCTGATGACAAGTTGGCCACGGCGGGCGCACAAAGTTTCGAACTTGTTCGATCAACGACCAAGATTTCCTTCGCACCTCTCTTCCTCAACGTTTCGCGGCGTCAAGGCAGAGCTTCAAGCATGCACAGTACGAGAAGACAGACAAGCAGGCGATCTCGCAAGGTTGTGAGAGTGGGCTCGTGGTGTGATTTTTTCGGCGGACGCAAAAGGCAGCAGGGGCATTGCGACATGAAGCTTCTCACGAAGAACCACATTCTTTCCGACGCCCACAAATCGAATCGTTTTCCTTTCGACAATGGTCGTCAAGTCGGAGTTAGGCCACGGCTTTCCATTAGATGACTTGTGAACAGACCCAGACCACACTTACTGTGTAACAAAGACACGTTTCGAGCACGCGAGCAGTGACTCATGGCGGCTATATCCGAACTATGTTACGGAACGAGCGCCATTCGCTCGCCGAGCTTCTCTAGCTGAGACGCTTCTACTCGGTAAACGATTCTCCAGCGCTTCCGTTCAGAGTAAATGTTTGCCCGCTGCACTGATAACCTTTCGGAGTCGATCTGACAGATATGCGCCCTGGAAACCATCTCGTTCGATTTTCGGCCGCTTCGCAAACGGGCGGGTATACGTTGCCCCCCCCCCCCCCCCATTCCACGCCCACCGGCACCAGCGCTTTGCGTTTGGGATCCATCGGAAGCCGTTCAGACAGGACTTTCCAGAGGACTTTTCCATTTGCCATTCGAGTCAGTTCGAGACCATATTTTGCTGATCGGCCAACGAATCTCCACCTGGGTCGCGGCCGTCCCATAATTCTCTCTTTTTTATCTAAGTGTGTGCGCGTCTCGAAGCCGAGTAAGACGATGCAGCCCTGTCCGAAGACTTTCGACTGTTGTTCTTTCCTCGGAGTCGACATTTCCCGCGGTTCTCCACAAACTTCGCGCACTTCGCTTTTCCAGATGAGGAATCCTTTTTGCCAGATTTGCCACGATGAATCGAGGAAATCATCCCGAAGTTATGGAAGCAGAGTATAATAGGGTACCCGGGTCTCTCTAGAAGCAGGCTCTAATTGGGAGTGCAGGCCCGGCCTCTCGCTCAAACCCGGAACAGGAGAAAGCCCTGTGGGCCCGTCGGGAGGCAAAGTTCTCTCTCCTCACTCGAAAGGCACTCAAAAGCTGACCACTACCCGAAAGTGAGACCACATCGAGACGAGCTGGATCGGAAGGTCTGTAGTGCTTCTTGAAAGTGCGCGAAATTTTCAACTTCCTTTAATAGCCAGCTGGAGAAACGCGATACATGGATAGGGGCGATCGGCCTTGGATCGTCTCAGTGATCTTATGGATAGAGTGTGACGTGCTCGGTTTTTGTGTCTACCTGGGGATCCTGAGCAGTCGGCTTCGCGGATGTATCCCTTGTTTTCTGGAAACGACAGTTCTGAAGCGGATTCCGGTCTCTCGGGAACGACTGGTGTCACTAGTGCCTGGTTCCAAGAGGAATATACTTTTCTGGGATTCTCGAATAAGAAGAGGTCTACTTCTCACCCTCTGTCGTGGATAGCCAAAACATCATTCCATTATCTATTCGTCTGGAATTCCAAACTGCTCGCATCAAACTTGAAAGGCTGCAGGAGGGTCGCGCGGGAATTCCTCTTCGGGCATTTCATGTTCCGAGGGAAGCGAAAGAAATCTTGTCAGCTTTAGTTTATCTCCTCCTGATGTGGCCGCTAATTTCAGGAAACTCGAATCGTTGTGTCCTCAATTCCAACATAAGAGATGCCTTTCCAAGCCACTGAAGCGGCGCGCTGTCCCAAATGTGGGCACCAGGTGAGAATCACCGAATTTTTGTCCACAGACTGCGTTCGGCGAAGAGTGAAGATAACCGAAGGCCACTCAGGGCGTTGGAGTAAATTTTACTCTTAAAAATTCTGTCTTTCGGCGCGCAGGTGTTCGCAGCAGAAGAAATGCTGGCAGCCGGACTGAAATGGCACAAGATCTGCTTCACGTGTGGTATGTGACATCGAGAGGAGTTCGAGTGAGCTCTGTCCCTTTCTCGTGAGCCGTCAAGACTCCCCATAAAACTCCCCCACGCTCGGGCAGGCGGGAAAGCCCACCTTTCATGGTTTCGCGCTACTCTACAATTTTCTTTCTATCGAAAAATTCCACTACCTTGAAAGCATTGACTTGACACCGTGAACCTGAAGTCTCGAATTGACCTGTTTCCGAGGGAAATATCGTCCTGAATCTGGAAATCAAGATCCCTTTGTCACTTGCGAACCTCGGGGTTCACAAGTGACCTCATTGTCCTTTAATAATTGAATTCAGAATAAACTGAAGTATTACGCAGGTCTCTGCAAGAAGCGGCTTGATTCCACAAATGCTACTGAGCATGCGGGCGATCTCTGGTGCAAAATCTGCTATTCCCGAAAATTCGGCCCGAAAGGAGTTGGTTTTGGTTGTGGCGCAGGCACATTGAACATGGACAAGGTTGGTAGGAATTTTGATTCGAATTCACCCACACTCACTCTTGACATGCTTTGTATATTCGGACGCTAACGGATGATTGCTTTCTGTTTACAGGGTGAGAACTTCGGTAACCAGGAATCGGCTGGTAACAAGCCGATGGACCCTTACTACGGAATGAACTCGAAGTTCGTCAACCTGGTTCTGTTCAACAAGAGCCCCGGTGGTGCATCGCCCAAGCCTCAGTAGCAAAGTTGTTCCATCCCCGGAATTGCCTCATGATTCCAGATACCGCGTCTATGCATCATCGAAGTTCTAAAATGAGCAGCTGGAAGATCGCAGCTTAAATCTGCAGAACTGCATGAGTCCGACGAACACTGCCTTGACGTCGATTTGCCCGATTGGAGAGACTCTCGCTTCTGCTGCGATCTGTAAAGAAAACTCGAAACCAGCGACGTTGTGTCCTCTGGACGACTGTGCAAAAGGTTCAGAAAAATTATTGCATGCCTTCTTTTTTAGAAAAAAATCGAAGGAATAAATTGTGTAAATTTTGTAAGGTGGTTGAATGTCTCTTACTCCGTGACTCCTGTGATTAAACTTGTCCCACGCTCACAGGCTGACGGGAATTCCTCGAATGGATTTAGGTTTCTCGATGATCCGTGATAGGCATCTATAACTGGTACGTTCACCTTACCTCATTTTTGTCCGTTGCTGTGTCGGGTTTGCGACCCTTCAATTCATGGGGCCTGGACGCCCGCTCCTACAGGATTTTTGGCGGAGAGGCAAACGTCAGAGTCAACGAAAGGAACGACTTTGAGAGCAAACCCGCGCCCTTTATAGAGAAGCAACGACAACCTTCTGAACGATCCGCAACAGAATAAAACTGTCCCGGGAAAATAATTTGTCTGGAGCACGACTATCTCGCCTCAGTAACCTCAACGAGAGTTCCGAGATGCATTTATAAGGTCTCCGATTAAATAGTCATGACCTTGTACCTCAAAGCTCTGAATGCCATCTCTGAAGCCCCATCCGAGCTTCCGCCGCGCCGCCATGTACGCGATATCCGTCTACCAGACCTGGTTCGGAAATCAGGAGGCGTCGACATATCGAATTTAGGATTCCCGAAAGCCAGGAAGTCGGGAATAGTGACCCTAACGCGTCCTCTCGTTGAAATTGTGCAAGGAATCGAACATGCTCGCGTATATCGCTCACACACGCGACGAAACCTTGTACTCACCAGTTTTCTGAGACCGGGCAAATAAAGGCATCATAGCGTGGGCAACGTTTCCCACAAATATTCGTGTTCTATACTGTCACTGAAGGTGTTGAGAATCGTTTGGAGCTGGTTCCGGTTCCTTAGCGTGATAATTATGTCACGAACATCGAAACTGTACCGGTCTCGCTCACCCCCCCCCCCCGACCTGTTGGACGACATCTGCTAGAAGTAACCAAAACCGTGAACAGCTAGGCCGATATCTTCCTTGCGTCCGAAATTCCGGAGCATGTTCGTGGTGACTCGGCCACCAACATAAACTTTTAGTGAACCCTCATCATACTGGATATTTGACCGAGCTGAAGACGAGGGACCTGCATGCTATCATGAATCATGATTCGTGATTCTCTACGTGTAACAGCTACAGGAATTGAGCGCACCGATTCTCCTCAGCATGCCGACCTACGGGGCCGCTCTCCGAGACAGAGCGATATCTTGCGAGAAATCGCAGACACGCGCTATTTGCCTAATGTTCCGTGCTAAGTATTGACATTCGCCCTGGCCATCGGCGGTACTAGGATAACGCCGCTCAGAATTATTTCATTCCAATATGAATCACACTTTTCTGATGAGGAATCTCGACTGCAAGAATATGGATGCCTGGTATTCGAACCTTTTGGAATGTCCGATTTTCCAGCTTGAATTGAGGCTCTACGAGGAGTGCGGCTGAGGGCAGTCTCATCCCTTCTCGAACCCGGAACGGGAAAACCCAATGGGCCGGTCGGAAGGGAAATCTCTCTCTGCTCATTCAAAAGACGATCGAAAGCTGATGCCCGAAAGCTGAACCACAAGCAAGGCGGGGAAGGTTCTTAGAACTGTGTTTGGACGTAAGCCGGAATCGTCGATAGGTATTCGCATGTTTGAATATCGGATAAATTTGTCGAGCTCACAAAATCGTTCGAGCTCTGCCGGTGATCCCTCAGCAGTGATGTGAAACTTCATCCCGGCGCTCGGCCGCCGTCATGAGACTTCGTATCGGACTTCGAAGCCGTTACCTGTGAGACGACTCACAGTGAGTGCTTTTTCTGATTCAAGGGCATCAAAATCGAAGTAGCGTCGGATCGGAAATAGAGAATGCCTTTCCACGTCACAGAAGCGGCACGTTGTCCCAAATGCGGACATCAGGTACGCCTGAGTCCTCCTTCTCGTATCCTCCTATTCGAACCCAGAGGACTCTGAATAATGACTGCTGTGTCTGACTTCCCTGCAATCTCAAACCTCAATTCGAAACCCTGAATTCCGAACATCGCAGGTGTTCGCGGCCGAAGAGATGCTCGCCGCCGGAGCGAAATGGCACAAAATCTGCTTCACCTGCGGTAAGTAGATCAAATTCGTTTCCAGGCGCGTAGACAGGATTTTTTCTCCGAGTAGCCAACATTTTTTGTTTGGTACGTACCATGCTGAATCTCTCGAAAAAATCGGTTTCTCAATCAGAAGTCTCAGGTCAGATGGTATGAATTTACCAGCATTGCTGTGGTTGACGCTCGCAGGGGGATCCCGGATTCCCGATAACCTCAAAATGTTCTCTCAGGACTGTGCAGGAAACGTCTCGATTCTACCAACTCCACTGAGCACAACGGAGAGCTATGGTGCAGGATCTGTTATTCGCGCAAATTTGGTCCCAAAGGAGTCGGCTTCGGCAGCGGTGCTGGCACGTTGAACATGGACAAGGTTCGTCAATTTACGAGCTCAAGCGCTCACCTAGCAGTTCTATTTATGAGTGAAGCGAACATGACTCGGCTCATGTTACGATCTGACACACAGGGTGAAATTTTCGGAAATCAAGAGTCGGTTGGTAATAAGCCAATGGATCCGTATTACGGTATGAACTCGAAATTCGTCAGCTTGGTGCTCTTCAGCAAGGGCCCTGGCGGCGCATCTCCAAGGCCACAATAGCGGGCTGACGGATGATGTCCTTTGGAAGAGTCCGCCTCAAGAAAATGGATCGCATTCATCATCGTAATTTCAAATCCGATCAGTTCATCTCATTTCGCTATGGAGTTTGATACTAATGAATCGGATGATCGACCAAGCTAATGGATTTCGAAGTTATTGGGCTCAACAATGTTCAGCTTTCAGATAGCGACGCTCACAATCGGCCCAGAAAACGATTCCCTGGGAAGCTTTCGAAAACAAGTAGAGCAGTCTGTTTCGTGAGATTCAGTTTATTGCGAACAATAGGTTTAAATAATTTTGCGAGGATTACAATAAAGGTCTATCACCATTCGTTCTGTATACGCTTCATCTTCTTCGCATCGCTGAGTCGATGGTCGCGCGTGTCGTAAAAGTTCTTGTCACCTTGAGTTATTTGCATTTGTTTTCGGATCTCCACGAGAATCCTCGTATGCTGCTTAGCTTGAACGCGCCATGATTCCTCCATGAGACCATCTACCTCAGATGCAGCACAACAATCCCAATCGTATGGTGGCTAGCTGATACACAAATCACCCGAAAGTGTGCGGGTCGTGTGCCGTGCCTCCAGGTTGGGAAATATTCCGACAATGAATTGTTTTGAAAATTGAAATCCTTTATCGGCAATGGAAACTTAGATCTCAGAATAAATAATAAACCTTGCTAAATAGATATTTTGGCGTCTAGAATCTTCCTCTAAATGCTCGAGTTGACGCAAGGCGGTAATTGCAGGAGAAATCGTTCTAATTATAGGATTTTTTTTGTTCGATTTTTGCGCAATCTTCTGCTTTCGCCGAAGACTCGTCGAAAGCCTGGAATGACGGCTTCTTAAAACTATGGAATAGCTTGGAATCATAGGTGGGTGCTCTAGAAAAACTAAATTAACATCCAATGGAACCGTCCAAGTTTTCTCGTACTCGGCTTCAGTACGAGGTCGAACTTTGAACTGAGCTGGTCAACGGTCCTTTTGATCGGAGATAAAGACTATCACGTTCCTCAAACCCCAGGAGGCCTCGAGGCGACCTCAGAGTATGCGTTTGATGTTGCAAGAAGAGCTGCACGAGTGAGCCGTTACCTGTCGTGTTAGCGAGGTGCAATCAACGACTCTGAAGCCGTGGGAACCACCTCTGCAAGAACCTACGGATACGGCTGATTTTTTCTCTTGTTTTGGAAAAGTACGCTTTGTCTAATGCTGACCAAGAAGCACCGACTCGGATGGAACCTTGTCAGGATCAGTATCCGATACTGTTACCGGGTTGAAATCTTCAAGATTTGTTGCGAGCTTTGCGAGGTCGACTTCCACAAAGTTCAGAAGCATGAGAAATCGCTACGTGATGACTCGATGTGCGCTTCACCAGCTCACTTGCAGGCGTGGCCATGATATGTTCGAAAGTTTGCATAAATATTGGCAGAAGCTTGGCCTAACTTTGCCTGGCATTATAAGTACTAGGAATCATTAACTCTGTACAGCGTCGACCTGGATCGCTGGTTCCATCAACAGCTATCACTGAGGATGAACAGCTCTGCTCGATGGCGTTATAGTCACTAAATTCAGTCTCGTCCCTTAAAGTACCAAAAGCCCCGAGTTTCGCACGCGGAGCGTGTCACCGTTTCTAGTCTAACAAACAAGGACAGCGCCGATCAAATATTCCAGCTTAGAGTACAGCCAGACCCCTAGAATCAAAATGTGTTGACTGTGTATAAATTCAAATAAAGTAGAAATAAGTACATTTAGGCGCTCCAGGGTTTCATAGGAATGAATCTGTTCAGGAAGGTGGGATTGAGATTCTCCTACCGAGGACGCTGGACGGTTTCGGTCTTTAGAAAGTTAACTCTCGGGAGCACAGGAGACGGTTTTCTCAAAAGAAGCAGCGGAGGAACCCCAAAATGTCTATGATACTTTGTTGCAAACCGTCCCGCCTCATGGAAAATGTATGAGAGGCAATCCTCAGAAATGCATTCGTAGACTCGTTGAATGAGTTGGCTCAGTTCTGACCCTTCGACGACGCGGTCGTGAATCGCTGAGATATGCCACTCATGCTCGAGGGTGAGAGAAACGACATAGGTGAGCCCCCGATCAAGGGGAAGAAACACGATATACCTAAGGTACGCGTCGATCCACAGGCGAACCACACGTCAACCGAAACCTGTCAGATCTGTTATGATTGCTCTCTTTCCCCGCCGTCAAATACGGATAAATGTGCTAAATCTAGAATTTGTGGGAAACGGAGAGGCTAACACAAATCCCTCACACGTGTGCTAATCCTCGAGCTCGATGGGTGATTCAGATGGGCTCTTTTTCCGGAATATATGAGGTAGGGCTTGTAAAGCTGGAGCTGCCGTCATTCTTCAGAAAGCAGATACCTCACGGATCAGATCGGTGGCATCACGTATCACACGACTCAAATCTTCGACAATTGACTTCATCAAGAGATCTTGGTCCAACAGATCGTGGTTGCCCAGAGAGGTCATTATCAAATCGAGGACACCTGCAAAGAATCCAGTGCATGAGCTGGCAGTGATGGCTCGAGTAATGATGGTTTAGGCCTTCGAAGTCACAAGATAGAACTATGTAGATTGACTCACTCGGATAAACGCTGCCGAGCTGTGGATACGCTCGCGGGGGCTCTAGAAGAGCGTGCTTCGAGTGGTTACTTCCTCGCATGTAAACGAAGGTTCTCTCGAGGAACACCAACTGATCATTGATCATTCGGATCGCCATTGGGTCTCGGAGATCCAGTTTGCTCTGGAGTTGGTGGAATTTGACTGCGGCCCGTGTAAAATTGGCCACGTTTTGTTTTAAAGGCTCAAAGTCCACTTTCGGATCGGGGAACAACGGCGTGTATTGTCTGATAGCTGAGCTCGTGAACTCCTTCATTGTCAATGCATACTCCAATAGGTTGAACGGAACGAATAGCGAGTCCACCAGATCTCGAACCTTGGACAAGAACGGAACAATAATTTTTAGTAGGCATCGGGGATCAAGAATCTATACTGCGGCATGTTCTCATGGTAGTTATCCAAGGGATTCGCTTCGATGACGCTCACCAGTTCCGCGACAACTTTGGTAACCGTTATCTGGTGTTTGTATCCGACGTCAGATGCTGCATGGACCTGGAATTCTCTGACGTGTTAGAAGCCGATTGCGGTTGGGCGGGTCGATTGAGTCATGAAGCTGAAAAGATTTCGTTGCTTGCGGCCAATTGATCTCACCTTGCTGAGTGAGTCAAACTGAGTGCGGAACCAGAATGGCTTGCAATCCATCCTCCGGTTATCGTAGTAGTCGTCGTCAATATAGGCCACCTGGATTATCGGTACACCCGCGTGCGAAATGAAACTTGAGAACCCGTCTGTGTAATCCAGCGTTCTGATGTATGGTCGTCTCGCGATCAATGCTGCGGAAAAATCACCAAGTTCTTAACGGAACCAGTCGGATCTCGTGAAAGAATCGCTCTGAACCTCAACGAGTAGGTTTGCGATGAGTTTTCTTGTTTCGTGTGAGGTCTCTGCCTCGGAGGGCTCAAATACTCACTAGAATGGAGGTAATTATGGAACAAAGTGATCGTTTTGTTGTCTTTCGTGGTCCCAGCGCCCAGCATGAAGTCATCTTCCACTGGTACGTTATCTTCTTCACCGACCTCCTTCGCGAGCTAGAAGAAGTAAATGATTCGGTCACTTGGAAGTATCCTCCAACGCATGCCTTCCACGATGCTGGATATTGCAACAACCAAATAAAGAGACTTACCTTGGCGAGATCACGTATGGATTCATTATCTTTATCACGTGCGAACGCGTTCAGCCACTCACTGAAGACCGTTGTACTGTTATCATCACTGTTAGCTGACTTGACCTAGAGAACAACCGGGAATCAGGGTAAGCAATGGAGAAGAGGTAAATGGAGTTTCCTATTCGACTCTTCATTCTGCGAGCTCTACGCACCAAATGAGTGGCATTGAAGAGGGCCTGGGTCAAGATTGGAGATCCCGTCGCTAGGACCGATTTGAAACCAAAGACGGGGTTCGAAACGTCGATGTACGCCACTGCACGACCGCGGAGCACGTTCAGGCTGCGCAGAGGGAGAACTTCAGGCTATGTTCCTGAATATTTCCACCAACCCAAAATACCGGATGCATTATTATGAACCTCACGTGAAGGTTTCGCTCACCGATTTTTAATGAAATGATTCAGTCCGACAGATCCCATATGCTCCGCTGCGAAACTGCAGAAGATTATCGAACGCCTCGGCTTCCATTGCTGATTCCTCTTCAACTCGCCGAAAACTCTCGCCAGCTCCTGCGAAAATGATCAAGAAAATTCTGAAAGTGGTCCACCTGAACATTCGCTGACAGAAACGATATGTCGTCGCAGAACAAACCTGTAGGGATGCGAGGCCTCCAACGTTCGATGGACTCCAAGAGTCTCGCCCAGCACCCACAATGATGTATCTATCCGGCTCCACATGTCCGCGGATCACGCCAAAAACGTTGGTTAGTTTCTCCGGGGCAGTCTGCAAACAGGTTCCAGGTTAACAGAGCTCGGAAACAAGCTCCAGGTAAAATATTCCGAAAGTCTTCCGAATGAGCTCGTGCTCCTGGCAGCATACCTTTTGGAGGGTTGTGAGCTTTAGGTTGAAGCTACTGGGGCCGATCTGATAAGACGTGTTCATCTTGCCTTTCATTCTCGAGGGCGCAGCCAACTCTGAACTCTCGAGAAGCTTGAAGAGACGCTCGGCCAGGTTCGCACTGATCGTTTGAACCACCAAGTCTGTTCGGACATGATTTCTATGAGAAGCTGGACTCGGCGATTCTTCGAATACCTACAATCTTATTCCATGGGCGAGAAAAAAACACGCGTCGAGAGTGACCTCATGGACTTACTTTTGTAACTGGCCTTGGCATCGAGATCATCGAGAGAATTATCCGACCAAACTTCACCCTCAGGGACACTGGTTCGAGGGAAAGCCGCTGGATCGTTCTTCGGATAGTCGAACGGATCCTGATACAGAAGTATGCCTGCAAGTGGACGGAAGGGTAATGTCTGATAGGAGTGGACGATTTCTCGATGGGGAAACTGGGGTGACATCACAATTGGGGCCTTTGGAAGCGGCGAATCCTGGGATTCACAGATCCTTTGATCGCTGGAATCGGATCTCACCTGCCGCTCCTAGGGAAGTTGCTTGGATGATTTGCTGGCGAAGTGGAGCGACTCCGTATCTGGAAGATGGTAGCGTCGAACACACGATTCCGGAACTGACTCCCGAGATATCTTGATTTGTCTGCTCAAGCGCAGGCCATTTCCCGGAGGCGATAATTTATTGGGCTCCAATCAAACTCACCTTACGAGGAGGATATTGCCTTGCGTGCAGTTCTTCGAAGCGAGGAAACTCACGTCCTTGAAATCCAGTTTCGACGCGTATACCAGGTGACCCGTTATAGTTTTATTGATCGAGTTCCCCACGAACACGAACTCTTTTGATGACAGGCTGAGATCCATTCTCTCCTTGAGAGTGCCATTGGGATGAGAGATCTGCAGACAGCAACAGAAGTTGAACTATATGTTTTCGGAAGATTTCTCGAAAACGAGCCGTTCTTTGGCATGCGCTATGCTTCGAAGTTGATAACGAAATATTGTTGCGACGGCAATAGCAACTGTCAGCCTGATCCGGTATTCCATTCGATCGCACCTCGATAGAGTTGGGCTTATCACCCTGCGTCGTCACGGGAGCCACGAACTCGTCGGTGAAGATTTCATCCAGCGCTTTCCTCCACTCGCTTTTCGTGATTGCCACGATATGGTTGTCCAGGAGCGCATTGTCTCCGAAGAGCCTGAAATATATCCATGAGACCGGAACCACTTCTACATCCATTATACTTGCGGCAGAGGGGCAGTTCCGCTCAACATCAAGTTCCCGGGGGAGGGGGGGGTAGTGTCAGCTCAGGATCTTTGCAGTTTCTGAATCGAGTCCTACATCCCTGAATGGAGGATCTCGGATCAGGAGCAATGGCGCTACTTACTCGACGTGATGGGCGAATTGGTTGGCGCTGACCAAATCAAGAATTTTGTTCTTCACGAAGGGATCTTCATCGTAAACTGAAAATAGAGCCACTGATCGACCGCGAGCGCACACGGTGTGCTCTGTCTGCAATGAGGAGAATATTTCAGTTCCACGAGCCTCCACAGCGTTTACGATCATCCAAATCAAGTGACAGCGTTTTGAATTTTCCAATCGAACAGGATCGCGGAACGAGTCGGGAACTCACATGCGCGAAGTATCCGATGCAAAGTCCGAAAATCGCCGCTACCGAGGCGATGGTACACCCACCGAGCAGCAGGTGCCTTCGAGTGACGACATGATGGATATCATGTGTTGTCTTCTCGTAGATCTGGATCCTCCCACTCGGTCCGTCATCAACCCAAGCCCGCTCCTGTGGATCGGGAGAAATCTTATTGAATCCCAGGTCGATATCAGGATTCTCTTCCACCCCTTCCTTGAAGTATTGATTGCGATTCCCGAAACTCCCCAGTGAAGAAGCCGTACATCGCAACTCTCGTCCTCGAGTCCGATCCCAAGAAGCATAAATTTTGAAGATCAAATTTTTGTATGAGGATCCATGTTCCGTTCCAAAATAAATCCCGAGGCCTGGATCGAAATATCTCCGACACAGCTGTTGACGCGAGAATTGCTGCCGTCAGCAGAGCTGAGACGAGCTCAAGTCGGTAAATTCTACTGTTCGCTTGGAAGTCCTCGCCATTGTCTCAGAATTCCTCCTGCTGCGCAGTCCAACCGGTAACATTCATAGCGAACAGTGAATGTTTGCTATGATTGTTACCATGAGAGGAAAAACTTAGTATGCACTCCAGATACATATAGCATTAGCAGCCTTGAATGAGACTCATTATTCCGGTACACGCCCGCGTATGAGAATTCAATCGGAACACTCAGCGCCTCAGCAGCACAGCACCGGACAGTCTCAGGTGAAACTGTCCTATATTTAGCTCTACTAGCTTTGAATCATCGTTCAGGGTACAGAGCGAACGAACTAATTGCCAGATTAAGGGGTCTCCAAATCAACCAGGGCAATTTTTACACTCACGAATCAAAAATCGACAGTATTCCCGCAGTTTCTGCGGTGCGCAAGTCGGATCATTCAACTCAAGACTCTCGGTTTCGGTCCTTCAGTCAGAATACCGTTGAACATGAATTGGTTGGCTCGAAACAATGCGTCTCAAAATTCAACTTGTTCTGTTCTACTTGTTCTGTGAATCATTCATGCTCCAAACAATGCAGATTCCAGCCCTTTGTCCTAACGACGGTTCAAAAACTAGAATGAGTCTCGGTCCATCTTTTCATAATTCGAGAGTCTTCCCTTGCTAGAGAGCGGATATGCGGAACCTCTGTTTTTTCATCCTGGCCTTCAGCCTTCTTGGCGGGGGTGAGTACCTAGTGGTTGAAGTTTTCTCAATCGAACCCCTCCTCCAACAGCATGTCCCGTGATAGTGGAACATCGTGAAGCATCATCTGTGACAAATTGTGGCTGACGGTGTGGCAAACAAGCCTTATGTATCGACCATATGTTTGAGTAACCCCAGCAACTCGAGTGTGGGCCCGTGGGCCAACTTGAAAAACGTGTGCCGGCCCTGCCTGGGTGCCGATGACATCGGTTAACGACATTATTTGGTTCCAGCGCTGGGTGAAGGCAAGGATTCCGGCGGCGGCGTCGATTCCTCGGTAGTGGAATCCCTGAACAGAATGTACGGAGGTTTCAGATCCATCTTCGATAATTCGGCGGCGAAAGCTCAGGCGGCCGGTCAATCTGGCAATTCTGGTCCTGGCCAATCTGGCTCGTCAAAATCATCATGAGGGATCAATAAAATGACCTGTACTTGCATTCAATTTCTGCAAGAGATTCCATCACGGTCTCCACCGATTGAAATTCTCAAATATCGTGTCGGAGGGCGTAGCGTGTGAAGTACAACTAGGTAGGTGCTTGAGCGTCAAGTATTGACCAGGCTAAACACTCGATCAATTGTTCAGGTCTAGAGGTGTAGATTGTTTGGAGTGTTGAGATCGTAGTCGTGACCAATATTACACAATGCATCGCATGGATATCTGATCCCACAATTCATGGACTCTGTCGAGTCCAAGTTTCAGGGCGAATAGCACAAGTGATTCATGCCCGACCCCATCTCACCGACAAGTGAGATTGAGCCAGAATACTGGGTCGTATGTCTTCGAAAGGAGCGAAGAAAACTCTTTAGATCCCTTCCCGAATGAGCGACGCGCGATACAAATCGGCGGCAGTCGACATATCGCCGGCTCCTGCCACCACTGGTGGTCCGCCCGCTCTCCAGATCAAAACAAGCAGAGCAGCTGGAGGTCTCGGAGATCAAGTTACCGATTACAAATGACACCTCGAACTACTTGTGGTCACCTGACCTTCGCTCTCTTCTCGTGAAACGACGTAGTTTTACACAATAGAACGTAAAGAGATCGAATTTCCCGCACGAGTTATCCTCATTTAGTCTCGTAGGCGCGCACATGAACGGCTCGATTCTTCTTGAAATCGCAAAGTCTGAACGTCAGCACCACATCCATCGGACGTAAATAGAAACCGTCTATAAAAAGCTCAGTCCAAACATAGTAGGACGTGCTGGATTTTGTTGTCTGCAAGAACCCAATAACCTTCTTGGTCAGGTGTCTCAGACGGAGGCTGAACTAAACTCCATGAAAAGTTCTTTCTGTTGGCCGGTCGTCAAATCTTGAATCACGTGGTACAAACGTTCGCTCCGGATAGGTTTTCCTGTTCATCGGCAGGAAATCGAAGTCATACCTACAGTCTACCGACTCGCTCACGCTTCAAAGGAGCTACCAGAAATCCGAACCGGATTTATGACATTGTGACGCATCCTCAGGTTTCAGGGATGGTTTTCGTAAAATCGCAAAGTTCGTTGCGCGCGACGGCACTTCTGGGTAATGGAAGCCCGGGAACTCTGGACACACAGACACTCTGACCAGTTCGGACCCCCCGACGATCTTCCCAAGACTCACTACGGACTAGAGCAAGTCTGCGATGTCTTACGTGACCGTATTATCATACTCACTTCTGGTGGCACATCCTCTTCATCTCGGTAGGGCCGATACTGCGCGGACATAGTTCAAGAAATTTCACAGAAGAGGTTTCGGGCCACTGATTACGAGCTGTAGCAGAACATGCGACTGGCGCGATCTGGAATAGAATATCTATATCGAATCTATCGGTGGAGAAACAACTCCTGAATTCTTGAAGCCGGAATCGGAGAACCCAATAAAGGTTGCAACTCTTGAATACTTCAAAATTTCGGATCCATGAACTTCACGGGCGCGCCCTCTCGCCACGGCAAACTTGATCTGAGCAACCAATGACGGTTCGAAATTCACGACTAGATTCAAAAATGACTTTTACTCTTCATCGCTCAGGATATCGTTGGGATCCCCGACCCCGGCTCACATGTCATTCTTAGGAGACGAAAGAGCGACAACCCCTCAAATGTCAAAGCTCGACAAAAATGCCGAACACGGTGTTCGGAACACCGCCCCAGCTAGAAGAGCAGGTGAAAGCCGATTCGTTTGACGTTGACGTCAATCCTCCCTCGTACCTTTACAGGAATGTGAGACAGAGTACGTTATGTCAAAACACTTTGAACGCGCACTTTTCAACGTTCACCAGATGTCGTTCACTACGTGCCGCGGAAATTCGCGTGCGATCGTTATGACGTGCCGATGACTTTTCGCCTCTTCTGCACAGACACCGAGCCGATGTTTGTGTGTTGTTGCTTGTGGTGCGGTGGTGTCTTCGACAGCAACTCTCGACCAATACCAACGCAGCGGCGGCAACAACAGCGACGACGACAACACACCACAACACTGTTTCATTCAGGTGGTAAAAGACAACCCGTTCAACACTTCGGTTGCCAAGCAGAATTCTGCAACAGCGATGTTCTCCATGTGAACCTACGACGGGCTGGAATTCGATTCCAAGTTCAGGGACGGATGTCGATGTGGCTCGGTTACCTTCTCGGCAATCGCGGTCCGGAACTGTGGAACAATGCCGGCGGAAACCTTACCGAAGAAGAGAACTTGTGTAAGGCTGGTCTTGACAGCCCCGGCTGAGTGGCGGGAAAATTCAAAAAACTGTCAAGGACGACGCTGTCTGTTTACAATACCATGTCACTCATTCACCACTACCGAGATGTCATTTGCAACTCATTCGACCTTGTAACTTTGACATGTTCAGAGTCTTCGGGCGATTGTCTGTGGGAGCGGAGACCGGCGAACACGTGTGCGCCGGTTCCTCCTGGAGGGCGGGAGGGGAAGAAGGGGATCGAAAGGATAAAGGAACAGCTATTCGTTTGAGGGAAAGAACTCACGGTAATCCACGCTGACAGCCATCATAGTACATACAACGTGGAGATAGAGATGGCGATAGTTTACTTAGTGACTCTACTCGATCGATCTGAATCCCGGAGGCCGCGTGTCAAGATTTGGCGCCCTTACATTCGCCCTCCCAGCCCCACGACCTCACGGGGAGGTGCAGGGGGCGGTGAACCCTGGGTGCTGGATTTTTGTACTTCCGGAGAATTTTCCGCATTGGATGCACAGTGTCAGCAGAGCATATAACTCAAGCCGGCATTTCCAAAGGTCTCATCATGACACACTTCACAAAATTCGCGTACTAAAGCGCTATATATCCGAAGCGGTCTCAATTGTGAGCCACCTGATTTGGCGATTCCGTCGACAAAATCAAACGTTCCGAGCTTCCGACCTTACCACGAGGGTCTTCGATTGCACTGGAACCTCTGAGATTGCCGAACGGCGTTCGCGAATAACCGCAAGATCGCATCCCGGATTTATCGGTCAGGATCCTCGGGGTGACAAACAGCTCTCCCATATCCCTATGACATCAATACTCTTACTCAATCAATCAGGTTTATTCAGCTTAGGTATAGCTAGAGAGTTAAAAGGAGCTACTTAGCTCCATCAGCACTTCGATTTTTTCTTTGAGCACATAAATTTCGAGAAACTCGCATTCCAGAATGTGATATCTGCCTATGTACAATTTTCCGCAATGTTTACAAACACAATCGTCAGGGTCGAAGCAGTTCCCTCTCAGGCACATAAGGTGGTGGAAACCGTGCCATGTAGTCCTGCAGATGATTCCCCGGTTCTTCTTTCCCGGATCAATACTCTTACGGAGTACCATTCCCGCGGGTTTCCATTCGCGTTGGGGGAAAATGGAGTTTCTATGTGGGTATCCCCGAATCCGAACATCTCGGTTCTCCCAGCACATAAAATAACCCGAAGTTTTCCACCGCAAATTCGCCATCGTCCCTCGCGGGAACGGCAGTCCACGTTCCGGAGCGAGTTGCTCAGACGATTCCTTTTGATGAGCACTGCCGGCCGCACCGTATCTTCGGAACGTACCTATCGTTTGAATCGTAGAGCTGGCTTCAGAATTCAGACCTCTTGAATTCCGGAATTTACCGGAGCCACCGCCTCTTTTTTTCCGAACGGTCAGCAAAAATCACTAACGTCATGCAGACATCCACGAATTCCAGCTCAGCGACTCCCGAGTGCCCTGTTTCTCGAAAGCGACTTCACACACAGGTCGTTTAGGCGTCCCCCATTCGCATTATGGACCTGATATGGCCGTAAGAGCCAGGAGACAGCTGATCGGGTTGATTGGATTGTGTACCCGCGTTAGGCAAGGATCACTGACATCATCAGTTTGACGTTCCTGTGCGCAGAATCGAACTCTAGGTTTTTTCCCCGTTTTTTTTAAACAATGTTCTCCTGTTGCCGGTTGCCGCGTTTTCGGGTTCAACTTGAATCTTATCCTCCCCACACGTACTCTTCTTGAAACTGGAAAGCCGTCTTCCTGTTCTTTCTCCCGCATCAATTTCATGTCTAATCGCAGTGGCTCAAGCGTGTGCGAGGGTGTTGATTACATGAGACTGAGCACAACAGGGAGCGGATGGATTTTCGAATCATTCGTTGATTCGATTCCAGAATCGATTGCTAGCAGCGCTGCGGGAACCGTGAGGACATTGTTCGAAGAAATGGAGGGTCAGCCGATATCTTTGTAGGCATACTGTGGAGCCACCATGGGATCGTCGTCGCCGTGTTTTCAGTGAGAGGAAATTGAGTGTGTCGCGCAGGATTCCAACTTCGAGGCAAGTCTTAATCCATCTCGGCTCGATAGGAGTATAGTACGTGAGTTGGCATCAGCAGTGAATCCGGATGAGGAAACGACGAACCGAGGAATCCAGAATCCAAGTTGAAATTGCATGGAAAACACCAAAGCCTAGCAAATCGTGTGGAATCGTAGCCGCTCGCATGTCATGTATGTACATATGATTTTCAAGAATCACTCACATCGGCCGGGCACGAATGGATGATCATGAACTGATAGGGGGCCTAAGAGAGGTGGAGTCATAGCTCCCACCTCGTTCCTCACGTGAGGATGAGTGTCGAGGTGCCGGATAGTTGAATTCGTTCCTCAAACGTTTTGCCTTGCTGTCTTCTCTGACTTGAAGGCAGCCCGAGACTCTATCATGCCCGATGATACCGTGGAATGCGATGAAACCCCAAAGGAGAATAACCTAGGATCCTCTTGTCAAGACCCTTCTTTGGGATGACTGTGGTCAGTGTGACTGTGTTCATGACGCTGTCAGGCTGTGTTAACAAACTCGGCTTTTGTATAGAGGTAGGCGGAATGTTCCGAGAGACCAGCTCCGTTGGGAATCGGAAGACCCTATCCATTCCGGTGTTTTCTTCTCGGGCTATTCATGACGCTACAGCGTTCGTCGTTTTGAGCTGTCGTTCTCTATGAGGCGCGAGTTGAATTCCCAAGTTCACAATTTATGCTTTGTGATACTCGTAGTTGGAAAAGATTGGTATCGAGACGGAAGGCTCTGTGTTTCGACTCGAGACGCTCCGCAGAAGACGGGACGACTGATACGCGTTTCCGGTCATGAAGTGAGCTCCCTTCTGCTCCGACTAATGTTTAGTTGCCTTTGCTTTCACCACAGAACTCGTCAACGAGTGAGAGAGCCATCATGAAGATTTATCTCAAACAATTGGTTTCGATTGCGACATCGAAGAACCCAGCAGACCGGCAGGGATGGCTGCTGAAACGGGGGGAAGTGAACAAAAACTTCCAGAAAAGGTTCGTATGAGATTATGAATAGTGAGATTGATCTCAAGTCGATTCCCGCGGCAAGACGTCTTTGCTTCGCGTGGAGACAGTTGTTAGGGTCGATTCTTGAAAGTCGACACCGAACACTTTCCTGTTTTCCTCGGACGGAACGAAGATGCTGCTGGGTCAACAAGTGTCGACTCACGCTTCATGACTCATCAAAGACATAAGAACCTTGTCGAGTTCACATGAGCGTACACACTTTTCGGTGCTTGAGATTATGATCAGAATCACGGATCGAGCACCTCAATCCATGGCCATGCGACGATTTGTGGGGCCGGATGGAGATGATGGAAATATTTAACATTCGTATCCCCTACCTACCAGGTGGTTCGTTTTACGGGGGAATATGTTGTTCTACTTCGAGAAACCAGACAAAGAACCAGTTGGGCTCATTGTGCTTGAAGGATGCAGCATCGAATTGGCGGAGTGTTCGGAAACAGAGAGGTATCGTGCCCAGATCAGTCTTGAAACAATTATTCGCTATATACCTCTCAGTATCGTACGGTATCTTCCCCTGACGGAGACGGTGAGCCAACTTTCTGTTCTAGGTTCGCGTTCCTCATCATCTTCCATGGGCCAGGTGCTAGGACCTATACTATGGCGGCCAACTCGCAGGTTTGTATGCGCTGCCGATGCGACTCTATCATTCAACAGAAAGGGGGTCCCCCTTCTTCAAAGATTTGAGAACCCTTATCAATGGTCACCAGGAGGCTCAACTAATTGGAAATTTTCAGGATGATATGGAGGGCTGGATGAAAGCGTTGTCTTGTGCGAACTACGACTTCCTACGTAACACCGTAGCCGAACTGCAAAGGTACTTCCTTAATGACGATCCTCGTAGGCTCTTCCTGCCTCGATTTCATTCCCTCGAAGTATCCCTAACAAATCGAGGCATCTCACAGGCAAATCGATGAGATTCGCTCCACTACGCAGTCAAATGCGCACAAGGGGAAAACCTCTTCGTTGTCCTTGAGTCCGGCTGGGTCACCACCACCGCAGGTAGAATACAGATCCCCATAACGCTCCCATGCTGTATCGCATACATAACTGTTTCACCCCGAATCGGAAATGACGCTCAGAACCCACTCTGTACGCTTCAATACCGTGAATCGATCGTTGCTTCGCAGGCACCGCCTCGTAAGAAGTCATCGCCGCCCAGACAACCGCCCACGGCGAGCTTGGAATTCAACCCTTTTAATTATTCTTCGACAACGGCAGCTCAACAAGCGACGAGAGTGCCGACCACGTTCGATGAACTGCACTCTAGATACGCTTCGAAGATTCAAGAGGTTCGTTCGGATGACCTGCTATTTCTGAAACGTTTTCTCCCGCCCCTTCTAGCCATGCCCCATCTCCCGTGTTCCATACATGCCCAGCTGAAATTTAAATCTCTTTAGGTGTTCAACAAACAGAAACTCATTCCACAATGCCCCGGCCAGCTCATCGATTTGTAACGAGAAGCCGCCGCGTGGAAACCGCGTAGCCGTAGGAATCGCTCTGCACAATCCGTGGATCGAATTGTTCTAATTAACGCTGCTCACCAAGCCACTGTTAAATATGTTTGGGCGCTTGTTATAAGCGCCGAGATCTTGATTTCCGATTAAGCTGGGTGGATCGGCAGATTGCGATGAAGGGAATCGGAAATTCCCAGAAAAATACGCGAAGGTCGGGTAGTCCGGATCCCGAACTGAGCCACGAATTAGCTACACACATGCAGCGTAATTTTCTGTAGGACGACAATGGTTAAACCCTGCATATCGATATGACATCCGAGCATATGACTAGTTAGAGAATAGAAAATTACCACCGATTCCACTCGCGCGGAGCATTCCGGTTTTTTAAACCCATGGATATTCAGAGTTCCTTCGCTGTGTAATCTGCTAGCCCACGAACTATTGAGGAGCTTTTCCAGGTGATTTTAAGATCCAACCTTACCAGGACCTCCAAGAATCCAGTGACTGCGGATGACACTCGCGAACCCAGAACGAATTGACCCTATACTTTACCAGCGTTGGAGAAATGCTTTCCGGACGAGACCACTGATGTGGTGATCAGAGACGGGAACTCTAGAGATCGCGATATATTCATTATCTCACGAAAAATAGCAAACTAGAGAAACATTGTAAAAGGCAACATTCTTCCAAGTGTTGATCGCAGTCTCGAGGTCCGATCCACTCGGGGAATCCCATCCAATTTGTATGAATACTTATTATTGCGAAATCGACGACGAGAACATGAGTCAGCCATGGATTTTCACTTGCGATGGAATCTCGCACGCCTCGAATCATGCCCAACATTGTTTGAGCCTGTTTGGGCTGTTTCTTATCCAATATACTAGGTTCGGGCCTATAATCATAGCAACTCCACGTTGAAAACGCGTGACTGCCTGAGTGTGATGTCTGTATATTTGATTCTAGTCTTCTCGGGAAGGGACTTCATGAATAAACGAAGGTTATTTCCGAAAATATCATCCCGTGATGCTTCGTTGATTGACTGAAGAGACTAATTCGATCCATCTATCGAGCCCGATACCCACTACATAGTCAACATGTAAGAAGCATGGACACTAGGCTTTTTTTCCGAAATCGCGAATTCCCTAGTGCTGAAATCGTGTGGACAGTAGTCGGTATCAAGCAGAAATAAAATGACCTGCGTCGGACAACATCTTCAGTCTGCGCATTTGAGTCAAAGTTTCAAGAATTTACGTGAAAAAGTAGCAATGTTTGTCATTTTTTCTCAGGTTTTCTGCTGCGCCAGTGACAGCCTGCGGCTCGTGCAGACATCCTACCATCTTTTTGCAGCCTTTCTGGGGTTGCAATGCTTCAGCGGATGTCTGGGACGTTGTGGGAAAATTTCCGATTTCTCGACATTTCTCTATGAAACACCAAAATTTTGAGTGGAATGCGCAGACTGAAGATGTGGTGCCACGGAGTGCAGTTTTTTTTTTGAGCAATCACGCTCACCAGCCACACGATTTTAGCACTAGGGAATCCTCGATTTCGGAAAAAAAGTTTTTTCGATCCACCCTAATGGACACTGCTTAACCCTTCCTTCTTCCCGCCGGAAAACTTGCCACCCCAATCCGGAAGCATCGCCGGCCGATATTCGATTCTCCACTCCGATGTTTCACCGGAGTTGACGTCACGCAAGAAATCATGATTTCATGACAAGGTGCGAAGGAGACCGAGGTTATCTGATATACGTGTCGGGTCGCAAACAGTCGGTGCTCTTATCCCCCAAGATCAGCAATAAAGAATTGCATCCATCCGTTGAGGGGCTACAGCTCCTCGCTGCCACTTCGCGGCGACATTCAGTTATTCCATCATCGTCATTCTGTGAGTTTGATTGCGAGTCTCGCAGCTTCTTCCCTTCGACCCTCGTATGACCAGGAGCATTCTCATCTCATGAACTTCTTCCTCTTTGCGAGGCGCCCTCTGGTGGAAAAGGAGCTATGTACTTGGGAATCACTAAAACTCCGCAGTGTAAGTGCCATCAAGGTTTTATAGATCCCGGCCATCCTGCCACAAACATCCCTGGGAACTTTAGTGACTTCACATTTCGGCATATCATACATCTTACAGGTGATACACAAGGAAAACCGACTGAGGCCTCACGAGAGGAATCCAGCGGTTAGAGTGAGCCCTTCGCATTCTTTTCCACCGTACACACAACTGTGAGGACAGGTATATCGAATTACCCGCCAGAGTCCCTCGACGAATCTAGTGTTCGTCTCGATGGGACCCTTGAACCAGATATGCTTTTGCCGCCGTGCTCCCTTAGCGCCAAAACCGAAGCCGGCACCGCCGTCTGTAGATATCGACATGGTGGCGATCGTTGGGGTTGGAATTTGCCGCGTTTCAAAAACCGTTCGATCTCGCTGCTTATTCACGTTCCAGCTGTGTTGATAAACTTCTTTCAAAGTTCGTCTGAATCCAACTTGTTGTTGCGCATCTCACCAGCAGAGAGGCACGGTTGCCGTGAGAACACATCCTGCGAAAGCGAAGAGGCGAAAAGGAATCATCGCATGAGAATCAAGGTAGCCGTACCGAGGTTCCCCCATCCATTCAGTATCTCAACTCATGATAGAATCGGATGCTCCGATTCAACGCCCATTCGAAAACGGAACCTTGATCTCTGTCGAAGTCAAGCCAGCGAGTGTCCACGATGGTCGACCAATGGAGGACAGAGGCTCGTATCGACCAGCAGGAGTACTTCGAGCAAGAGGGTTATTGGCCATGGTTCCGCATCGAGCCCGGAGATTGGCACACGCTCGTGATGAAAGTTGGACGTAAGCTTTTCGGCCCTCCTCTACAGCCGAGATCTGAGAGGAATTCGCAAACCGGTTACTCAAACGAGGAGCTCCAACTCATCGAAGCAATCTGTGAGCAGTTGAAGAAACAATTAAGATTCGAGGTTGAGGGCATTCTGTACGCCTGCATCTTCGTTCACGTACACGTCGGTGAGGACACCGTCAGGTTGCCGATTTTCAAGGCGAGAGCGGAGAGTTCCAATACCATCATATTCGTCGATACCCACAGCAGAAGGTACGTGAGTTGGGAAGACTGGCAAAACAACGAGAAACTCCCGGCGGGCAGCTATTGTGCTCCTTTGGACGGATTCTACGAGGCTGATGACCATGGAAACGTCAAGCTTACATTCGAAAATTCGAGGGCATCCGATGCTTCCTCGGTAGCAGCAAGCCTCCTCAAAGCTGTCTTCACCGCGACCGATGTTGGTGGCTTGGTGTTGCCAAGCATTTTCCCTAAGAGTGCGTCATTTTTCCGAGCCGCTTCCCTCGCTGCTCGCGGTTTTGACATTGGAGAGAGCTCCCATGAACTCTACGATCGTGCGACACACGGCCAGCGTATCGGACTCGGAGACAGAGAAGCTCGAAAGCGCTGGCTGACTCTTCTTGGGAGCACTCTAGGACCAGCCGCAGAAATCGTGCACAACAGGCTTCAAACCTCGATAAACGCCTCGCAGGCGGCAGGAAAGACCGTGGATCCGTTGGTTCAGAGGGCAGCAGCCTCAGCAAAATACGCTGGCGCTTTCATCACCACTGTCAGAGCCGCCGAAATATTTTATGATGTTGTTGAACAAGTCCGAAAGAAGAGGAAGTTGTCCAATTGGAAGGTAATGGATGAGATGAATCATTCCTAAAAGAAGGGAGAGGAATACATTTGTCATTTTAAATGAAGAGGGCGAAATAAAGCGGATACCACTCGGATCATCCCTCTTTAGCAAAAGAGTGACATCGATCCACATCATATCAGGTGCTTTTAGTTGAAAGTCATAGGCGGCAATACGGATGAGAAACCCCACATCAATCTCGCTCGGGTCGTCTCCTCCACCAGAGACGCAGAAGCCCGTGGGCGCCGGAGACGTTTGCTATCCTGAATGCCTGGAAGAGCTGGAGGATACTGAATTAGGCTGGACAGAAGTGTTGGGATTTTGACTGAGCAATGCCGTCATGAACGAAGAGAGGGATCTTTTGATAGATAGCTGTGTGAACGCAGTGAATTTCTGTCTCAATGCTACAATTTTCCAAACAAAATCTCCCATCGAGAGTCGAGTGCATTCCCTGCCTGAGATTACTCAGGTCAGAATTTTGAAGAGTCGCAATCCCATGAGCATGCTTTCATATCATTCATGAATAGTGGCTTCGAATATCGCGTGGTAAGAATAACATTTCGAGAAAAACCAGCATAGATACAGTAACAGCATTCTCGGAGAAGAATTGCGAGCAAGCTCCTCCTTATGAAATACGCTTTCCCAGCCCCGTTCTTGAAATCGACTCTTTTTCTCAGCCTGAAAGCAGGAATGTGGTGAGCTGAGCTGGAGACCGTTCGGAAACTCGAGCGGAGGAAACGCAATCCGCGCGGGACACTCTATGTTTTTCGTGTTCAAGAGAATCACGTTTTCTATGATCTTTCCAGCGAATCATTTTTGAAACCGAGGGGCATGTCGAGCTCTCGTGGATCCTCCAATCTGCCTGTCGTTTGGCAGGAATCTGATTTCGCTCCAGTCTCGAATCGGAGAGCTGAGACACGAGATTGCTCGCGTCTTCCGACGAATTGCTGCGGTACTCGGGAGGTGAAAATTGCACATGTGCTGCATCCCTCTTCTGTGCAGCCCTTTCCTCTCCTGGAGAAAAATCCCGGATACATACGCGCCTGATTAGATGGACGATATAGTTTTCGCTTTGGTGACGAAAGCGTCTGGAAGAGACTTTTGGCATGTTCGGCGCAAAGAGGAAGCGCATGGTACGAGATTGCGGCATCTGATTATTTTGGCCTCGCTCCGGCGGCCCTCGTTTTCGAGAGCTTAACCCAACTCATCGACTCCCCCCACCCCTTCCCCCCCGATCAGTTTAACGCCTTACCATCCAAAGGGTAAATCATTCAGCTTTGGAATTGCCGCGACCGAAAAACTGAAGGGGAAAAGAGATGTTCGTCTTGGCGTTGAGCTACCGTGCGTTCCCGGTTCTTTTTCATGCAATTTACGGTGGATAGTTCGTCGACTCATCTCGTCAGAGGGATCCCTGTCGAAATCTGAGACCCAGAAGCAGAGCTCAGTGAGACTATCTGATTCCAACTCTCCATCGACAAGCCACGCGCTGTGCCCTGTACCAGTTGTAGCAGTCAATGAGTTGCAGGGATCCTCTGCTCGTCTCAGCCGAGGGGACCATGTTTGGGTTGCGGTTTCGGCAATGGGTCATTAGTGGGCACCGGGATTTTGTCGCGGAATTTGCGACCGCGACAAAATCCGCGATTTTTCTGGTCCCCTCCTTCTTGCCGCGAATCATCTTCCTCTGAATTAGTGAAGATGGAACTCAGTGCTTCAGCATTTTTAGTGCGCAGACCAAGGAGAGAATTTCAGTGCGGAACGGCCCTAGCTCTCTTTGGGCTGCGTACTCGTTACATCGCGCGCACCTCACTCAGAACACAATCAATGTTCACATCGTTCCCTCGTTAATCATATCAGCTCATGCCTTTGTCTGTGGCGGCATGCCGATCGTTCGGATAACTTGACTCAAAATGAGTGACCCGAAACCTGGTCAGAAAATATCCAAACACTTCGGTTCGAGGTTCGAGCCAAACGATTCGCATAAGGTAGCATCCACTCCCCAGGAGAAAAACTTCTCTGCAGCACATGCAGCATCGTTGTGGATCATTCGAGGAGAGACATGTAGTATAGAGATTTATTCATGTTGTTGCAGATTCATCCGTGTATCGGCGGATTCAGGGAACAAACCGTGGCGTCCGCAACTTCGCCGCGAATTGTTCCACGGAATTCCGCGACCAAATCCCAGCCCTAGTCATGAGAGATTTTGGGCGCTGAAGGAGCCGGCTCCGCTCTCTTCATAGATCAGAGGAGTTATTCTCTGTGAGGAACGTGACATTGCAATTTTGGTGAGGAGGGGCCACCATCGCAGAAGTTAAGCCCAGCCGAAGGCGAGCCGAGAGCGGAAAGCCTGGAGCCGGAAGACTTCATTGAAGATTCCGTGATATCGAACCTGGCCGGAGCCTGTGTCGGGGACGTTTGGAAGCTCGTCGCTGCAGACGAAAAGGGCTCGTGGAAGACTCCTATCGTTTCAACGAGCCCTGGAAAGAGACCGATCCATCGGAAACTCCACATGGGGGGAGGGGGGCAGGCAAGGGCGTATCCAGGGGGGCCAAGGGGGCCAATGCCCCCCCCCCCCCCCCCCAAAAAAATCAGTTTTATACTATCTCGGAAGGGTTTCCAAGGTAGAAAGGGTAGACTTGGTGAACGTTCATGAGTATTCGCCTTTTTTTTCGAGTTTGGCCCCCCCCCCGAGACTCCGACTCCCTCATTGCAGGCAATCGAGCTCCGTTCAAAGCAAAGATGGACCACTTTTTGACTGGCGGACAAATCCGGACCTAATATTCGCGAAACGAGCCCAACTCCTCATTCCCTATTTCTTAATCGACAAGAATGGAACCGCGCCACGAGGCCGGTTAGCACACCGCGTATTTTACGTGGTCACCTCCTAAGGTCAGGCTTATTCTTGCATGGGGTATGGAGATCACTCCGAATGTTGCGCAGTCGTTTGAGCCTTTTATTCCCTAGCTTCATATTCAGGGTCTAGTTATGAATCGCAGAAGAACGGTCACGTTGGAAAAAAAATCCGATCCCTGGGAATACTCCAGAATTTTCGGAAACCAATGGCAACTCTCAATCATCGGTCGCCAACCCCTGGTTCAGAGGGTACCGCGGAGATTCGGCTCTCGATCACCACTGATTTTCGCGTTCCCTTCAGAATGTTTCTCATCCGAACCCGGAAGGTCTGGCTCAAGCTGATCGAGGCAATCCGACTGTAGATAGCTCTATCAGAGTTCCACAGCAAGTCGTCGACTTAATGGACTTCAGTATTTGTTCTGTAACCTTGTATATAGACTCTCATGAAGCCTGATACTTATTATTACAGCACTAGTTGAGATCTTTCTTTGTTCTGCGAATATGGATCCGGAGTTGCTGAAGATTGCTCATCATACTCCCCCTGTCCTGAAGGAACTGGGAGCTCCCCGTTTGCCAGATCTCATGTCCATGAAGATGATGGACCATCTTAGGTGTCCCGCAGTACCCAGAGATCATCATCATCATCTGCTCTGCCATGTTTTACGATTGGAAACATTTCTACCATAGTGAGATGCCTTTGCCATCGAAACGGAACCCATGAATAGCCCCTCAACGTCCCCTGTTCCTTTCGAGCGGTATACTTCGCATGCTTGCTTTCGTTCCGGAAGAACGCCGCTCCCCCGTTCCAAGAATTCCGTCCCCGAACTCTGGCCTCCATTCATCTTCTTCGGGGTCACCATGGGGAGCCCGCAGTTCTGTTCATCGATACTCTGAGCTAATTTTTTTCTTTGTTCTCAGAGAACGCCTCCCGTCCACTCAAGCCATGATCAGCTCTAGGTTCTAGTTCCAATCGGAATGAGTTTTCGATGCGCTAGCCGCTGCGTCAGTTTGGCGCTATTTCTCTGACAAGGACAAAATCCCTAGTCTAGGGAGAACCCGCCAGCCTCCTTTTTTCCTAAACCCGTCGACATGCGCTTCCAGAGCTGCAAAACAGGATCTCTATCCGGAAGAGCGAGCGATTATAGGTCATTGTGAAGTTCGAATAACTGGCGGAATCAGACTCCGGAACCGCCATTTTATTTATTTCCAATAATTCCAATGCCCGCCGATTTGGCGGAAGTTTGGCGGTGACACTCCCCGAACCTCTCGCAGAATCCGGGCAGAATCTCGAACTTATTGGGGACTTCCGCAGATTTCGAGGCCCGCGGGTCGAAAGCAGAGTCGATCATTCATTTCGAGATCACGGGAAATACTCCCAAAACACGGAGACACTCGAGTTTCGATCAGAGGTCAACCCGCCATTCTCTGCCAGAATCCGCCATACGAGACAGTGTGTGTGTGTGTGTTTCGAGACGGCATTTCGCTGCTGGCAACCTGAAAACATCATGGCGGACTGTTGTGTGTTTCTTCTTCTCTTCTCCTACGACCACTAGTGAAGTCGGTGATAATTTTGGCGGCGTTTGCCCCAAAAACTCTCTTCACGTCAGCATTCGAGGCCAGTGGACAACTGAGATTGGAAGTGCGTTCGAAATGAACTGATTGTGCGGCGGAGGGTCAGATACGCCGGGCACCGTAAGCAAACAGATCTATCAACATTTCCAGAGCGCCTCTGACAGGTGAGTAAAAAAAGAGACGTTCTTGAGGAGATGCGTGAAGTTTCCGTGCAACTGCGGTCCCCGGGCAGGCTGGAGGGCGAAGCCTGCATCGGACTCGATTCCGATCGTTTGTTTCGCCAGACCTTCAGAAGTGCGATGGAGTCCGCGATGGCGCCCATTTGAATACTTGCGTGCATCTCGGGCTCCAGAACCGTTTGCATCTAGTCCCGACGGGTCGGAGGATGGTCCCTGGGAACTCCATCGCCGCTAGAGGCGAGTCATGGTAACTTTCACGGGGAACGCAGATTGCGCGGCAAATCAGCTTTGCGGCGCTGTTCCAGCCTCCGGGACTCGCTCCGCCAGTCTCTAAAACGAATAAGCAAGCTCCAAGTCCACCTTTGAATCGTTGCAATTAGTCGGTGGCGCTTTTACATTCGGTTGAATCACCCGGGGACTCAGAACCGTTCCGGTCAAGAACCGTTAGTTCAGAAGTTTCGGTCGACGTTTCGTGTGCCTCTAGGAGAAACTAAAGACATGGCTGTGTTCCATACGTTCCCCATATGCGATGGATCCCTTCATTGGCTTGTCTTTGTTCCGGAGAGTTCGTTTCTGGCTTTGTAACCTGTTCGCAGATGTGGAAGATCTGCAATAGTTTCCTCAAGTTTCGCGCGCATCGATAACCATCGGCTGCTGCGTGTTCTAACCAAAAATCTTTACATTGTGCTTCTCGTTGCAGGCGCTGCGGAACTCCGAATCGGCGAATATTTATGATGTAGTGTACTCCCTGAGAAAGTAAGAACCCGTTCACAAGGAAGAGGAAACGCTACGTCGCATGTCTGTTCCCATCAAGCATTGTTTCTTCTATTCCCCTACATACACCTCTGAACTTGCCGAATCTACATTTAGCTCGAACATGAACACAACGAACAAAGCTGAAATTCGATCAATATTCCATATCCATGATGCTGAGATTTCCCAATGTGCGAGGCCGAACACACTCTTCAAAACCGGAGACGGAATGAAACGCGCAAACCATGAACCCCCGCAGTAGACGAAGAGCTGAGTCTCTTGCACTCCGATTCTCCTGGATTTCATGATCCTGAATTTCTTCCGTGTATACTGTCACTTCGAGCCGATGCTCATTCCGAACGTTGAGCATTACACACCAATCCATCCTCATTCTAGCTTTTCTCCTTGATGCGGTGCCCGTGATCAGACTGATATGAGCATGGTAAAGGAAAGGGAGAAATGAGTCCAGTTGAAACGATGTCCTGACAGCATCCGGGTTTCTAGGCGACATCTACAAGAACTGCGATCGTGATGACGGAACGGCGTAGCTTCTTCGCCGATGGCGGAGGTGGCCTTAAAGATGCTACATCCACTGGACCTTTCGAGGCAGCTTTGGTTGGACCACCCGTCCAAGGGGGCGAGGAAGCGTCTCAAGAAATCGACGAGATGCTTTCTGGAGTTTCGGCGACCACGCTCGAGAATCTCCACGATTTAGATTCTCTGGTAAGCACCGGCGGCTTAATGTTCGCCTACAACAAACCCTGACTTTAAAAGCTCCGAGAAGACCGGTCGGCAGTAGTTCAACAAAACCTCCTCGTTTTCCGCAGGAGATCGACCAGCAGGTGTTGGATCAACAGGATTTGGATCAGCAAGAACTTGATCAACAAGTATTGGATCAGCAGGTCCTGGACCAACAGCTCTTTGGTCAAGAGGATCCGAGCTCGGCTCCCGAGTTCCACGGCACACCCTTGCAGGTTGGTTCGTTAGCGACCCCGGAAACCAAACAAGCGTAACACGCTGAATCCCGAATCTGAAATCCTGGTAATCATGCTGTACGTAAACTTTCCAGATCATACATACCGAGCACAGTTATGCGATACCGGTGAATCGTCAATCGAGTCCAGCGGCATCGCCTGACGGCTCGAGGCCGAGAACAGTGCCGAAGAGAACCAAAAGAGTTTCAGAACGCTCGGAACCCGCCGCAGCAAAACCGGTTAGTCCGCCGAAGAGGGCACGCGTGGTCCGCGAAACACCCACCGTGATGCTCGGCAAGGACTGCGTTCCGAAAGACGACGCTGTCAAGGAGGAGGTCAAAGAAGTAGTCACGCTCGAGAGCGCTTTGACGCCCCAACAGCTCGATGTAGTCAACGCGGCCGTAGCGCGTTTGTCGTCTAGTGGGGAGTTGACGGATTTCAAAAGAGCCGATCTGGAAGCGCCTCTGGAAGTTCCACCCGTTGTCGCCGTGACCCCAGCGGCCGCGTCCAAGGAAACACTTGTAGAGTCAACGTCGAGAGCGAGACCGTCTCGGAAGTCAAAGGAAAAGTTCCAGCGGAATCTCGAACGCAAAAGACAAATGGGCAAGAACATTGAGGACTACGTAAGCGATGAGAGTGAGGAAGAAGCTCCGGTCACGAAGAAGAAACCGCCAGTTAACACACCTCAACAGCCTCAGCCCTCAACCAAATCACCCACCAAAGCGAACTCAAATATACAAGCGAACGCCACCGCTGCCAATCCGTCCGCTGCCAACAAGAGGAGGAACCAATCATCGAACTCGCATCCCGGGAAACGCGACAGACTCGATGTCGTTGATACCCCATTGGATTCTTCCGATGGTGACCACCTGGATGACGGCCCCGACGACGAAGAATGGAATTCAGACAACGATCCAGAGAAACCTTGGTGAGTTTCCTCCGCTTCAACGGTGCGAATGTTACGTTCATCGCAAAGAGGATCGTATACGAGTGTTAGAGGACGCATCTCAATCACTCGATTTTTCCAGGTGTATATGTCGGAAACCGCATAACAACCAGTTCATGATCGCGTGCGACTCGTGCGAAAACTGGTTCCATGGAAAATGCGTTGGCGTTTCGAAAGCCGAAGGCGCTCGGATGGAGAAAGCCAAATCGGATTGGTATTGCAACAACTGCAAGTGAGTACTCACTGCGCGCTGAAAGTTTTGCACGAACCTTTGTTCAGCTCATTCCGGAGTCTTTCGAGATAACGCCCGTGACCTCAACGGTCTGCGCCTGATTTGCGCTTGCTAAGTTGTTGCTTTCTCCGCTCAGGCCCAAGAAAAATGGTGTCGCCGCCCCGCCACCTCTGCCCACTGCCCGAACTAACCTCAGTGTACCACTGATTGACTCTGTGTCTCCAAATATGCCGGCAGTCATGGTCGGAAATTACACAGTACTGGGCCAGTGCGCGCAGTGCAAGCAGGTGAGTCTTCTAGCATTTGGGTTGTCGAGGAGCTCGTAGGTTGCCGGGCGTTTCTTTCGCCCGTGCCGAGTCTCATTTTCGCTGGTGCTGATCTTCCACTTTATCTCTGTTCAGGTGGTCAGATCTGAAACTACGCATCGCTTCTGTAACAAGGAGTGCATCACCCGCCATGTTAACAAGTATCTGCCCGCCATCATGGAACGCGCTGAAAACGAAGGCCTCGAGGTAAGTTGGAGATCACTTCGAAGATTTGTTCAGGAGTCTTTATTTAGCATTGTGAGGACATGCAAAGGTGGAAAGGATTGAAATCGGAAATGGGTTTTCATCTCTATAAGATGAGCTTCTATAGATCCCCTTCGCTGTTGGCTGAAAAACAACTTCAACCCCTTATGATTCTAGGTGCGGGTCTCAATGGTAGAGATCTCAACCGGGAAGGCGATAAACTTGGTCAACGCAGCTGTGAATGGCACAATCGATTGGCTCTGTAAGAAACCAACTTTCCAAATCAACCCGAACCAAGCAAGCGCGATCCGACGACCAGTCCCGAAGCAGCCGATGGTCGGCGCTCTCCCACAGCCCAACAGAGATCTGGAGTCAAAGATGAAACCCAAGAGTCTGGAAATGCCCGCGAAAGTCTCTATCACCGGGAACGGTAGTCCGCATCTCACTCCTCCGCGCAAGATCCAAGAACCGCAGAAATCTCCAAAGGTAAGAGTCGTCGGAATTCCGATCGACGACCTCCACCTTCATATGTTATCTCTTCCCTCAATGAGTTCTCCTCTTCAGGTCGTTGCGAGGAAATCACCACCGAAACCACAGCCGGTCCGTAGGCGAAGTTCTGCCGCCATGGATAACAACGGGGTCCCGCCTCCAACTCCTGACGCCAAAGACCAGGTTGGTGCCAGTTTTTCAGCAGTATGCCTCCCTCGGCCCATCGAGCCGCGGCTCTGATTCTCTGCTCGGCGTTGAAGATGGAGCTCAGTCAGCGTCTTCTCAACTCCCGAGCCTACGAATCTCACATGCATCCCTGCGAGACGGTCAGAAACTTCCGGAATTGACAAAACCGTTACGCCGCTCTCTTGAATGGTAGACACAAAGCTGTAAAGGTCATTGAACCCGACCGCGGGAGCCATCCGGCCTCTCGGTTGGCACAGGCGGCGCTCGGTGGGCTCTGATGTGCCGTAGGTTTCCGGCGGGATTACCCGTGATTCTGGAAGAGTTTGGACATTTTCCGGATAAATTTCCGGGAGCATTGTTGAACATGGAAGTTCTTTCAGCGCGACGAATCCGGGATGCGTCAAACGGTGGTGAACGGTTTGTCTCGGAGCCTCAAAGACCGTTGCCAATCTGACCCATCTTTCGCTATGAAGGCAGACAAGGCAGATTCTATAGCCAAAGCAATCGAGAATGCCATGTGGTCAACTTGCGGAGGAGGCGGCAAAGCTTACAAGAGCAAGTGAGTCAACCGACCAACCAAGCGAATGGCGTGCAAAGTCCTGCGAGGTATTCATCCTTTGAATCGCATGTCACCGAGGACGATGCGGGCGCTAATCGGAGCCTAAACGATGGATTACAGGTTCCGCTCCCTAACCTTCAACATCAAGGATGCTAAAAACGATCTGTTGTGGCGGAATATCATCAGCGGAGAGGTCGGCCCGAGTCGGCTAGTCAAAATGACTGCAGACGAGTTGAGTATTGAAATGGCGCGCTTGAGGGAACGCGAACATCAGCATCACTTGGAGCTTTACAAGAAGGAAGCTGCGATGAATGTTACCGATAAGGTGAGTTTGGTTCCCATCACTCTCCCGAGATCGAACCTCATAAACGAGGGCAGAAATCGACGTATATGCAGTGGAAGTCAGCGCGCTCGTTCTCAAGAGGTCGTTTCGGTTCACAGGATACATTAAAACTGCTCGCTGATAAGCCACGTGAGAGAGGCAAGGGTGCTGAGTCTGGAAAAGATACTCGGGAAGTTTCGACTCCGTCGGAAAAGCAAAGGTCTACGCGCACTACCAGAAGTCATCCAAGCAGCAATTCTTCTCCTACAACTCCGTCGTCCTCTAGGAAAACACGCAAGGTCAGCCAACGGTTTGAGCCTCATGCCCGACGGTAGCGCGCCGATGATCAACTCGTTCGTAACTCAGACCGATCTCCACTTCCAGACGACGGCATCTTCGGAAGCTTCCGAACGAGTAAACGACATCGCGCTCGGTGGCGTTGACGCTGAGAAAGATGAAGGTCTCAACGAAGACAAGGCTCTTCCTAGGATCAACAAAGATCGACGAGACAAAGATAGAAGACAGTCCGCCGCCGAAAAGGATAAAGAGAAGAAATGCAACGATAAAGAGAAAAGACCGTCGTCGTCATCCGAAAAGAAAACGTCGGAAAGCAAGAACAAAGGAACTTCAGCTGCGGCCGATTTGCCCGAGAGGGAGAGAAAGTCGCTCCCGAGAGGAACCAGAGCCGGGGAGAAAAAAACGAACTCCGATAACGATGCCAAAGGGTCAGCTGACGGGGATCCCGACTCAAAACCTGTGGATTCTCGTTCGCTTGATAAAGCGCAGATGATCATCGATCGAGTAAGTCCATCGACACTTTTGTGTTGAGCCAGCGCTGGAATTCGAAGTGCGCGCCTCTTCCAGTGGCGAGTTGCCCGTCGCTCTAACCGCGACGATTGTGTGGTGGCGGGTTTTCCCGTCGTGCTTTTGCGAACAGCCCGCCTGAAGGAAGAGTGCCAATCCATCGTGGCAAAAAAGGAATCCCGATCAAAAGATTTCTCACCTCGTGCATAGTTTTAAATAATTTCGCTCACCTGAAGGTAAAAGCCATGAACCGAAGTAAATACGACGCGGAAATTGGACAACTTCTTGACAAGGAGGAAGCAACCGCTACTGCACCCAGCGAGTCATCAGCGTCTGAGCTCCCGAAAATCACTTGGACGGGTCTGATAAAAATGGAATCGTACAAGTTTGTTGCCACGATTCGCCACGGCGGAGGGGTCGTCAATAATTTTGAGGCAGATCTGCCAGACACCGTCGACATTTGCGGAAAAATCCATCCTGCTAGTGTCAGCGACTATCTGAGAAGGTTTGTGAAATTTCTCTTCTGAAATTGAGTGGTCGCAAGTCCATTCCAGCTTCCAAATCATTCCAAGGTGGCCCGTAGTCCGCGCGCTGAATGAGATTCCGTTTCCAGATTGAAGCACGCTAACAAAGACATTGTGGTCGTGAAAGTCGAAGCTCAGCCCGAACTTCCGGCCAACGCTGTAGAACTCAAAGGAATCTGTCGTCGGCTTAAGGAGCGAGGGCGCTTCGGAGTTGTTCAGGAATTGAAGCAAACCAGAGTCAAGGTAAATATACTCAAGTTCTGCCGAGCAGCAACGGGGTAGCGAAGCACGCGAGATCACCACCCTCACGACTCCAACTTTTCCAGGACTTTTATCTGGTTCCACTGAATCCCGGTGAACATCCCCCAGAATGGTTTCCCTTCAGGGACGATATTAGCGAATGCGCGTCCAACTGTCTCCTCGGGATTGTCATCTGTCACAAAGCCATCTGCCAAAGGTTTGTGCATTCACAGTTCATTGGAACGCGCTTTCCTCCAGGGAGACACGCGTCACCCAAACCACCGCAAGATTCAAATGTTGAAGAATGAGAACTTTTGCAGGCGTGAAACGCGATCCTCAGCTTCCGCGGTGCAATACAACCCGACACCTGTGAATAAGACGAATCCTCGTGGCGATATTAAGAGCACCATAGCTGAAGCTGAGAAAGCTTTAGCTGAGGAAATTTCCCAACTAGACAACGACGGCCCGCTCGTCTCCGGAGGAAGCTCACTGTCGATGCTGTCGAACATGGCTGTCCAGCAGGGTGGTGACGAAGAAGAGCCCTACGATCCAGAGCGTGAATGGGGGTCGTAATGGCGCCCCTCAATCTCAATCTGAGCGAGGTATGATGCCCCGCGGGACATCCCCGCCGCTCACGTGTGCAAAGAGTGTCTTCGTGGATCGGACGAGGAGGCTTTCGTACGCTGAATCGTCGAGAAGAACTTCTAACATCATGAAGCAACGGAAGTGTTCGCGGGGGTGACGGCGCTCTTCGACCCTGAGCCAACTTTCGAAGTCAGTCCTTGGCTCCTCCTTCAAACGACGGGCGGATCGAGGGAGACGTACGTGTGCACATTTCGGGAACTGAGGGAGGTAAACAGGGATCGTGAGGAGGGATTGAGTGATTGCTGAGTAAGGTGGCTCCTGTTGGCTCCCTTGACGGGCGAGCGGCCGCTATGCATATTTTACCATGATTGATGAAGATAATCTACATGTATAAGGATATGAAAGTTCGTATAGGGTTGAGCGCGGAAGCCGTTCGAGCCGACTGCTCCGGCGAACGCTCCCCGGATACTGCATACACCCACATCGTATTGGGAGAATATAGATCGCGTTGTAATCGAGAGGGGGACAAAGAGTATAGGACCGATATCGACTGGGGTGGATCATTCAACCAGATGATCGTTGTTGCGCTTATCATACTAACAAGGCCGTATACATAACTATATACATACTTGGATATACATCTATATATACATATACATATATACATCAATTATACATATGGGATGCATAGTGTATCGTACTGTACAGGCATGAACGCAGTAGTACGGAATGTTGGCCTGCAAAGGCCGCAGGAGCGGGAAAACGATAACCCACAATTCGTGCACAACCAATCAACGTTTATGGGAGGGAAATTCGCGTATTTGAATATGAGTGTGGCTAGAGCCAATAGGGGCACCGGTGCCGCGAACAGTGAGCCTGAGTCAGGGTTGACCAGGGATTCGCAGAGAGCCTCCTAGCTTTCGGTCGACGTTCTTCAAACGTGAAAACTCTTGGACGAATGGTTCATTCATTGACGGATGCTATGCCTGCTCGAGGCCAAAAGCTGAACCGGTCTGTCCCTGTAGCAAAATGTAAAATAGGAGCATAATTTCTGCTGCATGTAGATACATATGCACCTGGTGTACCCAATCAACGAACCAGTCGCATCATCGGTCCCTTCGATTCTTGGTAGTATAGTCAGACCACCAGCCATCGCGTGATTCGGATCATTTGTCGTCTCCTCGATGAGCCCCGACACGTGTTACATGTCTGGCGGTGAGTGTTCATGATCGCAATGTTCCGCGTCTCTACGCAACATTCTCCAGGGGAAAGATTTCTGCGGCAAAAGACAGCAGCGCTAGGGTGCCTTAGTCAGTTATGAAGACGGAGGCCATGTTCGAACGAGACAGAAAAAGTTGCCGGAACCAAGCGAGAAATAGAAGTAGTCTGAGAGTTTCCTTTGAGGGGTGATTCTGCCCCGGGAAAGAATCGTTGGCTAATCGGAACTCTTCGTGAAAGTCGATTCTTGGTGTGTGGTGGGCAAACGATACCGGCGAAGGGAGAGATACCGCAATGACATGAGAAGGTAGTCAATCGGAATAGGAAAATATAATCAAAAGGAAACCTGCAAGAATCTTCTCAAGTGCCAGCTCTCGGCACGTCAGGGAGGGTTTCTACATTAACAAAGAATCGGTCCGCGGTCATTTGTGGATGGTTTCACTGAACGTTGTCCCTCTCTTCACATTACGCACATGGAAACGGCAATTTGCTGAACTTGTTCGCTGAGAACTTCTTGTAAAAATTTTGACAATATCTCAAAGGAAATTCTTCCGAGAAACTCATCACCGACGGCGGCGTCTCGGTCTCACGGGAACACGCCTCTCGACAATGTTGCTTATCATCCATCATGGAGAAGATAGTTGCTCGTGAATTGTGTCGAGCCTCATCCCAACCTACGGCAGAAATCGAATTGAAACGAACTTTCTTCGAGCTTGAAAACCTGGAGAGGAGCGTACTTCGTTCTCGGCGAAGGTCGCATGGTGACCTTCGGGTGGTGGGCACTCCAGGAGGTTTCGTTAGAACGTTTCAGTTTGCCTTGTCCATAAAAATATACAAATATAAATATTTCTAGCAATATAAATATATGAATATTATATGAATATATTTATCTATCCGTGTTTGAAGATGCGAACGATTGCGGTCTGGATGAGTCGGCCACGAAGTCATGGTTTCGAGCCCTAAAAACAATTTCCGACGAGGTCAGGCGAATGGTGCTCAAATTGTGCACGTTGCGATTCAACGAAGCTTGGCAGCTTCGCTGCGACAAGCGCTGCGGCTTGCCTCGAACTCTGGCCTAGTAGCCAAGTAGATCGATCTCAGTTTACGGTTTGGGCGGCGACTTTATCCTGACCACTTTCTGTTTCCTCGACTTGAATGTTCAGTTTGATATCCCTTTTTCTTGAGAGGGAACTCATCCGCCAAAAACTTGAATGAATCCGACACAGCAGCTCCTTGGTCGAATCCTCACCTGGGTGAGTTGGCCCGGAATAGAGTCCGGAGACTTCTCTGTCTCACCTCAGCGCGGTAGAAGAAACGACGGGTTGGGGCGTCGCGGCTCCCTTCTGCGTGTGAGCATTCCGCTGAACTCAGATCGATCATTTCCGAACCGACAAAGAATGATCGATGGATCGAGCCCGGAGGCTGACTGATCAGGGAATGAATGGTAGAAAGAAGAGCTCGCGTTCCGTGGTTGGACGACGAAATAGAGCTTCTGCCTACGAAATTTGTGGTCAAGGCGATCGAGTTCCTCTCGGACGACGATGTACAGTGTGAGACACATTCTGAAAATCTAAAGTATTTCAAGTAGATCCCGGAGTTCGAGCTGCTTCTTCGGCCAAGCTCGGTGGTCGGTTCACAACGTGAAGCCACGGTGCCACGAATCTATAACTCACATTGAAACGAATTAGGCGAGCGAATGGTTTACGAGTGAGACGCAGTTGATGATGACGAGCGTCTGCATCCTGCTGATTCCTCTCTTTAGAATGATTATTATTATTCTTATTAAGGGTACATCATAGAGCATCATTGATTGTCGTGAGTTAGAATCATTACATGAATATCCCATTAAGCTGAGACTGGTCTGATTCCGTCTTTCGTGTCGGTGTTCGTTTTGTTCAATTGAGCGCTGTTTGCCTGTCGAAATAGGGGGACCCACAGAAAAAAGAGGGCGGTTCTGTCTAACCACTGCGTGCGAAGTACTGTCATCGGAGATTCGACTGAGCACGCAGCCTTCGGCACCGGACACCTCACAGTGAACCGTCACCGCGTAAGCGGGAGGACTCTCTCTCGCTTGGATCTTTGGTCCAGGCGGAAAGTTGCTCCGACGAGCATCGCCTGCAAGTCTTGACATGCGCTGAACATGCAGTGAAAGGGGGACGATGCATGGTCTTGCCCCGAAATCCCGTGGAAGGAAGATGGTCATTCATATTTTTGTCATATGTTAATAACTCATGATACCGAATAACAACGTTGGTGGTTGAGCGAAATTTTTGATGTGCAACCAGATTGTCCTTCTATAGCCGCCGATAGAATATGAGCCGATGAAACTACGCTGACGGAGAAGTGGATGATTATTTAACGAAGTGTTACTATTGTAGATGTCATTGTCATCATGCTATTGAAACTGTCGCCAAGATTATGATCGTAACATTATCATTGAGAGAAATAATTAGAATTGGTTGACTATCCGACAACAAACAAACGAGAGCTGCTGTATATAGGGAACGATAATAAAATGAGCAACATGTTTCGACATGAAGATTGAGAAGCTGTTCGTGGTATTTCTCCTAAAATATGGAACCGAGTCGTCCGAAAAGGGATTTCGCGGCCGCCTCCGGATTCCGGATGTTCCGGATCGACATCCGAGGGGATGGAATAACAGTATGAAATGAGGCTATCCTCAGAGAGTCAGTCCCAGCAAAAAGTCGGGCTGTTGGATCGAGACCCGACCCTTCTGATCGGATTTGCGGGAAATCTGGACGGAAGTTGCGGAGTTCTCATCCCGCCACAGTACAGCATGAGAGGCCTTGCGGTTATGGGGTCCACTGATTGCAGGGCTTCTCATTCCATCATTATCGATGAATTTTCTCGAAACCCGATATCCGAGTGTTCTTGATATGATTGACGGATCTTCCCAGTTTCTCGAGGCAATCTGTTCAGGCTAGAATCTGCGATGACCGGCAACAGAAAAGAAGCAACCGAGCCCCTGCTGTGTCAAAGGAAAAGTTCGTCTCCAGTGGAGAATCGCCAATCAGATCGGGAGATTTCCAGATCATTCCCCGTACCGTCGACAGTCGGGAGCTCCCTCGGCTTTTCCGGAAGTCCCAATCACCGTCGATCTATGATGAAAGTGTAGTGCCCATACATTTACATATATAGGTATGCAGAACGGCTCCAAAGTCGGTTCTTCTCGCAAAAAGAAGGTTTCTCGGAGAAAAGCGTCGATGTAGACCCCACGTAGTTTGACCAGACAAATTATTGGGCTTCCAGCCATTTTCTGAATCCCCAATTCCTACAAGATCTGGCGTCTGTAAAAGCGGACTTGCGATTTTCAAATAGTCGACCCCTCGTGACCATCATAGATCGGAAGATGTCGTGATTTTGAGCGCAAAATGTTCTCGCAGTCAACCTCGAAAAATAGCTCATTTCAGGGGAAGGCGAGGAACTTGGAAGAGAAACCATGTTCCTAAGGAAATCAAAGAACGATGAACATGGATCGAGCAGTTTCCTATCACGCACCCAGAGCCATCGGGGATCTTAGGTGGCCTCCCGTAGTCCTGACCAAGCTCTTATGGATTTCCACCGCTGGCAAAAGTCGAAGGTCTGGTCTTCGGCTTGGCCGGGTTGGACGATAATGATCTCGAGAATCGGGTCCGGAGTACACGAAATGTAATTAGAAAACGGTTCTTGGAGGTTGAGATTTCCTTTTCTAGATCGCACGTCATCGCGCTTCTGGTACGAAAGTCTTCAGATTCCAATCAGGTCATTTTTCGCTCCGCAGTTTCAACCATTTGTTTCTTCATAGTCCGCCTCGAATTCCTCGAAGAGTTCGTAGATATGCTTATCGATCTCTCTCTCGAGCGAATCAACCAGTTCCTCAATGAACGGCTGGACAGCGCCTGTGGCGAAATACGACATGATGAAACTGAACGATTTTACCCATCCTGATATTTCCGTGATTCGCAAGCCGTTCACCCGCATTATCTGGAAGAGATTCCAATTGATGATATCTGTTAATAACTATCCGGTCGAAAACCTGGCTCGAAGTAGGGATACCTCCCGTGCCTTTGCCTCACAATCAGACCACAGTCCCAGGACCTGCTCATATTCTCACGATCGCTCTAGAATTTAGGCAACGGCTGATGGCGCTGGCGGGGCGACTCTACAATTATATCTGAATGAAGTTATTGTCAGCATCACCGTGACACAGACCGATAGCCTACAGCAAACGTGACAAATAACCCAATTTATCGAATGCTCTCCATTGGAAGAAGAAGCGTTCAAGCTTCACCACCGGGAGGCCGCACTCGGGAATTCCCGTGAGGGCCGCTCGACCGGCCCAAAACAGCAACCGACTGATGAGTTGATAGTTTTCAGGAGTCGAAGCCGATGATCTAGTGAACAGGTAGATAGAAGAACTGAGATTCTCGATATCTGCTCTATCATCATTTGTAGGGGTCCCCTCGGTTGCCTCTCCCTGATCCGGTTCAACGGATTCCCGCAGCGGCTCGAAATGGGTGGATCGCTGCCACAAATATGGTCAAATGCTGAGACGCTCGTCAAGAACGAGAGCGGGCATCCTTCGAACTCACGACTGATTTGGCTCAAAGAGTTCATATCAATTTTCGTCCTCAAGTTCATGGGGAGATATATTCACTCCGTTTCCCCGACGCAAAGTTGCTCCCGAATGAAGCTTTCGAAGTCTAACCGAGGTGTTCGAATTTCCCCGCTGCCGCCTCCACATGGCAATGAGCTACCTACAGATCTAGAATGACAACCCTAGAATGACAATGTCGTCAAGAGTAACATCATCGGATCACTAGACGTTCGGATTGACGAAATATTCCTTCGCCGCTAGTGAGTTGTGTCGGGCTAGCACTTCAAGGCTTTAGTTTTACCCGGTTCTACGAGAAGAGCTCGTCCGCAGTTAGATTTTCCCACACCATGTCGAAAAAATAGGAACTCGAAGTCGCCGTGCATCGTTGGCGGGGCGGTTTGTACCAAACAAACTGACCACTGAATTTGCCAAGTGGTCGGGTTCCAATGCACACATGGTTACGATGAACACTAGTCCGGGATGTGTCGCAAGATCTGGTTCTCTGTGGCAGGGGCGTGCCCAGGGATGGGGGGGGGGGGGGTTGACGCCTGTTGACGCGCTTGGCAATCATAGGATGTGCCCAATAACGGGATTCGGCTCAAGGAAATCCCAGACTCCTAAGGGCGGATGCGCTCTCTTTCAGTCCGGTAACCGAATCCGACACTTAGTCAGAGACTTCTCGCATTGCTTCGCTGGGAACAACCCGGCCTCATGCAAGGCTACGCAGCATGATTTCGATACACGATTCACAACCTATCTATCTCAGGGTACCTCGGACTTCATACAATGTAATTTTCCAGCTTCCATGGCTCATATCCAATCTTCTGGAAGATGAACTTGATCTCGATGCCACCGATGACAGCTTTGACTTGTCCTGTGTAAATGCTGTATTTGAGATCACCTTCGAAGGTCACGTTATCAATTCCCGCCCACGTGGCGATCTGAATCGTGTTGCCTGGAAAAGGATCCGAAGTGCTTCAAGTGATTGGAATCGCACGTCATTTTTGCCGGATCAACGTTGACGATGATCGACATATCAGCTGGACTGAACGATCAGAACATCTCGTTCTTGTAATCAAAAGCTTTAATAGCCTCTCTGTGACTGCGAGCGAGGGTTCTTCAACTCACCATTCCGCAACGCAAAACGACTCTCGTTATACCTTGAAAGGCGTGAAATATGACGCACTTTTCCGTTGTTGATCACGAGCGGTTCCTCAGTGATTTCTCCAACGAGCATCGGCTCAATCATAGCCAGTATCGCCGGCGTACTCCTTATCCAGTTGAAGAATCCGTCACTGAGCTTATCAACCGCCTCTGCGAAACAATGTGAAATTCGGAGACGGTGTCCGTACCAGGTTGTGACATGGTCTCTTTCATGTAATATCATGCTGGAAGTTATTGATGAGACTCCGATGTTCAGAAACTAGTGGCCCGAACTTCGGCCTCTGGAGACCCGTTACGCGTTTAGCGCTCCACGCACTTTCCTCCGGAGGGCTTCGCCGCCGAGTGATCGAAATCAGTGCGGAACGGGCGCTCCCGCACTGCTAATGAGGGAGGACAGATGCAGACTGCGATGGTTTAAGGTACGCCCCAGCTCCACTTTTCGTTGGGCTCGTCATTCGAGAGGAAGCATGCAGCAGAACATCGCGCGGAAATTTCCTGCAGCAGAGAAGCTTGGACACATTGCCGAAAACTGCGCTCAGATTGGGGTTTGCGACATTCCGTCGACGCCGTATCGCCGCGGCCGTTCCGTCGACGCTAAAGCCCACGGTGAATTTGGCCGCCACTGCGCCGTTTCGTCGCGGTGAGTTTCGCCGCCGCCGTTTTGTCGCGGTAAATTTCGCCGCAGCCGTTTCGCCGCGGCGGTTTCGTCGCCAAAACACCGTTGTGAAACGACGAAATGTCCAGCAACGAAACGGCCGCGGCGGCACGGCGTCGACGAAACAGGGCGACGAAATATACCGCGACGCAACGGCCGCGGCGACACGGCGTCGACGAAGAGTCGCAGACCCTTCAGCTTCTCCGCTACGTCAGTTTGGAAGCTCTTGGGCTTTTTGACACGGGAATTCCGGCCGCGCTGATATCGGCTCAGGCTGTGAAGCATTCAAGAATTCGTCTTATGAACGAGAAACGGACGATTACGTCGGAGACGAAGGTACGGAAAACTTTTTGTAGATGCTTGAGTGAGAGTTGAGTGAGAATTGAGAGATGCTTGTGTGCTGCTTGACCACGAGACGTGCGCGTGTCTAGTACCCGGGTGAAATTTCCGGGTTATCTGGATGGGCTTCAAGAATCAACCGCCTCAGGCCATTCTGCCGATGGTGGGCGACTCAGCTTCCATCGGATACATTCGAAGACGCAGTACATATTTTTCTTCCAATATCGGGACAATATGTAGCTTGGGACAATTCCTGTTCTACACCAGCCGGGACGACAAGCAGGAAATCTCCATCGTGCGCGCCGTCGAAGAGGTGATCTCAGGAAGGATTGTCCCAATGGCCCTATACGCTCTCCGTAAATCAGCTGTCCAGTGAAGACTAAACTACCGATGACGCTGATTGAGGATTCTCACCTTCAAGGACCGGCACATTGAAGGTCGTTGAGCTTGGCGCTTGCGTGAACGACTCCGTTTCCGTTACTGTCTTCCTTTCCTTTCGAGCACGGGAATGGAGTATTGCGCCGATCACTGCGACTGTTACCAGCGCCGCACAAATGATCCACACTCTTTTACTACTTCTCACATTCGGAAGACTTTCTGGACCTTCTTGGGGCATCTCCGACAGCTCCAGTTCCAGAGAGTATGGTTCCGGAGGAATCTCGATTTCCTCCATCTCAAGCAGTTCCCGGACTGCAGTATTCTGGGACAGAAAGGAACCTCAGAAAGCTGTGCCGTCAGTATTGAATGGGGCATCAGAGGGGATGATCGCACTCTCCAAGATGGCGCCATAAGTTGTCGCAGGGAGCCTGAAGTTTTCCCGCTATAACCAAGAGGAAAAGGTGGATCTTTGAAGATTTTTCCTTCCGTGGTTCTCGAAGACGTCATATTAAGCGACGTTCCGAGCGACAAGGTCTGCATTCCTGGGAATTCATTTGAGCGAACCGCACCAAACTCATGTAAGGATTGGGGCATAATGACGAGCTATTTTCGTTGGAATTGGTCTCATTCGGGTATTCTTAAAACTCCAATAGGAACTAGGCTCTGAGTCCAATCACCATCCTGATGTTTGAGACCAGAAAGTGAAGGCGTCGCTGTGTACCAGTCCGGAGTTTGGACAGACTCTGCTTCTCCTGAATTGAATGATTACCCATGTCAAGCCGGAGACAACGAAGATCAGATGCTATTTAGTCAGTTTGTGGTAAGTCAAGCGTGTACATGACAACGGTCATATTAAAATGTGACTGACTGCAGAGCTTTGTGCGTGCGTGCGTGCGTGCGTGTGTGCTTCGATGCGTGAGATGATTAAGCCAACACAACTTGTCTCTGGCTCATTATTCGAATTGGTTACAATATCGAAATTCGGTACATGTCGACGATGGGAAGTGTCGACGAAGCCTGTACTTCTGCCTGGTATCTCGACTACGCCGTCGATGATGACGCTGTCCCTCTACGTTTCTTTACCACACTCTCTTGCCCGATATTCCCCTCAGGCACGGCCGGATTTCCAATTAGGCTAATGAGGCCATAGTCTCCGGCCGCAGATTTTTGGTGGGCGGCGGATTTTTCCTCGCCGTCATCCCCTCCCTCCGGCCACTCGCAAGGAGCTTCTAGAACCTATGATGCGGGGGTTTGAGCAGTGGAATTCGGTGTATCGGTTCGGGCATTCGCCCGTAGAGATTGGAAGCCGTGGAGGCCATTCATGGAATAGCCGGCTGCAGGGATCGAACTCGCAACATACCCTCCGAGAAAGCTCCACATGTGGCTTTGCGAGCATGCTTTAGTGGCACACACTGCTTAGACCACTCGACTGTCTCGTCGGTAATGTCTTCTCGAGAGCTACGCCGTAAGTTCTCTGTCCCTCACACCCCCTCATATGAAAATTCCTCCGAAAATTAACGGGGGGACCGTCCGGAGGGAACGCCCGGATTTCAGCGAAATGCAAATTTGAGCGAAGGCCTAGCCAGCCTCGATGTTCGCAGGTTCAAGTGTTCTGCCGTTCCATGGACCCCTACGCCTCGAAATGATGAAATCGCTCACGTACAGATTTGAGTCGATGTCATCATCCCCTCCCACTACCTGACCCTCCCTCGGAAAGTCCCTCTAAGACACCCGGAGGAGATTTGCATTAGAGTGCTCTAATCTTCTTAGACAAGCTCTCGGATTGTAATGAGGAAATCACAGACGGTGTTCCGAGCCAGCCTTCGGCGACAAAATCATAAATCCGGCTCTGTCCTCAGGATATCGTTTCCCGCTGACGTGTGTATCGTGTCGATTGGAATCGCATTGGAACTGTTCAGGCAGGTATCGTGGGCTTCGAAGCTTCCGGAGCCTGCCTGTCCGAGCTCTCCTATTCGAGGCTTCCTAGATAACCCCATGCGCCATGCGGTCTAGGTCATAAAATCCCCTTCTAAGGTGGCGGCCCGGTCGGAAAATGGAAAACAGAGGGAATCACTCCGTTAGCTGAGGCTCCAAGCCTGATGGCTCAAAACCTGATGGCTCCGAGCCTTGTGAAGATCCTGAAAACGGTATTCGGGCCCTCAAAGTCGATTTTTCGGAGGCGTCATGACATCCTGAGTCAACATGCTCCACTGACAACCTTGGGAAACTCGGAAGATATGCTTGACTGGGCTATCCTAAAGGGTGACCAGTTCGAGTGGGAAGACATGACCGTAGAGAAATTCAAGATTTTTCCAGCGAGTTCCATCGAGGCAATCGTAAGCGATTTTCTGGGCACGAAACGTATGTGCCTCCTTCCGATGATGAGTGAGAACTAGTCGAGGGCAGGATCCGGCTCATCGGTTCACAGGGGCTCCGCACTCGTATCGCCGCAGACGGGGAAGTTGAAACTTCTGTTGATCAGACTGTGTCACTGGGTGTTGAACCGAAGTTTTGTAAGGATATCAACGAAATAAAGCGGAGCCGTTTGGAAGCTACTCCGAAAAATAGGAGTGCGCGCATAATTATGAAGCAGAGTGGTTGCCTTGGAGGAGGTGACATCAGAGGTCAGCGTTTCCGCGGAATGTTGGCGATTGTAGTCAACCGTATCCGCCTTGCACCTTCCGTCGGAGTTCTAATAAAAACCAGAGCAGCGCAGCCCGGTAAGTTCCGGGAGTCTTCAAAACGTTGTTTGGAATACACCCAGAAGCTGCTCAAGGAGAATCTGGCCCAATCCTAAAATGTCACACGCGGTCGGCTGTGCTTGAATGCGTTCTAGAAGTGTTGGAGCCTTGCATGAGCGTCGGGCTCGCGGCTCTCATGAGCTGTGCTCGCGCAAATAACGCGCTCACCAATATTTACACAGAGCAATGTAGCAGACGACGCGCGATGTAGGACGACGGCGGCGGCCATAGATGAGAACATTCGGAAGGAATGTCCGGAGACTCGGACATGCTCGACTCATAGGTGTACAAATCCGCCCCCCTCATCAACAACGAGCAACTGCCGATCAGCAGAGTATCAGCTGACAGATTTGAACTTCAGTCGGGGGCAAAGCCGGCATGAATTTGATCCGCGGTGCTATATCTAGATTGCGACCGAAGTCGAAAACCAAGTTGAAGCGAGATGCTAAGGAAAAAGTATCGCTCGCAGCAACCGTAACCACCGAAGGAGTGAGTGATTCTCGGTTATTGTCGAATGGAACTGTGGCTGGATGCTAACCAAATCGCTTGGGGTCCATATTTGTCTTGCAATGAATTCAAGCGCTAAGATCATCCGCAGGATCTTCTAAGGATCCGTGAAGAGTCCACCGTTGTTTCGGATCCTCAGGATGTATCGAACCTGCGTAGGGTTCTCTTGAGGATCCGACCAAACGAAACGCAGTCAGAGAAAAAATTCAGGTGAATAACAAGCACAAGATTGTTCAAGATTGTTCGACGATCCAGGGTATCACTGAAGTGCTCATCCATGCCTCATGTTCTACTCAGGGATGCATACGAAGAAGTGCAATCATGGAATCACCGTTACTGGACGGAACACAATCAGCTTTTTCATAAGCAGAGGGCCGACTTCATAAAACAGCACGCGACAGCCGATGAGCCGCAGCTGGACGCTGAGAAAATGTCACTGTTTTACCGAACCTTCTTGAACGACAACAGAGACAAGCATTGGAGGTGAGCCCGTCTGAAGCTGCTCTAGAACCTCATATTTTGTTGGAACGTCTGTCTCCCTCCCATCTGAGTCTCGAGGAAAGAGGCTTCTCCAACATGAACGTGAATTTTCCAGGTACAATCTCGAGTGGTACCGTCGGCACTTCAGTTTGCTTCCGCTCGACTTGGAGGCACGACTTTCCCGCCTGAAACTTCGGCTCAGCTCCAAGTGAGAGACGACGTTTCATTCCTGGCAGCCGGGATGTGAATAAATTGTGTCTAATGTCTGAAAACTCCTGCGATCTATATTTTGATTCTACCATGAGTTAGTTTTCGTTCTCGACTCTAGCTAGTTCGAATCTTTCAGAACGCCCGCCTTGTCAAGCTGGATTTGAGCCCGGGAGAGATAGAGGAATGCGAAGGAAAAGTACTGCGACGTGATCAGAATTTGATGACATAATCATAGCCCATTTGCTCGATAAATCATCAAACTTCAACTTTTATTTCGCGCGCATAGTTCAACGACTTAAATTTACAAGAAGTGAAGAACTTGAGACGTAAAACAACCAGGCGACACACAGTAGGCTTCCCGTCGCTCTATCTAGTTCTCTTCTTCCTCTTTCCAGAATTTAAATTTGGGCCTGGCTCATTGATCATGGGCCAGTGGCCCAACATGCAGATATGACATGGTTAGAAATCGGAAATGAAACGGGCAGAAACCATAAGAAACTGTTCGAGGCAGGATCACCAGTCAGTCAGTCAAACAGTCAGCCGAAACGATCGGAACGCTTCTCAATCAAACAAGTCAGCTCTGTTTTGCCGCTGAACATTGCTCCTCTGTGCGCCAAAACATAACGTCACTCTGAATACGGGGGAGGAATGTCGGAATTCTCAATATGTCGTGTCTTCTTTTTTTCATTCGATAACGTTTCTACGACGCTGCTCCAAGTACCGAGTGCCAAAACGAGTCTAAGGGAGAATGGGGATGTAATTGTCGATCTTGGAACGGTGTCTCTGGGCCACACACTCAGCTATCCACACGATATTGCGAGCTTCCTGCTCCTTGAGTTTGACGTACGAGTAGAACACTCCGAACTGGAACTGAAGCATGAACGAGTTGACGTTCAGCTGGACCTCATACTCGAAAAATTTGTCTTCTAGTGTTTTGTCGCCGCTCTGGTTTCCCGCTCCGTCGAACAGGGCCTTGTATTCCGCGTAGAAATCGGCCACCATCTTGACCTGGTCGTAGTCTTCGGCTTTGGCCAGGGCCATCAAACCGTCTGGATAGAGCTTCCCGCAGCGAGGGAACAACTTCATGCGTTCATCTCTCTCGAGCTCGGTGCCGAAGGAGTTGATGGTTATGGTAAACGCGCGGCGATCGGCTTCGAGAGCGAGAATCTCGCACATGATGTCGGCGGTCGTGCCTCCGATCTCCTTGCAGAATTTGTAGAATGCCTCCAGGTAGGCTTTGTAAAGAGTATTACGGATGATTTCGATGTTCATCTCGTCCAAGTCGTGCTCCGAGATACAGTCTTGGAAGAAGGGAGCTGAAATCCACGAGAAACGTTTAGGACGAACTCTAGACGAGCGGCATACAAGCGATTGGAAACGAGGTCTCCCACTCGTCTCGAAGGACTTCAAACTTTGATGTGATATTTACCCAGAGGCGTGTCGACGATCACAGCGTTGTAGAGTTCCGCCGGATTTTGAGCGATGTTGATGGCTTCCATTTGGTCGAAGGACCCTAGTGGATGGCATTTCGAAATCAATTCTGAAATTGGCCTCTGATGGAGAGTTCCCGTGATCAGGAGGATGATGTTGTCGATCATGTACGAGTACCTGTATCGATGCAATGGAATTTACTCCTGTTGATCTCCTCCTTTTTTTCCCGAGGATTCGTCATACGGCCTAACTCTAAGCTCAGTGAGCATATCTCTCCTGATGAAATTTCTCGCTGATCGCAATCCTCGTGACAGTCACGGGGCAAGTCGGTCGTTACCCATGTCGGTTGGAGCTCGACGGCTCCCTACAATTTCAACGGTATCTACGCCCTATAGGTTGCAACGGTTTCCGACGGAGGCCGCAATCAAATGTAATCCAGAATGAACGAGGTACGTACGTGATATAGTCCAAGAAAGTCGCCAGCGGTTCAGTGGCGTGAGTTCTCATATGCTGGAACTCAATCACGAGTTTCTCGCGAAGTTTCTCATCAATCGTGGACACAGCCAGAGGCGAAGGCTCATTGGCGAGGAAGTTCCCATAATCCGTCGACTGCAGATGCAATTTCATGTCTGTGGATACGAAGCAGCGCTCTAAATGCTTATCCAACGCGAATCACGTGACGTCGTGACTGGAGCAAGTAGAAGAATGCTCGAGGAGTTGGAAACTTTCTTCCCATTGGTTTGAAACTTTCGAAATGACGATTCAATAGTTGGGCGCGAGTCTCCTCAGACCCAGATGGAGCACCAGATGGAACCACAGAGATCGGCCGCTCGGGATAGAAATCCCATCACATTTGAGATAACGGGATGGAGGATGTAACGGGAAAACCGAACTCTCATTTCGAACGAATATCCAGCGATTGTGGATCAATGGTGCAGAGCAGTTCCGGGAGATCCCTCTACAAGGGGTAGTCGACGCATGGGTACTCACCCTCGAGGGTTTCGCATTGCACCAAGTTGAGGTAGTCAGCTTGGCGGAGGATTCCAGACTTGAAACCACGTACAAGTCCTTCCAGATATCCAGAATGGATGTTGAAAAGGATTTCCTGCATGGTGCCGATCTCGAGGATGCTCGATCAGGCTCGATAGAGAAGAAAAATCGATCTCAGCAAGCCAAGCGAACAACACAGCGCCACTGAACGACGTCGAGTACACACTGACAACTCTCTCTTTTATGATCATATGACTTCAACATGGCGTCTCCCGGCGGATGTCAGCTGACTCCAACCACCGCCTTTCCCTCGACCCGCCAAATTTCGAAACGCCCCCTAGTTTCGACTAGGCGGAGAGGAGTCAGGCAGAGAAACGGTGCAATGGGTCTAATCAAGCCCAATCCGCACCCGGGAGACCGCAAAGTAGTTCGGGGTGTTCCGAAGCCGCGTTTGCTGCTGTTCGGAGACGGTTCAGTCTCGTAGCTCCCAGTCTTCTCTCTCCAAAACAGCGACCGTCGTCGTCTGATGAGTCAGTTCCGTCGGTTTCTCTGCACGATAGTCAACAACCGCGCGGCTTGGCGCGTGTCCGCTTTCTTTCAATCATTCGAGAGCGCGGGAATTTATTTTTCCACGTTGTGCGTTCAGGAACCTATCATCTATCGATGAGCTATGTTGCCAACGGTTCTCGGGAGACTTCGGCTCCTCGCGCCCATTGGAGCCAAGAGACGTTGCCACATGCTACCTCAGAATGTTCTCAACGGTACGTTCCTTCGAGCGCGTTCAAAACTGAGTGGAGGAGGCTTCTGACTCAACTGCATCAGGTTGAGATATTTCCGACGTGTCGCGATTCACTCTTCTCAACTTCATATGCGTGGATCGCGTCCGCTGTACCGAAGTGTTTTGAGCAGCCACGGCGCAGGCTATGCTCGAGGAGAGAGTGAATGACCAGTTGGCGCGCTTTGAGAGGCCCCAAGCTCTCGTCAGATTCATCGATTTCCGAGGTCGAGAAGTGGTTCACGTTCAATTCCGTAATTGCAGTTCTGATGGAAAACGAATGCCCCAACGTTGGTGACTGGGCATCTCGTCATAAGCGACCGTTGACGGTAGGTTTCGCGCATCCACTCCGATTTCCGTTGCAGCTGTTCGATTCTATCAGAACTCTTTCACGTATGATTCTGTTATCCTGATATGTACCTCATATGTATGGGAATCCATTATTCGGAGTGTCTCAACGCACCTCCTGAACTACCTCGAAGCGAGGTTTCGGGTGGTGATGCCATAGCTCGTGCCAACGTAGAGATGAATAATGATGACACGAAAATGACGACAAAGACAGCACATCCTGGAATCAAGTTCCGATCGAAACCCAAGTCGATGACGACGATTGAATAGATCCGAGTGTTTCGGAAGGACTCGGTTACGGCACAGTGGATCGCGGTTCCATACAACGCTAAAAGTCAAATGGTTGTCTCACAGATCGTGGTAGAAGGCAACATCGGAAGCGGGAAAACGACGTTTCTGCGAAACTTCGAGCACCTCAAGAACTCAACCATCATCCCCGAGCCGGTGTCGAAATGGTGTGCTGTGGACGGGCGCTTCAATTTGTTGCAGATGATGTACGAGAATCCCCTGAAGTATAGCCTGGCCTTGCAAACATACGTCCAACTCACGATGCTCAAAAATCATCGTGCGCCGGTCAATACGGACTTCAAGTTGATGGAGAGGAGTCTCTACAGTGCTCGCTACTGCTTTGTCGAGAACCTTTTCAGAAAGTGAGCCTCAAGGATTTTTGAGAAGTCATGAGTTTAGTCCCAATACATCTGGCTCGCTCCGCTGCTCGTTGCCCGGAAACTACGAATGTTAACGTGTTTTGTTTTGTTTGCAGCAAACTTCTCAGTGAGGTTGAAACCATCATTCTAGATGAATGGTTCAAGCATCTCATAACAACAGAATGTTGCGTCGTTGATCTCGTCGTCTATCTGCGAACAGACCCCGCGGTTGCAATGGATCGGATAAGGAAGCGTAACCGCGATGGAGAAAACATCGTGACCATGGACTACCTGAACTCATTGCACGATCTGCACGAAGAATGGTTCGCCGGACGTAGTGCCTTCCCCATGCCCTCAAGCTGTGTGGTGAGTTGATTTTAGCGGAACAAACGGTAGAGCCTCAGATTCGCAAGAAGTTCAGAATACGATCGCACACTTGCGAAACAGGGGCGATCAGAATCAGCGGCGGCGCTAGCGGGATGCTAAGCGAGAATCTGATTCACAGATCGAAGAATTAGGGCTTGAGTCCCGATGCATCGCATTAATTATCATCTTCGCCCCCATGGGTGGATAATGGCTTCCTCGGGATGCGTAGCCGCGGTTCAGGACAGGTAGATCGTCTCGTCGCTCCACTGCATACGGTTCTTCTTGAGATTGAGTCGCGAATCTAACCAGGGGGAGCTTTCCTGCAATCCTCGTGTTGGGTCTGAGTTCAGTATTCGGGAATATCGAGCTCCTAGGCTCTCTGTGTTGATTTCTGATGTATCCATGCTACTTGCCTTCGAACGTCCCTATTATCGTTCAACTGAACTCCTCAGACTAACAGCGGAGTTGGCCGCGTGTACGAGTTGGACACGGCCTGTGTGTGACAGTCTTGCTTTTCGAGTTGTTCTCATCTGCGAGAGTACCTCGTCGGGTAGTTTGGCGGTTTCTCAGTCATTCGTACTCAGCCCATCGAACTTTCTCTCGTTTTTTATTACAATCTTCCTCATGGAAGTCGTGGCTCCAAATGTAGCTACCCCGATCGCTTACTGAAACAAATTTCGGCTTCAGTGGCTCCCACTGGAGGCGTCATGATGGGATCGCCTGTGATTATCCTCTGTAGAAGGAGTTAACGTCATGCATGAGTTTCGGGCACGTCACGAGTCGCCTGATAGTTGCTCACGGTAGATTTTCATCCACAGATTCTCGACGCAAACCGAAACGCTGACCTTGTGAAGCAAGAGTTTGTCGAATATGTCAAGACTCATGATTTCGGAGGCGGCAACAACTGTTTTGTGAAGAGAAACCAGTGATTCCGGCATATGGGACAACATAACATGAACTGAGTGATCTTGAGACCGCGAAATGACATCGAACGTTCCGCCCAGAAGCTGCAGGTCCGAGCTTGGCGGCATGGGATACATCAGCGACTAACAGTGCGAATCGACGGAAAGCTTGTGCATATGAGCATGTGTACACTTCATACCGTGACTGCTCGGAACAGAAAAAATTGGATTTTTCGCCGAGGTAATCACCATGAACAGAAGTCAGTTCTATCTAGATAGGATTCGCGAACGGGGAGGCATGGGGGGAGGGGAGGCGTCGAAGTGCGTGTTTGTCGAAGCATCTCAATGGGGGGACGGGGCCACTGTACACATAGAATGTAAATATGAGCCATTCGCGCCGGAAGCCGACTACCGTCCTCATTATTAATATTCGTCTGCCCGGAATAAGTCAGCCGGCTGCGAGTCTATTCCAAAAATGTTGGACACATATTTTTCTGTATATGTGACCGAGATGGAATGGTTTCTTCTCGAGGACTCCCTTTGAGTTCAAGTCACGTCCACACTGGAGGCTTCAAGTCAACGAGGTTGATATACACATCTAATTAAATCCTTCTATATTGAGATACGACCCCTCATGGAAACAGATGATATTTTTACGAGAATAAACTCCGACCCGCATTGTTCAACGTTTGGTTTTTTCTTCTGGCGACGCTTTCAGGGTTCAAGCATGATCTTAGGCATCCCTGCTAGCGGGGGGTTTCGCTCGAACAAATCTCCCTGCCTAATAGGAAGAGACAGCCCCTAATTAGTGGAGCTCCTGCAAACCCCCCTTTTCAATCGATGCGGAGTCGCGGCTAAAGCGAAAGATCTCGGAGAACCATTCTGCGGAAACCCTAAGTCGGCGCCGCAATCAGCCAGGCCGATGTGAGTTCTACGTGCTGTGAAATTTTGAGGCTGAGATACGCATGATGAAGTGCAGTCTGACAATCCCTGCCGGACGGAGTTGGTTGGGATTTGTGCCACCATGGGGTCAGAACCTTGAACAGCATGAGGAACAAGGAGTGCGAACAGGTGGTCTAGGGCCCGGAGTGGAAGAAGAGCGTTGCAAAGCGATCTTCTAGCTCCGTCTGCGGAAGTTGCTGTTTTAATCATCTTGAGCAGACCCATGTCGTGGCTGTGGCAGGTGACATACAAGTGTTCGATGTCGGATTTTGCTACGCGTGAACTTCACAGTATTGCTCCTCATCTGCCATTAGCCATTAGAATTCAAACGCTGTAGGGAGTCAGTGCCACGCTCGGAAGAATGTCTGAACTTCAATGGCGTTGCCGATTCAGATGGACACAGAGGAGAACTGTGGAAGGAACCTAGTTCGATCGGCATGATTTACTTGTATGTGTCCAATCTCTGAGTTAACTCAATGAAACCAATCAGCTCTAGAGCCATTGTATCCGTGGAAAGACTTCAATCGGACGATGGGCCGCAATCAACGGGAACCGTCATCGCGGGATACAGTTGGGAGCCACAATTCGAAGCGGGCTCGCAGAGAAGTCACAAAGCAGATGTACGCATTAACAGTGGATATTGCGATACACTGATTCCCTCGTTGACCCGGGGTCCACCGATGATGTTTATGGCGCTCTAATTACGAGAACAGACAACGGAGAGCTGCTGGGCGAGATATAGTGACACGAATTGAGGGACGCCCGACGCCGCGAGTCCCAACAGAGTGAATCAGAAGCCGAGTAAATATGGCAAATGACTGCGGGATGAAAAGCCGCCAGGAGAGAACAATAAGGACACCAAGACAACGGCCACTGAGCTAAGGAGCCTTCTTGTTGGTTTGCTAATTGAGTTCTCCTTTTTCCGCTCTCGGAATGGGAGAGGCCTCGTTGTTTTCGTCGTTATCTCGCGGGGATTTTTCCATATTTTCTCGCTTCGTGTCTAGATATCGTCTTGAGAGGAAAATGAACAGTGACAGAACCGATGCTGTTCTTTCGTTCCCCAGCCCCTCCACTGTATCCAACTCCATCAATGGAGCCCAAAGCTCGGACTCCCAAATCCCGAGGCTAGGAGATGCGAATGGGACGACCGCTTTGCATCGAGCCGCATCGATTGAGCTTGATGCGCCAAAACGTCCCCTCATCGAAATCGATCCTCAAGCGCTCGAGACTTTGACTCGTGATGGCATGGAGACCTTCGGCTCATTGCAGCGGACGAGAGCTGCAATGAATTCCATATAGTCCTCTACCACATCGAAAATGACGGGCGCACTCGGTCGTGCGACGGTCGTTCACCGATCGTCCGGCGCTCATTTGTCGCCCATCGACGTAAGCTCAGCCCCGAGCATAGAGGATTCAGTTGACATCATAAGCTCGCCATGACTCGAATGAAATCGAGCTATACTCACGAACTAGGATTGACATGAACGATTAGCTACGCCAATTTTCCCGAGTTTCGTTCCCAGCCCGGAAGAATCTGTCGACCTGAAAGCCGGGGGGTTTTGAATCAGAGTCGCTAGGTTCGAAGGCTGAGATCGAGTCAAACGGTCAAGTAATCCTGAGACCAGAGCTCTGAGCCTCAACGCATCTGGTGTCAAATATGCGATCATACTCTCAGGGCTCATCGATGAATCCCACTGATGAGTGGCTTGGTGTTGTTGAGGTTCGTCGGAGAAATATGACGAGGAGCTGGACTATATGTACCCGGTGGTGTGGCCAAGATTCCACTTTGGAGAGCGAAAACTATCTCTACACCATTTTGGGGCTAGAACACGAATCGTTGATGACGAACTTTACCTCACTGGAGTTTCCATAATCGGTGGATTATTGGCGAATTTCGATCATCCGCATTCCGCTTGCAGGTCTTCCGTGAAAAGATGCGATGATTCGCTTTCCGCGCATGGGATGCTAGCATGACTCGCCGACCAGGCGGTAGGCGAGTCCCCGTGGGATGGAAACGAGAATTATCGAGATCCTACTGTATTGGGATAGCCGGCCCCGACAAAATTTCAGTGGTGAGATTGTTGTCCTGTGTTCACCTGCCGGGCGCCGACCCGTATCCCAGTTCGTCTTTTCGAGTGGTTCTCAAACACTCTCCCACGGAGGCGCATGAAACTCAACAAGGGTGTCGCTGTTCAATCAAACTTTCATATGACCTGTGATGATGCTATGAAACCTGTATTCTTCTCCGAATTTCGGCGGAATAGCGGGCCGTCCAATGCTCAGCGCTTTTTGCATGTTTCGAGAGACCTACACCCGAAATCATTATCGATTGAGAACGCTTCCTCTGCTCTTGAGAGATCATCACAGAATCTATCAATGAGTGTCGATTTTTCTGTCACCGTGTGGCGGTGAGTAACGGCCGAAAACGCGGAGGATCAACTTATGCTAATGAAGAACTAGTTTTTTTCATCTTCAGAGAAAGTAGGGATGAAAGCTGCCGGAACTAGGAGAGATAACAATATGTTGCCGGTGTAGGCACTTAGCCCCAACTGACTCTTTATTCGTAGGTCATCCATCGTAATGGCTGCCACTGGGCGAGCCATTCAAAATTCCTCATCTAATTCACGCGGGGTACACAGTAGATTTTTCCAGTGTTTCGTTCCAGTGTGTCACTTCTCTTCTGATGTCGTCAGTCGTCGTTTTCATTCGAGTCATGAGAATAAGGTATAGATAATGCTGCTGCTGACCACACAGCTCCACCAAGAGTCCGAAGGGCCAGTGGAGCCTAGCAGACACATACGTCGAGTCGTGTCGCTTCTATTGCAAGTCAGAGTCAGCCCGGAGCCCTCGGTCTTGAGGCTTGAGGGCGTCGACGCTCAGTATCAGAATAGTATCACGAGACAATTACAGTTACAACAGGGTTACACTCAGTTGAACTCTTTCTCTCTCGGTAAATTTTCGAAGGCACCTCGAACAAATTGAAAACTGCAGCTAATTAGACTAAGCCGTCAACCGAGTTGGCTCCGAGCTAGGAATGAATGATCTGTCGGTTTCTTCCGTCCGTCTCAATTTCTTCCTTTTGAATCAATCTGATTTAACTGCTTTACAGGGTCGGAAGGGTTGAAAGAGTACAGGGGATTGGGTAGGGACCGGGTTGTGGACACTATTCTGAACAGGGATAGGGCAAGGGTAACCGGTATCGGTGTAATAAACGTGGTAAAGGGGCTGCGGCTGATGGCGGTTGACTTACTCTAAAGTTTAGGATCATCTCGATTCCCATACAGTTAGGTTCATCGTTTTAATCATCTTCTTCATCATTATCATGTTCGTCTCCGTCGTCATCATGGTCGTCTGATTCCAGTGATCCGACGTTATCAGTCATTTTCGCTTCAATCAATGATTGAAATTGTGTCCTCAATCATTTCAATCATATCCAGTCGAGACGATTCAGCAGCAGTTTAACACCAATCATCCAAAAACATCCAGTCAAACAATAGTTAGGCTTGAATAGGAGCAGATAAAATTGATCATGTTTCGCAGTCGATCGCTGACCCTGTACCATCACGTCACTGCATCTGCTGCCGATAGTACAGAAGTCTTACTCTAATACTTAATTAGTCGTGTTTAATGAATCGTATAACTGTTTTATGAGTTGTCAATCAACTATCAATCAACTCAACTCTGTGTTACGAAGATTGGTTGTAAGCAGTATCTTTCCGTTGATTCATCTCGTCAGTCGTCTTCCTTAGATCACCTCTAACCCTCTTCGCGATCGCATTTCTCAAACCTGTTTGCTTGTCTCTCAATATTCTCTCTTTCGCTCTTTCATCCGACTCTTGCTCTGTTCCATCTATCTGTAGATTCGGCGTTTCCATCCAAGTGTGGGTACTCCGTGAATGTCGATGTTCGCAGTTGTGAAAGAAATCCCTTTCTCCTGTGGGGCTGCTCAGGTGTGTAAGCAGCAGGTGAATGAATGAATTGTATAGAAGTGTTGAATGGTAAATTCTCGTTATTATCTTTCTGCTAACCAGGCTTTGTTGTATATCATGTGTCATGTTTGGTTATGACGGTGATGAATGTGCGGAGCAGTAGAAAAATAGCCAGGGGATGGGCAAGGGGAAGGCAAGTGGTTTTATGAGGATTACTGGGAGTTATGTATAAGAGATAGTTGAAGATAAAGATAGTTGAGATACTATGGAAGAATCTGCTGAATTTCGTCCCTTCTCCGCCGCTGAAGCCGCGCGGCCGCCTAATGTCAAGAATTGAATCACGGTTCTGTCTTCATGGTCTTCGACAATCTTCGCGCTCTGACAACAGTTCAAGGGAGAATCGAGGAAGGAGCTTACCACCCAGCAAGTTGTCTAGGGCTCGGTTAGGATTCCTAGGCTACTTACTGCTAACGCTCCCGCAAAACAGCGACTCAAGGTGGAACTCGAACTGTCGTACCGCATCGACACCCTGCCCTGAGAGCTCCTCCCCCCGCGGACGGCGTCTACTCGAATTCTGTAACGCCACGGAGGGAACGGATCCGATTTGGAAATTCTCCAATAGTCAAGATATCAAAGGACCCGTTGTCGGAGACCGGTTCGGTGTCGCGAAGACACGTCCGCTTAATTCGATTCGAGGGAAACCTCCTGGTTCCGGCTGAAGCAGCGGCGGAAAACGACATTTAAATCAGACGTGGATGACGTCTTGACACCGGTACGCTGCTTACTAGATCATTGAGTTTCAGGTCCGGTCAAAGTTCGACTTGTACCGGCCGTGGGAAACCGGGTATATCTGCTACTATGCGCAAAACGGTTCTTTCGGCTGTTTCCTTCTCGTTCATTCTTGGGCTCGCAGTCAAACATTTCTTCCAGAAGAAGCTTGATGCCATCAGCGAGTCATCCGCGATTTACAATCAAAGTAGCAAGACAATCATGGTAATTAATCGCCTCAATAATATCATCATTATCATCCTCAATCGCCACGTCTCCATCTCGATAATAATTTTTTCCTTAGTTATCTACAACACAACATCGATCAACAAGAAGTAAGAAAATAATTACCTTTGAACAGAACCAACCGTGCGGATTGCCAAGCTCGCCAGATCCTTCCCTGATAAGATCCGAGCGAGTGGCACAGGATGCACAGTGGTCCAGCGTTTTTTTCAAAACTCCTATACCTACGTGTAGTTGATTCGTTTTGCCAATTTCTATGAACGATCCGACCTATCTGGCTTCCTGTAGAATAGAGGTGACTGCAGGCCACGTCTCGCGTTTCTTCCGCCCTTTCTTCACCGACTTGGAGACAGCGTCAGCCCTCGGAAATAGCCGAGTTTCAAGACGAAGTTTCTTCGGAGTCGTTTTTAGGCGCCAATTGGGCTGTTTTGTCTCGTTCTTCAATTCTGGTAAGCTATGGCGTGGTTGAGGTGGTGATAGAGCACTTGAATCGGCGATGCATGTTGGGTAGCTTAAGCAGAAGATGTTGCGGGCCGATCGGACCACAGGACGCGCTATTTGTCGCAGTAGCGCAAACGAGATGGTTGAGCAAGTTCGGTTCGGCGTTGGAGAACATCAAAGAAGCCTGAACCGGAACGAGCCAGGATCCGAAGTTCTTGTTCTGGGTCCCCACGAAGCATCTTGTTCACGGTGCGACTTCGTCCTGAGCATTCGTTTAACCGAATCAGTAGATGGAGATTTTTCCGAATCGTTCTGATTTTCTTCGTTTCCATGTTCATTCGCCTCTACTAAGCTCCAATTAAGAAAATCGAGGCGTGCTCCGCGTATTGCAGTTCTTCTCGCTAACACCGTCATAGGCTGTGATCTAGTCGGAGATGCTATGGATGTTGAAAACGATTCGGCAACTAAGGTTCGCTCTCATTTTCTGCCGCACCGATGTCCTCCTCTTCTCCTTCCACAAAGAAGTCCACCTTTACAAACGCTATCTCAGCCGGGATAGGTACCAACAAGGCAGTGTGTCTGAATCTGTCGTCTTCCTCAAGCGCGTTCATGCGCATCACCCGCAAGCTTCTGTGTGTGGGGGGTGGATCATTTCAAATCCCGGTAGTTCCCGACTGTGTGGTACTCGAACGCTTAAGTCGAGCATGACCCGCACTGAAATTCGTTGACATGGAATGATTTCTCGGTGACGGGCCGCGATTCCTCGCGACGAGAGCAGCAACTGTATCTTCTTCAAATAGATAGTTGAATAGATAGTTAGATAGATCTGTACAAAACTGCATACAGTCGCGGCGGGCCCCAGACCACGTGAGCAATCATAGACAGTCCCCTAGAGCGATCAGGTAGACGTGCTTCGATGCCTGATGTTTCTTCTTTTCTACAAACTGTGGATCAATCCTGCCACGTTTCCTCCGGGTTTCCTTCTTTAAATATCTCTGCCTCATCTTCAGTCTCATACACTTTGCGCACATGATCCGCACATGGTTTGTTATGGGAAACGGGTGAGTTCATCATATAGTAATACTCTAAGTAGTAGGTAGTAAGGCCACTAGTAAACCAAACTTCGTTTTGGCCATTGCATCAGCGATTATCAGCGTATACGTATGGAACAACTTCATCTCGGTTCATCTCGATTATTGTGACCAACTGCGCTGTCGATTATTGTTATCAGCCGTGTTGTTGTTGTCGTCAGTCGTGTTGAGAATCATGATATCATTACCGACACCAAGGCGTTTAGTTGTTGTTGATTTGACCTTCTAGAGATGTGTCTTGGTGGATGTAATTGTGAGTGTGTATACGTGTGTATGTGAGTGCCGCGATCTTCTGTATATTGTGATGATCTGTGTCGCGGAGTAGTCCGTTATCAGCCGGACGACATGAGTGCTAGGCATGGGAAGGGATATCAGCAACGGCGACATCGCTGAAGAAGGGCGTGTTCTCGTGGGTTTATGCCGTGCCATTGTCTGGTTATGAATCGACATCATCTTGTTAATTATTGTTGTCTCACTGGTTGTGGTAGTGGTTGAGTTTGATTAGTCTGCTAGTCATCATCGATTTCAGGTAGCTCACTCCGCCTCAGGGGCTCCAGACTTCTACGAAGATGGCTAGGTTAACTTTACACACGGTCGAACGATGACTGCGAATCGCTGTGATTGACGGAGTCACCTTCGATGACTATGATGAGGTGAGTCCGGTTGCGACATGGACATCGTTTATTCGATGGGATTAGTTGAAACGATCCAGGCTGAAGTCTTCTTCGTGCGAAACCGTGGAGTAGAGCCGTTCAGGCGATGTTCCCAACTTGTCAGACGAGAACTTCTCGATTCGGTGAGAGAGGCATCAGCTTCAAAGCTCCGAACGAGTTGAGATGTTCGGAAAATTTATCCGGGGCAGGATCCAACTTTTGATAATATAGGGCGTACACGTGCATTCGTTCTTTATATCATTCCTCACCATTATCATTATGAAATTCAATTCGTTTGTGATCTGGCTATATCCCAATCACAATCTCCGAACATGCCATCCATATGACACTTACAGATGCTTCGCCTATCAATTTCACGTCATTTCTACATTCGCACTTCATGTGCAACCGATCATTCAAGCTTCAATTTCAACTTTCAAGTCTCCAGCTGAACTTGGACGTCGGGAACCGATTATCACGCCGCGATAATTCCAAATGCTTGTCCTGGATCACGACCCCTAGATCCTAATTCGCCCCATCTGCCGAGATCCAAGATCCCACCTCGTCGCATCTGTTGCTTCCAAAGAGTCGACCGCGTAGAACTATGATATTACGGTTGATGATGGAAACGTCTTCGTCTGGATCCGCTCACGGTAGACACGTCTGTTTTTTGTCTCGTCCCAGTCAGAAATTCCTTTCTCGCGGCTCAAAGGCTGTCTGACTGTTTGCTTGCTGCAGATTGACCGGAGTGGGTTGAATTCGTTCCACACTGATCTCGAGGTGCAGAGAAAGTGCGGAAGAACGGTCTATCACAAGGGACATACCACCGACCACTTGTGCCGTCTCTTTGGATCAAGCGAGCCCAAACGAGTCCTTTCCAACTCCGAGAAGCGTTCGGAAAGGTGTGGCCAATGGTACGCAATAGCGTTCGGCGCTAATGCAGCTTCCATCGTTCAGTCCAGTCATCGAGCAATCGGTCAATCAGTCAGTCAGTCACCAAGTCGATCGGCTGCAGGAACTCTCGTCACATGTCCGTCAGCCTGGCTCGTATCCCCACGGAACAACAATCGGTCGTTGGTAGGTGATGGTCTCTGCTGAGAGCTTCGCAGTCGCTTCCGGGGTCAGGTCGGGTTCATCGGGGTCTGTCAGTCAAGCAATCGCTCAATCAGTAGATCAATGGATCAAGCTCAGGATCAATCAGTCAGTCACTCAGACGAAGGATGATTGATATTTTCCCACCAAAACAATTCCTAACAGCAGCAGTTTTCTTTGGCAACTCGACGAAATCAATGTTCGACCCGATGCCGTAACCAAAATAGTCCAGTGACTGTACGCCTTCGTGTGTGGATCAAACTGCGATCTGCAATCATCGGCTTGTCTGTTTGTCGGATATCTTCGGTTATGTATCATCTTCCATGGAATAAGTGAAGTTATTGATCGGTCAATTCGCCGTTTCGTTGATCAGTTCGTTTCTGCTTTTCTCCGTCTGTCAGCCGCTGATGATACACTTGTCGCGGTGTAGTGTCAGAATCAGAGCTTGGAGAAGGATAAGAGGATCGGAACGAGACAAAGATTACTCTCCGTCCATCATTGATTCATGCAGTGGATAGTTCGGTAGACGATCAGATAGAGTATCCGGATAGTAGGTTTGATAGATGATTAGATAGATGGTAGTAATTCAGAGGATCGATTGATCAATCCATCCCCAGTCAATCAATCGACTAATCGATCGAGCAATCAATCAATCAATCAAACAACCGATCAATCGATGGATAGATATTGTTATGCAGGACAATTATCGTTAGTATAATTATTAGTATTATTGCATCATTGACTCTTCATCTTTCTCGAGGACTCAATTCATCGTGGGTGAGTTAATCGCCGGGCCTGTACGTCGGACCCGCTTGTGACACTGCTGTTGCTTGGAACAGTTTCGTCACTGAGTTCTCGGTTCGCGAAGTCATTTTCAAGAGTAGTGGTAGATTCGGGTTATTTGTCTGTGGTTCAAGACGGGTTCCCCAGTCAATGTTCCATTTGGGGTTGATGTTGCTGCCGACCAACACAAGGATTGTCATGTAGAGTTCATTTCTCCATTCGGTTTTGCGTTCAATGCATTCTTCAGTTAAATGTGATGCTGTTAAACCTCCTAAATTAGCGCTCTCTCTCTCTCTTACGGCTCTATATCTTTCCTCAGCGTACTATCAAGGGAAATCTTCCAGGCTTGAAACAATCAATCGCCGTCGTTTCCGTAGAACCTATATCCATCATAATCAATAATGTCATGCACATTATTATCATCATCATAAGCTCTGCTAGCGTATTCGTCCAAGTACTCTGCAGCAGCAATCTCAATGCACTGTAGTGGACCCGATGATCGAAACACGATTCTATGATTCGGCGATTATAATTAGAACAACAATAGAATTATAATGATCATGATAGAGTCTTTGTGGTGTCAGGTAGAAAAATGGTTTTCGAAATCAACGGAGATTATCAGACTTAAGGCAGTTCATCTCGCATTAGGTTCTTCAAACACCATTCAATTGGTCAATCGGGTTTCACCTAAAATGACACCTACTAATCAGCAACCGAACGTGACAATTCCCTGAATCCCTAAAAACTTCACTGAACAATTTATGATCATATTAGAATCGCTTGAGAAACGGAGAGACTGAGTGAGGTATGGTTGCGCCGTCCAAATGACTCCAATCACTAGAGGAATATGGAATGAAAAACAGAGGAGAAACTTGTAGCTTTTCAATCGACAATTCACGACAATTGAATCTGATAGCATTGACACACGGAGTAGAACAAGGAAGTGGGGGCGTCCCTGTGTAGTTTTTTTTCATCTTTCCGCTGAAGTGGAAACCCACGTCAACTCTATTCGTCGTAAGAATTTCACTCGATTATCACAGCGTGTCGACGTGCAGACGACAAAGAGGTGGCGTGGTCGCTTCGAGTATCATGATTTGCCTCTACCAATTGTCCCAAAGAATGTCATTTATGCTGAGCAACTTCCGACACCGCAGCAGAGAACACTGCTTGCAGTCGATCGAGCACTCTATCACCCTTGCCGTGCAATGCACAATGTATTTGTTGTTCTGTTCAGTTACGTTTTTGCCCAATCAAAATGTATCAGATCGAAGCGAATGTTTCAGCAGCTGTCGAAGGGATCCGGCGTCAGAAATTTGGAATTTATCACCAAGGGGGCTTTGACCTCATCGATCTCAATTGTCGTGTCGCTGACAATTTGTTCATTCGCATTTGAATCGTATGTTGTTCTGAGCGAATTAGGCCAAATCCGCCACCCGGTGCCGTGTACAGCTCGCTCCTTATTTACGTGCTGCACGACCTCGAATGACGATGATGACACCTGTCCCCTAGGCTGTCTGAGCATCTGCTGCAGCCACCAAAATAGCTGCCCATAGTGGCAGAGTGGACCGGTACGAGCCGAGCCGAAACGTGCTGCACACACAAACTCACATCAAATTAATCATTGTTGGAATCTAGCAACTCTCACTGAAAGAATGGCTAGCTGGCTGCTCTGCCTCCCTCTGGCCATTCGCCCGGGCGAGCAAAGCCTGATCGTCTGTCTGCTTGTCGGATGTTGCTCAGAATAACTTGAAGCATTCCTGTCGCATTGTTGCGTCGTGGTCATTTCTGACACTGTCTATATCATTATCATCATGATCATTTTATCAAGAATCATTGTGATCAATGATGAAAGTAATGCTGATAACGATGATAACTGAGATAGTAACACAGATCGATCGCCTCCAGGGAGGCAAACCTCGAGAAGAGATGCTCTCGATCTGGGTTAGGCTTTGCGACTTGAAACTCAATAAACTTTCGAAAGTCGCGCACGCGCTCTTCTTCCCTTAAAGGACAGAGGAACTGAGATCAATTTGAGGAACACTAGGAGTACTCAAATAAGGGTCACGCTCAAACTGCGGGCGAAAACACCGCAACTACCGATTCAAGTGCTGCCTCATGTCAATGTTAATAAATGTTGCCGTCGCAGTAACGAGATCGATACTAATATCAGTATTATTGTGAATGATAAACTCGTTATCACTGATAATATCGGCCACAACTCGTGGGCAGCGCTATTTTTTAGGTACAAACGGAGAAAGAGGAGAAAAAGTTATAAAAGCATACAGGGACGCCCCATCTGTAGATTATCATCTCAGTCAGTCCTCCTCATCTTTCATCATCACGAAGCATCATTATCCTCTTCATCGTCATCATCACCATCATACTTACTAGATCAATGTCGTCATCGTAAGAACTTCTATCAAGCGATCAGTCTTCAACCAATTCAAAAATTATGATGGATAAGAAATATTATTGCACTAGCCGATACTCAGCGGTCTATCGGCGGAGAATCTTTCTCGGCCGAACGACAACAACGGATAGGAGTTGTGTGTGCTCGGACCATGCGAAAAGGAGCGATCCTCAAGGCTCGATTCTCCGCTACGGAACTTCATAATTTGCTGGCTTTATGGCTGGCGGGATAATGTTGTTGTTGTTGTTGCTACTGTTGATCTTGTCGTTCCGTTGGCAGGTTGAACGGTGAGTAGCTCGATGGCAGGCGAATCGATGACATTACCTGAAGCCCTCACATCCCGTCAGCGCTCCACGGGTCGACACCGAACAGCGCAGCGTGCTGTACACTTGTGTTGAGGTAGAAAAGCCCGCGTTTCTGCCGTCGTCCTTCACAATCGTACCGTCTTGTGACGATGGAGATGAGATGATGGTCGAGTTGATATCAACGGTGGACGAGAGGGCATATGTTTGAAGGCGCAGGTCGGTGTGCTGTTGCTGTTGTTGTTTCCGGTTGAGTTTTAGAATCCCGGGAGGAAGCTCATACCGAACGAGCCCAGTACGATGATCATAATCGTCAGACAGATCAGGATCATTATTTTCTTCTGCAAAACACCAACAGATCCAACGGACCTCGTTAGTGTATCGTAGCAACCTGAGCGTGAGTACGTTCGTTCGTTCTTTCGAGTACACTGTTTGTACTGTGCGGTGTAGTGTCTCGTTCGCCAAAACAAATTGGCCGTCATACTCTCTTCCTCCGTTTTTAGACAGCGAGAAGTGCCATGGCGAAAGGTATGAAACAAATCAATCGGGGTAGACTCCGAGGGAGGTGATCGCGACATGCTTCTTCTCTCTCTCGTGGGGCAACCTAGAGGAAAAGTTCGACGCTCTTTCTCGCATTTTGAATCAATGAAGAGATGCTCCCATCGACATCGGCCTATTTAGAGGAACAAGCTGATGGGGGTGCATCATTCTTCTTCGTTCAAAAGACAAAGTTGCTCTCAGCGGGAACAATCCGCTATTTGATTTTCATGCTATATGATGCTGACACGCAAAATGATAACCAAAACGGAACGGAAAATAAAAGAGTAGCTTTATTCGATACAAATATTTTCGTCCAGAAGCCAGCTCGTCCTTGGCAAAATAAATAATTCTGGTATTCATCATTTCGGCACAAGAGCGCCTCGGCAAATCGAGCTGAACTTGATCGGGTAAAAAGGATCGTGGATTATCATCATCGATATTCAGAAGGGAGGTATGCCTTTCTCGAAAGAGGGACTTGACTAGAAACTGCAGTGTTTTCCTTGGAAACACTCCGGAATATCAAAGGTCTGTTGGCGACAACAGGTTTTCTTCCCCGTTCCGTCAGACATTGTTTCGTCGGTGCTGGGAGGCAATAATCTCTACTACTGTGCGTCTGCAGCGAGGAAGACGGAATTCGAATAAGGCAGCACGGCAGACACGCTCGCGCGCAGTCGAACGTTCGAATAAAAACAATATAACATCAACAATAAATACGACTATCGCTCGCCGAAAAAACTCCCGTTTCTCGAAGAATTTTGCTGCGTGGGCAGCGTATCGTTTCGTCACAACGACGTTGAGAGAATTATTGCGAGAACGATCAAGAGACAAAATCCGAGCGCCAGGAGTAAAATGATTTTCTGAAAAGCAAAACCAACTCAAAATAAATTCTTGCGGACCAAAATTGAACGTATCAGATAACTCTAACAAATATGAACTCCTTCCTGGATAACGTGCATCACAAGAGTGCGGGTGCATCGCCCAATGAGAGGAACCCGAAGCGCGCGCTTCAAAGTCAAGGTCGTCGAAACCAAACTCAGCACGAAGAGACGACGCATCTTCGGCCAGGACACGCAGACAATGAGGGAAGCAGGCAGGAAGGAGAGCGCAAACGGGAATTGAAATCATTTCTTTCATCGCATGCAGGACGGACGCGTGACTCGGGAAAAAAGGGGCCAGGAGGCGGTGTTCTCTCTTTTCCTCCGCAGCCTCTTGCCCATCCAGCAGTGTTGGAGCAGGATTCACTCTCGAGCAGCGCACATTCACAGTTAACAAGGAACGGAACGTGGACGGAACAGGCGTGCAGAATCAGTCCGGGATACGAGACGGTCTTTCGACTTGCTAGAGGTGCGACCCGTCGCTCGTAATGCGCAGCTTCGAGATGGATAAACAAACTCACCCTGCGGGCTTTGCTCTGGTAGACGAGAGCTTTCTTGGTGTCTTGCTTCGCGGTTTCGATGTAATCACGCGCGTGCTCCACGTGGTACTCGATTCGGTCGATCATTTCTCCTTGCGATTCGACCAGCATTGCCATGTCCATGAACATGTCGTGAAGTTCCCTGATCGAGTTTTCTAGCTTCATAATATCGGCGTGGCGTGCTTCAATATCGGCTAAGGTTTGCTTTGCTTGTTGAGTTTCCATGATAATGCCTTGTGTGAATATGGCTGGGTTCCCCGTCTCCAACATTTCTTCGAGCTCTTCATTTGTCGTCACTCGACCTAAAGGGGAAAGCTCGATTGTCATCACAGAAGTGCGGGCCCCACGTCCTCTGTGATTCTGCGCTGTCGTCTTCGTCGTCAACCCTCTGAAGCCGGTTCACCAGAACGCATATTCATTTCGCGTTCCTCGCGCTTTTTTATTACCTCAATAAACCCCTTCTCTGACGTCCACGCCTCCCATCATCGCAGGATAGCTCTACTTGCTGCCATGTGCCTCGATTTCATTTCTCGATTCCTCTTAGCCAACTCACCAGTGATTTCCAGTTGTCGTTGTATCCTGGCTTTGCAACGTTCCCTGTAGTCTGTTTGAGTTTTGTTGTAGTCCGTCATGACTTCAACGAACTTTTGCGAGAGCATACTGTGCTGAGTTTTGCGTATGCGGAAGTCGGCGCTCATCATCTGAGTCTGTTCGAGTTGCTCGATGCTCTGCTCCATGTGCTTGAGTTTTTGACGAACTCGATTTGCCGTCTTTTTGATATCCGCCATCATGTCGTCCAGCTCTTGCTTCACCTGCGAGCGAACCGACGGGCTCAATTCTCATACACAAAACTACCTCATCAGCACCATCGTGGCTGCCACCACCAAGCATAGCGACGGCGAGAATGACGGAAGACGGTAACTTACCTTCTCGTCCGTTTGTGGCGCGGACAAGATCGATGAGTGCTTCTTTTTAACTTCTTCGACATTCGTCTGAATCTTGTCGATGTTCTCTCGGATCTCCTCCACTTCGGCGAAGAAGTCGTCCATGAATCCTTGGGCCCGCTGCTCCTCGACGCTGACGGCGACGTCGTCATTGTCCCCCTGGGCCTGGAAGGGGATTTCGAGAAGCGATTAGTTGCAATCTCAGGAAGAAACGTTTTCCCTAAGCGATCCACTCAAGATATCGATTTATGGGTCGTGGTATCGGCTTTCCCTAGCGTTGCACGCGCCGACGACCCTGTGACATCGGAATCGTTCGCGTAGCCGTTGACAATTATTGAATCAGTACCGAGGTCTGGAGGGAGTCGCTGTTTCATTTACAGAGCATTCATTCTCAAGTTTTAAACTTATGGCTGCTACCCAGCCAGCTGAGAGATCTTCGCGGAAAAATATCACATGCGGATCGGTTCATGCGCAGTGGAGGCTGGGGTTGATCTCTCCCGCGTGCCGAGACGCCAGCAGTGATGGGCAGTGCCCTGTTTTAATAAAAAAGAAGGGTGGCGGACTTTCGGAAGGGTGCGTTCTTTTAGGTCAGTCACAAGCTCAGTCGTCGCGCAGTTCCTTACGCACGATTGCACCTCACGCGTTTGGCGTATTCATCAGACCTCTGTACACCGAGTGCAACGCAGCTGAACGCTTCGGTCGATTCGATATTGGAAATGGATGCGTTCCCAACATTGAGCGAAAATCAAAAACCATGGCTGCGAAAATCGTTACGCGTCTGCCGAGATCGGGTCAGACGTTTTGCTCGTCATCTAGACAAGAGACGATTCATTCCGAGGTCGCCATAAACCTTGCCCTTGAGTGAAAATGCCTGAAAATATAGTGGTACTAACGCCCTTTACAGACAAATTCCGGGATGTTGGGAGGGGATCCTTGACTGGTGCCGAGGCCAAGCCGGATCATTATAGCTCGGAACCGAACGGTATCCTCATCCGCGTCAATAGAGATTTCGGTCTTGATTAAGTTAAGAGCCCGTTTCATTCTACAGCTTCCGTTAGAGCGGCGGTCCCTGAACTTTTTCACGGACGGGCCCCCTTCCAAGGTGATCGACCCTTTCCTGGGACACCTAGGTACCAGAACCGCAGTTCCCTCCGTGGAATTTCAGCTTGAATCAAAAAGGTTCTGTCTCTCGAAATCGACCCGCTTGATCAGCCCCGGGTCCGAAAATTCTCACGTGCCTCGGGATGCCTGATGATCGTTGAGCTCGCTCAATCGTTCGGAATAGGGTGGTACCGGTAGTGGCCGTTTGAAGGAAAACCATTATACCAGTCATGTTGCTGTGAACCAGACTCGCGATGGTGGAGGGCGCCGAATTCGGTGATTGAGCGGAACATGGGCAAATCAACTCTGGTTCATGTTCGAGAAGGTAGGAAAGGAAACGAGTGAGCCGCAATGGATTCACATCTAGGGACAAGAACATCCCTGGGTAGGAGCGGGACCAGCTGATTGTGAGCTGACTTCCCTCAGAATCGTTGCGAGTCAAGCGAGCGTTCTCGTGTCCGGCGCGAAAGCGCTGCCAGTAACATTTCAAGGTCCACAGTCGCTTCTCCGGTTAACCTGCATTAACAAGTTGCCATGGGCTCCGGTCCCTTTCACCAAAACCTGAGAATGAGCTACCGATGCGTTTGCTTGGAACTCTTTTACGGTGTCATGGTTCTCGCGATGTTGGCTTGTGGGTGTTTCGCGGTAGCGCTCGGCGGAGTCCACCAAATGTTAAATGGAACTACGACTTCTGGGAAGCGGCCAGGAGCGCAAAGCGAGACGCCTGAATGAAACCTTTGAAAGACATCTGTCTCGTATGAAACACATCAAGTCTGAAAAAGAGCCTCAACATTCGTAACCGCAATCTCAGACCTCGTCTTTCGCGTTGGCATACTTCGCAATGTAGTGTGAGTTTGCGCCTGAGAACGGTTGGCTAGCACCATCATTTGCGAGTTCCGTCAACCGATGTCCTATCTCTTTTCAAGGTTCAATTATCCCTCCTTAGCGGCTTCATTTTGAAATAATTGAGGACCGCTGTGAGGGAAGCATGGACCTACCGCTTATTCCGCGAAACGCCCGGATAAAAGCCCATGACTTCAGCGATATATGAGCGACGATCTTCGATTTCGTCGAGGGATATTACGCGTACAACGCAACGCTCTTAGCGCACCGGGAATACCAGAATGACAATTTTGATTCGTAGTGCGCCGAATAGAGATATCTGTCCCAGAAGCCTTTCGTCCCTCATGCCCCTGCCTTCAACATAGCCCAGATGCTTCGAATCACGTAGCCGAAGTGGATTCTGTGACCAACCGCAAACGCAGCACTGCTCAACCTTTATTATTGGTTGCCTTTTCCACCGACACTAATATAGTGGAAGCGGGCAACCGAAGTCAATGTCTGCCCGGAACAGAAGTCAGCCAGTGATAGGGAATGAGCAAAAGTTGGAGAAGCAAGCGGGCGTCTAGCCTGCGGCGGAGTTCATGTCTTAACGTAGACGAAAAGGACGTCAACGACGAAGACGACGATGAAAAGGACGCGAGGGAGGACAGCAGGGGGGAATGGAGGCTGGGAACAGAACAATACCCAGTGAGCTCAGTAGCCAAGGCGAGTTGAGCCTTCCGTTATCAGGCGAGCCGTCGTTTAGCTCATTGTTCTGAAAGCCTTAACCCCCTGAGAACGAGTGGTGTGGAGTGGTAGCAAAAGCGATGTCGGTCGACTCCTTCGTCAACAACCTTCCACTCACAACCAAGCATCCAACCGACCAGACGAGCCTTCATCTTTAATTTCTCTCTCACAGACTCCCGATCGCCAGATCTCTGTGAACCTCTCTGACGTTCTTCCTACTCGCAAGGCTCTCCTCTCTGTCGCATGATCACGTGAATCCCAGCACCACGGGCTCTTCTCTCTCTCTCTCACTCTCGCTGCAGAAGCCTCATGCGTCTGGATCGACGAAACAGTTCTCCCACCTCAATATCACCTACATGCGAGGTTCCACGGAAAACTTCAAGGGAAACTTCCTTCCAAGGAAATAAAAATCCAACGCTCCCTCTCTGGTAGACAAGCTCCAAACTCGAGATGACAAATCCTGTGTGGAAGGAATCGTCATCCCTACGGGCTAACCCTGGCTCGGAAACAGGGTGAGCAAAGAGCTATTCACGGCGGAACTCCGATTCGATCTATTCCGCCGAGCCCCCGCGTATCGGACCTTTCTCTGCTTTCGCCCAGGTTCCGAAGACCCCCCTCTCCTTCGTTCATCGAGCTTGCTTCCCAAAGAACTACGCTAGGACACGAATCTGACTGTCAATACGCCTAGGCCGCTGGCCGTTACAAATCCAGCTCGTTTCCTTTTTCAGGATTTCGGCGCGGACGTCCGAGACTCATGTACCCCCTCAGAGACGCCGGCTCAGCTGTCCGGAAAGCTTCGGCGGTGGCTGCCAGCTTCTCGTGTCGGTCTGTCTGCCGCCCGCTTTTCTGCCTGTATCTGACTTCCATCCGTTCGGTTGTGTCCGTCGCTGAGTCTGCGGGCCGAAATTATGCAGTCTTGCAATTACCATGCGACCGCTAGCCAGCTGGGTGCCTGCCCGGTAAGGGACACGACGCCCAAACCAACGGACAGACGGGAGAACACTCCGACTCAGGTTCAATATACACATGTTCTCCATCCCGGCGTTGAATGAATCAATGAACGAATCCAGCTTCGGACGAGATTTCGTCTTCCATAAATCAATACTCTTCTTTGCGAGTTAGATGTTCCGCGGGGGTCGACTGGTTTCCAGGTGACCGTTGGGCCCTACTGTCCCAGGTCAAAGGGCACAAAGGCTCGTTGACAACCCCTGCTGGAAAACGGAGAGACGACCCCTTACGAATCGTCAAGAAATCTCAAAGAGAACCTGTGGATTTATTGGGGAACTTGAGGAAACCCGGAATCGGTGAGGCGAATACGCACATAACATCAAAATCTCCTCCCAGACTGCATGGTATGGCAGAATTCGCGACTCATGGGGATCCTCGGCTTGACCAGAAAACTCCTCAACCTTATACCGGAATCAGGACGCTCCGATGTCGGCTTAGGGAAGGAAGACCCCCACTTCCAGCCGGGCGTCGGGGCGCCAGTTAAAAAGGAACGGCCGAAGAGTTCCGAAATGGAAGGGAACTCGGGCTGACCCGTCGGCCGGGCGTATGGAGATGCTGCTGCTGCTGCGTCATCTTGGAATTTCCCTTCGTTTTGGCGGCCGGCGGACGCCATTACGGACGCCCTAGATGTGCTCGGCCACTCTGCTGGTCGTCATCGTTGTTTCGGAGAGGCGGCAGACTGGCGGCGACCGCAGCAAAGTCTTCTGTCCGAACACTGCATGAGTTCGTGTGGAAGCCATGGCCTGTTTGAACAATCGAGCGAGCGACAAACGTAAAAGAGAGACAAAATGAGCGTTGAGTGTGGAGTTGGCTAACAGGAAGGAACCGATTCGAGCGAGAGCGTTGATGGAATGACTCGCTCGCTTTATTCGCCCAGAAGCAACTCCTAATGTTGATGCTCATTCCACAGCGGCTCGGAGCCGCTTCTTCACTGACTCGATATGAGCTTATTGGGAGCTCAATGGAAGCCAACAGCCGTCTCCGTTCCTACACACGTTTGGAGAAAAAAAGGAAAGTGGGAAGGAAGTGAAGGCAAGCAAACGGGCAGGCAGACAGGCGGGCGGGCGGGCACGCACGCAGGCAGGCGCGCGAAAAGCGTGTGGAGGAGCGAGCGAAAATACCGTCGTCGAGGTCTCAAGACGAGAAAAGAAATTTCCGCTATCGGAGTGGCGAATATTTCCAGCCACTCGGCATCTAACGCAGCCAGCTGAGCGAATGGGAAGGAAGCCTTTTAGAATGTCAAACGTTTGACGGAGAGACAGACGATGCCTTCATCAACCTTGGCGCCGCGAAGGCCGGCCCGAGGTTGGCTTGGCTGACTGCGGATGGGTTCATGGCGGGTGGCGAGCGGGCAGGCGAATGGATGGACGAACGGGCGGGCGGGCCGCTTGGTTGGCTGGATGGCTGGCTGGCGGTTAGGCGCCCTTATTGACACGTAATAATGGACCGAGCCGCTACTGAACCACAGAAACAGCTTTTCGGAAAGGCATCCTCTCTTCTCAAAATACGATGTAACCGATCAGTGCGAGACCGAACAAGGGTATTGTACGGCCCGATGTGTGACGATGAGGAAATATAATCGCCGTCTTGAAGATTGCCTTGGAACAGGTCGTCGAACGGTCGTCGGATTGATTGCTTGGGAGAGCACCGCATGTCGCATCAATTCATAAAGATAGCCTGTGGATCATAGATAAACGATGCGATGGAATGCCCAGTGACTCGATCGATCGATCGACGGATCGAGATGCCACGGTTTCTCGGCCGCGATCGTGGAGTTTTCACGGTCGACTTGCTCTCCCAGCAGGGTTCCTCCCTCGTTCCGTGAGCCAAATCTGGGTATCGCTCAACAAGTATTTTGTACGGAAAAGTTTTTTTGAGTTGGTTGAAGTCAGTCTGAAACTGATAGAAGAGCAGGAAGCGCAGCTAGAATTCCAAGCTCGACCTGTGATGATATAGGAAGATCAGCGCTGATGCCGAAAATCAGCTCCGACCTGATGTATGTCGGATGTTTGCGTACAGAAACAGAAGCGTGGGGAACACTTGCGTGGAACGTTGACGTTCGTTCGTTCGTCGAATATCTACGAGCGCAGGAATGAAACGAGATATTTTCGAATCGAAATACCATTTAAAAATATCGATGGAGCGATTCGGAAAAGTTCAAGGTTATATTTAGCGATTGAAACTTCAACCTCCTCGTGCAGTCTGAGACAGGAATAACTGAGTTTCCAGTTGAAATACACCGCTAGGCCTAGGGTTATTTTCCGAGAGACCGATCTTGGAACAGTTTCCCGAGACGAGAGCGCTCCCCATCTCGATGTCGTCTTGGGGAGTGACCAGAGGAGAAATCTTCAACTCATTCCCAAGATCATACGCCGGAAAAACACGCGAAGACGATCCGGAGAGGCCACCGGAGGTCTACGAGTGACCCGGGAGGAAGTGTGAAGGTCGCCGCCGAGGCGAACGATCGCGCTGGAATTCTTTACTTTCGTTCGTTCCTCTTCGATAAGAGAATTTGATCATGAAAAGAACTCTGCTGCACCGAACCCAGCTCTGAATGACGCCGGGCCCCCCTGTCCGTTCGCCCTGTGGCCCTTGCTCCAGCATGCCCAGCCCTCTGGTTGACCCGCAGTGCTCTCCATTTAGCATTTCTACTTCAGAACACTCTCCGGTGACTCCATCGCTCGTTTGGTTTCGTGCAGCACGACCGGCAGCAGCAAAAGTATTCCGTCTTCCTCGAAACTCTCCGAAAGCGGGTCAGCTTCAAGACACGCTACCCGCCTTCCACTGCGCAAGAGGAAAGTTCATCTTTCACCTACGCGGGTGGAAAACTCACGCGGAAAAACTGCGAGAGATGCCGGCGGCGGGCTCCGACATCAATCGAAACCCTGTCGATGACAATGATGATCAAAGAGCACGTCAAAGATCCCCGTGACATTTGATGAAGCTCCGGGAGCTGTGAGTGGGTTTGCTGCCGTACGGTCTCTCCATCTCGCTTCCGTGCCTGTCGTCAACAAGTAGCGAGCTCGACTCGACGACACAGAACGATCGAAGTGGTTTGCCGACCACCATCGAGTATAAAATAACGTTGATACTCATGTTTTCGCCACTCATACAAAACGCACACAAACGCTTAACCCTGTTCGGATTGTGGACTCAATAGAGAGCAACACCGAGAGAGAGGAGGGTTTTCCAAAGTCGGGAGAAAACGTTGCGACAGACAGTCCGGCTCCTCGTGTGCAGCCTAATCATCCCAGAGCTGACACCGAGATCAAGTCTGATCGAAAGATTCGGAGCGCGAGCCTATTGAGCGAATTTCTCTCGTCCGATGTCATCTTTAGACGCGGAACCGAATCCAATTGAAACTTGAATCGCACTTGTTCATTCTGAAAATAGACCCGACTCTCAATATCGTCCTCGCGCGCACGTTTCAGTCAGCGAGGAAAGCGGGCGTACCTCGATGGAATGGAGGGCAACAGCGTGAGGTATGGAAAAGCAAACGAGCGAAGAACGAACGGAGCGGGTTCGTGGCTCGACGAGCGGAAAAACGGGCGCGGCAAACGACCACCACCCGCTCGTCTGTTCGTCTGTCTTTTCTATTTGGCCGATCCGTCTGAGAGCCGCTCCGGAGTGCCGCGCCGCCAGCTCGCAGATTTCCTAGCTACGTAGCCAGCTCACCGGTAGTGGTGAGTTTGTTCTCTCGTCGTCTGTCTGAGCTTGTGAGTGTGTGTCAGTGACAGAGATCTGGCTGGCAGCGTGAGTTGAGTGGATCTATGTGGCTCCAACACTAGAAACAGCATGTTAGCCAGCTCTCGGGTCCCTTGCCCTGTCTAGTCGTTTGTTCATCGTTCACAGCCAGCCATGGTAGTGGTATAGCAGTCTCAATAGCCAGCAAAACCACATACGAGCAACGGACGCAGAATTAGGAGGAAACTTTGTATTCGACCCGAAAGAAACCGTCCGCTGGATGAATTCAGCAAACGCTGCACTACGTATTCCGACGAGCATGGACTCGCCAAAGTCGGACGAATTAGCGTACTTATCACAAACACGCGTGCTCGTAGAAGTAGTGAGAACAAATGACCGGATCGCTGATGACAGAAACTCAGAAAGCATCATTCCACCCAGTCGAGCGAGCACATCCAATTTGATAAAGTTCACATGAGGGATAAGCTAGAACGAAACTCGACGGACGAACGGCTGAGATCAATAAACCCGCCATCGCTGCAGCGCGCATTATCAACGCCGAGCTATCCTGGATAATCAATGGATAGTCTGCGCTCGAATCAAAAGGTCAGGACTCAATCTTGATGTTCATCTTTGGTCTGACTATCCGCCCGACCGCCCGTCCATCCGAAAGACCGACCAAATAACCGAGCTTGACCGTCTGGCCGTCCATCAGGTATGCAGGTGAGCAAAACGGTACGGGACTGACCAGTTGGAGAGAGACGGGAACGCAGTCTGCTGGTCAGAGCAAGGCAGGCGTCCGAGCGTGAGGATCCGCCTCGCGCAGAACGACGGATAGAAACGAATGATGAAAGTCATTAACAACAAACGAGAAGAGATTGTAGTCCTACTCACCGCCCGCAGGGCCGCTAGCCTGTCTTTTGTCATGGTGAAGAAGGGTTGGTGAAGATTATGATGAGCTGCTTCGGCTGCGTCTGTTGTTTCTGAGGACGGCGGTGCTCGCCGCCGTCAAACTGCTGCTCCTGCTCCCGCAGTCGCTGCTATTCAAACAACTGCAGCCTGAACCGGTGGCGATCGTGGTCACGGCGAACGTGGTACGAAAACTCCGGAAACCGGAGGTGGTGGTCGAGTTCACGAACGGCGACCACTTCGCCGTGATCTGTTTGATTTGCGTTGCCGTCCTTGTTGTAGTTGAAACTGTTGTTGCTCTAGCGGCTGCTGTGGCGGAAGCTTCGGTCGGTGTTTCGCGATAGCCGATGCTCGCGAGCGAACGAGATATTGACGAACACTTTCACCTTTCCAACACCATCGAACTCGTCGTTGGTAACTGCACTCCCACGTCACTTTGTTGCAGCGGTCGTAGCTGCTCCTGAAACACTCAACTGGACCCACCAAACCTCATCGAATACCGTCGAATCGTTGTAGTTTTTGCGAAAACCAAGCACTCGCGGTTATTCCTTTCGTTTCGTTTCTGCCACTGCTGCTACTACTGCTGCTGTTCTGGTTAAACGTAACGTCGTCGTCGACTGAACAAGGAACGTTCGTTTGCTTGTTCCTGGCTTGAGAATATTGCCGTCGTGCACGTAATCCTTTTGGGTGTTATAGCCGTGGTAGTAGCAGTAGTAGTAGCAGTTGTCGTCCTCGCAAAACTTGCAGCAATCGTTGTTTCCAATGACAGAACTGTTGTTGTTGCTGCTGCTGTTGTTCCTGATAGGTAGGTGGGTATGTAGGTAGGTAGGTTGCTTGGTTGGTTGGTCGGTCGCTTGGTTGGTTGGTAAGTATTCCTAGGCTTGTTGTAACAGTCCTCTGAGGTTGTTGCTGAAGCAGTTCCTCGGTGTTGTTGACGGAGGATTCGTTGTTGCTGCTTCCGCCGTTCTTGTTGTTGTTGTTGAGGGCGACGAATCGCGACAACGATGCGTTCCTTGCCTCGACCCTCCTTTACTAGTGCTTGTGGCGGCGGCGGCGGCAGCGGCAGCAGCAGCACAGTCGGAGTTGTTCTCCTGTGTGGCCTGCTGCTGCCTCTATTGATCGGCAGCAGGCGACGGCGAGCATGTAGCCGGCGCCCTCTAGTGACTATCGGTATACTCTACTGCGGCATAGGATCCACACAGCCAATCCCGCTGACCGTCCGCCCGCCCGCTTGCTTGCCTGCCTGCCTGGCTGCCTACCCTACTGCTTGTCAGCCATCTGGCGTCAACGCCGCACCCTCGAACCCTGCTCCTGCTCCCGCTGGTGGTGGTGGTGGTGCTGCTGCTGCTGTTCTACCTCCACAATCAGCCGCACAGCGGCCCGCTCACCCGCTCGCCGCCCAACCCGCTAGACACCCCGCTAGCTAGCCCACCACTCGCCCGTCAAAACCTCCATTGAAACTTCGCCGCCCGTTATCGCGCCTGCCCGTCCGCCCGCCCGCCTCTGTTTTTGAACTCTGCCTCCCTCCGCTATAGGTGTCACCTGTTCTGGGTTGCAAAGCCTGCAGAGGTATTACACGATGACCCGAGCAATGAAGGACTCGCTGATATGGGGAGTTTTTTGTGCGGTTCCATCGAAAGGTTGAACCGCGGGACGAACGGAGAATGAAGGCGGCATGGCGGGAGCTGCAGTCAGTCCGTCCGTGTGTCTGCAGCTCCGTTGGATGCGGATGCGGGAGCCGTCAGTATTTCTTACTCCTATTCCTATTCAAATGCTGATTGCCGTGAGTTGCTCGCTCGCGTCTTCAAGCTCTCGATTCGGCAAGAACGGAGCATACTATGATTATTGATGCTCACAAGGTCTCAAATAAGTTTCAAAATGCTTCCGCGACCCGGTATAAGTTCCTGTTTTCCTCTGAGGATGGCGCTGCCGTGCTCCACAACACGCAAAGCATGGAGGACGTCGTTGTCGTCCTCATGCCGCTACATCGGCTGTTCCGTTCCCTGTCAGTGGAACTTTTGGAACTTTACTAGTACTGAATCAGTGGGACTAGATTTCGCAGCCACCATCCGTTCTCTGAGAACCCTAGGAAATACCCCATGGTGAACCTTGCCGGCGTCCTGGCCCTCCTCGAGGTGCGCGGTGCTGTTTCGAACGCAAAAGCATTCGAGACACCGCCCGCCAAACTGCCCGCTGAATTTGCCCGCCAAACCGCACCCGATGACGTCACGGGTCTCTGCGTATATTTCGACTCTCCTGACCATCCCTTCCCCTCCTCCTGCTGGATCCTCCGTTCGGAGCAAAAGCCGAGTTTTCTGAATGACGTCAGGCCGTGTGGCGCTTTCGTCATGCACCCACCGCGCTAGTGTTGCCGCTGCCGTGGCCGCCGCCGCCGCCGCCCACAAAGTGTTCATCGAGGGCGGTGGAACATGGTCGGTTTCCTCCCTGTTGCCCAGAGGAGCAGCGGGAGTGGTGACTATCACAGCTCTCTTCCCATGCTCTTTCTCGAACAACAGCCCACCAGCCAGCCACAGAGCAAACCGCCCACATGAGCAAACGAGCGACCTTTCGACAGCGATCGTCTCGATATTAGGGCCGAAGTTTGATCCATGATCCCATTCGCGTTTTTACGCTCGCCTCGGCCCGAGGGAAACGGGGGACTTCAATGAAGGTGACAATGCTGATGAGAACCGCGGGACCTCGGCTGCTCCTGGGACAACGCCATAATGACGCATGCGACGGCGTGGGCCGCTCACGATTGTTGGGGAACAACCTGCAAACATCGAGTTCTCAATTTTCGGAGCCCCTGAGTGTTGTTGCTCGAATCATTCAGGCTCGGTGGGGTTATAAAAAGCCCATGTCTGATGACGAACCATCCAAACAATGAATCCACCCAGAGCGGGAAATGCTCACCATACGTGAATATGTTTCAAACGTATGCGGTGGACCTGATGAATTTTATTCAAGATCGAACACTCCTCAAGCTGACGTCGAACGCCCAGTTCGGACCGTTGAGGCGGCCAAAGAGAGAGTTAGAATTCTAGATAATCAGCTGAGCACTGTCGAGTTCACCGTTCAGGAGCCCAACGCAGAAGGATATTTTCGAGTTTGATGATGCATCATAGCACCTCAGGGGGAAGTCCGGGCGTAACCTGGGGTACGCTCTCGATTTTCAAGGCGCATCTCCGCGTGGATAAAGGAATCGTAGTCTCGAGGAGATGAAAAGCGCGTCGTATTCTCATCTGGCGTCAGATTGAGGAGACACCCGAGCCGACGTCGAATTTGCGCCTTGAGAGACCCATGAGAGCGGCACTCGTTTCTGCAACCACAGCTAGCGCGGAATGGAATCGTTCTCCACGGCAATACCGAACCATGGAAAGACGGTGACCGACCATTAATTGTTGATCATTGTCGTCGTCCAGCAAATCCCCGCGGGCTCCCACGGGCCGAGGTCCTAATCCTAATCCTTGCGACGTCCATCGTACGGCCCTTTCTATTATCGGCAACAAGCGAGCAGTGACCGACGTGGTCAGCGCTTATTTCAATTTTACACTATTTCCGTTGTCCTACGTCGGAATCCAAAGTATTGACCTCAGGATATTTCTCCGAGATGCTTCCTTCCCGCCGCGGGAACTGCCGCAATAAAGCGTGTTTGGGATTGGATGATCGTGTCCCGCAAGAGCACTTCCATCTGTACTCAGGGAAGGCGCGCCAGTCGCCGGGAAACTTTCCCGTGTACTCATAAACCGAGATAAGACGCTATTCCAGACGGCAGATCTGAACATATCCAGGACTGAGTTTCCACCGGTCTCCGAGGTTCACATGGATGAGCATTGGCAGGAATCGCCCCGTAGTCATCCTCCCACGGAGATACCATCGACTACGGGATCAGGGAGTTCCTCCTGGACTCTCAGGGCAGAAATAGACTTATCAAAATCTCCAGCGAGGCAGGATATTTCCCTCGACCGGGCAGAACTAAAGCAGATTTCGGCACAATCTCATCCGCATGGGCGAGCACGAAGGTTTGAGGCCGTTGATTTTGAGTTTTGAGATTACTTCAAACGCGATTCACAGAGGCACTCGACGCCACCCGACCTTCTCGGCGCCCCCGACGGCCGCATCTTCTGCCTCCCCCCCCCCCAAAAGCGGCACTGGTTGTCATCATTCAAAGCTGTCATCTATTTTCGAGTGCGACATCAGCACTGACAATCGACCTCGTCTAATTCATCCTTCGCACACGGGAATCTCGTAAACTACCAGCAACGGTTCCCACATGGATAACGGTTCATGGTTGCCAGCGCTTGGGGTACGAACCGAGACGTCGTACTTCGAATCCAGCACCCAAGGATTCGGGATATTTCCTTCTTTCTAATGGTAGCGTTGTCAAGGGGATGGACATTTGGCAGACCTTGATGAGTCAGGGTGTACTGCACGTACTGCAGCTCCTTCTGATTGAGAAACAGATGACTTTGTACCACTATGCTGTGCACGCTCCGAGGTATTTCTGCATTGTGATTCCGAGTCGATTTCGGAAGTCACATACGTAGACGAGACGCGTGTCATCCAGCACATTGGGCAGGTCATTCATCACTACGAGGAATCCCAGGCTACCGTCAATACTACCCCCGGTTGAGTGCCGATTCTTGATGAAATTGACAACAACTATCAGCGTTGGATGCAATGCTTCGTTCACCAGGATCTATGGAACACCCCTCTGAGAAGAATGAGTTAAGAGTTGAGAACTTCGGGAACAGGAGGTTGGCGCCTTCAATAATCACAGAAGGTGCGCCGAGAGTCTCCGTCTTCCGCGGTCGGGAAATGGTATTTTGCGTGCACATACAAAACCGCATCTTCACAAATATTTTCGGCGCGCAGCCCCCTCGCCTGCTGAATTCTGAAAAAAGAAATTCTCGTGAGTCCCACTCCGGATATCTCCTAGGAGACTGGCAACTCGGGTCGGAAACCTTCAGGAGCAAGTTTTTTCTGCACACTGCCGCTATTGTTGACTGTAATTGCACCTGTAATCTTGTCTCTTGTTCTGTGTTTATGGAGAAAGAGAATAAATATGACGGGAAAACGTCGGGAGAGCCTTCCATGATACCAGCCCTGCCCGGGAGTCGATTTCTGCGGAATGGACACAGCAGATGTGATCTTGAGATCTCCCTCCACCGCTTGCTTGCTCAGAAAAAAACAAGAATCTCGCAAGAATCTATCTTCTGAGGCCGATACGAGGAACTTGGCTCACCGTGAACAGAGATTCCAAGAGCGGCCCTCGTTGCAGTCACTCACATCCGATGCGATTCGATCTCGAACCCTTACCTCTTGTCGGCCTCATCCGTTCTCGAGTCGATGAAAACGGCTCAAGAATGGAACCTCACCATTCCAGCGTCTCCAAAGCATCGAACATACGATATGAGGATCGCGCGGCGGAGTCGTGATCGAACTGCATTTGCTGGCTTCGAGGAGATATTAATTTTCGATTTGATTGTTACCGTCGTCCACCAAATCCCTGCGGGCTTCTGCTAGACCATTTTCTAATCCTTATCCTTGCCGCTGTCGTCCTTGTGAGCTCTCAACTGTTGGCAAAAAACAGGCCGTGGACGTGGAGGCCGGCGCCTGCTTCCCCATTGCCCTGTGTACCATTTTAGTTTTCTCACGTCGGAATCGAAGAAATTGTTCCGAAAGTTTCCTTCGAGGTGCCACCTTCGCGCCACGAGAGCGGCCGTAATAGTGCGTGTTTGGGATAGGATGGTCGTATCCTGCAAACCACTTGCCACCATCGGAGTCCTCAGCCACAGCACTCTGCTGAGCGATCACTGTTGTTGAGGCAGTCCGAGACTATCACTGGGAGTCATATGATATTCTACCGAAGATAGGCGCGACCTTCAGAACCTTCTCCGTACCACCGAAAAGCCGATATGGCTCACAGAATTTCCGACGTCGAGTTTCGGACCCAGATACAGGGCATCACTAGGAACTTCAATGAAATGAGGTGAGTGTTCGCTTCAGAATTAAGGGGACAGGCGATGGGACGGAGTGAGATCTTCGCGTTCCATTGCTAGTTTCTTCTAAGGCAAGGATTTTACCGGATGACAGCTGGAGCGCAAGTTAGAGAACGTGCGGCGGACGCTCGTCGAAGAGTGTAAATTCCGTTTCAAGCGGTCGGTTTGATTCAAAGTGACTCATACCTCACGGTGAACGTGTTATCGGAATAGTGCAGTAATATCACTGTCTTGCACAGAGGAGTTAGTTCGAGTAAAGCCGTGGGAACAGGCTCAGAGATCGCCCGAGATTTGTTCGTGGTTTAACAGAGAATCTGAACGGCATTGTCAAATTGACGATCCTGGAATTTGTGACGGTGTTCATACGGCAAGGTTAGAGGGAGGAAATGTATCAATCGCTCGGATTCGTCGTTCCAAGCATTGATGTTTCCACGATTCTATCCTCTCTCTGTCAGTTTACATTTCCGAATCTCGCCTCCCCGCAGCGAATATAGTACCGGGAAATCTAATTATGGGATTAAACCGTTTGCTATTCTACAATCCCAAACTCAACGCGCCACCGACATCTTCTCTCGCACCAATCGAGTACATCCCAACATTCTCCAACAAGAATAATTTCTGAATGTTCCTCGTGCTCGAATGATATTGCAGAAATTCCGCTAAGAAAACCCGCTCTTTTTCCGTTACAGCAACGACGAATTGAAGGGCCTCGTCGAATGCGATGATGCCATAATTGATGCACAGTTCGTCGACTGCCCCGCTGCCCGAGCCATGGAGCGGACACGGAAATCCTTAATAGAAAACAACCGTCTATTGGCGCAGGAGAACATTGAGAGAGAGACGAGATTTTTCGACCTGCGCAATACGTTGCTCAAAATGTACCAAGAGGCCAAAGACCTCAAACATGCCATTGAAGAAATGCAAGACAAGAACCCCCACCTGAAACAAGCTACAACGGATTTGGATTCCATACAGGCAGTTCTGGAGGCGGCCGCTAGAGAAGCCGAAGACGCGTCTGAGGTGAGTACCCCATCAACCTCAGCTTTGAATCTCTCTCCCCTTATTCCTCCCCGAACTTCCTTGGATTGCCGAATATTTCAAGTCCAATTTTCCGTTTGCAGAAAATCGCAGCCGACTTCCTCGACGCCCAAATCTCGGCAGATGATTTCCTCACAACGTTTGTCGATAAACGACGGGAGTCCCAGCTGAAAAGGGTTAACGCTGAAAAGGTCGTTGACCTACTCCGAGAACAACGGAGAACTCCAGCTATACCACAGATGCCGCTGTACCCGGGACAGGGAATGATGGCTCCGTTGGGTCCGCCAATGACCTACCAACCTCCCTCGATGCCTCCTATGGGTTACGGTGCCCCTGCATACCTTCCATACCCTGCCTACCCGCCAGCTGGACCAATGAGTATGCCAACACCGGGAACTTGAAACAGCAGCTTCATGCCGAAAACGCACAGGTCTGTTCTTTAAATCTTCAGTGGGCTCATCAACGTTCTCTCGAAACTGGCACCCGAGGTCGACTGCGAATTACTTCACTTTTATTTTAACGGTTCTTTATAATGAGAACGAATGGATTTCCCACCGGAATCCGTGAGAGTCGTTGCGTCACACGTTCGGGGCTCATTGGTCGATGATGTAGTTTCGTCTCGGGGAAATATTGTCCCACATGATTCATTTTACGAAGGAAGTAAATGTTGCGTTTCTCATTTCCTATGATGATAAGGGCGTTCCGAGAAACATTTCTCCTACCCTTTTCTCTCTCTGGAGCAGCTGACTGAGCGGTAAAGGTCGACACACGGGATGCATTTCATCGATTGACGTAATCTGAGATCATTTTTTATTGAAACTATTCTGTCTATGTTTTTGTGGCTTCCAGTATTTACAGCGTCTATGTACAGATTTGTGCAGGAGGTTCTTTCAACCCTATTCCTGGGTTTTCGCGGCCTCCTCCGAGGAACCGTATGAGATCTACAAAATCAGCAGCTGTACGACGGTCGCCAGCATACGATTGAATTGTCTATCAACTGTCATCACGCATATATATAAATATAAAACGGAACGTCCGTGCTCGAACATTAAAATCAAGCCGACTCAACTCTGAGAAAGTGGCTCCAGGCTCGCCCTCATCCGCGGAACATATTCGTTGTAATCCATCCAGTTCTAGTATTGATCGATGCGAATCGCATCCAGATATCCGGAAGATCATTCGATGTTAATGGAAGGCGGGATTTGGGAAGCGCACCGGTGGGTGGCTTGGTTATTATGCGTTGCTATTCCTTTTTGGAAGACTATGCTTTTTGAGAGTTTTGGGAGTCCAACATAGGCTGCAGGATTCGGCGACGAGCGTTGATGAACCAGTTATTGACCTGAGGAAGAATCAAGAACAACATTTATGAAAGATCAATATATCGTATCACATTAGTTTATAAATAAGGCTTCCGAAAATAAATCTTTTGAAGAAGAAACAAATGATGTTGCTTGTTAGATGAATACTTTTGTGGTGTCGACGACCCCGAGGGCTCCTATATCGGCATGAGACTCGAAACATTTTGTTCAAGATGCCGTATAATTTGAAGTCGTTAGAAGTCGGTTCCTCAAATATAACTCACTTGTAGCAGGGAAAGATTGGTTTGTTGAGCTATGAGTTTCTTCTCCTCTTCACTCGGATATGGATGCACGATGTGCGCGAAAAGCCATGCTCTCATCAATTCCGTCGCCTGTTTGGGTAAAACGCCTCTCGTGGAGCTTGAGCCTTGACTTGCATTTGAATTGCTCCGGGAGGCCGACAGGGATCGCGTGAGTTTCTTGAGGGGCGCTCCGGTCGCGGGAATTTTCGCTTCTTGAGAATTTTCTGTCGAGAAAGATGGAGGATGGTTACCAGCATGTACGCTCGCATCAAATCCGAGAGACTCCTGCCTGAAAACCTCGATGAGATCCGGAAATCACTGGGAAACCACTTCATCAACTAACCGGTTTCGCCCGCACTCCCGTTGCTGAGTTGATCGTCATCGGAGTCATCTACGTCAAAATGAGCGTCCTTCAACAGATTGGAAGAATGCATTTTGTCACGAAGGCACGTTATGTATCGCTGGCAGAAGTTGTTGCAAAGTTCATTGACCTTCTGCAGCTCACCGAGGTGAATTCTCAAAACCTGAAACGCGGAAAATTGCACTTAGAACGGACTTCCCGCGCGGAAGCGTGTTTACAGGGCGTCTAGGTGCTGGTTTGTCTTCACGGGTTCTGATGACGTCTAGATTTTCCGGACCAAGGTCAACGTACTAATGTATCGTGACGTGAAATCCTCAAAGTACTTGCCTGGAGAGATTCTAGCATTAGTTGATCGATGCTACGCTCACCGGCACTCCACTCGGTTGTTGATTGAGCGAACTCCATCAACTCTCGTTCCAATTTTTCGTTATCCGGTTCTGTTCCGCAAGTCATCGTGGCTAACTCACATTTCTCGAATAAAAGCGCCAAAAGGGGAAAAAGGGGGTGCTTCAACAGAGCCTTCTTTATCAACTCGGTTTCCTCGATGCTGATTGACAGTTCCTGGTCTGAATTTTCTACATCCACGTCAACGTCCAGGTCCTGATCGGAGGAGGACTCAGACATGGTCATCCTCTGAAAAAGAGCGAAAAACACTCTTCGTTCATTTTCTCAAAAGTCACAGCTGCAAACGACAAGTTTTAATGCCTCACTTTGAGTTGGACGGAATCACTCCCAGAATACCGAAACCATAGTAGAATGGACTACGTGAGAAGCAGACGCCGATTCTTTGATTGTGGAACACTCATCAGATCTCATCTGATTCTGTAAGCTCGGGAATGGATCACGATCAAAAAACCGAGAGAATAAAGCTCCCGCTCCGATGCTGAAAATCACGTGTCGCGCCAGAGACCGAGCATTAAACTCATCGCGCGGTGAACGCGTTCACTGAAGCAATTCCCCACCACTTCCATATCGGCAACAAATGACAAACAAATGTCAGAGAAAGCTGTGTCGGAATTCACTCAGAACACCATAGACGAGTTATTTGTCCTTATGCTCAGGACCCGAAATTCGTGGAGCCTTGATCAATATCCAGTAGATGTCATCCACGGCACTCTGATAGAAATCCCAGTGTGTGATCTCAGAGCACAGAAAGTCGGAGCGCGTCAATCGATGGTTCTTATCGATATCCTCGTGCGGAGCCGAGAATGCTCAACTTTCGAATATTCCTAGCGCAACGATGCAAAACGCATGTCGGAATCTCCGTGGAGCGCCTTCTATTTTTCATATCGCATTCTCCTGAGCGCTCTCCTCCGTCAATCGAGGACCTCAGGGTATAGACTCACTTCGGAAGCAACGAGGACAAACACACACATTCACCATTCTGCGTCAAAGTACTCAACACTCACCCGAATCGACAGTTGCTCATCAAACCCGACACTCCATCAATCAAAGCTTCCCGGAGAGAGGGGAGAGTACCATTCGACGACCAACATAGAAGTCCGCATAGAAGCTTTCACTCCGAGCACTTATGTCGCTCACGCGTCGTGACAGTGGTCTGAATTCACTTTCTCTTTCGTTCTTTTCGGGTACTGGGCAATGCAGGCCGCAAGGTCCACGACGAATCTCCAACGCTATTCCATGGGAGCAGAGCGCATCATATCCTGAGCGATTCCGCCTGGAGGACTGCTCTTGTAAAGGGTTGCGTGGCAGCTCCGTAAAAACTCAGGATCGGCGAGGCTGCTACTGGATTTCGGCTGATGCGGAATTATGAGCTTCATGCGTTGGTTGATGCCTTCCTCTACTTGGTCGCAGTCGGACTCCGCGTCGAGCATCGGAAGCGAATAATCTGTAACCACCGCTGAGGTTTTTCTCAGCATCACCGGCTCGAACTGACTCTGGCGGAGGAGGTTGTTCGCCGTCGAAGGCTTCTGTGGTTGGGTGGTGTTGATCTTCGTTTCTGAATTATGATCTGACACAGCGGCGGAAATACCGAGAACCAAGCATGCTCACTGTGCGAGCTCATCTGAAGTGTCGATGCATTCTCTCATGGACCGTAGCTTCCTCTGGCATTTCAATCTCAATATATCGATTGCGCCTGACAGATCGTTTCCAATCGGATTAGAAAGTTGTAAAACTCTCGAGAAATCCGGCATACTTCCTTCTCGGAGGTTGCCGATTCAGAGATCGCGTCGATCCAGTCGAACTTTTTCGACGGCCGCCACCTCCGGGCGGGCTTCCCGTGTGTCGCCGCAGAATAAATTACGGGCACTCTTCATATTCGTCGGCTCCTTATGTGCCATGCAGTAGCGGACCAAGGGGGGGGGGGGCGTTCAGCCCGAGGGCCACTCTTTTTTCTGGCGGCTTTTCGGAGTATCCAGAGAAAATAATGAAGAGGAAAATCTTCAATCAACAATAAAGTCATCTGAACAGTCATGGTTCCTTCTCAGACGTTCATTCCAGATATCCGATTTGGGAACAAGTTCTATTTGCGCGGGAACGTTTTTCCGGCAAATTGGATTTAGGAACTGAGAATCGCGATCGGAAGGCGGTGAAATATTGAGTTCGCCATGGGCGGCACATTGGCACGGTCCGTCCCTGGTAGCATGGCGAACTTCTCTGACCAGCAAGCCACGATTCCCGCGCATCAATCATACAACAAGGGAGTTTTTAGAATGTTGACCCCCTCCGTATTGAGGTGGGAAAATTTCGGATCCCCTCAGTCCCCCCACCCGGAGATCGAATGCGCGGTATACAGCACATCGTAATTTTTCTAGAGAGCACGGCAACCAGCCCGCGGTTTGTCGTTAACTGACACGGAAGTCAGTTAACGAGTGTTCCCGCAGAGTGGCGCCGCGAGAAGGGTGTTCGAGAACCTTGCCTTCCCCAAGATTTTCGGGTCGCGCATAGATGCCCTGCTGAAGCTCATCATCATGGTTCGTTGCCTCCCCGATACGGTGAGCATCGCCGACAGTTCTCGCAGTGGTTTGCAATTTTTCGTCCCGAATTTCCTCAATGACCTATTTGAGTCCTTTACGCTTTGGTCGAATGATAGATTTTCGGCTCACTCCAATAATGAATGGCCATCCGGATGATGAATTCTAGATTCTCCCCTTATTGGGATCACTTAGTTGGGATCGACATGGTCGGGCAGCGATTTGTTCCGAATGAGCGAAGCTCATCGTATGTGATTTGAGTGTCGATTGGACGTCAGAGTCAAAATGCTGCTCATCCTTCCCTGAACTTGGAAACCTTGTAACCGATTTTTCTCTCAACGGTGAAAGGATTGCGTAAAACAAAATGCCAAAGGAGCGACCTGCAACGCGTACACGGAATGCCCATGAACTTCATCACGGACCGAGAGCAGGCCTTTCAAAGCCCTTAGTGACACCACCCTTCCGTTGTTGCCCCCATTGCATAAGAGGAGAAAATTTCAAAGGCCATGTCGGCCTCCTGAAAGGACGGTTCGGGCTGGATTCGGTCTAACAGAGGAGATGCGCATCGGCGAAAGGTGGGCAACTGGTACACTAGGGGTACGACTTGTCGGAGACCTCCACACAGTCGAAAATAAGTCGCACATGATTCACAATAATAAACGTCCGGATGATATTTGAGTTTATTTCAACAATGTGACCTCCTAAATTTGTGCAAATGCTTGGTAAAATACAATCATGAGAGTAGTTATAAAACGGTGGTCCTACCATGTGGACATTCAAGGAGAACAGGTATGAACTTTACAACTGTTTCGCAGACTTCGCATTTCAGATTTTCAGGATAAATACGTCCCGAATTCAATTCGTTGATCAAAATAATACAATTATTCTGTGTCTGTAAATTAGAAATGATCGACTTTCACGAGGATATGGTTGTCTTTGATTTGAGAGGAGGCGACGCCTTTCATGTTGTCGAGGGACACGTTCTGCCATTCAGACGGCACTCCACCTGCAGTGTCGGTCGATTTCAGAGCAAACGACCAATGGTCAGGGTTCAGAGCGGCACAATGAGGTAAACGTAGTTCGATCGCTTTGAGAAACTTCAAGCCGTGCGGGCCGCACATTACCAAAGGACTCAGCAAGGTCTCTCCTGGAAATGAACATCAAATTCATGATTTTCGCTGGTACTCTCCTCAAAATTGACGTCTATTCTAGAGAATTCGTAGGAAAAAATTCTAGGAAGTGCTAGGACGAGAACTCACCTCGACCGCGGTCCAATGGAGGCAGCATGGAGTCATCTTGACAAACCTTGAAATAGACTTCTTGTTGAACACCTTCGGGTATCGCCCCTTCAGGGATGACGAGAGAGACACCGGTTCGTTCAGAGTAGAGTCGTCCTCCTTGGGAATTGAACACACCTTGCACGTAAGCGACCACGTTTCCATTCACGGGAGTCGGATCGTCTGGTCGTTCACGCGGATGATCTCCGAGGCTAAACAGATAACATGCAGATGTTAGGAGCAGCCCCCACCAGAACCCATTAGGCCATAAGCAACATCCATAGGCAGCATATCTCAGTTAATGTCGATCCGATCACTACTGTGATGGATGTCATCGGGAACTGAGCGCCCGAAAAACAATCATACTCGGTATTTGCTGGTTAAAGCAGGCGCCAGTGCAGTAGATGTTAAGCTCGGTCGCCGAGTAAATGGAAATGAGCGATAATTTTGAGCGAATGGAAATCGGATTCAAGTTCCGCGACAAAACGCGTCCTCGTCATGTTCCCAGACTATGTGTAGACTGATACCAGAGCTCGTTTATCCTCCTTCTGTATGCTCGCGGCTTCAGACGACTTCATGGTTAGTCGGTGAGTAAGCTTTCGATCGTTTCGAGGTGGGTTTGGGGCGACAAGCATTCAACTGTGCTCTGATGCAAGAAATCCAACCCAAACTTCGGTAAGGAAACAATTTATTTGGCAAAACCGATCAGTCTGCGGCAGCGACATTCTCACGTTCGTTTATCGGTCTCTCCCTCCCTGTTGCTGTCTCCGTCGGTCTTTAAAAACCGATATCGATTATCTAGCACTAGAAAAATGTGAATATTGGGCGGAAAAATAGCGGCTGTACTGAACAGCGAGCGACATAGACCGTCGCAAACGTCGTTTTTCGTAAAGCGCTGAAGCTGAGCGCTTGCAGCGGAAGTCTCACGGTGCCCGGTGTGTTCGGAAAGCAGTGGCGGAAACGGCGCGATGGCGATCCTCGGCGCGAAACAACTCTAGCGTTAAATATCCAGTACGCCTCCAATTTGACTTACTTGGCGTATTCGTCGTCGACATCTGTCAGGATGCTTCGCTTGTAGGCAGTGCTGTGTCCTGAAGGAGATCCTACGAGGTCTGGTTTCTTGTAAAGTTCGAACGCGCTTCCCCGAGTCGCTTCTGGGTAGCTCATTGGCGGTGGCAACGGCGGAGGAGCTCCAGGTGCACTGCAAGAGAATCAAGTGACATTCAGTTCACTGTTTTCTTCCGTTGGTTCCGAATCTCGACCTTCTGAACTTAGTCGATCTCGAAATCGCTCAAAACACATCATGGGATATACGAACCGATATGAGCTGTAGGGTAGGTTAAGGTAAGGTCCGTTGTTGACCTGGTAACCGGGTTGCTTGTCGTGGTAATCCTGGTTGTTATTGTTCATTTCAATTTTTCCATTATTGCCATTGATGATGTTGTTGTTGTTGTTGTTGCTGCTGCTACTGGTCATGTTGTTGCTATTGCTGCTCATGTTGTTATTGTTGCTGTGGTTCATGTTAGCGGGGCTCATATTGTTTGGCGGGGCGAAGAGATTTGTGCGTTTGCCCCCACTTCGACTTATGTAATTCTGACTGTCCAGCATCGGTGAAGGTCTCGTTGGCGGAGTACTCCCCGGAGACTTCCCGTAGATTGGATAGTTCCCGTTGTTGTCTGAAGGAAGAAATAAACGCAACCAATTAAAGCTACCCTCACATATCGATATGAACACAGCGAAGACCAGGGCTCTCGAGTCCACTCACTCTGTTTGATAGCATTGACTGCGGAGTACGGTGGTGGAGCGTTTTTGATCATGAGATCTCGATCAGTGGTCGTTCGTCTGTCCATGGAATTGTTCAACGCACCCATAGGGCTTCCTATGGGTCGTCCCATCGCTTCATAGACCCGTTGAGTTTGATTTGGAGTTCGACCCGGTGGAGGGGGCAACGGTCCTCCTATCATCGGCTTCGAGGGGGTCCTGGGTGGAGGGGGCGGAATCGGTTTTTTCGGCATTCGACTCATCATCATGCGATTGCCGTAGGGGCTCTCGTTGAAGTTGACGTAGGGACTCTGGCTGCCTTGGAGATTTGCGTCGATCAGAGAGCTCTGTCTCGAGTGCATTTGCAGATGTTGGACCCCTTGTTGCGTGTTGATGTAATCCGAATCGAGACCCTGGAGTTGCGGAGACTCGGCGTTGGGGAATCTGTTGGGGTTCACGCTCTGAGGCGTTGTCCGCATCTGATAGCCGCCCATGGTTGGTGTTGTCTTGAGAAACGAAATGAACTATTACGACCATGATCGACGACAACAAAAACGGGCAAAACGACAACAAGAACGAGAAAAAAAACCGTCAAATTCCCAGAACGGACAAATATAACCGAAACGCTCACCATGTTGTTGAAGCGTTGTGGCTTATTGCTTCTATCTACTTTCGGGGCCGGCTGAGCAGAGTGATTCGGTGTTGTCTCTCCTATCTGAGGTGTTTGGCGTAGAACAGCTTCTTTCGTCGAATATATTTCCTGGAGTTTCTGCTCGTGTAGTCTCCGTTGAAGCTGAGCCATTTCAGTTGTCACCGTCCCATAAACGTCTTGGTTATGCGGATCGATGGGAGTCGCCCGGTTGGATCCCCTGTAGCCGTTGATCGGAGGTGCCCCGTCCCTCCTCGGTGTATTATCGTATATCGAGTTCTGTTCGCTCAATTGGCTGACCATGAGATTTTTCTTCGCCACAGGAGGTGGGCTGGCGTATGTTTCATCGGGAAGACTGTTGAAAATGAAAAATCGCTCTCTGAATAACACAGAATCGGAGCCTATTTGATTTTAATGACTGTACAATTTTCAGGGCTTGATCGGATTTCCCAGGGGGTTTCCCGGGTTCTGATTTTAAACAAGATGAGCTTACTTGTTCGATTGCATCCCGTTAGGTGTGGAATGCATGTGCATGCTGTGGTGAGCCGGTGATTTGCCGGGCTGCAAACCGAGATTCCCGAAGTGATCTTCCGGCGGACCTTGCTCCGTTGTGACGCTTTGTATCTCATTGTTCAGGACGAGCGAAGGGTCGCTGGACGATTTCACGAGACGCCCTGGAAGGGAACCATATTCTTTCTCATCGTACCCCACGTTTCGTTGACATTAAAATTCAGCATCAGGCGACAAAAATGGGGACGCATGCATGGTGTAGTCAACAACGGAGCACAGCTCAATTCGGCGTTTGTCAGATTTCAAGGGAGCAGAAAGAAGAAAGGATGCAAATTGATCGCTCCAAGTTTACCTGTCGAGTAGGTCTCTTCGGGCATGTTGTCGTTAACCAGCTCAACATCGCTTTCTGGCGACGACGCGTAACTGAGCCGATTAGACTGCGATGGGAACAGAAAGTCGTCCGTAATCAGAGAGTCGGGTTTGCCTTCGGCGATCCAGATCGCCTGCAACTGTTGTCGATCGATGGTTTCGACGAGCTTTCTATACCACGAATCAACGCTGCCCGCCGTGACCGGGATCGTACAGCAAAAAGCGTGCGAATACGATTTCTCGACACGCGACGCATGCTCCAGAAGTTTTCGGGAACTTTTCGTCCGGCTCGTTAGAACCGGAGCGAAAAGATTGCGGACTTCTTTGACAACGTGCTTGTTTTCCGCGCGGAGGAAAATCACGATCGGGTAGAATTGTGCGTAGTTCAGACGATCGACTGCCGAAGGCGTGACGTCCAACACGGCGTGTTTTCCCTCCTTGCTTATGTCTTTGATGGCACTTAAACGAATAACTCCTGAGCTGGCGCCTGGTAGATCCTCGACGTTCGCGGCAAGACGGGGTGAGGCGTACACTTCGCGGTAGTCGTGCAGGAGTTTGTTTCGGGCGACGTCAGCGATGGCTCCGAAGATGACCACGGGTCTCACGAAGCCGGGGTGCTTCAAGGTCACGCGCTGGTAGGCGACCAGTCGACACTGGTCGGAGTAAATTGGTTCTGCGCTGTAATCCTGCAAAGAGAGAATAGTAACCCGCTTTGAGAACAGGGACTTCGGGATCTCGGTCCTCTTCGAGACGTTCCAACGAAACAGAGCGGCTATCCGATACTTTTAATGCAGAGCTCAAGGGAAATCGGGGAACAAAAAAAAATAACTTCCCGAACGAGAAGGACTCTAATCGGTCTGCGGTAAAGATTCCGAGTGGGATATGAGCGGAATGAGCGGGGAAGGCGCTCGTGTTGTGAGAGAGCTCTCTATTTGATTGCAGCAGAGGACTCGAGCAAAAGATGAATATTTGAACGGCTAAAGCGGCAGTCCGACAAGCAGCGAGGAGCTGGCCCGTTTTGTTGCATGCAATAATCTCTCTCGGTTCCAATCTAATGAGCGACAATGTCATCGCGAGTGGACAGAGTACGATGTGCCGCATGACCTAAGGCCAAGTTGAGGGCCGGGTTTCTTTTGTTCCCGGCTCGGCCAAGCGGCCTGCTTTGTTGACGAGTGATTTGTTTAACATCAACAGAGACACGAGTTACGACCACGAAAACCACTGACTGAACAGCGCATGTTGTCTTCTCTGTTATCGTCGTTGAGGACATTCGTAATAACCAGCGACTCGCATCGTAAACACGCGAGAGGCCAAAAAACTTCTGCTTGTGCACAAGTACACGGACGTTGATGAAAATCGACAACAGAAGTTTGAACTGCACGGAACCATTGCGCCCAAGAAGGAAACAAGAGCTAAGCCAACTGTTTCGTAATTGGGCGCGAGTTCGGATGTCTCGGAATCGGAAACAGTTCTTCCTAGGACTGGGCGCTGGAAAAGAAAACGAAAATCGCTCGATCAAAGTCTTCACGTCAGCCGGCTCACCTTTATCAAACTCTTGGACCTTCGCTGACCGCGGCGTTTGAAGAAACTCCCTCGGCTGTCCATATCTTTGTCTTTTTTAAGTTGCGCCATCTGCTCGTGAGCATATTCGTCCGCACGACTGGCATTAGGGATGACTCCCTTCTGGATTTCCTGATTGTTCCGACCCAGACGATAGACGAGCCACTGTCCAACGGATCCGTTGTGCAGCGTGTCCACGACGTGGAAAATTTCCCCACTTTTGAATGACAGCGCATCCTTCACACTTTGGCCCGGCGGGGGGTCGTGCACGAACTGAGTTTTCACGTAGAACGAATCCCCATGCAGTTGATTGGCTACGATGTCGTCGTATTCTGGAAATTATTTTTCGATCCGTTTGATTTCAGGGGTCGTTGGAAAGGCATCACGGAATACATGGATCCGAAACACGTTTCTCACACAAACCTTCTTTGCAGTGTTGAACTTCGAGACAAATATGCTCTTGCACCCGTAGGAGGAACATGACGGCATCTTCGCGTGTGACTCCGTTCATGTCGACTTGATTGACTTTGAGGAGTTTGTCGCCCGGTTGAAGACCTTGGAGCGACGCCGCGATTCCAGGCTGCACGGCCGACACGAATATTCCGACTTTGTTTCCGCCGGTGAGTCTGATACCCAGTGAACCCTCGGGAGGTTTTTCGAACGAGACTGTTCGCACAGGCGCTTCACTGGGTTTCGTCGAAGCTCTAAGGGTGGTGATGACCGATAAGATCAGATCGTACACGAATCAATCGGAGAATAGTCCTCGCCTTCTGTAGTAATACTTACGATTGTACAGGAGGCGTTCGTCTCGACAGTTCTTCCACACCCTCGCTGATGGCCAACGCCCGAGCAGCTGGAACGATTATTAGAAAACATGTCATATCTTTCTGTCGGGATCCGCAGTAGAACAGCCGTTAACCTCAATTCGTACGCAAAAGGATCCCGGTTTACCTTTTGGAATTTTAGTGGGAGTACTCGTACCATTGAAACACAAATTGTTCATCGGGGATCCCAAGCCCGAAGACGGTCCGTTGCCCGGCGAATATAACGACTCCGGCACGAGATTCTGTGTCCGTTCCTCACCGTTCGTAACGGCCGTCGCGTCACGCCGCACCACAAGGTTTATGGAATTCTTCACACTATCGAGCAGCTTGCGCGCTTCTTTGAGCGAAAGGTTGTCCGTTGCTTGGTCATTTATCTATCGGAGAAAGCGAACATCGTGAGCATCAGACTGCATCACTGAAAAACTTCATTCCTTCCTTGCTATCCGCAACGATTTCGGCTTCCATGAAAGCGCACCAAACGTTTTCAGAACGGATTCTCCTGCTAAAGAGGTGCTGTTGATCACCGGAAAGCAGCGGCGGCGACTATCTAAACATCCACAACGAGATCATTTCCGTGGAAAGTTCCAAAAGTTCTTCCCCGATATCGAGAACAGACTCGGAAAGTTCGCCTCGCCTACAAACCTTCAAAACAATGTCGCCGGCCTTTAGTGTGTTGTCCTGGTGCGCTATGGAACGCGGCGTTATCTCCTTTATGTACACCTGGCATCCTAAAACAATGCCGAAGTCCTCCTTCTTTTTGCTGCGTTGCAACTGCACGGACAGCATATTTTGGGAGCCGGACACACAATTCGGATTCAATCTTCTCTTGATGAGAAGGTTAACCATTGTTTCACCATCTCGCAGTACGTTCACCGCGCGCGAATAATCCACGTTTTCGAATGAGACGCCATTAGCACTCAGGACAATGTCTCCGATTCTGGAACGAAAAGTTTGTCAGGGAACTCCCATCAATCCTCGCGGGAAGAACAGTACGTCGACGACTCTGGACAGGGGAACAGGTCTAAGAACTACGAAAGCTGGACGCGGTTGTCTTCTGGATCAAGAACGGAAATCAACAACAGTGATCCAATCACTCAAGAGCCGAATTCTGCACGAATGCGAAGCTCGGTTAGAACTTCCTCCTTGCCCGTGATCAGAAGCCGATATTTCAGAGTGCTGAACGATATCCGTATTAGGAGTTCAATTTTCAACGAGGCGTCAGGCACGTTCGGCCGAGGGGAGGTGAGATTGTCGGACGGAAAAGAGCGAGCGGGCTTGCTACGTTATCGGGACCAGTCATCTCGGCTGTAGAGCAGCTTGATCTATATGAGATACCGGAGTACCACAACAACGACCACTGACACATACTACTAGTGCTACTACTACCGCCACTATCTTGGGACGCCAATGCTCTATTCGGGCTAGCGCAATGCAAAAACTTCTGTGTGTCATTCCACAGCAGAGAACGATGAGAAAAAAACTCGCAGACAACATTGTCCGACAGTCCGATCGTCCGTCCACAAATCGTGAAGCTACCATTACCCCCCTAGTTGATGTGGAACAGAAGTCACTCGGATAGTTCCTGGATCGGAAAGACTTTTCGCGGATGATCCTCCCGTTGTTGTGCGGGCAAGAACGTGGAAGTTCGGTGTCCACTGTTCGGAACTAGGATACTCACAATAGCTTCCCCTCGGCGGGACCGTTCTTGAGAACATCCGATATGACGATATATCCTTCCTGGTTGTCGGCGAGCGTACTGTCGCGTCCTCCGCTGACAGCGATGCCAAACCCGTAATTGGAAACCTGCAGACACGATCGACACTTTTAGTGAGAGACTTGAAGAAGGAAAAAACCAGCCCAAACCATCGAGCGATAAACATAGCAACGATCTCGGCTCATCTGAGCATACGACGCCCCTTTCTAATTGAGTAATCGCACTCGTTGCATTCCCTCGACGTGGCCGACGACAACTACGGAGGGTAGTACCAACTTAGTCAACAAGCCGAGAGAGTCGTTTCGGGAATCTGAGCGCCAATAAATAAGTTGTTTAAACGGATATTGAGAAAACGAGATTTTCTCCCCGATCTCCGTCAAGCTTTACTTCATACGGAGGCTCCATTCGTCGGAAACTTTCTTCGGCTACGCTGGGTTCGTCATAAGGACTGCGACAGTCACTCATAAGGGCTTCGATGATTCGATTTCAACGTGGGAAACCAGTCACAATAACTTCCTTCTGAACACCCTATGGCCTCCCACAATTTTCAAAACATGAAAGCATGGCACAGCTGCGTTGTAATGAAGTCGGAAGGTATGATCGAAGTTTGGCGTCTTGAGATTCATCGTTGAGTATCGAGTTTCGAAACAAACGGCTGTCGACAAGCGACGCCGACATCTGACAAGGGTAGATAGCGATATTTAATCGTCGAGCGTTTGTATCAATATCTCCAGATTCAACCCACTCGGAAAGGTGTGGTCGACATTTCACCGCTCCGAACGATCTATTCCAAATGGGGAACGGTGAAGACAACTTCATCTCAAAACGCTCCATTGTTGGCACCAGCCTAGCTCCCCATTTTTTTTTGGCGTTGTTGCTTGTTTCCGAGTCATCCGTGACTTTCATTACGACGCCTTTGGAATGAATGAGGGGAAATGTTCGGGATCTTACCTTTGCCAGCGGGATGTTCAAGAGCTCGTAGCAGGAGTGCAGATCGTTCATGTTCGAGTCCTGGAAAACAACGGAATCGAATCAGAGTTTGTACGCAGAATCGAGAAAATCCTCTGACTCCGATCGGAAACTGTTATTCTATGTAGTTCGTCCTGATTCATCAGGCCAGCTCCTGAGTCAATGACGAAGCTTCCGAGATCTGGTTTGCGATGAAGCCGGCGAACGTTTAGACTTCATTGTGAGAGCGAACTCGCGCAGTTACGCAACCGCCTGAAACGATGATCGGAGATCGTTCGTCCGACATGCTCTGCTGTGGCAACTGACCGGAGCATATATCGCTAACTACCAGCTTCGGCAGATACAAGTGCTCGTCAGAAACGATGAGATCTGTCTGCAGACTCAATGGGCCCTTATCTAAATTATGATGCGGCCGTTGAGCTAATATTGATGGACGGCGCGGAGCTTTACGAACAACGAATGACATTAGGCTTCGAGCCTTGTTCTCTGGAATGCCGATAATTGTATATTGACGATTCATTCTTACTCTGAGCCAGTTATCCCAGAAAGAAAAGAGCAACCACATCCAACAGTTGTTTTCGATGCCACCAGGTTCCGAAGTAGCGACTTTGAGCTCAGTCGCCCGGCCAGAGGCAGACAAGATAGTGAAACGCGCAGAGGGAGGCGCTTGTCACTGTGGATTCCTCCGAATTGAGTCACCGAGGCGACAGCGAATACAGAAAGCAAGCAAGGAATCCTGCTAGCGGCCTTGACTTTTTCGGTGAACCTCTAAGTGCCTCGCCCGGTTTTTTGCTTCCAACAGTCGTCATTCATCTTGATCTCTTACTTCGATTCTCTGGAGGTCTGAAGCCTCCAGAAAAATCAACAACGGAAATCTGTGTCTCCGGCGAGCGGATGCGCTGGCAGCCGAAGATTTTGAGGCGACACCTCAGAACGCCGAAGCTTACGACATGGGCTCGATCGCTGCTGATTATTCTGTGCGCGTATTTCTGTCGATCCATATGCTAAGGTTCCACCTGAGATACCGTTTCGTTCAATCGCTCTCTTCGAGAACTTTTCAGAGGTCGGCGTTCACTCGTGATGCGATTTCTCCCCGGACAAGGATAGAAAGGTAACTGTGATTCTAAAGACTGTCCCCGCCGAGGAGATGACGAATGTTCTTCTGGGCGGCATGCTTCAGCTACCTGTTGGAAACGAGTCCCGGTCCCGGGTCGAGGGACAGTATTTGAGTGGAGCGAGGTGTGTGCTCGATCAAGACGACTCTTTCCTTATCTTTCGTTTCCTGTCCATACTGGTGGATGAAGATACCGCATATTGTAGGACGGCGGACTTCGACAAGGCAGTACACGGGCCCACGCGAGCACAGGAGTTACCTTCGGAAGGACCAAGATGTTCACTCCAATCACTAGATTTGAAGCCGTGTCGATGGCCTTCGATCGAATTTTCCGAGCTAACCACATCAAAGCAAGTCAAGGGTGAATTCTGGGCGGTCCAATTCGCTTGCCCCACCTCGTGCGCCTCGTGGACAACACACGGAGTAGCGAAAAAAAGCTGTTTGTCAATACTTTCAACCACGAAAGCAGTTGACCTTCAGACAGTCTTGTTGCTAACGGTACAAGCCACGAAGACTATTGATAGTTAATCAAATGCTTCTATATTTTCCTACAACAGGTTACAAGTAGAGCCTTGGCCGATCTACGGACGCTACATCACCATAAATTGCGAGCAAAGTATCCGTCAGTGCTTGTCGCTCGGAATGCTCCAAAATGTACATTTCTTCAGTTTGGCTTGGAAGCTCGACCAGAAACGCTGCTGAACCACACGAGCCCTGGATGTCTTACAGCGGGGAATCTCATTGCCTCGACGACTGCGAGCTCCACGAAACGTTGGTGCGGCTCAACGTCGCCGTTGACAGCAATGCTTCAGACCACCAACGCAAGTCGGTACTAGCCGCACTTGATTGGAAGAACGGAGGAAGATACGAGGAAACTGAGCCCTCCGTGGGTTTTCAACTTGAAAATGTGATCGAGTCGGAACTTTGCTGAAACGCAGCCCGAACGAATCATGACAGCGAGCATGAACGAATCTCGAGGTGATCTGCTTCAGGAAATCACAGATTTCTAATCAATGGATTCCCAATCAATGTCCGTCTTTAGCGGATGGCCAGCTTTCGGGGACCAAACTACGCGGAATGTAAAACCGAGCATACGAAGCCCGGAAAATGGCTTCCACGCACAAGGATATCCTCGACCCCAGATCAGGCCCTGTGAATAACCGCAAGGAGAACAGCCGTGTTTACGCGGGGGCCACTGCGTTTACCGCGAGAAATCCGTGCAAATCGGAATGGGAGAAACAATGGGAGTGAGTATTGTGCATCGTCCAGGTATTCCGCAGCGGGACCCGCAATTCCGGTCGATTCCTCTGCAAAAGCTGTAAATCACATCTCAAAGAGTAACTGCGGCCATAACCGCGCAAGGCCTACTCCAGATGCATCGCAGACAAAAAGCGCGAGTGCAGGAATCGAGTCAGCGAGCGATTCCCCACTCACTTCCCTCAATATCGGGATGAATCTTTGACCGCCTCAGAAACCAAGCCTGGCACGCATACCCAGCGGAGAAATAAGTAGAGGCAACACGAGAAGCCGGTTGCGTGTAAACAAAGACGAAAATTAACTCATGCTTGGAGTGCTGGACGCTCCACCGTTCGCTCGTAGCGAAAAGCCGAAATTCAGGACTGCTCATCTGCCACCACCGACGGCGTCCGAGCCACCGCCGCGATGGCCACAGCAGCCCCATCGTCCAACGGACACAGTGCACAGCTTGGGCGCATTGAGCTTCTGTCGGCTTACGTTTTCTCGAGAAGGGGTCAAGAACTCCTTCGAAGACTTCTCCGAATCATCTAATGTGTTGAAGAGCGAGAAAGGACCCGAGCGGGGAATTACAATCAGCTCATGGGGACCCCAGCACAGAGGTTTGTGTCCGAGCGTCCCAAAACTTCTCCGCGTCCCAAGAAGACTCGCAACGGCTCTTCGCGGCGCTGACTGGAGAATTTCATTGAAGAATTGGCTCAGTCTCGAGTGTAGATTGTGGCAATCTGTTCGAAATTCCCCAGTGGAAGCTCAAAAATGCTCAAAAATCGTATCTCACATGGAAGATTTCCCTAATTGAAAATAGAGGGATAGATCTCGAATTCGAAACATGGAAATCGGGAATACTCATTAATCTTCTCCATGAATAGAAGTATTGAAACCGTGTTCATGTATTCAGACGCAGTTATAGGTGAAGCTCTTCATTCAACGCTCTAATCAGCAAAGCCAACGCTCTAGAAACCATTAATCGCTTCAGCTCCCAAAATGCGTATAACTCGAATCTCATTAATGAATTCACTTGATACGATAACGACCCACTCGCGAGCCGCGAAAGTGGGAGGAATCTGCATATTTTTTGATGTAGTGAGAATACCCGCCGCCTGACTCCCGGAAACTGATCCGAATGCAACCGTTCCTGGCCGACAACAGCAGCTTCAGCATACAACTACCGTTTTCTGTCTTCCAACGTATTCAGCTCATGTATTGTGGGAGGTGAACGAGCACGGTCTGTTTGCAGATCAGTCTTGTTCGACTTCCGAGCACGCACGAGGAATCATCCTCATCATGACAGATCTAGCGGCGAAAATCGTTTCCTAGATAGTCAGTTATACTCAGTGATAAGTCCCGAAATTGTTTATTCCTACAACCCGTTTTCCCGCGATCAATCAGACAACCACCCGAAAATACCTTGGAGTGATAATTTGGTGGTGGAGCCTTGCTACCGTTCGTTAGCAACCACGGTAGCCAAGTGAGCGGAAAACTGAAGTTCTCATCATTTGAACGCACCAACGAAAGCTCTTAATCGATGCCTCCGAACTGTCTTCCATCACAATCAGACAAAACATCTTTCAAGGCGTCGAGCCGGCCATAGCAGCGGAATTCCCGGGCGACAGCAACGCTTCCACCGCTATGAGCATCACAGTTTTCCAACTGACAGACTTCCCGTTATCGGTCGACTCGTATGGTCAGAGTTTGACAGGCCGAACAATTCGGATTCGGCTCGAATGACCCCATCACCGATTGCAATATTCCTTTCCTAGATCCGTAGTCGAACTCTAGATCGAGCGAGCGCAATAATTACATGGGCCAATAAGCACGAGCGCGGGTACAATTTATATGTCAGTGTAATTACTGGTGTTTGTGTGTTGAAATTGTGAGGGAACCGCGTATAGACCGCAAAACGAAGCCAGATGAACGGATTTATGATTTGCGAAATCATACGATGCTTCTCTCGATCGTAGCAGCGTCTAATAACAATAATTCCGAGTCGCCGACGATCGGAGGACAGCGACGACGGAGAGGGAGTTGCTGATAACGATCAGAACTCCGATGCCCGTGATCATGATCATGATGATGACCGTTGTATATCTATTGTGAAGAATCTTTCCAACGCATAACTGGATGAATACAGTGCCGTACACAGTACACAACCCCTGGATCAATGCGGCGGTACTCAGCCGACCGGCGTGGTCGACACTTTCAGGCTTGGTCTACCTGGCGTATACCTGACGCTTCTTCTTCTGCTGCTGCTTCTGCTTGTGGTTGTTGTTGTTGTTGTTGGTGCTCTCTTCTATCTTGAGCATATTGAGGCCCGGCATCTAGGGTCGACAGCGACGAAGACGACGACGACGACCTACCTACCTACCGCCCGCCCTGCTCGGATCTGTGCTCGGTTCCGATGAGAAGCCCCACAGCCACAGAGCCTGGCTGGCCGCGTGCTAGGCATTCAGGCAGCCAGACAGAGTTAGACGGTCAGCATGCGAGGAAGGAGCGCTGGCCGGGTACAAGCGGCCGATGGTGAGACACAACCTCATGCCAGAGCAAATAATTCTCTACCGATACGTCCGGCGGCACCACCGGCTGCTTTTCGGTTGCCGCCGCCGTCGCCGCGCAAGTCCAGGTCCGGATTTTATCGGACTTTGACGAAGACCCCGGCGTACGTTGGCGGTGGTGGTGACCTGGAGTTTTCTTGATATTCTGTCACCGCGGATACCGCTTCTACTGCTAATGATAAGCCAGTGAAGTGAGCGAACTCCATGAATCAACCGAAACGAGCTCCGACTTCGGAAGTCACGGATGGCAAACAACAAAGGTCATGCGGAATATTTCTCCGAAACACGTTCACATTCCACAACCGACGTCAAAGCTGTCAATCAGGGCAGTCGAACAGTGGGGAAGATTTCGAATAAAAAGAGGTTTTTCCATTCGGATCTCTCCCCGGGAACGGCACTGCTTGTGACAAAGAATGACATCTCATTAGGCGAGAGGAGTCTTTCTTCATTTCACTTTTCTGCTTGACTTGATCGAAAGATCTCTACCGTTTCCGCGGAATCGGGCGAGGCGCGATCATAATTAATATCGCCGGGTTCTGCCAAGCCCCAGAATGCGTATCGTTCACTCTCGGTATCGAAATACAGAGCAGAAAATAAGAACGTTGCGATCGTCAACAACGATCATCACAGTGGAAGCTGTGAGGGGAGAGCGAGCTCCCTTCGAAACGGGGTTAAAACGGCCGAGGAAAAAACCGTTGGAAAACAAAATCACCGCCGGCGGAGCTCCGTACGGAAAGATGACGGTGACGACGACGTCGTTGTCGACGGCGGCGGCGGCGGTAAAGACGACTTCTGTCTTTTTTTTTCCTCACAGTATACCAGTATGTTTGACCGGGCAGAAGTGGGAGCGCCGCTCGAGAGGCAATCCAGTCCGCAAACGCTGTGGCGCCGACGGCGACGACCTCAGTTCTATACCTACCCACGATGTGTTCTAAAAGAGCAGATGCGCTCTCCGACAACGTATGTATAACGGCTACCTGTTTGTCGGTGGTACATCTGTTTAAAACGCCCGTTCCGTGAACTTTACTGGCTACGGTTTTCCTTCTCCTGCGCACGTCCCATCGCTCGGAAACAGACGTTTGTACGCAAAAATTACTACCAGGAAAGTTTACGATTCCGTGGCGGCAGTTATTCCAGAAATGTTTTCTCGTAGATTTCGAAGTGCTCGACTGATTAAACTCATTCCGGCAACTCTGTTTGCGAAACTCACCATTGTCGGTTCTCGGCGGAGAACCCGGCAGATCCCGAAAAAAAAACACAACACGAAACTCTAGCGGAGTGACCTCATCCGCACATATTGTCACCACTGTTCGCTACCATCAGGTTCGCGTCGGCATGTGGGAAGATATATATCCGTCCGGGTACACTACGAGCCACTGATGCGACTTCCAGCGCCACTTCAACAACCAGATTCGAGCGGTACAATCCAACAAGAGAGCACTTTCTGCACGCACGCACTCGCGGAACACTGCCTCACCTGCGGACAGGTGGCCACGGATAAAGGATTAACGAATTGCACGCTTGCACGTGCGTAGAAAAGCACGTACAATCGACGTGTACGTCACGTTGAACGGCACTATACTGTAGAACGCGTTGGGGCGATTTTCGGCTCTGGCTACCCTTGCTCTACACCACGCCGCCGTCGGAGCACCCGCTCGCCGCCGCCATAGCAGCAGCCGCGCCGAATCCGAGGGGAAGTTGCTGCTGATCGGCGAGGAGGTTTTCTTCGTCGACTACGGCGGCAAAAGAGGCAGCATCAGGATCGGCGGCAACAACGACGACAACGACAACAGCAACAACGACATCCATCCGTTCGTAGGCACAACACGCGTACCGGCAACAACGCGGCGACAGACAATCGATGGAGAGGAAGATGACAGAATGGAAGAAAGATGGAGGGAAAACTCCGATAACCCATTGAAACCGAAAGGTGTTGACCGCGGAGAAAAATGAATTTCGATCACAATCGATCTGCGCTGGAAATCTACCGATGTGTTTTCTAAAGCATCAATTCAGCACACGTTCGAATGGGAAACGAGATACTTTGAGTGAAAAAAAAACCTCTGTGTCCAATAGAGAGGCTAGAAACGTGTGAAAGATTGCGCCGACCATGAGTGAGGCCGAGGTTCTACAAGTGACGTCGAAGTCCCGAGACGAACTTCCAGAGTTCAGAGGCGAAATGCAGCTCAGCCTGTGCACTTCTTTGGTTCCCGTCGCCTCTGCTGTTGTCTCCAGTTTATTTTTGTTGGAACAGATGAGCTCGAGTAGTGCCGTCTGAAGAACCCATCAATCAATGGCCTTCCAACTTCGAAAGTTCCGTTCACAACGAGTGCATGCAACTTCGATTACGGAGAGTGCACTGCAGAATGATGGGAATGAAAATTAGAGCGATTGATGGCCAGGAAGCCCAAGAACGCTGCGACGTCTCTACAGATACACTTTGGCAGCTGTTGTCGGAATGAGCGTTTTGACAGTTCTCCTTTTTCGTACGAGCTGTATTGATCGAACGCATCGGACCTGGTTCGTCTATGATGCCGACAAGTAAGGACATAGCTATGAGATGTCAAACGAGCTCATGGTCTGATCAGGGAACGGTGCAAGCTGAAAGTCGGTTTTTCGTTCCAACTTCGATCGATCAGAGCCTGAAAATATCCACAAAATTCATTTTCGGGTAGAACCCCCCGGCGAAGGCACACCCGTGAGACAATACGAAACAAATCAGATTTCTCGTTCGACCCAAATCGCAAGCAGATGCCGTGCCGTGGCCGCGGCTCCCTTTGTACTCTGGAGAATTTCAGCACCGAAACCTCGCTCGTCATTCATCCCATATCTCTGAGGTGGATTATTGGTGCGAGATGTTTGCGGTCGCGGTGGAAGACCCCACGATGGTCCTGAAGAATGCACCGCACAAGAAGCTACCGTAGTGCACCCGAACGAGAAACAAAAGCATGGCTGTTGAGTCAGAGCAGAATCTTCATTCTGTTCGGGATTGAAGTTAGGGAAGACGACGCGAGGAGGAGGGGGCTTTTGGGGAAGTTGAAACGTCTGTGGCCGGGGTGAACGGAGCCCCTCGTGAGGCACCTCTACTTCACAAGTCAGGTTGCTCATGCTTCTGAACGTAAGATTGACTGACTGAGCAAAACTATGACATTTACTTCACGACTTCGCCCACACACTTGCTGCCTGCCTGTTTTCTATCATCGAACACGAACGGAATCGTTCGCTCGTCAACCTCACTGCTTACTCATCGCCCAGATCCCAACGCGAAGGAGTCAGGTGACCGGCTCCTGGCTGGTCACGATGGGGATCGCGATGACAATCTTAAACTGAGATACCCAGCTGTATCAGAAAGCGTCTTTTGTCCAACAGGATACTTTGACAACTGTGTAGCGAGGGTCGCGCTTGCTTTGTTGTGGTTCGTAGTGCCGCTAGCTTTCCGCCACGGGAAAGTGTTGTGCGCTGAGACCTCCGAGCTGAATCATGCTTTCCTCGACAGAAATTTCGACATTGAAGGGCGACCGCCGATCTCTCCATTCCAGACCCTTGTCTCTATTCACCTCCGGTCAGAGTGATCTTCTATTCATCGTATTGGATGACGTTCCTATTCTTCACTTCGGGATCCTAGCTCCGACGATCTTCATCTATTTCGCTACTCGGAATTAGGATCATGTTACTTTTCTTTGAGATAAAGGTGATTCTGACCAAATGCGACCAGCCGTTCGGAGTGCTTGAGAACATCGGTCATTTTGTTTTTAAAAGCGACTTATTTGAGGTAATCTGGCGATGATTCAACGGCTAATAGTATCCTTTGATGGATGGCTTAGACCAAGGCAGCTGACCTCGAACCCCGAAGATTTTGGTAAAGCAAGCTATCACCCGGAATTTTCTGCCGATCCTCTCTCCTTCATCTGTAGCGGTCGATCTCCTTTTGATTTAGTTATGCGGCGAACCAACTGATTAGACAGCTCCCATCAAACTAACAATTAGATAGTTTTAGAACTACTCTGTGGGCTGGGCAGATGTTCCACAGAGGTCCCCGTCGTTCCTTCCATCCATGGTGGCGGAGCCGGATGATTCGATTCAGAAACGAACGGTGCGGCGCGGTAGTGTCGAAGAATGGTGCGAGTACTACGCTTTGCGTATGATTTACAGACGCGTCTACAAATACTGATGATAATTGCAGTGATGATGGTCGAAAGCGCAGCAGTTTCAGAATCGTTCGACTCCACGGCGATGACACACAGACGACGCGCCATGATGACGATCCCGATAACAGTGATGATTACTCAGGTAAATCGCGGTGTTATCTTTTTTTCCTTAACGCTCGTCTCTTCCTCTCGTTTCTTCGTTTCTGAATCAGAAGGAAACGTTTGATTGAACGCCACGCTACCCCCTGGTCAGCCGACTGAAATATCAGATGACTGATATGGTCTGACACACCTATGCGTCTTCTTCTGTGCCATCGTAGTTAAAGCTTCAACATGACACGACAAGGAGCGACGTTTTCCTCTCCATCAACAACGATCAAATTCGATTTACAGAAGAGTGTCCTGTTCTGAGCAATTTGTGGGATTTAACCCCAAGCTCCATGCGGAGCAGGATCTCGTGATGCAGGGATTTGAAGAGCCTCTTCAACCAATTTTGTAGCAGCGCTCAATTCGGTGTCTTGACCGGCATCACCTTGAATGCAGACTCATATAGCCAAACAGAACAGACATCGCTCCGATCACCCTCAAGCTTCCGTTCAGCCATCTGAGCTGGCTCGGTGGTCGTGGTCGGACATGTCTTTCAGCCGTTACTCGCCAAAAACACCTCAATGTTCTGGCGATCGATGTTTCTGACTGCATATTTTGGAAATCCATGATTTTTCCCGCGACAGATAAGCGTTTCGAAGTTGCCGCGATCAGTTCGGTCTTCATGAGGAGAACTCGCTTGTCGAAAAAGCGCATGTCTTCTTCGGTGTAATGATATGATAGTTTTTGTGATGTAAAAAGCCACCGGAACCCAAGAACACGGAACGATTCTGGAGCCAGCCTCATTTGAATAGAGCCTAATAGATTCACTAAAAACTTGCGCGCTTGTTAGAGGTCAACGAACCCATACACTAAGCCTCGAGCTAACAATTTTCTGGAAGAGCGCTGCTCGGATCGGAGTCTCTGCGGAGAAAATATTTGCTCTAGTTTCTGGGTGATTTCCAGACACCTCCCGCGCAATCTGCTTGTCTACGTCAACAGAGAGATTTGAGTCGAAGCCGCAATTCGATAGGGGCATCAGTAAGTTGTATACAATGTTTTTGACTCGGATCGCGAAATATGGGACGACGTTCCGCTACTTCTGTCTCGAGACTGCGCGTCGACCGATTTCCGAAATCCCTGCGACGAAGAATTGGGAACAATAACAGCATATCAGAACAACGGCCGAGGCTTGTTTGCCTCACGAAAGCCAAACGGTTAAGCTTTCCGTCGTTGAGCCGTTGCGATGCGGACATGAACGCAAAAAATAGTGAATCTCTGGGTCGGCCGGAAGAAGTGACGTTTGCATTCAGACATGCGGGTGCAATGGTTTCTCTCCGAAATCGTTACATTGTCATATCTGGATGCCTTTGTTCTGCTTGTGAAACACCCGATTGTGGACGCATTAACTCGAAAAACTCGATCAAATCGTTTCGATACCACCCGGGATGTTTGATGAATGGATTGTCTTGGGACTTTGAGAGTACAATCAGGGGCGCCTGCTCATAGAAGTTTCCATCGAGTGTTTGCGAAGCTAACACCGCGCTACAGGGCATGAAATTTTCTGGTGTGGATGGGGAAGTGGAGTCTGAGTTGAAAACTAAAAAGATGCTCATGATTTTCGAATCCCGGCATCGTGGAGCTGCTCCATATTCTGATGGAACATCAATGCTACCTCCGACGCTGTTCCATTGTTCTGGGAGAGCTCGCTTCCATGGAAGAACACAAGCACGGTCGTATTGTTCCGGAATCACCTTCCTGGCTAATGTAAGGCGGTTGCACCGCCGCCAGGCACAGTAGTTACAAGAATGGTCCATATGGACGAGCCGCGCGCGGGGTTCCCTGCCTTCATTGATCTCCATGGAAGGGGGAGGGGAGGTCTGACGGGGTCCATGGGCTGGAAAAACGACTGGCTCAGTAAATTCGGCAGCAGGCGGCCCTCTAAATGATACAAAATCACCGGTATTACGCTCTGGTGGCAACGATGTGTCCAACGAGACCCTCGAAACTTGCCTGAGCCGCGTTTTCGATCAGCCGAGAGAGACCTCCACTATCGAAACAGCCATCACCTTCAACCTCATATCTCAACTCTGGGCGCAGCGAGCCTAATTCGCTTCCAGGGAAGACCTGTGACTAGTTCTGAACCCGCGTTACACATCCGATACAATCCCAATGTGATTGCGGTTCTGAGCAAGCCAGCAGCGGAGTTTTTTCGGTCGCTTGGATTTGTATACGCGCAATCGAGTTGGTCTGCCAATCTGAATATCCCGAATATCGCAGACGCGCTCGGTGTTGAACTACATCGGGCATTTCATGTTTCATGCTCGAATCGACTCAAGTGGTTGACAGAATACGATCCGGAGAGCGATATTGGGAAGCGAGTGTACTCGTGCCTGGACCCTCATTTGTTTGTCCAACGATTGCAATGCACTTTGACTCCGATCTGATTATTGAGTCAATGTCTCCGCGAATCGAGTGAGTCATCGGTTATGAGCTCCAAGCTGACTCAAGAACAGTGCCTCCCGAAGATTGTTCGCTGTATCGTCATCGGATGAGACCCAGAATCGGTCGGGACAGGGGCAGGATCGACTTGGATCCACTGCCAAAGTACGAGAGCACACCCACGCTTTCTCGGATGAGATTGAGATCGTTCTAAGTTGGTAGTCCACCGCACCAAGCGCCCATTATGCGAACGGTGCCCTTGGATTAACTGAAGTTCCAACGCCGTTGTGGAGAAAGGTTGGAATGCTTCTACACATCTGAGAAATGTGCTGACGTCAATATGTCCTGAGTTGTCCTGGCCACGCCCCCTTCTAATGACGTGCACTCGGCACTTGTCCTAGCGAAATCCAATCGTTTGTCTTGAAATTTCATATCTTGCTTTTTGAGCCGCAACCGAAGTCTCGAACATAAACAGAGCGTGGCTCAGGAGTTCGAAAATGGCACGCATTCCTCCCGCGAACAACGAAGGAATCGATCGGCGGCTCCGTTCGACTTACAATACGATGTCCCTGAACAGATCCCTGAACGCAGTTTTCTCTCTGCCTTGGCTCACGACGAGCTCCGGATGTCATGAACAAACCAGTGGAACAGGATCCGGTTCCCGGATTCAACGCTGCGAAACCGCTCCCCGATCTTGAGGTTGATTGTGACTATTTCAAGCGGAATCTCCGGCTGTTTTCCGTTCAGAAAACTCAAGTCTCTATTCTCGGAGCTTACTAGAACAGCTCCTCTCGAGAGTAGACGCCAAAAAGAACATTGAAGTTGAGCATCCCCTGGTTCGAAGTGTCAGCGTTCTTCCCCTTTCGGAACGTAGCCTCGCGATGCGACGAACGAAAGCGGAGCCGGACGTTCATGGTCAGTTCAATGTGAGATTCGAGAAGCGGTCGCTCACAAGTCTCTCGCTCCGATTCACTCGTCAGTGTCTTAAGCTCAATGTGTCCATTTTACGCTCGAATGAAGACTCCTCATCCGTCACACTTAGCAGCCGCAGAAACAAAAGAGTGGCAGGACGTGTGACCGCGGTCAGTTAGCTCTGTGGCAAATAGTCTCCAGTGTCTATCGCTTCCGGTACCGCCGAGCCGGGAGCGTTCCCCCAGTCACGCGGTGACGAATATCGACTTGATCGTAGATCGATGTTCTTGCGGCTTGCGTCGTAGGTTCCGGTTGAGCTTTCGCCCATTTCTGCACCAAGCGCCATGTTTTCCTCTCCCAACTGAATTTCCTCCCCGTGTTTTGAGCACAACAGACCATGCAAGGCACGAATTTCCAGTTTTTGATCATGAATCGATCTCACTGAAATCATGCGATGGATCGTGAACCATTCCGAAACTCAAGGCCCCCTTGGCATGCGTAGCTTATCGGAGACAATGTTTCAAAACAACTCCGTTGAGTCGGTCCGGGCTGGCATCTTCTCAACCGACCCGTTGAAGCACTCGGGAGACTCTCCCACAAGGCTCTCGAAAACATTGTCTTAGGCTATAGGTATATGACGGAAGTTCTCTTTTGTTAATCTTCGCCGAAACAGCGGGAAATCTGGAGGACGTCCCTATGACACGATCGATGGGGGGCCGAGGCCTGCTTTGAATGAGACTCTCGAACAGAGCTTCTCCATGGTCTTGGTCACCAAGGAACTCGCCGAAATTGCTTAAGGTTGAGGGCAAAACTGTAACATGATGAACTCCGTTGAGGCACGTGCAACGTCATCGGAAACGCGCTGATAACGTTTTTCTTCTTCGTTGATTCTCGCTAGAGGATAAAGTTCTGTACCATTCAGTTGAAAGAGATGCCGTTTCGACTCGATTTTACACCCGACGGGCTTTTGAACGCTGTTCCTATCATCTCCCTTCGAGATTCCCCACGATTTACAGCTGCTTTGAACAGGTGTGAGCTTTTGTTGGTCAGCCTCAGAGAGTTGGGGAAGCTGAGCCATTGCCTCGCAATCCTTCTATCCGTCCCATCGGGGAGGACCGAGTACTCAGCGTGTCACCGTCTGAGGGCTACAGGTCTGAGGGGGGGGGGAGGGAGCCTTAATTCCTCGCTAGGTGAGACCTGCGTTCTGGGGAGAAAATCTTCTCAATCGAAATCGGAAATTGCTCACAGGCATGATTGGAAAGTCCTCCACCCTGCTCCGGGAGTAGATCATCCTATTGATCGGAAAAGCGGCCGATTAAGCGCCCGCGCCGGTCCAACCAATGGAGCAAAGGACGAGTGAGACTTGACGACGCTCAATTCAAATGTGCATCGATCCCGAATAAGGTTTCGTCGGGGGCCGTATTGGCTTTAAACGATACGATTGGATTCGAGGAAATAATGGGGTTTGGGATGGACAGGACCACGGGGGCTGGGAGATGCTACAAGTGGGAAAGAAAAGCTTCCAACCGGTGGGTGCTCTGCTGGAAGGAAGACTCCCAGTGAATCAAGAGCCCGCCTTCGCTCATAGAGCGAGAGGACGCTTGACGTCACTGGGCGGGACACGTCCTGGATCCTTCAAAAGGGAGCGCCAAAGTGGCTTTGGCCTGAAGACGCTTCAAGACCTAGACGCGACTACTTGCCTTCATTGACCTCGAATTTTACGCTTTACGAAGGTGAGTTCCGTTTCGAACACTAAGTTGGTGCTCAGAGAAGCTGATCTGAGAGCGGTGCTCGCAGAATCCTTGCGAGAGCTTCTGTGCGGAATTTCGGAACCGGATCGGAGACGGCAACTCCCTAGGCTTTCTGAATATCGAATTCTAATCTGAAAGAATGCCGCTCCTCTTTTCGGAAATTCGCACTGAGAACTCATGTGCAGAGCGTCAATCGAACCTCGGGAAGTGCTTGAGGCCGTGCGAGCGGTGATGCCGCTCTATTTCCTCTCCCGACCGTTGTTTCTGTGGGAACTGCGTATCGTTATCTGGTGCACTGAGAATTCCTCCGTGTGGTTGAGTGTCATGTCGAAAAGCTTCCGTTTGTCTTGCTGGCCGGGTCGTTGACGAGGTCTCTGGAAAAAGGTATTGAAATAGTTTTCGACGTCAAACATCCGCGTGATCTCGTCAGCGAGAACTTGTTGAGTTTTGAGTGGTGTAGAAGTCTGCTGTCAGGGAAGCATTTCAAAAGTTTCATGATGATGTCCCACAGTTTGTGCTTGCTCAGTTCTTTTAACGGTGATCCTCGTCAAGTCCTGACTTTGGACTCGGGCCTGAACTTGGTGAAATACTGTGAAACTTTCGCGGGAAAACACTGTCGTCCACGTCAAACTCACTCGTCCGGCTCTTGCTCCATTATTCCGGGCGAGTGCTGATTCTATTAGGTGACCGCTTCCTATCAAAAAAGTTGACGCTTCCGTGGCCGAGCACGAGCCTTCATGTGATTGCGCAATCGGGACTGCTTGCTGGTGTCCGTATTGGATACAGGTCCTCGCGTCCCATCGGAAGAAAGTTAGCGATACAAATCTATTAAGAAGGACGAGAAGGACCCGCGCACGTGATCTGCCACCGAAACTATTTCGAGTGCTCTCTGACTCCGAGTCATCCCAAGACCGATTGCTTGCGAAGCTCAGTGCCGGTCGGATCACCGACATTCTAATCGAGTTCGCCAGTCCGGTTTGAGACATCGAAATAATGACAGCCACAATATCCTCCGAGTCAGCAATCCTCACGCTCCTAAACAGAGAGGCAAACATCGGAGTTTCACTCCTGCTCCTGATTACGAAATCACAGAAGTTGCTTATCAAGTTTCATCAGGACGTCACGAATTATGCCAATTATGGCGAACAGTGGCCGAGTTTGGTAACGAACTTTCTCGAGCAACTACGTCATCCTGATACAGCGTTGGATACTAACCTTATTTCAAGCTGTTTTATGATCGAGTTTTCGACTCCAAAGAATACCATAGCCGAATCTCCATTGGTATATGTGATTTATCGGAGGACGTTCGCTGAATCAAGTGCCTTCTTCGGGCCGGAAAAGTCGGAAACTTCCGGACTGTACATCCCGTCCGTGACGGTACCTTCCTGAGCTCGGATTGATGATATTCCCAAGATACCTCGTACCCACCTTCTGTCCGACAGTCACATGCCTCAGTTCTCAACTGAAGAAGGACTCGACTCACGCGCTGTCGGAGTGTGCTCAAAAAAACCTTGCCTCCACTAGGCGTGGATAATCACCTGATTTGGACCTTTGCGACCGAGTCTTCCGTCGCCGCCCTTAAGGGGTCCATCTGTTGCGGGTACGACTTGAGCTAAGTCGTTTAGTCGAACTATTGGTCGACGAAACAAGGCTTATGAATCGCATCTATGCCGATGCATGTCATTGAAAAGGACAAAAGCTCATGGTTCCCTTCAGGAGCGGTGTTCTCGAGGAGGAAGCTCAGACTGACGTCTCGGCCCAAGGCGAGACGGGAAAATTCCCGTTCTAACAAATTCGTACTCTTGACGTACCGTTCGCGCTCGCGGGATGCGGCCGTCATGCTGTGAGATCGGTTACATGCGCCTTCAGCTCTGAAGAACTCCTATAAAAAGTTTTGCAGTGCTTTTGAACGCACTGATACTGATATTGATGCTGATGCATTTATTCTGTACCTTTTCACGTAACATAGGTAGATTATTCTCTCCTGTGCACTCTCAACATGGAAAGACGGAATACGGCCATCAACAGCCGCCGGATAGGAATCAACGGAATTTTGGTAGTTGAGCAAGTCAGTACCCGGATCGCATCGGAAGAGCCATCACAGAGGGAACACTGATTCCGTGCCGAGAAAACACTCATAGGATAGCTCTGCTGCTCGAGGCTGCGTTTTTAAGGGTTGCGTCAAAAACGAGTCCTCGTGACCATCAACTCTCCTGGATGGAGGAGTCCATCGCCCAAGCACGGAACTGGAGGATGTAACATGATTCCTAAAATGGGATTCGAGCTAGTTGGACGCCTGCCCTAGTCCTCGTAATGAGCGGATTGACGACGAGGAAAAAGGATGCATAAAAACCGCTCCGATGTTTTACGAAACTAAATGACCATCTGGGCTAGCGGCTATTATGAAGCTCCGGAAGGGTTGATGCAAAAGTTCGCATCGGAGTGACCGATTTGAGGAATCAAGATAATCGTCCGAGAAAAAGTTCTGCCAAGCTTGTGGGCGTTATCAAACCATCGGGGAAATTCAACGTATGCTCGGAAGCAGCTCGATCGGTTGGTCGATTCGTGTTTTTCTCTCCCCGTTGAAGTCCCCCGTCCCCGGACCCGAGTCTTGCAAATCGCTGCTCGTTCGTCTCCCGGAAATAAACTTCGCCCCGGAATGAGCCCATGGAGAGAGCCTACGAAAGTGATTAAGTACAAGATGGAGTTTTAGAGAGTTGGCACCTGAGCCAACTTCGAATCTGATTCACTGGAAATCCTCCGATCCCTGGGGATATGTACTCTCGGTTGTAGGCTGACGACATCATTATGCTTTTGTGATAGGCCGGGAGACAGTCGCCTTCCGGAGAAAAGAAATTTGATTAGCAATACGATACTGTTTGAGAAGCCTTGCTCTTCCGTCTGTTTACGTTGAGACGATCCTTATGTATTCTAATCGCCAGTTTATGATGAGTTTGTCGGAAGAGTTCACACGAGAGCCTTCACAAACACTTACCCGGGCCGGCCAGTCCGCCATCCGATCCTTCGATCTTCCTCTCGATTTCCCAAGAGGAAGAAACCCTTCGAGCGCCGGGATTGGCTGGATGGCCGAGGCTACAAACGAATGTCGTCAAAGCATGGACTTCCAACGCACAACAGTTCCTCGCGCATATCACGGGTATAGAGCTCGCGGCGCTTGATTTGTTGTGTCCATCGACAATTCGACTCTGAATTCTTGAAAGCCGTGTTGAGAAACGACAAGGTGTCCCTGAATCCAAATCTCTCACGAGTTCTCTCGCAAGTTCAGCTTGAAAGTTCAGAGGAAGCCAGAGGAGTCTGCCTGAGATCGACTCCTCGGCTCGTTCATCTCATTTCTCGTCGACGATCTTGTTCATTGTTGATTACGTCGAGCAGTATTAGTTTCCTGTCGGCACAGCACCGCCGTTTAGTGATATGATGACGGATAGCGTGGAACATCTTTGCTACGGTGGCTCCGCTATGCACTACCCCTCAGTGTGCTCGTTACACCTCCATTAGGTCCATATTCCCACGATGACCTCATTCGGCTCTTCATAAGGAATATCCTCATGCTCGAGGAACCCAATCTACGACGAATGACAACTTCAATTTTGAATCGCTTCTTTCAGATTTCCTGAGCCACCGTCTCGTACGGCATTACTTTTCATTCGCGTGGACGGAAGCTCGAAATCTCTCGACACTAATCACAAAATGTTCCCCCGCACCTCGTCGTTTCTCCGCCTGTTCATCCTGATGGCAGTCCTGGCAGGATTCATTCCTTCCAGCACCGCGGGTCAGAGAACATTTGTTCCAAACGGCCGCTACGGACGTCGAGCGGACATTCCACCTATAGTCGGTTAGTAAGGCTTTCATGCATTCTGTGGCTTCCCGCATACGGACGCACTCAGCGGAACGGATTCAGCGTTCCGCTACTCCTGAATCGATGCATCAGTGAAGTTACATAACTGCCGGAAGCCTTGTCAATAAATGGCTTTTCAACTAGTTTCCCACTCAATCCGCTTGGGATCCCGACACCATTTGCAGCCTTTATCACGAACGTTCTTGCTCCCTGGGATCCTAGCGTAGGACGACTATACGCTAGGGCTCCAGAGAGCGATATCAACGAGGTGGTAACGATTATGAAATCCGATACAGGAAACTCTCCTCACGACGAGACTCGCGGCACCGATGAAACTCCTCAGTTGTATAGAATGATGCTTGCATCGAGAGGTTCTCTCCTGTGGGGTTCTTCATAACAAGATTTCGCCGTACTTCCGAAGACTGCTACGTTAGCATTGGTTTTTCAGGAGTACAATCGCTTCAAAGCTCCGGCAGTGACTCCGACACTCCGAACACGCTGCTCCTGAACGAGAAAGTCATTTCGAATCCCATGTACGTCTGTACTCACATCGGCGTCGCAGATTATTACCGCTGCGGAAGGTAATTTTCGAAACCATTCTGATAATAATGAGACGATTTTAGCTCCAACAACTCTGAGCGGGAGTGAACACAAACCGCGTATGTATCCCACGACTTCTGTTCGCTCCGCATACTTTCGGCTGGGATTTGCTCCACGACGAGCTGTGAGCCTACACTTCTTTGAAGAGTTGCTGGAATCTGCTTTGAAAACCTCCTTGGAAACCAATGTTTCGATAGAGAATCGATTTGCCGGGTTACCCGAACGAGCCTTCAGACTTTTCCCAAGTTTAATATTGAATTTATCACACTAACGGATGAGTGCGGTCAAGAAGGAGACGAAAAATCGTAACTTCCATCGGTTCTAACCTATTTAGTTCCCATTTCACTTCGTCGTAGCAAATGTCGACCTGTAGCTGCAAAAGGGAGCTTAGCGGGCACGAAGATCAAAGAGATTTTCTCGGTTGATGCACTCGATGAAGAGGCCAATTTTTAGATCCACTTCTGCTTTGATTTCACTCCTTGCGGAACATTCCCCTTCCTGTCAGGAACTCGGAACCTATCTGACCGTGATCGATCCCATGAGGGATTGTGACGACCGAGAGGAATTTCGAAACACTCTAATCATTGCGGTCGGGTTCTTCGCCTGAGCCGCAACGACCGTGATGTGGGTTTTGACGCAAACGGTCCAAAGTTCCCCTACGCGACATCCGAGATCGGGATCAGGGGGAGAAATTCAAAGTTTCTGAAAGAATCAAGTTTTCAGGAGGAGCGCAGCCGCCGCGTACGTCGGCGATGAGGGAGCCCGATAGACCGACTTCGATCTCCAACGTGTCGCCGTCGCCAGCAGCCGATGCGCTTCATGGCACTCTGAGTACCACCGTAAGCATGATGTAGCCGGGAATATCATCACAAGCAGCGGAGAGTCGTCGCTCGAATTTGGAAGCAAACAGACACAACAGAACTCTATCAAAAACAGGAACAAGAGCTTCAGTGGGAAGTTAAGGAATATTCGAATAAGTTCGAAAAGCGAGTAAATTCCTTGTAGGATTATAAATTATCGAGGGAAAATGAACAAAAAAAAATGACGCGTGAGTAGACTCGGAGAATCGATCGATGCCAGCGATAGAGATCAACTCGCCGACGAGGAGCGAGTCATGCCGGGAGGACAATCCCAAGACATCCGAGTCAGTTATAGAACACACTTTGTCGGATATGAGCGTTCAAAAGGGGGAACGCTCGTACCTCAATGAAGTTCTTTCGATGCTTAACATGAATCCCGACGGAAGGTATACTTTGAGAACAGTGGGGAGACAGTGATATTTGGTCCAGCCCAAAGAAACCTTCGAAAAGAATCCTTCTATCGTAGCGGGTAACGTCCAGGAAGGCTTGGGTGTCTCAGCGTCGAGAATCAAAAGATGAGGAGGAATGTTTATCCATACCTGTGTTGGGGAGCCACGACTCAACCGTAGTAGAAAGCCTGCGCAAGAACCGTTGCATTCGCACTCTTCATCCAGCGTTCGAGGTCAAAGTCCACGCTCTGACAGCAAGGGATTCGCTGTTGCGGAACTCTGGCACACTTGACGTCCTGTGGAGACCTAACTTGAGCTCCACCCCGAGTTCGAGTTCCCCCGTCACTCCCGAGGGCAGGTCTCAGTGGAGTCATAGTGAGCTATTCATCTGTTAAACGACTTATTCCTTGTCCGTATTGTCATAGGTCTCTCGCCGCCTCCTGCGTCACCTCCAATAAACATCCGTGTTATCCACCCAGCTCAGATGTGTTCTCACTTCCAAACCGACTCAACTCGAGCTTTCGTTGAACGATGCCAATTTTTATGGTACACTATCCATATTTCCCAACATTCATTATCTATCATCCTGCGTTGATGAAGATCAGATTCACTTCGTGTTTCCGTACCTGATCATGTCTTTGTCCGCAAAGATGTCCGTCTACGGATGTTTCATTCAGGCCTATCGTTCCAACATGGTGCCAGAAAGGTTCCACTATGCTTCCATTTTCCAGTTCAAGTCCTTATTTTCCACTCCCCGATCTATCCTCAGGAAAATTCACTCACCAATCGATCCATCGAAGGTGATTGATTACTGATGGGCATACTTCTGAAGGCACGAATTCCGATGTAGATTTTCAGGCGCTCCGATGATACGTGAAGATTCTGCGAAAGACCGGAATCTGAAGGGTGGCGCAAGGTTCTTGAGCCCAGCAACAGATCAAAGATGCTCTCCCGAGACGGACACCTGATGAATAATATCTTCGGCTTCTATACGAGAGACAGGCGTGAATAATTTTTTCACCTTTCGCGACCGATCCCGTGCGACGACATATGGATTCGCGATCGGATCCGCGGTGACAACACCAGTTCGCGACTGCAGAGGGGGGAGAGTACTTTCATGGAATGCGAACGAATGAAACAAGATGTGCATGGATGAAACAACATCTGACATGAGAAAAAAAAGAGAAATAAAATCCAGCTAAACAGGCCGATTCCTGGACAAGCTTGAGAACTTTTCCTCTGGGTCCTCCGTAGGAATCGATATTTCAGACACTCCCTTTGATGGAAGCTCGGATTCATCAAGGATGGCCAATCAGATTTTGTTCGCAGGGAGAATGAGAACGCAGCGTTCGTTCCTCTGTAACAAGCTTTCGATGTCAGATGCAGGTAAACGGTCGACCCGGGCCTCTGCCTTCTTATCTTCTGGTGATTCGGACAAACTGTCGTACCTCGATATCTAAAGGTCTCACGACATTTTACTCGTCGGTACTCCTCTATCCAAATGCATGAATTCTCGATCCGGCAGCTGATTTTCCGGGCCCTCGTTCGGAAAACCAAATCATTGCCACGATTCTGGCGCTCCCAACTCATTGTTTCGTAGCTATATCCGTGTTGGTCCACTCGGGAGTTCTCAGCATGGTAGCCCTATCCTAGTCCGAGACACATGGCGACAAAGAGTTGGATACGCGGCAGACGCGCACAAGCGGATCATGGAGCTTAAGTTAGCTTCCCCACGCGAAACGGCGTTTGAACCTCCTTTTCGAGCGATAGGTGGATATCAGAGATCTCCTCGGCTTCACAGGTCCCTGGCGAGCGAATTCAATCGAGCTTTGTTTCAGAAGTCAATACGACCACTTCAAGTATTTTCATCCTATTTGGAGCATGGAAAAGCACAACAGCAATGTTCTGCTTGAATTGACTAAACAAGTCTACAAACTCCGGGGCTTGGAAGTAGGATCCTTTGCAGTAGCGTAGCGTAGGGGGGGGGGGGAAGCGGGAGTTGCGGCCCGCACCGGGCGGCACGTCCCTAGGGGGGCGGCATTCCGGGTTTTGTGGATATTTTTTCCCGTTTTTCTTGGTCGTCGCCCGGGCCCAAAAACGGCCGACGGGGGCGGCATTTCCGATTTTCCACGAATTCCGATTTTTCGCACCGGGCGGCACTCTATCTCGCTACGCCACTGATCCTTTGCGCATCATGAGAGTTCACGCAGAAATCGCGGATGTGATTCCCAGGCTTCCATGTGTCTCCGAAGCCCGAGGTGAATGGGTCAGGCGTTTCTCGACCCGCCATGAAGACAACTTCTGTATCGAGTAATCCAGGAGAAACATGCCGAATCATAGATTTGATCCAAGTTCTGTTATCATAATGAGAAGCGTCCCTTGATGCGATCGGTTGCGATTCCGGATTTTGAAGACGAAGAACTTCATCGGTTTCACTAAAAAGAGTTCCGGAAACCATCTACTAAAATAACGGGCGTAAACCCTTCAAGGGGCAAGGGTCCAGTTTTCGGGGAGGGGAATGAGGGGAAATTTCTCCTCTCCGCTCTAGTATAGCAACTTATTTTATTGTCACTTTGGGTCAAGAACGCTCCAGGGCAGCGGGATTTTCAGAAATTCGAGGTCCAACCCGGTCCGCAGTGAGGCGCGATAAGTGCCCCTTTCGAGTCGTTTGTCCCCGAAGTACACTCCCCGAAGCAGGGAACGTTTAGAACCTCCAATGAGACATCACCACCTCATGCAACAGTCGGAACTGCTCGTCCATGGAGATCAGCTTTCAATATCTTCCCTTACGTTATCGAAATCACCGACTGACCAGGTTATCTGTCGTTCAGTTCAATGCGACAATCAGTGTCGGGAGACGACAACCGACGCAGTGCTCTCATCGTACTTTCGAGTCCGCAGCGCTCGGTGCGAATCCGAGATCTCCTGATAGAATCTTTGGTCATAGTATGTCTGCTATCACTCGGAATCGGACCATGCATGTTAGTGTGAGCCAGCAAATGCTGACTTGTTCACCGCCTCTGTTCTCCCATCCTTCGCTTCCGGAGCCCACAGATCTGGGGTGAAACGTCAGGAGTTTCATCCGTCGGTAGGGCTGCGTCACGTCCATGCGTGATCGTATGTTCCGGAAGGGCACAGCGTATCTTCTCCTACCCTGTCTCGTGTTCAAACTCGTCTCAAGCAATCCGAAGAAGCCTTGAGAAGATTCCAGACGCCGTCCCCAAGATCCACCTTCGGCATCGCAGCCTGCTGGTATTGCCGGCAACCTTGAAAACTCTAGAATCGGTTCGCGCGACAGCCCGTGTAGAATGTACTCCGGATCTATAGACCATGGCGAGCTGGTACCCGAATCCTGAATTCAGCAACGGTGAAATTGTGCGGGTCTCTGGACGATGGAGAGAAACTTCTTCCGCTAACTTTCAACCTGGATTATTCCCATTGTCCCCTCGAAGGAGTCTCCCGAGGATGACGGCGAGCCAATCGAAGCGACAACTCGAGGAAGCGGTCTTCGGAGTGCCGTCGTTCGACGCATCTTTGGACAGACCTCGAGTCGCGGATTCATATTCATATGATGGCATAAATTCAAAGCTGACGCCCCACACTCAACGAATTCGCGGACCGTTATCCACTCGGATTGGACGATTCAAAAGAAGGACGACGAGTTATGGTCCAGTTTCCATCGTTTATTTAGGCAATCGATGACGCGTTGGAGGCGATCCTGGGCCATAGATCCGCGCACTCCTTCGACACGGGACCTGTGATAGCGGAACCCTTCATCTCGCCTTTGTTGTTGACGATGACACCTGCATTATCCTCGAAGTATATGAATGTTCCGTCCTTCCTGCGGAACGCTTTCCTTTGACGAATAACCACAGCAGGCATTACCTGAGGCGGAAAAGTAAACATTAGCGCGAAAATCAATTGGCAACCGGGAGCCTCTGTATCCATGATACGCATAGCAATCGGTCGGTACGCACCTTCTTTCGGAGTTCGGGTTTTCCTTTCTTGACGGTGGCAACAAACATATCTCCGCAACCAGCTGCGGGAAGTCGGTTCAGACGACCCTTGATTCCGTTGACAGCGATCACGAAGAGGTTCTTGGCTGAAATTCAAGGCTCTATTAGTTCCCTGAATGAAAGGAAAGTACTTACTCCCAGGTCACGAGAACAACGTGTTCACCCAAAGTCTTATTCATTCAAATGGCAACACAGAACTGAATCCGAAGCGGCAATGCTAACCTCCGGTGTTGTCGGCACAGTTCATCACAGCTCCCACCGGGAGACCAAGTGAGATCCTGAACTTGGCTCCGGCCTGTCCACCACGTCCTCTCTTCGACATTTTATTGTCACTGTGTTTTTAACTCCTGAAGAGTTGTGCGTGAAAGCGGACTACAACGTGCTCGAAGTCGCCACGCTACGCCGAAAAGGAACATTCAGCCGGATTTCGAAACCACTTAGAAAAACGTACCACATTGGAGTCACAAAAGTACCACATCCCCCACATCGATTTCTTCTAGGAGAAAACCCCTGAGCCCTGACACCACTCGGCTGGACTCCTCGTGGGTATTCCCGAGATGAATGCTCAAGATTCAGAATATGGAGGTCTATTGAGTAACTAGATCTTCTGGTTCTGCTGGTCGCCTGATTCGGGCCACTAGAGATGGGAAATCGAGTTTTGAGGTCGCGAACGAGCTCTTTCAGAAACGGACGGGGCCTGGGACAGACAAGTTTGAAGTCTGAACCAGTCAACTCTCTCGACTTCTCGAAATGATCTTGAGAACATCTGCTAAACTCCAGAGACGTGAACTTGACTCGAGTCTCGGAATCAAATTTTCGTGAGGCTCTTCGTATCACATACGCATCGACGGTATTTACATCAGCGACCCCGGGGCTTCGTCTAGAAAGTTTATTTTTCCATCTGAACTGGATCGTGAAGTTCAGGAGAATCAGCTGCAGCTCGCGGTGAGAAAGGAATAGCGACTCCCTGGGTCAGCTAGCCTCCGTCTGTCGGCCTAGTGGGGTTCGGCCTGGTACCGTCGTTCATCATGTTGTGTTCGGTCAGAAGCTTGACCCGGCCCATGGTTATTCACTCACTATGCGCGAGGAACTGCAGCAAAGGCGCCGTCAAGCATTACTACGGCAAAAAGGATTATCTCGATCCCGATAGGATGGTCAACGACGCAGAATCATACAGAAAGTGAGAACCTATCGTATGATGTTCAGTCAATGGTTCCCAATCAACACTGCCTCGACTGAACCCCTTACCATGCGGTCTGATCCGATCACCGCTCTGACGGCTTTTCCTATATTCGATTCAAGGGGGATTCATCTGAAGTATTTCGGCAACCCGTCTCCATTGATGAAGAAAGGGTTCCTCCCTCGGGATCCGGAAGAGAAGGACCCAATCCGAAGCATGCCGAAATACGAGCCCAAGAAGGCATGGGCACCTAAACGAGCGTTTTTCGGCCAAAACGATTACATTGGTTAGTGTGCGGACGATCTCCTGATCAGTTCGCCTCCTCCCTCTTTATTAGATATATCCCCGCTTCGCGCTCTGACCAATGCGTGAAACGGTCAGTCTATCAGGAGTCCCGGCTCAGGAAGTCCGGCACCCTGATCCAAGCCGGAATCTGGGTCTCAACATCGTTCCTCGAATATTTTCTAAACTTTCTGCCGTTCCAGATATTCTCGGTGACGGTACTGCGAGGCCGACGGACCAAATGAAAGGCGTTCCACTTTGGCTCCGAGGCTTCAAGGGCAACGAATATCAGATGTTGTTGTTGAAGAGGCAGAACTTCTATCATTATAAAACCCTACGGCCACAGAAGTATCACGACATGCAACTGCGCATCAAATGGCTCTACCATCGCTTGAACTTTAAGACGCCGAGTTAATCAGATAACGGAGTGTTTTTGGAATGTATCGACTCTTCTTAGGTTGATGTGAAGCCTCAGATGACGAAGTCAGGATCGAAAATAAAACATGCGAACTTCATCTGATTTCGCCCGACTGCTCCTCAACATCGATCACGATGCAGGCATCCGAACCCCCGAGGGATCATAGCCATCACTACTACGTTCAGGACTCCTCTTTTCGACGCCAATAATTTCGATTCCTTGGGTCAAAATGATTTTATTCCGCTCCAGAATCATGGACATTGGGCGCGATCAGATGATTCGTCTGTGGACGTTATCATGGATCGGTGCCGGGACACGAAGCACCGCACCGGAATCACGTTTTTCGTAATTCATCAAACGCTCCCAAAATCCTCGCTGCTCTCGCCGCTCCAAGTTATTCTCCTCTAATCTCCTGGCCGACATATTCCTATGGCTGAATGGGTAGTCTGATGTGGAGTGTTCGCGAACGATCACAGGAGGCAATAGAAGGTTTCTTGGTGGAGAGTTGTCTCGTCGGGAATCGTTCAGTGAGCTTCCTTACGAGTCACCATTGGCAGGTTACAGGTCTTACACGCATCTTGTTCCTCCAGATAAAGTTACGACAATATCATATGATGATAATTGCATCCTAATACGATTCGACCTCGATCCCATCCCTTGACCACCAACGAGACGTACGTTCCATAACAGACACGTTTACTGTGTTAATTCATGTTGAAAGTAATCGCACCCCGTTCCGGCTCCTCGTTGTAAAAAGGGTTCAGGCCCACCTAATGACTCAAAATTTTCAAACCTAAAACCCCTCAATATTGATGAGAACTGCTTCAGTTGAGTCGACCGCACCTCAAAGATAGACTTTCATCAGAATTGCACATTTTCGCTGTTTCTGCAGCTCTTCGTCCATTTCATGCGTGTCCAGGCATAAACATCTGTTCTCGTCGAGCTCGTTCCTGTGAAGATTTTGTATTCGGCACCTTCAGGAAGGCGAAACTTCTGACCTGACCGGTTGAAGATAAAGGTATATGCTAAGTATGACACTAGTCCGGTCGCAGCCAAATACTCGCTCTTGACTGAATGCGAAGTCAACCCGGTACAACGTGATCGCCAATGCTCCAATAATTGTATCATTGATCAGCTATTAATATTATTCTGCACGGTATTGAAATAATTCCGCCGCGAATGGTCTCATCATGAGAAAGGAAATAGTCGAGTCACGATATTTCTCCGTAAGATGTGCGAACAACCTTATCCGAGCCGCGATATCCGACTCCTGGCTATGCTTAACAGTTGCGTAGATTTCACAGTTTTCCAGCTATTGTCGCCGGACGAAGTTCAATTCTTAGATGACCGCGTTCTATATGTCAAATTCCAGGTCACAGCAGTACAAAGTACCGGTGATCGATGTAGAAAACAGTCACTCGGAACTGGCCGAAGTGTAATAAGAGATACCTAAACAGACTCACACTAGCGATATGATCATTCACGCGTTCACACAAACAGAATCCTCGGTGTTGGACTCCGGCAGAGCACAGCTCACTATTCCCTTGCGATATTTTGATGTTTCACCTCATCGACAGTGGTACGGGGTTTGGACAGGGAAAGAAGGTCGGGGATACGCTTTTAGAAAGTAGCGCGACACTAATGTACTGGAAAACGAATGCGTCCGCGTCGATGAGGGCTTGCAACTTTCAACCAGTGTATAGCGTCAATGTTCTGCTCTCGTCCCTGCTCAGATGATCGTCGCGAGGTCCCATATTTTGATATTTCGGTCCGAGCCGACGGTGGCCATCATCTTCACTCCGTTGGGCGCGAGTGACATTCCGGCAATCGGCGATTTCAGATCATGGAATTCCGCCAGAGATTGTCGATCGCGGTCAGACACGTGCAGATGACATTCGTCGCAGATACGCACGGGGAATTCGAATCCCAAAACGGGCAAAGGAGATCGATTTGAAGAACACTTGTCGCAAAGTGCTCTCCCACATCGGCGGCAGTGATGCTGACGCAAACCCACCTGCGACCGGAAGAACCAGCAATAAGAACCAGCGATAGCTAGAGGTGAATCACCATGTGTTGAACAAATTTTCGCCATGAATTGGAGAATAGCTGCTAGAAGACTTTACCTGTTTCTGGTCAAACATGGCTTTGACATTCCAGAAGAAGGGCCTTGCACAGCGCTCACAACAGTCTCGTTCAGCCCACTCAGGAGTGCCTTGTCGTTTGGCTGACATATCCCATACAACGAGAGTGGAGTCTTCGGAGACTGATAGAAGTTTTTGACCGAAAATAGCTAGACCTGTTGAACGAGAAGGATTGATGAAAAGACCCCTGTCTTATTTGGCTCACCGCCGGCCTTAAGAATTGAGACTGGGAAGCTGACTCTTGCAGAAGGCGTCGAGGAAATCATCAGTTCTGCAGGATTCATGAGAGATATCGGAGAAAATTCGTGAACATGAGAAGTTCAGTTACCTGTCACGCGTTGCTTGTGGCCGCAGAGCTCATAGGCAGTACCTTTACCTCCGCCGATGTCCCACACTATGATGACCTGATCGAAACTTCCAGAAATAAGTAGGCTCTTCTTTTCGTCCCAAAGAAGGGTCTGGATTGATCCCGAGTGGCCTCGTAGTGTGGTGACTGGCTGGTAGTTTGTTTCCGTTAGCTTAAGCATGGTTATGTTCCCTGAGTAGTCGCCTACGAATGCATGACGCGAAGCCGCATCAAATTCTACGGTTGTGCACCACGCCGAACTCTGGAACGCCCCCAGCCGTCGGCCCGTTTCCGTCGAGTGCCACTGAAAGTTTTCAAATAGGTCGAATCAATACGTTTTCTCCGGGGAAGTTTCAAGTTTTGCTATATTCTCTCCATCTGATTCTGAGCATTAATATCCGATGATCTGAGATTCACCTGGAAGAACTTGTCTTTTCCAGCTGACAGCAGCCACTCCGACGCGAGCGAAAACTTGATAGAGGCAACGCGTTGCTGATGGGCAATGTAGCTCCTGTAACGTAAACATGGCCATTGGTTGAGGGTGCTCGTCGACGGGAATCGCAGTCAGCAAGCCGAACGATTATTCAGATTCCAGAAGGCGATCATGTCCTACAACTTCTGAGAATAATCGAGCGGGGTCGTACCTTCGAAGGATGATTTTGTTAAGATCGTCAGAAAGATCGAACTCTGTTATGGTTCCGTTATCCAATGCGACGAAGAGTCGCCTCGTGCTATGCTCGTAGTCCATGGCGGTGGCTGCTGCCGGCATGGTGTGACATATCGAGGGCCAGTACTGGCCGGACTCCCTCCGAGACCAGATTCTGATTGTTTTGTCATCGGATATGGAGATCACCGCCGGGTCGTCCTCAGATCCAAATAAGATGGCCTGAAACGGAAGAAATACATAAGCGCATCGGGCAAGATCCGCATCTGACAATGAGAAGATGCGTGATCGAAACGGACTGAACCTGCTCGAGGCTGCAGTCGTGAGAATCCGCTAGTGCGGCGCAAAGTGCGCGGACGTCTCGGTGTTTTCGCCACTCGGATGGTTTCCGTAAGAGACTGACTTTCAAGCTTCGATAGCGCAAGAAGAAAGCAATGAGAATCGGGAGCTCTGGGCATTGGGACAGAAGCGCGAGGCTGAGTTGGCGTTCAGCTTCACTTCATGGCATATGAGATTCGAGTTTATCCAAGGCTTTCTCTCACGCATAATCCTACGGGAACGTATTCGATATCCAAGTCATCCACCGGGATTTGCCAGAATCATGGTATACTTTACCCTACACCAAAAAGGAATTCTCAGCCGAGATCATTACCGATAGGCGCTGAAATCTCGCGCACGATGATTCGAATATCAAGAGAAGCGAAACGAACTTGTCAACTCATCACCTTAGAATATCTCCGGCCGATTCAAAACCTCTAAACAACTGCGACATGCCGGAGGGCCGGAAACAAATACACTAGTCATGCGTCAAGACATGTCCAGAGAGTTCAAGTTGCGTAGAGTTTGATGTTATCCTTAGCAAACGTGGCGCTTTTTTCGAACAGATGAAAGTGAAAACTCTAAATCCCCAAATATTTGTTCCATCTCGAGTGGATCACCCACCGTCCTTGCGCCAGCTAAGCGAATCTCGAAATTTCACGAAGCTCAGAATTTCTGAGCTTTTATCATGGGTTGCATCCTGAATCAGTACCGTTGATTGTTCGAAAACTCGGCTCATGAACCCATCTGGAAACTAGATGGATACATTCGTGGAATCCCACCGTGCCGTGGTAGTAGAGATGAGTCAGGGAGACAACTTCCGAGACGACGACCGAAACGGTCCAACGACTTTGTACTCCGCATTAGGCAGGCGTTCTCCACAAATTTCAACGAAAACGAATCACGCTTGCGTAGCTTAATTTTCACTGCCGGTTTCGGAAATACATGCGCCGATTCGTTCGCTTTTTCCTCTCCCTTGAAGTTTCAATAGAAATCGCACGGAGCTCACCTGGTTCACGGTTTCCTGATGGCCATCGAGCTTGCAGAGGAACTGCGGCTTGTTGGACGACATGAACTGTGATCCAGCAACCGGTTTTATCGCTGCAGCCATATCGAAATGTCCTTTCAAACTTGCGTGCCTCCCACTGTCATGTGAGATCTCTCAGACTGCACGCAGGACCGTGTTTACTTCCCGCAACTCACGCAAACAGCCCAAAGCACCGGAAATTTGCGATGCTTTCGGTGACGATAGTTGTTTTCACTGCTACGACCTCCGCTGCCTGTTATCTGTCTACGGCTCAGGGCCCGATTGCAGTATAGGTGTTCCTAAGCGAGCTCTTCGGTCCTGGTCTCCTGGCACCCTGTCTGTCAACTTTGCTCCCGATACCGTAGCGAGAAGCAGTAACCAGCGACACACCGCCGATCTTAGCGGCGGCGGTCGACCACTGTGTCGTTGAACGTTGTCGCCTCTATGCTCTATTCAAAGCTTTGGCGCGAAACTGAGTCTACAGGGCAGCAGCGGGACCACGGGGGGCTTATGGAGAACAATGCCGACCACCGACCCATAACAATGAACTTGGGCGAACATCATTTCATGGGATGCCGATGGCTGCCATGTTAAATGGGAGCCGGGGAACGGATGGGAAATGGAGGTCCACGCTTCCTCAACATCACCCATTTCAATATTTTCTGGAATATTCCATTTTCGCTGAGGGTCACGAGTCCTGTTTGGAATCGAAAATCTCTTATCTTTCAAGGAGCAATCTCCTCCTGACCAGCGGACGGGATTAATTGAAAACTGCCGAATCTTGACGGTGTTCGCCGAACCTTGACGGAAGCGATTCCATAATCATGAGCAGAGTGAATATTGTTGACCGTGAGCAACAAGCATCAACAAGCCATCCTCTGGGTTGGAATAGCTATGGGGATAGCGCTTTGCCTAGAGCCGTATCCATTCGTGATCTTGGTTCTTGAGGCTCTCTCGATACTGGATTCGGAAGAGCATCTCTAGGACTTCGGGTCCGAACGATTCACCCGTGATCCATCAGAAGGCGTCGTCACCGTCGGGACCGCGACACGATGGCACTTTCGGTGAATGATCGAGAACGCGTTGCGTCAACCTGGAAAAGCCTGTTAACGGTGTTACGTGCGGATGCGCCAATGAAGAAGAAAGACCACACCCCCTCAGAAACGGAAGACTTCACTGCATTGTCTGCAACACGTCAAGCATGGCCAGACTAATCGTAATGGGAAGTGACGAATCATTCGTATGCACCATTTTTGAAACGAAGGTCATATTGATAGCGGCTGCTTCAACATATGAAGTGAACTCCTCAATTTATTCGATCGACTGCGCTGATCCGTCGCTTCGTCGGATTTCTAACTCGACGGAGAAAAACTTTGTTATTGACGTGTCTTCTGACTTGTTGGGTCAAGTGGTCTTAGAATGTGACAGACGCCTCCCTGAGGGAATCGGCATTCTAACCAGGAAGCTGACTCGCTCAACAAGGATGCCCACCGTAAAATGGTGGAAAAGTGAAAACATTCCGCGGCATGCTGAACCCCACGTTCCCCGCCCGTCTCGGGGTTATGCACACACTGCAGAAACAGATGATGAAGTTGAGGCGACAGCCGCGGAGAAAATCCGACGGTGAATTCTCAATAAGATTTAGTAGTTGGTGACATTCTTTTGCGGTGCGAGTGCTGTGTGGATGCTAGTCAAACAACGCCGAGAAACAATTAAATCAGATGTGCTGATGCCCGAGTCATAGCGGAAGTTGGATGGTGACGCCTGAGAGACGCTTCTGCTTTACGACAACGGAGAAAAGCTGAAGTGACGCGGAGAAGTGACGGTTTCAGTGCCGCCGGTTTTCGACAAGTATCGGAAACGGGTCACAATGCTCACGTATTCACGATAAGTTTCGGGCACAGACAGCTTTGGCGCGGATCTCTGTTCTTTTTCGGCGATAATTGCGTACGGGTGCTATAACTCGGTGCTGTCCTCCGAAATTCTGAGCGGAAAATTTTGCCATCTCCGGGCCGAACTCAGCTTTGGAAGGCGGATCATGAACGGGTCGCTGAGGATTAGGTCACATCCAAAGAACCGTTGTTCATCAGAGCGTCTTAAGTGAAACCAGTCATTCTATTGAAGCGATATTTCAAAAGGATTCCAGCTCACATAACAAGATATGTTGACGTTCCGATCAGCTGCCCCATCAAAATGTTCGCGAGTCAAGTTCGCGGAGCAGCCCGGCTTCGGAACTTCAATCCAATTTTTCAATGTCGTCCCATTCCACTGTTCGGATTCTCAGCGATCGAAAAGGAATACAGATTTCCCAAAGGAGTATGTTGGGAGTGGGAACGCGCATTGCCGATGTTTCCGATTGACATCCGAGCACGCGATTCACGGGTGTCACTCCGGAACAGGCGGAGCTACGCAAACGATGACACTTGCGGAGTCAAATCTTTTCAGCCGACATTGAATCAGTTCCAGAAGCGCGTACTCCGGCGCAACATCGATTCTGAATTATTCTAGGCTGCGATGCAAGATCATCATGAAACACAACGTTCCCCGTCCCACGATCGCCACCAGGAATGTTGCATTTTTGACCCCGGCTACGCGAGAACCGGCGATCTGGTCTTCTTCCTTTCAGGTAACTATCCGTGTTTGATCAGACCTCAGAGGGCTCAGAGATGGACCAAAAAGCAGGACTCGGCAGTGCTGCAATCAGTCCAACAAGATGTCATCATGGATCGATTTGCTCAAACTGCTATGAAACAATGAGAGCCGGGACTGGAACCAAAATACTGCGTATTTTCTCGCCGCCCCTCGGAACGATCTGGAATGAAGAATGTTGCGTAATGGATTCGTGGTTCAAAGCATGCAATGTATAGACGTACTGAGAAGTGAGGAATTTAAGTGGGACAGCGGTGGAAGTGGAATCCATAGCTCCAGCCCCACCCAACGCTTGTGTGTGTGCTGTTATCATAGGAGGCACTTTCCTCTTGCAGTGACACCCTCACCAATAAGCTGCTCCTAAGAACGGCGCGGGCGGATATTCGAAGGGATTCGGATCTCAGTTGTTGGCAGTTGACAACACAGTATGAGCTCATCTTATACATCTGTGAACAAGAGAACATTCAGTTGTTGGTGAATTTACACAGTGACGGCCTACCAGTGTTTAGTGTGAAGTTCAACCTAGTTCTCATAGGAGATGCTTCCGGAAACTTGAGGAAGTGCTTCATCTCGATGTCGGATAGCTCCACGTCGGACCTTTTGTGAGATTGGGGTTCCTCAACCAGTACCGAACCTCTCACTCGTTTGGTAGAACTCCGTAGGAGTTCTGACCCGGACATCGTCCCAAGCCCATCGGAGGGAGCGACCTCGGCCGAACTGAAGTTTACCGCTCGCGCGGGATTTCCGGAAGCCAAGACTACATCCTCGGACTCCTCGAGTCTTTGCGGTGAGTTTTCAGTGTACGTGGTTCCGAGGTACATTCGTTGAGGATGAGGAAAGCGTCGCTCACAGAGACAAGGAGCTCAAAACTGATTGATCACCTGGACCTTTACACGAGCTACAGATAACTCTCGGATCGGTCCGTTCTCCCGAAGCCGTTCCCCTTCTGAGATACAAACTTCCGACAGAAGCAGTTTGCAGCGGTTCTCTATCAGCTCACGGTGGAGATCAGCAGAAGACAATCGCGTTCTTAGGGGAATATAGAGGAGAGTCGTGACTATGAGAAGGTCCAGCGGAGCCAGCGAGCACGGTTGACGCGGAAACACGGCGCCGATTGGCAGCTACCATGGGAAAACATGTTTCAAATGAGCTGAAAAATTTCCAGTTGGATTCTGCACCGACCTCCGACAGAGCTGGTGGCTATCGATCGAAGTCCGAGGAATATCTGCGAGGTGTTCGAGTCGACTTCGGGATGGCTATATCGTGAAACCGACAGGCTGACGACGCAAGTCAAATCAGACAGCAGTGCGCAGTGCCAAAACCTGTCCGAGGACAATCTGGGAGCAGGTTGCCGCTTGGTAAGCTCTAAGATCTAAATGTGATCTACCGGAGTTGGATCGCGAGCAGAGCTAGTGCTGGACTCACTCCGAGACGGGGAGATTGGAGATGTAAGCGTCGCGCAGCGGTTATCTGAAGTTGAAGAGAGAATTTTCCGCAGGTCATGAAGAATGTTGCTGTCTCAAATTGTTCTGAAGTGGGTAGCATTGAAGGCTTTCACAGGCCTTGCGCTTCTACCCCTAGTAGCATGGCTCATCGTCTACAGCGAGATCGAAGCACCATCGTTCAACCGAAAGAACTTCGATCCTGTGTATGACTACATCGTTGGTGAGTGCTCTCCCCAAATTTCGGCAAATATCCGACCCTATCGAAGCGCGTGCATCCAGACGCATCCACATGTCTAACGAGTGAAAGACGGTCTACTTCCCCGCCGGGAATGAACCCATAAGAGAAATGCCTCAACAAAGACCACCCGGCAACATATCGCAATCAATCGACGAAAAAGCCATAATTTGTATCGCCACCAAAAACCGCGCTCACCTCGGTAACCTTGATTAAGTGCTATCATATGCGCATACTGAAGACGCACTGAAGCTCGTCAGTTACGTCTGCAGTGACGGTGGCAATTCCCTCTGTGAGCCCGGGGCCTCGTGGTCAACCGCGGTCTCGCACTGTGGCTCCATTGGGCGAAACTCACGGATGCAGACCGACCGACTGACTCACGCACCGAACGAAGGCTTCCGGCCAGAGCCTGAACCCTCTCACGTCGTTGCTTGTTGTCTGAGCGGCTCACAGGTATCCGAGAATGGAAAAAGCGCGAAGATGGATTGATCCACATGAAGTGAATGAATTGTAATAATCCGCCCGTATCGCAGAATCTTGTGCAAGACATCTCGTCGTCGCTCTATTCGAACCACGCGGAGTAGATTCCCGAAACCAAGTTTCAGTAGTTTCAGAGAAGCTCGAACCAAATCCTCCAGTTCAAAAATACCATATAGATTGTAGGACTCATTCATAGAACAAGAACGGAATCAGCTTTGACGGGAGGAATCTCATTAACTGTGACAATTCATCATTGTAGTGGGCGCTGGATCCGCCGGAGCGGTAGTTGCATCTAGACTATCAGAAGATCCGTCAGTCAAAGTGCTACTGTTGGAAGCGGGAGGAGCTCAATCCGCGTTACATGATGTCCCACTCCTGGCAGCGGAATTCCAGAAAACACGTGTTGATTGGCAGTATAAAACCGTGCCCCAGGATGTTGCCTGTTTCGGTCTTGAAAACAGGGTAATCCATGCTCGTTCATTGACTCTTTGAAACGTCTTAAAATTGAATGTTCACTTGCTGACCCACTGTCTATCTGATAATAATTGAATCGCATGTTTGCAGCAAAGCCAATGGCCCCGCGGGAAAGTCCTCGGTGGCTCAAGCGTGCTCAACTATATGCTCTACGTTCGGGGGAATAGAAAAGACTACGATTTCTGGGATACAGGCATGGGCTGTGTGGGTTGGAGCTGGAAGGAAGTGTTCCCGTATTTCCTAAAATCTGAGAACAACAGGGATCCGGACATACTGCGAAATGGGTAATTCCGAGCTTGCTCAAAATCTCGGGCGTAATACTCAAAATCTCCCACTGTAATACGGGATCGCAGTTTTCATTCGACTCCCTCATTACTTGTGTTTTCGGCCCACCATGCTCCGAAAACGGCCAGTCCTCATGTGAATCCTGGGAGCTTTATCAGACCGACATTCGATCATGGCGTCCAGAGAGACTAACGAAGCGTCGAATAAACTCAAACAGATACCATGCCACCGGGGGACCATTGACGATCGAAAGGGCTCCCTTCCGATCGCCTCTGGGCGAAGCGTTCGTGGCTGCGGGTGAAACCCTCGGCTATCCCCGCGGCGATTACAATGGACATATTCAGACTCGCTTCGATATTCCGCAAGGAACCGTTGAGGACGGGAAGCGAGTCAGCACTGCAAAGGCATTCCTGTACAAAGCTCGCGAGCGGCCAAATCTTCATATACTCACTAACGCCAAAGTACTCAAGGTGAGAAACTTTTCCAATGCATCCAATTAATTATTGACGCTGATTTTTGCGCTTGATGCAAAGCTCAACTTTGGGATCTCTCTAAACTGGGAGTGGATTTGGATTGAAGCGTGCAGAAACCGCACCGTACCGCACAGTCGACCGAGTTTCTGACAGCTATGATGACCATTCTTCAAAATTCATCCCCAGCTGGTGTTGGAAGGCAAGCGCTGTGTCGGTGTCGTGTTCCGTTTCCGTGGATTCCCGCATGTTGTTCACGCCTTGCAAGAAGTGATTCTGTCGGCGGGTGCCATCAATTCTCCACAGATCCTCATGCTGTCCGGTATAGGGCCATATCATCATCTGCAATCTCTCGGGGTGCGGAAACCTTTTCATAGCTCGTCGAATCGCGATCCTCTATTCCCGCAGCTCGGGAGGAATTCAGCGTGTTTCCGAACAGGAAACACTGCACTGTCTCCGCTGCCTACAATTGTCACGTTTGAAACTCTTGCATCGGTTCCAGATTCCCGTGGTGGCGGATCTCCCGGTTGGGCGCAATCTTCACGACCACATAGGAGCTGCTGGTCTCAGTTTCCACATAAACCAGACACTTTCGGTCGTCAGGAAGCGAGTTGACCTCGAAAAAGTGAGATCATCCGCTCGATTTGTCGATTCCTCCAACATTCTTTCGTGTTTCTTGTTCTATGATATTTTGCCAAGGTGGAAACTCCGACAATCGCAGATTTCGGGAGATTCATCATAGGTTCATCAACATCGACAATGCGTTTCCAGGTTATCCAATACGTGTTCAAGAAAAAAGGTCCTCTCACGCTTCTGGGCGGCGTCGAGGGCGTCGGCTTCCTGAGAACGAAGTACAACAACGACAGTGGAGATTGGCCCGATGCCGAAATTCATTTCGTGTCATCGTCGCCAGCTGGTGACGGGGGCGCTACAATAAAGAAAGTGATGGGAATTTCTGATGAATTCTTCGATCGGGTTTATCGACCCCATCTCCACAAGGACTCCTTCACTCTATATCCTGTCCTGTTGCGACCGCAGTCTCGAGGCTATGTCAAATTGTTCTCACCCGACCCCGACGACCCTCCTCTGATCAATCCGAGGTATCTTACCAAGAATCTGGATGTACTCACACTCGTCGAAGGTAACATCCCGTAGATTCTACCTTGTAGATGCTCAAGTTGGAAACGATCAATGGATACCTAGAACCATGAGATCCAAAGGAGATTTCGCCATATTACGAGCCCTCGGGGTTTTATCACGGGCTCCTACCGGCGTGCCGTTCTTCGAAGGCCTGGAGAGCCGACAAGATGGAGAAGATGCGGGAATACGATGTGCGTTTCTAATTGTCGATTTACATACGCTAACTGGTGCATCTCTGACCATTTTCAGCAATGAAGCAGTGCTTCGCGATCGGAGTCTCGGAGCCCTTCAGAAAGTTCGGCGCACAACCGTTCAACATGGTGTTCCCCGGTAATAGCTTCGGAGTCATGTTTACTCACCGGCTCTCTTCTTCATCTGTGCTACGTAGCTCTGCCTCCCCTTATTCGACTCGATTTTGTAAGATCATTCCTATCGTTTGCAGGATGTGAGATCTATCCCGTGCATTCCGACGAGTATCTCGCGTGCATGGCACGCACCTACACTGCCACAATTTATCATCCAGTAGGAACCTGTAAGATGGGAGACCCGAGAGACCCCAGCACAGTTGTGGACACTCAGCTCAGGTAACATAATCAGTTTTAGAGGGAACGGAGATGCTGTGATACACTTCTGGAGAGATGAAGTCGAAATATTTCTGGCCGTGTTTTACAGGGTCAAAGGAATTTCGGGACTGCGCGTTGTCGACGCTTCCATAATCCCCAAGATCCCGTCGGGCAACACAAACGCGCCGGTCATCATGGTCGCGGAACGGGCCGCAGATCTGATAAAAGGAATCCGTAGCGCCCATCTGCCGGACGGCTCAATTCTCTACGTGCCAGCGGAATTGGCAAACTCTGTGTTCCAAGATAACTCTCTGTTGTAGGTGTGAATTTCGCGCTGCCCCGCGGTACAATGTCCCGTGCGACCATACTTGATAGTTGCGCACAAATGTTGAGTAAACTCATTGACTGTAGAGAACGCTTCATCTGTTATGTCACGATGCCGATTCCAAATTCAAATTAGTGGTATGAAGATGATGGATCCAACGGATCGGCTCAGAACAATCGGAAAACGAGGTTCACGCCCTATGGGCGGCGTCGGTTGTGCTCGCGTCCCATGCGGCAGTTCATGTAACGTGGGAGTTGACCGCGGAAGTTCCTTCATGCTGATCTCATCGAGGTTGTACCCTTTCAACATTTTTTTTGTTTCCCTCCTCGCAGTGCTCAATCCAGAATTCATTGAAGATGGGAACTCGAACCCACCCTCTGATAATTATCGAAGATGTTTCAGCTCTGAACAACTCATCAACTATATAAATCAAAGCCTTCAGAGAGTCGACGGACGCGTCCTCAACTTGGACGTTCAGAAACTTTTATTATACATTTCTCGATTCGTTGCTCGAGCGCACCTTGGACAGACATTCCATGCGCTTGAGTCGCGCGCGTGAAAACATCGGCTACTTAGAAATTTAAAGCTCTTTGACGATGGTGTCCAGGGACGATTCGGAATGACCGAGTCAGAATTCAACCCAGAATTCGGAATCCAGACTTCTGGCTGAGATTCACTTCTCTCGATCGCAGGTTGATGAGCGGTCCTCAGAAGTGTGGCATACAAACTTTCCCCGCGAATAGCTCGGAGATGACGGTTATCCACAGAGCGAGAATGAAGAGAATGTATGAGATTCCAACTTGGTGAGACGAGGGCAACTGGTAAGCCTCCCCCCCAATTTGATCTGTACCGAAACCTATGGGGAATACGACCGCGGCGAAACAAAACAGGACCTGCAATGAGAAGGATCACGGTGTTCATGTCGCTAAGTATTAGAATCACGAGTGAGAGAGCATCAACTCCGAATGATTGTGGGATGGACCCCTCTAATGACAGGAAGTTCACTGTCGGACGTACCATGGCAGCGAAGCCAGTCCATCGAGCATAGTGAGCAATCGCCACGCTACGTTGAGCGATGGCCAGTAGTGCTGTTGTCGCCGTGATGCATCCGCAACCCATGACTATACAGGTCTGTAAACGAAGGATCCGTTGAGCCATCCATGGTCAAAATTTTCAGCTGTGTCTCCAATATGCAGCTGATATGAATCTCAATAATAAGCACACTCCGACCAAAGAGAACCGACCAAAGTAAGCGTCCATTCTGGTTGCAGCTTCGGGGGATAGCACGTCAGTCCATTGCGGCCGTAGATTGTTATGCATGTCTGCAGCAATCCCAATCGAGTGTCTCCTGCGTGAAAGAATCGTTTTGAAGCTTTCCAGATACTCTTCTCGAAGTGTCAGCTCCGTTTGTTGTTTGCTTTCGAGCACTCAGTATTTTGTCAAAAACCAACACACTCGCCCGGAGGCGAGATTTCCCAAATTTACCTCCGACTTCACTGATGATCCAATCCGGTAGAATGAGACTGAGGATCGCGAAAACGTTGGCACACATGAAGAGAGTCCCAGAGATCAGTGATAGTTTATCCATGGTTCAGACTTTTCCTCATGGCAAGTGAAACTGTCTTAAAACAGAAAAAGTTCGTCGAGCTCCTGGAGTCACGCGAGAAAATCCTGGATGCATCTCCGAGCTCCGTCTCCACAGCTCAGCCGCGCTCACAGCGGAAGCCCCGGAGTCTTATCCGCCGTAGTAAACATAGCGTAGTCAGAAGAGAATACTTGGGCGCTTGATGGAGCAGCTGACTCTTCGATGTGAGAGCCCGTTTGATGGAGGCCGCTCTCCGGAGTCGGCTCTGGCCACACGACGACCCCAAGATGGCGGCTGAAGCCGCGCTGGCTGGTAGCTGCTCACTGCTCGCTGTGAGAGGGCGGTTCTCTTCAACGTGAGCGATCGCTTCCCAGGCAGACTTTCCGGAATGAAATCTCCCCACCGGAGGAGGACAGGCCTCATATGCCAATATCCTCCCGATGGAAGGATGACTGGAGAAAAGGAACCCCTTCGAATCCTGAGTTTCTGAGCCCCGGCCCTGCGCCTATCTCCTCCTATATTGAGAAGAACGGATACAGCGGACTCGCTGAATAAGGACAATCGCTTATTGCGGACCGATTCTGCAGTCCGATCCCCAACTCCCTCATGCTAATCAGGACGGTCACAACGGACTGATCGCGGTCCCGAGAGTCGGCAACGATTAGGGCATCAAATCGCTCGCAACGTTGCGTGCAGATGTGCACGTTTTGCAAATTGTCGACACTATTTGTGGAGATCATCTTTCGGCATTGTTAATTTTTGTAAGAGTTTGATGTCATTCACGACTGTATGAACGTTTTTTACGGTTTTTTTTCCCGTCGAATTAGTCTCATGATCGGATAAGACGGGCCTCGGATATAACAGACGGTTTTCCACAGTCCCTTGAAGTCCGTTTTGGCCGGGGATGTCAATGGGATTCAAAAACTTTTCTCTCTGGCTTGGAAGTGGAGAGAAAACCTTGAATTTATTTCTTTATACATGAAGTCACCGACCGACTCCCGTAAACGGTGTTAGACAGAAGAACTCGAAAGCGGCGATAACATTGATCTAAAAATGCTTGAACTGTTGAAGTCAGACCCGCTGATTCAATCCTCCATGAACTCGATGTTCGCAAGCCAGCCGCCGAATGACTCCCGTGCGCCCAGTCATCCCATGAAGTAGGACTCTAGGAACTGCGCAAGCATGTTGATGACTCCTATCACAACCAGGGCGCTGTGGAAAACGAGCCCCGGAACTCCTAGCTTGCCGTGTTTCCTCGAGCCCACCATGTAGACGATTGATGGCAAGGCGAAAACGTAAGCCATTCCAGTCATTGCCCCGCAATACCTGGAAAGGGAAAATTAGCTCAGGTTTTCGTTAGACATCGATAGACATTAGACAACGGCTCATCGCTCAACTGACCTGAGGATGGTTCCGATTTGCGGTACAAATATTGTCATGAAAATACAAACTCCGATGAGACCGGAGTTGAAAAGAAAATTCTTCAGAGGCTCTGGAAAAAAACGCATCGCATGAGTTTCTCGGATTCCACTCTGAAATTCTTGACGCACGTGGTGGCCGTGGGAGAACCTGCTCCCTGCGAATCCCGAAACATCTCACCTGGCTCTCCGGATTTACAAACCGATGTCAGCATTAGATCCCTGAGGATTGACGCTATGAGGGGGTATAACGTCAAGTACTGTAGGAGCAGGAACGCCCGAGTCACGGTGGCCACGTTGTCGTTTGCGGCGAAGTTCTCCAGGAAATTCTCAGCAATGCATGATTTCTTCAGGGGGAAGGCGAGATAAAACGGGATACCTACAATAAGTTCATGCGTCGGAGTTCCATTCTCCCGTAATCAACTCAACACAGGCCCGGAGGAGTGGTTACGAAAACCCCGCTCGTTCCAGTTTTGTTACAAAAAGAGTATCCAGCCTCACCTATCAGGATATAAGTGACTGCCACAAGACCGAATGCTATACAGAGGTCTCTGGTGTTATTCTCAGGGTTGCGTTGGAATCTGAGCAGAGTAAGGATACAGTTCTGAATGAAGAAGGCCATGCACAATATTCCAGTCAGTGAAGGGAACGTCGTTTTGAAGGCTAGAAGATTCAAATGTTCTTAAGTATGCCGGACTTCCCGGATGCAGGTGGAATATTCCGCTCGGTTTCACAATCTCGTCAAATTACAATTCAGTATCTTTGGGATTTCCTCACATTCGTCGTAATGAATTGAAGTCGAGTTTGAGAAATCGATATTCACTCCCCATTCCACGGCGTTATAGGCAGTGAAGCCGAGAAGATAGATTGCAGAGAGCGTCCCTGCGACGTTGCGTCGGTTACAGATCAAATATTTAAAGGACGGTTGATACATTCACTGCTCGAATTCCACGGTCTCATTCATAAATATATACATTTGTAGATATAGATATGCCTTCCGTCTTCTGAGCGTTTCGTTAAGAATAAGATTTCAGCGCAGTGCGGGGCATTCGCTTTTCAAGAAATCAAACTCACCCAGAGCCGTAAACTTTTGAGTGAAGGTTGGATCTCGGATGCTGACGAGGGGGAAGATTGCCAATGTTAACGCGCAAGGCCACGTGAACTTGTTCTCGAGCACCTCCAAGATCCACGTTCTCTGCGGCATTATCATTCTGTTAATCAAATCGTTGCACAGGCCATAGCGGATCTATGTGACATCAGATTCATTCGCTAATTCAGACTTCACACAAAATGATCCAGGCCGTTCCGCCGAACGGTCGGTGATTCGTTGCTCACAAAAGTCCCTTTCGTAATCGAGATAGGAATCGCGTTATACCTCTCGAAGGAATGTGTCGGAGCCGCCGTCATCGGTTGCATTGTTCGAGATGCGTATACCGTTGCACTTGAGGGGGTACGAGATTTTCAAGAGATCGTGGTGACCTGTCGCCACATCTGGAAGCGAAGGTCAACTCTTGTCAACATTCGTTGTCCGAGTTCGATCACTTTGGTTCATTGTGTGGCATGAAGATACGAGACGAGCAGATTACCGTAGACGTAAACTGAAAGGTTCCGCAGGAATCTCGACATGAGCTCCCAGAAGACGATGGTTGTTCCCAGCAGTGCGATGGCCGAAAATATGACGGCAGCCCAACGGCCGATGGGACCCAGTAATTTCGTGCAAACCTCTACGAACTCCACCGAGCTGTGCTTTCGTGTGACTTCTATCGTCGAGTTGTCTGAAGCTTAGTGAACAAACGACCGTGGGATACAACGATTCCGTTAAGAAAGGGGCTCCTCGATAAGCGCACCAAACAGCTGCGTTCAGTGCAGCTTTCGGGAGGATCGAAACTGAATGAACCAACGCGACGCGGCCACTCAAGTCGGACACCCTACCTGGATCAACGAGTCTTCTATAAGAGGGCATCACTTCGGACTCCGCGAGTGGTTTCCCTAGAAACTTCGGAGAGTCCACGACCCTGTATGTAGTGTACAGACAGACGGCGCCTACTAATAAGAAACAAATTATCGAAGCTCCTATGCCAGCTTGCGCTGTTGCCCAAGGCATGGAAAGCATCGAGGTCCCGAGCATGGTGTTCCATATCGCGAAACTGCAAATCGAGCGTGAAACATCAAATCCGTGGACGATTGCAGCGAGAACCTCAAATGCAGAGGGAGGCAATGATCTCGAACTCACATGGTTACCAGGCTGCTGTGCGTTTTGAAACCAATTGCATCCCGCTCAGCCATCCCTGGAATTTCACGAACACCGCTCGACTAAAACTACACTGACGGCCCGTAACAGTTCCGTTGAGAGGATCCCTCAAGACTAACACCGCCATCCGTCCCCGAATTCACGAATACGCCGTGGAGAAACGCCATGACGTCAACTAATGAGAACAACCGGTAGCCCTTGCAATATAGGTAGCTTCCAACTGTGCATGTTCGTTAATGTGCATGAGGCTTGCTGTGCTCGACATGAATACGATTGGAACTCGCCAGAATATATCTTGGCGTGGTGGCGTGTCATGGAGCGTGGGCTCCTTTCATCGCGCGACTTCCGAGGTTGCCGGCATCGAATAGAATCGGCGTTTCCGGCGATCGACCGCGAAGAGGTATTTTCCGAGCCCAATAAACGAAGTCATGAAGTGAGCTCGACTTATTTGCCTTGGCGCTAAGCTTCATGGCAATCTTAATGGATCGAAGCGACTCGGAAATGTTCCGTTCCAGTGCTCTCACCCCTGATAGAATGATCGGACACAGCGGACAAGATTGTAGCTCGGATTCGGTGGAAACCATGGGACCCCGCAAGTGAACAGGCATACTATTAGTGGATCTCGTACATCCAAGGTGGGTCCGCAGCACTCGGGGTGCGAGAATTTGAGGGTGTTGAATATCCTCACCCCATGGAAATTGGGCGGACGGGAAACACCTTATGAAAATAATTGGAAATCACGATAGGACACGCAAGGCCTACTGTATCATCTGGCTCCGGGGACTCTAGCGTTATGCTCCTCCCGGGGGACACGCGAATCGGTTGATTTCGTTCATAAGCAGCTTGCAAAGAGACCTCCCCCAGATGAGAACAAATGGCGACCCCGAACTTCCCTGTGAAATGAAACCGGCTCTTCATAGACGGCCGTCTCGCTCCTCATACCAGACCTGGTCATACCAAGTTCCGCACTTGGAACAATCACTCGTGGTGCCCTGGAATCTGATGAATTCGTGGCTTCGTCGATGCTGTCCTTGTGGTGAATGCATAATCTGCAAACCAGGTTCTGTCGGGAGCGGAACTTCTGAGGCGCGGCATAAGGTAATAATTTCTGTAGCTTCTGACATAGAAGCTTATACTGGTAGCGGGGAAGTTCTTCGACACACCCCGAGGTGCTCCGAGAAATTCCCCGTCGTGGACCAGGAAAGCGCAGCCACGTCCGTAAATCCAATCCGTGTTCCGAGCTGCCGATAAACAATGACAGAGATTTCCATGCAGGGAAGAATGAGCATGAAAATTAGGAATTTATCATGAGAAAAAAAAAACAGTTGAAACTCTCGTGCTTGGAATCACAAACCCATGTCTCTTGGGTTAAAATTACGGTAAAAGATACAGCCTCTCCGCTCGTGAAGTGAATCTAGTTCGCGCAGGATATTGTTCTTCGTCACGGAGACCAGATCGGGCTTTTGTGGCTAGTAGAAATAATCATGCTCTGGGACTAGCCTGCATCTCAAAGACTTGACTTCGATCTTTCCATCGTCGATATCCGTCACGCTGCCGAATATCTGTTTCATACCTGCAGAATACGAAATCGCCTTCTTCGGCCTCATCACTGTACGATTGGGAAGGATCGATACTATCACCCCTCTGACTCAAAGCGCCACTTCCTGATTGTATTCCAGGCTCATCGCGATAGAGCGGCCTTATTGAGGGTTAATTTTCCGCACCGCGCATCTCTGATGAGAGCCAACTCAAGCTGGTCGGGCTCATACTTTTGTCGGCACGCCGAACCTTTCAGTTTCTTGTACAGTTTCGGCATAGCCAAGATCACCCCGAGGGATCGAGATTTACGACAAAACGCCCAAGAAGAAAAGGAGCCGCGGCAGCGTTCGTGATTCGGTCTCTCGTGCGGACTGACAACACATGGCTCCATTCTGATAGGCATCCCCACGCTGCTGGGCCACCCATGAGGGAGATGCAAGCAAGACCTTTCGGAACGTCGGGAAGATACGGAAATCTCGAAATTTTCATGATCATTCTCGAAGATCGCTGACGCCATAGGGCTCCCTGTCGATGTCAACTTCGTTATTGTCATGAAACGAGACGTTGAGTATCTCGACGATTGCCTACCTCGTCGTCGTCGTCGAGCTACATCGTGAAACAGCGCCGCACACCGTCAAGTCCAATATCACCCCGGTTGACGGTATGTAATAGGTTTTGACGTCTCACTTCTATCCGTTGTTTTGGCTCTCCACTGTCGCGGCGGAATATAGCTGAAGAATAACTCGAGGTTCGGAATCGGCTCAGAGAAAAAACGAAGGCCCGGGGTTCCACCGAGGAATTCAGGATTCCCGGTGTTCTTTCCGTGCAATGTAGCCAACCAGTTCAGTAGCTCCAACACAAGCGTCGTGCATCAAATCGTATTTTTTCTCCGAGCATCGCCAGCACAGCGACGGCCCCGGAAGAGTTCTTTGCGGAGTTCAGAACTGATTGTGGGTTCCATTCTAGTTTCCGGTCCCTGTGGGTTTTGCCTCCGCGACCCGCGATTTCGAGCGGCAGCTTCAGGTTCTGTGGAACAGGCAGGAGACGGCGGGTAAGTTAGTCCCCGAACGTGAGCTTCGAATTTTCCATTCTCAACCCCTGAGATTACTGAGCGCGCATGATGAGTAGGCATGCACCCGTTGCAACGGCAAGAACGGGCCGTTTCAACGGCGTTTTTTTTTTACCAAACTTCTCGAATTCACTCAGATATAGTTTTCATCGCTGATCTCGAGAAAAATAGAGCTGGGAGTTAATTGGATTCTTGGGACAGAAAAATCAAGTTCTCGAGATGATTATTGTCGAGAACAGAGAATTCGAGCGGTTGCAAAATATGCCGTTGCAACGGCAACGGCTATGAAATATGCTCGGGAGAGCAAACTTGGGGAGCTTATGAGAATTTAAACGACGTCTCCGAGTTTCCCTTGGAGTGAATGCATCCCGGAGAGGAAAAACTGAGTGGGCAGTGAGTGCGGGCAGCTGACATTCTCGCGTCGCTCTCGAACCTGATGCGATGCAAAACTGATCGAACTTGATTGTGGGCACATTGTCGTCGGCGCTCGATAGAATGCCGCAAGATGTGCATGTGTGCGTAGGACGTTTCGCGATTGGATCTGCCGCGAAATTTCGAAAAGCTCCGGACAGGTTCCAGACCTAACTCCTGACATCGACACTTCCGCGGGAACCCTTCGGTCACGGGTGAACGTCCCTATACCGGAGAATGGTTTCAAGGGCCAGCGTTACAGCTGGGCGGATCTTACTTACCCCCCGTTTTTGCGACATACTCCTGTTGAAACACTATCATAGAGCATGGGTGGCACGTGAAAATTCAGGGTGGGAGGCCTGGGAGAATAAATGGTGTCACCTGGTTCCCAGTACGCGGTCAAGTCCTCAACAAGAGAAGTCTGAACCTCAAGAGTTACTGCCCACTCAGTTTTTTCCCTCCTAGATGCATTTACTTCCAGGGAAAGTCACAGACACGGTTATATACTCATGGAATCCCGAGTTTGCTCCCCGAGTTCGAGAGCCGTTGCCGTTGCAACGGCATGATTTGCAACGGCTCGAATTTTCTGTTTTCGACAAATATCATCCCAAAAACGTGATTTCTCTGTCCCGATAGCCCGGAAAATTCCCAATGAGCTCCATTTTCCTCGGAACTAGCGAAATGAAAACTTTCCGAATGAATTTGGCAAGTTAAGTGCCGTTGTAACAAAGACCGTTGCGGGCACGGCCCGTCGCAACGGGTGCATGCCTAACGATGAGTCTGCGCGTTCGGGGTCAAGAAGGGCTGACGTGACTTCCGCAATCGAGAAAACCGGGATCGTCGCGATACGCCGCAGTCAGAGCTCCAGTAGCCCTCGGGATCTGTCCAGCGCGGCGCCTTCACCGTCGTTCTCAATATCGGGAGGAGAAGACGCGGATGACTTGAGAATGGTCGCTAACGGTCCCAAGTTCTCATATTCAGCCCAGACTATCGAGACAGACAATAGAGTCTACATCATCGGATAGCAGTCCCATCATCAGGCGCAGGAGTGAGACAGGGAACCGAATCATACTCCCATCTTCTGACTCAGAGAGCGAAGTTGAGCTTGGGGAGTGCCGACGAGGAACCTCTCAGGCGAATCCGATCATAGTCAGTGGCTCCGAAAATGACTCAGAATCGCCTGACGATGGAGATGCATGTCCCATTTGTCTGGGGAGGCTGTATGATTCAGCTTTGCAAGGTATGTTGTAGTGTGAGTTCAATCTCTTTGATGAATATACCGAGCACGAAATGACGACCCTGAGAACCTGCCGATACAGACCCCGGCGATGTCGAATTTCGTCTCGATTTCTGCTCATCTTTTTCTCAGGTCGTCCTGGTTCGTGTGCTCACACGTTCTGCTTAGAGTGCATCAAAACCTGGACGGAGAACAATTCGACTTGCGTGCTGTGTCGGCTCCCTATCGCCAAACTGAAAGTTCTGCGTCGAGGTGAGCCAGTGATTGTGATTCATCAAGTCTTCTGAAGAGAATGTTAGCTCTGAGGGCTTTCATCCTACCCTCAATGGAGCCTGAGTACTTATCTCTATTTTCCGGCGCAGATGAAGTTCTCGAAGAGGTACCAGTGAAACCAGTCTCTCTGAAACTAGACGAGACGAATATCCGAGTCGATCACCAGCCGCGCAGCGGAAATTATCCGCGCGGGCGATGCTGCAGGATATCCCGTAGAAGAGGTCCCGCCCGTGATTCCAACGGGCGTGTCATCAGCCGTCGGAGGAGTGTACTCCTTCGCCTCAACCCGGACCATTTTCGCGGCGAGACGTCTCACGCAACAATAAATGCGTAAACCAAGATTGGAAATGGACGGAAATCTATCTATATTCTACCTACTATATTATCTATACGGCATTGGAGAGACTTGGTCCGAGTCTCGAAAATATATCTACTGATGATATCTACCGTATATCTACTGAGTCTAAGCCTCGTCCTGCTGTTGACGTCAGCTAACCACATCCACGTCAAAGAGGATCTCAAGAACCTCATCAGCCTTGAAGGAGCCGCGGCGTTATCAGAAGAGGAAACCATATTCTACGCGTTGAGGATGCACGATTTCGATCAAAATAATCAACTGGACGGCCACGAAATCCTCAATCATGTGTCGCCAGTGAATGAATCAAGCTGTCATCCCATTGTTTCATCAAAGTGCCAGCGCCTTTAGAATGGTTTTCGGAGCGATTGTGTCTCGCGATAATGGGACAATTTCGATGTGGCGGGTTTCCCTCCTCCAGAGTAACTTCGGTTTTTGTTCACAGTCTGCGCGTCACAACAGTGTGGAGATTCTGGAATACCTAGGGCGGCGCTGAGTTTTACTCAACTATGAAGCTGAACGAAGAGGAGGTTTGATGCACTTCTAGTTGTGAAGTTACCCGCGTGTCAGCGCCCTCATCCTGAATTGAAATATTCTCTCTCTCTCTCGGGACGACTAGGCGGAGAATGATTGCTGGTTGCAATGATTTCTCGTGTTCATCGCGGGTTCCAGATATCGTCGTCTGAACCTATTTGACGGGACCTCGTGAATTCCAATCAAATTCCGCTCGCTTCACATCTATAATAAAAAATATCAAATACCGGTCATCTTCTTCCTCGATACATGAGATGAGCTATATGACTTCGTTACAAGAGCGAAAACTGTATAAGTAACAGTGCTGCTCGGTTCAAGACGACCCAGGGGAGTTTACCCGAGGTATGTGTGCGGCGATGCCTGCACAGCCTGTGGTGGGATTATCGTGTAACGTTGGCAAACTAAACAAGACGTTTCTATTCTATCGGTTTTGATCTCGGGAGCGCTAAGGCATGTCTCTTCCTGATCGCATACAAAAATCTCAATCAATCAATATGTGCGATACACGAAGATATTCTCACTGTTAGGAGGCGCATGACAAGTTTGACGATTAAAGTCAGAGCGATATCGGCAGACTCAAATTTTCAGTCCCGTTGCTGCCTAAGGGAGTCATTCTGCTGCTTGGTGGTCGGAAAATGTGAGCAAACAATCTCAGGCCACCATCGAGGCGTGCACCCAGTATGCTTAGCAACCGAACTCCTTTCTTGCCGAGATTCCTGATGTCGGCAACCCCAATACTCAATATCCTAAGGAATCTAGTGCCATGACGAAGATCAAGAATATGTTGAGCTCTTAAGATAGGATCATGGGAATACTCCTATTTCTTATAGGGTGACCGTTCTGAGCATCAAACAATGTACTCATTTCAGAGTCACATTCATAGTGAATTATGTTTCTTTGACGAATGATGCCACAAAAGGCACATTTCATGAATTAGCCGAATCTTGGATGGGTGAACTCCTGGCAGGCGGCGCGAGGAGTTCCCCGACTTCCATAAACCTGGTAATTCCAGATGCAGCATTCCAAAAACAAGTTGAGGAGTCGAATCGTGAGGCAGACAAGAAGAATGGTCGCAAGGTTCGTATTACCTCCTCGGTTTTGGTCGCAGTCAACGCATCAAACAGATCAGTTCTCACTTGCTAAATGTAATCCATGAGACTGATTTGATCCGATTTCAGTTCCGCAGTGAGGCGTGTGAGTCGCTCGTTCAGATCCCTTTATTTTTTCCGCAGGGTTTTAGGGGAATTGCCGGCTATGAGAAGCACCTTCCGCAATCGTGGTGAGTTTTCTTCGGTTGACACTGATTCCACTGAAGACGGGTTGAGGGATTCCTGGTTTAGGGGTACAGAGTTCCAACGAAAAGAGGTATCTCAGTGATGTTGGGCAGTGGGGAAATCGAGCTTTAGGTATACTGCTAGCTCTTAAGGTGTATGAGCAGGAGGATGAGGGGGCTGGATTCCCGCCTGGTCGAGAGGCGGTACCGAGAGCCAAGCTCCCTCAGCTGTACTCCGATGGATGGGTTTCAAGGGCGGAAGTTCTTGAGGCTAGTAAATAGATGAAACACGAGTCGATCATCAGATAGATTTTCATAAATTCTAAAATTTATTGGGAGCCGTATGTTGGGACGCGTGATGTTTTTCGCATGGCTGCACGGCCCAGCAGCTGTTCGAAGGGTGACGCATCATTCCTCGTAGCCAAAGTTCAGGCCCTTGCTGCCAGCGTTTTGAGGTCAGAGATGCATTTGCTCAGTGCTTCTTTCTCCTGCTGAGGCGAGATTGATTTCAGAACATTCGATACAACCCAGTCGACCATGTGCTTTTGCTGGAGACGGCGCTCAATGTTGATGATCTCAAGGTGGTAATCCAGCTTCTTCTTCACCTCTCGTTGAACCTAGAGGAAGGGTTGAACTCCTCAGTTAGAGTTAATGGAAGCTGTATGAAACAGCTCGTATATGCTACATCGGGTCGGCTCGACGCATGTAAATCAGATGAAGACCCGGGATAACTGCTGGGGTTCGATCCCAGCGTTTGAGACATACCGCAAGCTGGCGTCGGCGGAACTCGGCTTCAAGTTGCAGAGCGACATTCTCTTTCTTGGCTGCATTGATGAAGTCTTGGGCGGCGGTTTGCTTTATAGCGAGCTCCGCATCTGAAGATAGAGAAAGAATTGAATTTAATTGATCAGGATCCTGCAAGGTGCGTTGTCGAGGCGACCTCGAAAAAGTCCTTACGATGTGAATTTGGAGCGGTCCCAGAATTCATCACTTTACCTTTGATTTCCTCTTCGATGTGTACACGCTCTTGGTTGTAACTTTCTATGATTTCCTTGTCCTCTGCATCCATGTTCTTATCGATATACTCGGCGATGTCTTTACCGTACAACTTTTGCAGCAGAGCCACGGAGGAGAAGAGCACAAGTCCGAATACGAATTCTTCCTCGATCACCATGATCTCCTTGGACAGTATGGTTGTGATGAGACCAGCTCCAAACAGGTACGGTCCGGTCAGTCCCGTTTTAGGATAGAAGAATTGGAACCACTCTTCAGGGATGAAGCCCATCCTGTAGAACGAGAATCGAAATCAAAGTTCCACAAACGTCATGCGTTGAAACTTACAGAAGATCCCGCCGCGATGGGAACGTTTTTGATACCTGAACTCTTGCTCAGGCTGCGAGTTCTATCTACGTCCCTCGGGAGCGAATTCTCTAGTCTCCAAAGTTCCCGTACCTCACTGGAGCAGGATATTCCGGCATCTTGTATCTCGGGAAGTTGACCAGATCTCTATCTGGGTGCTCCTTGACCACAAGAACCTCGCGTTTCCACACGGGTGCACCGCTGGCAGACCTGGCATTAGCGATTGTGGCTGGAACCAGCTTCCTCGCAATCGCTACCCTTGACAGCATCGCGACTCCCGACTCTGAAGTTTTTAATAACCCAGAGGAGAAATCCTAGCGACCTCGGTGCCCTTCTGCTGTCGTCTTCCGCCGCCGAGTGGTGCAAGGCCGACTTTCAAAACAAACATGGCGCCGCCCGGGGAAATTTGAAAGAAGTACAAGCATGCGAAACGTGGAGTGTTCTTTTCCGATTTCCCAGGGAGCTCCGGGATCCTCCGATGCCATCTGTACTACGTCAAGCGCAGAACGGAGACGATTTCGACACGGGTTCAGAGGTGCTCCATGATATTGATCTGGGAGCTCCGACACCCCAAGTACGATAGCGACTGCGAGGCGGTCACGTCTCCAGCTGAGATTCGCTGCACCCAGGTCCGCATTCAGGAAGCGGCCGCCCCTAGGCACGGAAAATCTGCCGCCCCCCTCCCCTGAAGCACAGTCTGCTTCACCGCTCTTCCAACTTCCTTGCTCCCCGGGAAATGAGTGGGAGCTTCTTCAGCTGGAGGACGATTCTTCCCATTGAAGTATAGGATCAGATATGACCATCCTCAATCACAGCGGATGCTGGGCATCAAACAAACTTTCGTTTGAACCTGCCATCACAGATGTCTTGGATTGTTTTGTCGAAAAAATCGACTCAACAGAAGCTGGAGGAAACCAGACAACTGGAGATTCGCGGCTCCGCCCCAAATCTTGCCGCCCCCAGAGTTTGCCGCCCTAGGCCCGGGCCTAGTTGGCCTAATGGGAAATACGGCCCTTGCTGACCTGCTTCTTCATGGGCGATGCTGGGGCACTGGTACTACCGCTGACAACTTCGCCGAAGTAGAGCACGACATCAGTCATAAGAAAGTGCTCGGCTCCTGGAGAGAGCCGAGAAGGACGGTTGGCATTCGACGGGAATTCGGAGCGCCTTCCATTCATTGCATTTCCAGCCGAGAACTCACGTCAGCTCCCACGTTGCTTGAGTACTCCTCTTCTGACTTGTTAAAACCTCCCGAGCATGTACCAACAACCGCAGGTACCGAGCGGCCCTTCATCAGAGAACAATCTCAACTCATTGGAAATGGGAAATGGTTCTGCACGAAGTGCGGAGGCGCCCGAGGCCCAGCCGCAATTCAACAAAGATCATTGTCATCAGAATCATCCTCTCGCAGATTGCGACGCCTCTGCACGGAGGCGATTTGTTTTTCGAGCGGCTCACGCCGGTTCAAGCTCCTTGAAAATATCAGAACTCGATGATGAGAGCAAGTGCTACGTGCTTCACGTGTCGCAGTCATAGTTGCAAGTCGTCCTGTGTGAGATTCACCCGGCGATAGAAGCTTCATCAGGGAGACGGCCGCCGACGCCAGTAAACAACATACACACTTACTCAACCGCAACAACTGCGATCACATCACCACCACACAGACCACCACCGAGGAGCGAACGCACCATCGGGCCGAACAGAGTCAGCGAGCGAACTGTTGAGCGTGCAAGGCATCAAAAATTCATCGATCCGAGTCGAACTTCTACGACACGACGTCAACGCAGGCACTTTAGCCGACTCGGCGTGAGGTTTGAAGTCGACATCGGAGTGGTGTTGTTTGTTGCTTTGCCGGACCGAACGGATTGTCGGCAGTCGGTTCCAAAGCTCGATTTCTACCACCCGAACAAGGGTACAACCTGCTAGGATATGTCATCCGTCACAGTGGGCCGAATTTACAAAAGCGTAATCGACGACGTGATAACAGGTGAGTTCTGCTCGGGAACAGTGTTAACTAGTCAGCAATTATCATCACTGTCCTGTGCACGTCGCGTTCTAATCCTCGGAGGATGGGAAGTTTCCCTACTATACGAAACGTACGCCGGTGGGGCTGGAAGAAAATTAGTTTCACCGGCTTTCTGTCGAGGTACAGAGTGTGTCCGTGTTTCACGGATCACTTAAGTCACGTATGGTTGTTGAAATCCGGAGCCGACTCCATCCTACAAAATCACTCGATTGGGCGATCCCGGCGGTGGAGCAGACTCCGTCCTGAGGAGATTCCTCTTTGTGTAGAGAACTCTCGGAATCAAGCTCTTTGGGGTTTGTTTCTGAATCCGTGAGAGTGATTTGCCGGCCGGATGGAGCTGTAAAACCTTCATGAAGGCCCGAAGATTCTCGGAGGGCACTTCAGGCTTCAAATAAACAAACCATGCGTTTTGTTGAGATCTAGTAGTTCATCAGAATGAACGAGGCTCATCACTGCGTGTTACCGTAAAATGCTTGCATTCTCTTAGAGCGGTCTGGAACTGGACCGGACCGCGTGCATTCGAGGGCACCAATTGGTGGATTCCACGTGACTCCACCCCGGTTTGGATGGAGGTTCTTTCCTCCTAGATCCATCCATCTTTCGGAGCAAATCCAGCTGTACGGATGCGATGATGAGATCGCGGAATAAAATCACGGAGAGTTGCTTCAGGCATTGCGCATCACACCACTCGGGGATTCCCTATCAAACTCTGACAGAACCGCAACACGATTTCTGTAATATTCAACCAGGCGTTCGATTGACTATCACGCATGGGTTACTCAAGCCGAGTACATTAGGCTGATGCTGCATAAGTTCAGTGATTCCGTGGGACAAACGGCGGCTTTGGGGTGTCAAGAAGGCCAAGCCGGAACAGACGTCTGAAGCAAAACTCCAGCGTCCGCCGAAAGATACCGACGGATGGTACGAGGTTTTCAGTCTGATTGTGTTCTCTTTCCAGGGGTCAAGGAAGCTTTCCTCGATGAAAATGCCGACGAGCAAGTTCTCATGGAGCTCAAGCAGCTCTGGGAGAAGAAGCTCGCAGACTCGAAAGCCATTGAGCCGCAAGAACCACCGGCCCCGCTTGTGAAAGTGAGTCGACTTGAGCAAAGTTTGCGGGAGATCTCTACAAAATGCATGACATATCATGAACTTCCGCTAAATAAACCAGGGATCGCTCATCCTTCTGATTTTCGAAAACCAGCCTATGATTATGAGGCGGACCGGTCCGTAGAGCAGAATGAAAACGATTATATCTACAGGTGAACTCCAACAAGCCAGATTCCAATGTTCAGGCTGGCATAACAATCCAGAGATCTGGTATGAACCCAAACGAACAATACAATTATCCCCAAGTCCGCGTAAGTTTTGGTTCGGTTCTTTTTCTTTTTTTCCCGTTAGCCTCATATTTCGAATAAATTATTTTGTTGATTCAAAATGTGTTCACACTATCCCACGGACTTGTCTGCTCCTGACATCAGCCAAAATGACTCCAAATGCTGAGGCATTTTTGAAGAATCTCCGGTTGCGAGTTTCTCTTTTGTCGACGGCCCTCTCCGGAGACCAAAGCGAAAACCACTGACGGACTCATTCTGGTTGTAATACACTAGCGGACCACGTCGTGATGATGATATAAAACGGTTCGAAGGAAGGCTTCCCTTCTGTCCGTTTGACTGGGCCGCTATCTGACACCATTTCCGCTGGCACGTTGTGGACGCCGAGCTCGAGGTTCACTTGGATTGAATATGTCGCTCTGATACTGAAGAAGAATGAGCACCTCATTCCCATTAGGAGGGAATTCACATGACCGAGCCTTCATGAGACCCAGACAAATGTTGAGGTCTCGAACACACGTCGAAAATATCTCAGGAGGCACTGAAAGGATGAAGGAGTCAAGACTAGAACATATTGTCTTTGTTCTTACAGGTGATCCAGCAAAGCCAACCCATGGTCCACTATCCGGGCACCGCAGCGAGTTCTGTAGGCGGGCATTCTGGTAACACACCTGTCACTCTGCGGGTACCCGCTCCTACAAATCGACCCGGGTCGATAACACTCCCGCCGGAGATCACGGCCCAAATATTGCAATCAAGTATGTGTCTCGAGGGTCTTCGTCAAACCGCACGACAAACGGGTGAGGGACCGATCTCAAACATCTTCCATACCTCTTACAATCTGAATTCCAATCCACAGACAACGGAGCGATCACGCCGATACAGATGCAGGCCATTCAGAACGTGATGATGGCTCAGCAACAGTACGCAAAGACAACGGGGCAGGCACAATACACCATCACGGTTCCGGTCAGTATAGTGCAGTATATCGAAATCTTCACGGTCAACCTCTCGCGGAGCCAGTAACCGGTTTGACTTCGCTGGCGATTCTCCCTGTTTATATCCCTCATCAAACTTCCAGGTACCAGCAGGACAACAAATGGTTCAAGGAACGATGCCACATGTGACCGGAGCGCAGCGCGTTGCCGGACCTCAGATGCAGCCCGTGGCGACAACACAGCAGATCCAACAGAATATCCAACAACCTCAGCAGCCAGGGACTGCTGGAACTCTACGGGTAGGTCACCTCCGACGGTCTTGAACTCCACTATCAGCAATTTGGTGTAGATTCTCTTTTATTTTCGAAAACGTCGAGCTTTGAGCATCCCCCTAACATCCCCATATGTTTTCTTCCGCAGGTTGTTAAGGTGAGCAAGGATTCTGCGCTCTCGGATTTCGTCTGAATTCCTATTAGTCGGAGTTGAGGTTCTCCGTGAGACCTCTGGGGAACTCGGCTTCCCGTCAGAACAAGACCGATTCGGAATGTCTCATTTCAGATGCCTGGTCAAACCGACGGTGCCACGATGGACAGTTCAGACAGCGATGATTCGTCTGACGAAGACAGACTAGGTGCAAATGACGACGATGATGGAGACGACCTCGACGAGGATGAGGACGATCAACAGGACAACGAGTTGGACGAAGAGCCGCTCAATTCAAACGATGACGTCAGCGACGAGGAGGTGTGTGATGCTTTAGATTGACAGCTTACAGCCTGGAGCTCTGATCAATTGGTCGCTGCAGGCCGACGGGGCTTAAATGGAATTTTCTCCTATTCTCAGGTATCAGAGGCGCAAGAGATAGACAACGTTGTCGTGTGTCAATACGACAAAATATCGCGGAGCCGTAACCGTTGGAAGTTCCACCTGAAGGACGGCATCATGAACATTCAAGGCAGAGATTACGTTTTCCAAAAGTCAACTGGAGATGCCGAGTGGTAGATTTTTCTGAACACCATTTCTATGAACAACGATTCCGGCAAAGTTTTGTCGTAACTATTACATTCAATTTCGGTCGTCGCACGTTTTTTTCCGGAGGCGAACACAAGCCATGGAACAAGCGGTTTCTAGATCGCGTCCTAGCTTGATCAGAACATGGATGAATTGTCACACCGAGATTAAGAATCCACCACTCCAACTAGAGCACGTGATGCGGCATGAACTGTTCCCGTATGCTGTAACTTGTCGTGGGCAGGTTATCTCGTTCACCCGAACTACGAAACCAGACTGAGTGAGAGCTGTTATCGCGAGCCTCGTGAAGAATCTATTTCAATCAACGTGAACCTTGATGCCGCTATCGGCTCCACTATTTTTCATACGATTTAGAGTTCGATCTTAGTCCGACCATAAAATATCTCTTCCGACCAAAACAAAAAAAAAACTGGAAGTGATGCGTATTGATAGGGAAATTCCGAGACGGCGATCTGGAAACATTACTTTGTTATTTTCGGAACCGTCTGCGATAGCTGCGACGTTGACGACAGTGATGATGAAGATGCCGGTGATGATTAGGATTATGATGATGATGATGACCTCATGTTTTCCAAAGCGAGAGCGTACACGACGAAGCGTAGAATCGACAATATCAGAGTGAAAGAAGCCTTGGGATTCGAGGATTTTTGATGGCACAATCACCCGAGAGCTGTTGGCCAACGAGCCAGGCATCGAACCGATACCGTGTACGATGGAGATCAACCTATTGTAATTGTTACCAATAAAAATGTTCTCGCTGAGCTCGTCTCAGCGCGTCGTACCTCATGCGAAACGTCTTTCACCGTGAAGGATGTTGAGACTCGACCAAAGACCACTAGTCGGAGGCGAGCTGTAGACTCCACATTCGAACTCTACCCAACCTCAACACTGAATCATTTTCCCTAATCAAGCTACGCAGCGCTACCGCATCGCTGCCGGTGGCTTCCAAGTCCGATCCCGAAGTAGAAATGAGAGCGGCGTATGCCTTTCCCGAAACATCCGGTCAACTCCTTTGCTGAATCGATTCGGCAATGCTCGAGCGCCATGGGCCATGAAAACTCTCTGACCACGGCATTCCGAGAGCTGATCGATGTTCCTGGGATCGAGAACAGCCACAATGTGCGGTCACGCCACGAGAGCTCCTTGCATCTGACATCAGATTCTGGTTTTGTGATCAAAAAAGTACGGCATTGGGTCAGCGATGGCGACGGATCAGTTCGCCATTGTGAGGACTCCAGTTCCACTAGAGCGGAGACATGAGCCTCACCTTGCGGATCTAATTCCATCCCAACTCCTACAAACTTTAACATTCTCATTGCTTCACTACGGCCTCCCGGATGGGAAGCGTCGTGTTAACGGGCTTGGGATTGTTCTTGCTGGGGTGTGAATTCCCTCGGAGCTCGGCTGCGATCCCTTTGGGAAATGTTATCCTTGTTAGGAGTTGATGTCACGGTATATCCCGCGCGTGGCCAACGACAGAGCTTTTCCAGCACTCCGCTAGCTTCCTCAATACTGTACAAGCGGTGATGTTGATTAGCGCGCATACGAATCGGCCAAGTCCGGAGTTGGCTCAAGGGGTCAGGAGACTGTGCAATAGATGACGATTTCAAGGGGCAGGATCAGTCGTTTTCGAATGTCTCCAGCTATTCGTGGACGAAAGCATGCCGGAGGCTCCACGAGGGAGATCTCCGTTGGTTAATCTGCCCCGTTCAATAAGACAGAGGCGGACGCGTGGTTTCCTCGATGGAATTTGCTCATATCGACTCATTGTAAGTACTCGTCTCTACTTTTCAGCCTCGAAAGCGTTCGATAAAATGCTCGCTAGCCTTTCGAAGTGCGCCGTGGACGGCACTCAGGTTTCATTTAATCCCGACTCAAGCACATGGCTTTCAGTTCCAGAACCGAGCTTCTTCCCTCGTCCTATTTATTCATGATTAAACTCTAATGGGTCGGGTGGGGAAGTTATCCACTATTTCCGGGATGTTTCAGATCTTGCTAACGCACGAACCAGCGATTAGAGTCTCAAATCTTGTAAAGAAAGGGAGCATGCATTCCTCCGGCCAAACAGGATTATCTCGGACGAAGAGCAATTGAAAGCCAATCCAATAGAGCACCCTGCTGGAGGTCTTTCTATTTTCAGCCATCGACCTAGATCTTTGTTACCGCCAGCGAAGCGTCTCGGCGTTTTCAGACATACTTTAGGCTCGTTGTTTCCCACGAAGACACATTGACTTCTGAGACGGCACGAAGGATTGGAATGAAGTTCCCGCAGAGTCACCTGACGGCGTCCGGGCCCAATGATTATCCCGAACCGAAGCGCCTTTACGATGAGGTTTGTTGTGTGTGGTACCGATTGGCGAGACAACATCAGAACCCCTCCCTTGGGCTCTGGGAGCGCGTACCGCAACATACGCCACGAGATGGTCAATCAGGAAATCCTGGAGACTGGAAATCGTGATCCCCCTCGATCTCGGAGGGGAATGGTTTTTGCAGAACCAGGACGTGCCGAAGCCTATGTCAGTGAGCTCGCACGTAAGCATCGAGCGGACGTCGGCGTGCACTCCGGTTTCGAGAATTAATCACCCCCGTTCGGAGCCGCGGAAAACGCGTGAGTCTGACAAGCCGAAGCCACATATGAGCAAACTGCATACTGAAATAGCGTGGACAGCCTCGGAAAAAAATATAGTCTCCGTCCTATGGCTCGTTCTTCGCCGGCAGCAGATCTACCGAAACTTTGCGGGCAATGGACTTTTCTGATTCGCAGCTTCATCAATGAGAAAGGATCATGCAGACGTGACCGCGACGGAACACTGGGTCACGTTGTTGAAAGAAATGATGTCACTCGCTGCCGCAGCGATGATGCTGGTCATCTGTGGAAGTATTCTCATTACTCAAATGACTCTGATGCAGACCGATGCCAGCAACCGAATCAATCGGATGGTATGATCATATAACCATTCCAACTGGAACCGTCCAAACCTGTGAGGCGAGAGCATTGTTGGAATCCACAACTCCGTTCCAGGGTCAAGCAAACTTTCAGGGTTCCTCGATTTGAGATTGGTCCTTGTCGACCCCTGAATGTCCTCGTGTCATTGCGTGGTGACCTTCTGAGATTCTTGAGCATTCGGAGGAATCGATATAATTTACCAGCAGTTCGCCATCGTTCTCCTTGATGAGAGTATCAGCGACCAATTCTAAGGTATCGACGCGTTCCTCATCTTGGACATGCACGTGATTGATTGATATCATACGTCATCATTAAAATGATATCATAACCCCTATCTGTTATTGACCTCCCTCAGATTCCTCGCCGCGACAGAGTATTCGACGCGAGAAACATCTCCCCTTCCTTGGTTCGACCTGAAATGAAAACAGTGATTCGGGAAAATAACGGTTTATTCTATCACAAGAGTCGCTTGCAAAAATTAGTGTAGAGCCCGAAAGGTTACAATGCAAATTCAAGCCGCCTCGCATCTGTGACAAGGGGGGGGGGGCGACTCTATGTTATTGAAGGGGGGGGGGGGCGATTCGACACTTCGGCCGCCTCCACAGTGGCGTCGCGTGCCTGAGTGCCGCCCGGGGCGGACCTCGGAAAATTCGGGAAATCCGGAAAATGCCGCCCCCTGGAAGCGCCTCCGACGCGGAGCGACAACCAAAAAAAGGACCCGCTACAGGGCATAAATCAGCAAAATGCCGCCCCCCCCCCTAGTTACGCCACTGCGCCTCCATAAGGTTATCGGTAACGCATTCGATCCATTGCCCATCGTCGCTCCGATGGCGATGAACTTCAGAATTCTGTGCCGGACAGCTCGGCAGGCTAAGTTCGGTTGGAATACAACTTGGTCTGAAGAGATGGCGAAGAGATACGCTGCAGCGCCGGCGAACCTCGACGACGTGATGCACGTGCGAGTCGAGCGGTGCATCTTAACCAGCACGTCCCGCGAGGTCGTCCGTGAAGCCGTGAACTCCCCATATTCGCCAAGGCTCCGCTGGCCGCGTACGCATGTTGCGCGTATCTTCGCGAATATGTTCCCGGGAATCTCAATTCGACGGCGCTTCCTTCAAATTTCGCGAAGGCTAGAGTGGCACCGCTCAAACACAAACATACATCGTTTCTTCCAAGCCGGCTCGGGCGGCATTTTTGGTATGTAATTACTTGGGAGTAGTATTTGAACGTGCTGTAAGTCTTTTCAAGGGCATTTACACTTTCAGCCGCCCGCGACCACCGTGCACCAAAGGCTCCGCCAGGCGGACCACGCCGCCATCCATTGGCACGCGCAAGTTGGACCTCTGCAAGGTTAGCTCGCCGAAGCACAAATGCGCCTTGCGGAAGCAATGCGCAGCCTTGAGGAAGAGCACGGCCTTCTTTGCGTAGCACAAAGCCAGCTCACGGAGACCAAAGCGCGCCTTTCGGACACGGAAACCCGGCTTTCGGAAATGGAAAGTCGCCTTCCGGAGGCGCAAAGGCGCCTGGCCGCCGAGCAAGAAAACTCGTAAGCACTGAAAGACTTGCTCTGGCCGCAGCCTCAGAGCGGATGACAGTGTACATACACACCGGTTGACGATAAATAAACGCTTCGAAAACGAATCTTCTTTCTAAATAATAATATATCGTACATAGTCACCCTGAGTGAGTGTCGTCCCTAGACTTCTAGAGGAAAGAGGAGTTTCGAATGGAAAACTCGACCGTCTGCGAACTTGACGAAACACGTTCGTCACCTTAGATCTGTGCGCTTTCCGCCGACGAGCGCTGTGACTCTACACAGAGGCCAGTGCGCTCTCGATGGACTAGGATCCTCCAACAGGCAGAGGTCTCCGATTTTTTGAGCCCTTGAATCGACTGATTTCGACCAAAGAAGAGTCCTAAGGTATGGGATTTATTCCCTGACGAACCGACGCCAGAAGGCGTTGAGGATTGCCTGTTGCCTATGCTAACTTTATGGAAAATGACCGCACCGGAGTCAGGGTCCGTCGGCACGGACGTGAGTGGTCGTCGGTTTACGATACGTAAGACGTTTCTTCGTTGCTCCTCTCAATATTCTTTCAGTTCGAGACCTCTGGTGATGGAAGTCAGGACTCTTTGTCGTCTTCCGATCCTGACGAGGGCATTTGGAAGTGCTCGGTGAGTGTTTTCTGTACTAGGTCTAATATTATGAAACCGACAGTTTTCAAGAGAAACGCACGGTCTTAAAAAGGAGATCGTCAGGCCCGTTTTTTTGTAAAGTATCCTCCCTGTGATTCTACAGATGTAGCGGAAAAATCACTACAGTCGAAACAAAGCGCCTTCTGTCGGCGAACTCGGTTTCCTGGTAACTGTGGTCCTGCTATAATGAATGTCGGATGAGTGCCGGAAATCATCCTTCTCCGGTCGTTTCAGCGGAGGTTTTCACATAGCGATCCACAGCTGTGCTAACCACCCGAATCACACCAGGCCGTGATGGTCGTATCCCAGTTACCCGAATCCCAGTTACCCGAATCCCAGTTACCCGAATCCCAGTTACCGGAATCCCACTTGCCCGAATCCCGTTTACCCGAATCCAAATCACCCTCTCTCACCGCTAATTCTTCTAGCTCTGGAGTCGCTACGGGCTCCTACCGGAACCAGAGAGATTGATCGAAAGAGATCATAGTTCATTCGGCGGAAAAGGAAAAAACGACATCGGAGAAACGCGTTTGTTCAGCGATCGACTACGCGTTCGTTTCCTCAAACCTTGAGCTGGAGATCTAAGTTGCGAAGTACAGATTGGGCCCGAGAAAGATGAGATCCGCGGGCGAGAACTCCGCGGACGCGGATTTCGCCGAGAAACAGCCAAAAACTATTGTTGGCTTTTGACATCCGGTCCCTCTGGCAGGCATGATTCAACCGAAGGATCTCACGAGACGGAGTCATAAGATCGTCTCTTACTCGATTTCCGTCATGAGATTCCGCCTGGGGGAATTCTTAACCACGGAGTTTTCCTCCGCGGAGATCCATCATAGTTGAGTTTCTTACCCCACGGGATTCTGGCTGCGGGATCGTTCCGCAGCCCCATGTTGCACGTGTGGATTAACAGCAGCGTGGAGTTGCACCGAATTCGAGATCAATACCGCACTCGTGCAGTGGAAGTCGAGACCCAGATCCTCGATAGCAAGGTTGCTTGAGGACCTAGCGGTGAGAGAGGGTGATTTGGATTCGGGTAAATGGGATTCGGGTAAGTGGGATTCGGGTAACTGGGATTCGGGTAACTGGGATAGGACGGCCGTGATATTTCACGGACATTTACATTTTCAGCCGCCCCCTCGGACGGTTCATCAGAAGCTTCGCGAAGCGGAGTTTGCTGCCGTGCACTGGCATGCGAAACTCGAGGTGTCGGAACGTCTACTTGCGGATGCGAAAGCTCGCCTTGAAGAGGCGCAAGGCCGCCTTAAAGAGACGCATGGTCGCCTTGCCGTCGAAAAGGAGCACAATCAGTCCCTGAAGCAATCGCTCCATGTTCTCGCGAACTCCGTTCGGACTTCCAATCGTAGGACTGATTTTCAGACATCACAGGGGCACCCCCTTGATGGAAAAAATTAGCCCACTTTCACGAAACATCCCGTTTAGGCGCCTGCGAGAAAAGCTTCGGATCATGCGGAAACGAGCGACGGAATGTGCGAGGGAATCGAAGCCGTTCTTCGCGAGAAATCCGATGTCATGTTTCCTGAGCGGTTTTCACTTTAATATCCGAGTAAGTGTTGTGAGTTTAGCGTTGAGCCGCAATGCAGCCGAACCGAGAGTGTCTCATGAGATGTTTCATGAGCATGGGAATAATGTAGTCGCCAGAGCAAAAAACGAAACGCGTGATTGTAAACATGGTCTCGTTCTTTTGTACTCCAGACGGGTGAACTTGCAAAACGGAGGACGATGACGACGGGAATAATCGCCGCAAGAATGATGGCGCACACCTCCGATTGCTTGCAATTGTTCGGGACCCACGGTATTCGGCCGATAAAGCGGGATAGTCGATCATTCAGGTTTCGCTGTATTGCAACCCGCTCGACCGGCCGAATCGACGCAGTCCCGAGGGCGGCCGATTAAGCTGGCTTCACTGTACTTGATGTAGCGCTGCATATCAGCTCAGTTTCCACTCATCGAAAATTCTGGTATAGTCAGACGTACCGAAAGTCAAACTGTTGGAGCATTTCTCGACCCTCAGAGAGTGACCTGGGTAGATTTGACACATAGTCACGAATATTTGTGACATTGCAACCTGTTTCGTCGACGGAGGACGGCCTGATGAGATACGGAATCTATGGAAACCCGGTGATAGCTATGGCTGAGGCTCCGATCTTGTTCTCCCGAGACCGACCGTTCTGATCTCCTGTGATGCTGATGTAGTCGTTTCTCGGAACATGATCGGAACCTCCTGTTCCTCGTATTCCACCGATGTTACAGATCTGGGCTTGTGGTCCACTGTGTTCTATGGGCAGTTCCAATGAAATTAGACTATTATGATAGAGACCATTCCACGATTCTAAAGGTACTGGAACTATATCAAAGCAAGTTTTTCGGGATGTATAGGTTGCGGGAGCAACCGGTGCATCACACACACGACCACAGGGGACCCTGGTTGCTGAGACGCGTTGCCCGTTTTTGAGAAGGAGTTCGAAAAAAGTACACATCCTCACCGAAGTATGAATGAAATATGGATATTCTCCGCCGCGGAAGATGATTCTGCCTAATGCATCAGTTAGCTTGCGGAATCTTACAGCGGACCCATTTCTATCCGACGGAGATCCTTCGAATAAAGTACCAAGGAAATTGGTTCATCCGTTCTGAAGTTGTGATCTTCCGAAGCTTCCTACCTTTATGAAACGAGGGTAGCTGCTTCGAGACCGAGGGGACGACTCGAGACGTCAGAGTTGAAGCGTACGACTGCGTTGACTTTGGCCATAAGGGGTTCTCGCTGAATTTTGATCGAAAATCGGGTCCCGATCCTTCGAATGCCTGATTCGCTCGAATCCATGATGCTGATAACGACCCGAGTAGAACCATGAATCGCTCCTATATGCCCTCGAAGAGCGATCAACGTTTGTTTGTCCAAAAAAAGCGAGAGAGTTTGGAAGACAAAAAAGTATCCGGAAATACGTACGGAATCCTCTCTTCGCCGTCTTCTACATTACGGAGCACTCCATCCAGCGATTTCGGGATTGAGGGCGGATGAGCGAATTGAGGCGATCCACAGATTTGTGCATGCGATTCACCGGAGATCCCGACATGGACCCGCGAAGAGCCGGAAATATGTAGATTCGTCGGAAATTCTAGGACAACTCTTTCCAATGGAGGAAAACAACGATATTTCCTCTCAAGGCTGACCTCTCAATCGGGGCTCCGGGAAATGATCCTAAACTGACCTTGTCGGTGAGGTTTTTCGGGATCATTCAGCCTTTGGAGTCGGGCAACCCGATCTCCCATCTAGAAGCATGTTGAATGACTCACAATCTGCCGAGAAATCAGAGAAGCAGAGCGGCTGTTGGCTATGAGAATATCCATATTCCTCAGAATGTATATTTGTACATACTCGGGTGTACTTTTATCAACAAGGGTAATACGACTAGAGAATATTACATCGGAAACCCTCAGCCGATTCCGGCCCAATCAGGTCCGGTAGGCAACGAGCCCCATATTGCAGCGCAGTTTCCGCTCTGAATCTCGACCGACAGTCTCTGGAAAAGGAACTCCGTAGATCTTTTGTCTCCGGACGCTACCTCAAGGCGTCCTCAGAATGTTGAACGATGTAGACGTTTTGATCAACTTCGGGCTGCTCGAAAATTGTCGAGGAGATTGATGGACGTATCTTGAGAACCGTTTCCAACACTGTATTTCATCTTATACCTCTGTGAACCTACATGGTTTCCGAAGGAATATGAGCGGGCAATAATAGGCTTTTCGTTTCGGAACATCATGATTCGTATGTTGCCACTCATTATTGATGGTGAACCATCCGGCATAAATGCACTTATCTTTCTAGCCTCACTTCAGGTCAGAAGGACGCTCGAGAGACCTTCGAAAACCTTGCGTCGATATCTGAATTTCCGAAGTCTGAGATCCTTCAAGGGTTCCGGCATTTCGACACTCGTTTAGGGGGACGACCGTTTTTCCAAGATGACGACGCTGATATTTTCATCACGGCATCGACCTATAGTCGGTTTAAGTAGGGACAGCAGGTTTACAAAACGATTTTCTATGATATCCAATTGTCTTGAATCGTCTTGTGGCTGAAAACAAATCGAAATATGTGACAACGTTTCGAGGTTCCTTTGTTTTGGTAGTTCTAAGAGATTGAAGCAGGTCGACGATGTCGGTATTCTGTCGACAAGGTCACGTGTCCGATCGCCCGAGCTGCTCGATCCCCCCCCCCCCCCCCCCCATCCCCCTCATCACGCAACTGCTGTTCCAGAATCTGACTCGGAAAAAAAGTCGCGAATTCCACATCGACAACGATCCTCTCAGAAACAACCCCGCCAATCAGCGAATGGAATATCGGGAGGAACGGCGTTCCTTAGGAATGGAGGAACGTATGCTGAAGCGTACCGTTCCCAAAACGGGGAACGCTGTAGATCCCTATGAGCGGAGTGGATGATGCTGATGATCTTGGGTCAATCCCAGGTGGTCTATGGCGCGCTTAGCGTTGGGGCAGCGAGGAAGGTCTCCAAAGGGACGGAGCGTATAACCTTCCTAGAGAACGGGGAACGCTGTGTCAATGACGGGAGGTTCTGCGGAAGTCCTGAAAATGTGCTCTGGGCCTCCGTTAGAGCAGCATTCCCGACGATTTTTTTTCGTGCAATCTCACTCAGGGTCCATGCGTCTGTGGAACACCTCCTGGAAATCCAGAATTCGTGGAGTTGTCGGAGTCCTTCCAGAGCCGGCAACAATTTGGAAGGAGCCGGCAGCGCCGCCCGTGATGATATCTGCTCGGTGTGGGATCGAGATCGCATACCGTAAGTTCTCAAGGATCCTACGGAGGAAATTCTAACGTGATTTGCATCGATCGGGTGTCAAGGATCGATACCATCCGTTAAGAAGTCCTCCACACTGCGGGACGTCAGTGTGAGATGACCACGAATGGCAGCCTGAGCGGGGGTCGACCTCATGCTGAGTGCCCTATCCTGTCCCACCCACTGGTGCTTGGTGTCAGCGTGCACGGTCGTGCTGCCCTTGCACCAAACGAGGTCTCTCACTTGTGACCCCCAGAGTGGGTTCCGAATTCCGTGGAAGCTTGGGGATTTCAACTAGTCCCTATGTTTTCTTCGATTGGCACGCAAATACGACGCAGCCCAAGCTCTCCATGAATTTCCCCCGCTCTCGAGCGCGGTCCGATATATGTGTACACGCGAAGACGGCAACACGCGCATCTCTCATGCCGACGTCAGGGCGATAACCCGCGTGCTCGATATATTTTTCATCTGTGTTACGGGCGTAAGCTCTGATGTGACTTCAAGGATAATTACACAAATTTCGGAGTTCCAGGAGGGATTCCACTGAAGGATGGACCCTGAGTGGGATTGCACGGGGAAAAATCCCCGAAAATGCTGCTTTACCGTGGGCCCAGAAACATTATTTTCAGGACCGTTCCTCTGGGACGGTCCCCACAGTGATTGCAATAGCGGGCCCCGCTCGCAGGAACGGTCTACGAAGCACTAATTTGACACAGACCTTCCCCGCTGCCTTAATGCTCTCATTGATGGAACAGCCGATCTGGGATTGACCAAAGATCATCAGCATCATCCACACCGCCATGTTTCGGCTCTATGGCAGCAAGCACGCGACTGGCGTGTTGTGGACAGGTTGGCGGGTTGGATTTTCCAACTCGGGCAGGCAGGGCAGCGTACACAGCTGGCGTCTCGGCGTTTTGTGGTTGAATCCGGCGGGCGTATACTGACGAAGTACCCATGTTTCTATGACAGGAAACATTTCAAACATAACAGGGAGGCCAGTTCCTTAGGAAGAGAGCCCATAAGGATCCTGTAGCGCTCCCTGTTCCTTGGGAACGGCATACAGCAGCACACGATCCTTTGTCCTAAAGGAACACCGTTCCTCTGCTCCAGTATCTCAATCCCTATATCGGATGGCGGTGTCGCCCCTCGGGAAGGTGCTGCCCGACTCAGCGGGGGAGAGGGTTCGGCGGGCGGATGCGCCAACGCCAGCGTCTCACTCGACGCCGCTGAACGCAGTAAGCGAGTTACTGGGTGCTGTGCAAGCACGCCATAGAGAGATACAGGAGAAGAGACGAAAGGATAAGGCGGGAAAAAAACGAGAAAAACTGGAGAGGGTACATCCTGACGCAGCGGCGGCACGCGAGCAGGACCAGCGAGTCAGCGGTCGGCGGCTCGCGGATGGGCCATTCCCTCGCCGAGTATCCTCGCCGCTTACCCTTTCGTCGGGCGGGAGCTGTGTGCGCGAATCTCGCGAGAGCCGACGAGAATTGTGGATATGTGACGCGCCTGATTCTCTAGATGACCGAGCGACGTAGCGAACCGCAGAGTTGATAGCGCCAACACCCGGAGAGGTTGCGCCAGACAGTGTTGGCTCAGTACCGTTCCCAACCGGATCTGTTGCCGAACCTTCGGCCTCGACTCAACCACCATTAATTCACTCATTTACCCCCCGATTAATTATTGTGTGGTGTGACAACTTCTGCAACTCTAAATACAAGTTCTTCCACGACGACTACACGTCTCTAGTTGCGAGAAAAAGCAACAGCAACATCATCATCAGCAGCAGCGACAACAACAACGACGACACAACAGACGGTTGCAGTTTGTTGTTGTGGTGGTGACGGTGGCTGAAAGTGTGTATATTGTGCTTTAATGTTGAGTTTCCCTCCGTAGTTGGAAAGGAGAAGAGAGCCCCGAGGAGATAGCTCTCGACTGCTTGGTCGTCATTTACAGTTGTGACGGCAACAGCTCCATCGTAGTGATTGTCGTCATCATCAGTGCCAGCTGCAAGTGCAGCTTCAACAAGAACAGTTGTTTGTTGTCTCGCTGTTTCACCAACGAATCCATCTGCGTCGAATACGACCACGGAGGCAGCGAACGCCGCAGCAGCGGCATCAGCAGCTCGTAAGGATTAGTGCGTCTCAAATCGTGTTCAGTGATTGTCGGTCTTCGGGCAACCGCCCAATCTAGCAACTCGTTTGTGTATTGTGCGCTCTTGTATATAGATTTAGACGGAGAAGGTGACGAGAAAGTTCAACAGCAGCAGAAGCAGCAGCAAAATCCCAAAATATAGGGTTACGACGACGTCGACGGCAGTGACGACGACGACCAGAAGCACAGTTGTAACCATTCGTCCTCAGAGAGCCCTCATCATTCAGTCATTGAGATCACGTCGAACTCTACGACTTCGACTAGCACTCGCATCACGGTCGCCCAGGCTTACTATCCAAGAAGTGAGAAGCTTGTTTTCCGCGAGCATAAAGACTTTCTCGGAGGCAGCCGAATAGGCCGCCGTCCCAGCTTCAGAGATGGACAGAAGCCCTGCCGGCAGTTAGACTCTGGTGTGCAGGATTCTTCACAACAGCATCGACGTCGGTGCGAACGAGGAAATTGTGTGTGATTTAGTGTTGTGGAGTGCGCAAGTGTGGATCGCGAGGGAGTGTGAAGCGTTGCGGACACCCGGCAGCAACGCCACCGAAGTCTCGACGGACTCGGTGGTGCTGGCGCGTAACCCGCAGGACGAGCAGGATAAATCCCAAGCAAAGCAAATCAACTCCTACTCACACCAGAGCACGGCCGGGCGGCATCAACAGTGTGCTAGCAACGGCATCTCGTTTCTCGAAGTCAACATATCGCGCCATGATTATTGGCCATGCTTGAAGAGCTTCAGGACTGGCTCTCGCTGCTGTTGACTTCTGACCATGGTTAGAGAAACCAGGCATCTCTGGGTCGGTAACCTTCCCGACAAAATCCGAGAAGAACACATACGGGACCACTTCAAACGGTACGCATCGATACGAGCCAAAAACTCAGAAAAGAAGGCTGGCTCGAATTTTAAATTTTTTCGCTTTTTAGTAAAACGTAGGCTTTTTCACTTGGCATCGTGTTCATCTTCAGCTTTTCCCCTATTATTCAATCAACCAACGCTCGGTCCCTCGAATAGATTCTGCAAAACTTGAGGAGGAAACGGGAGAACGAGGATGTTATTCGAAAGGGCTGCTCTCACCTAGCGGTCTTGGTCGATCATTTCCTTGAGCAAGCGAGCAAGCCAGGTTTCAAGCAAGGTTTTTCCTCTTTCAAAATCAGCCACGATCCCCGAAGATGAAAACGATCAACCAAAGAAAAAGCATAACCCTGGTTCTCTTCTAGTGAATTTTTGAGTCAGTGAATCAATCATCGAATCGATCAATCAATCAAGCAATCTAAACTAGATTAACGAGGATTATTTTCGCTGCGGCCGACTTGTGGACAAGGAGATGTTTCCACAGGCCGAGGCTAAGCTTAAATCTTATGAGGTTTCTTTCGTGGACGGATACTTCGTACATCACCTCATTTCGTTCCCCATCCCCCGGATATGTTTGGGTCATTGTTGTGGCATAATCGGATACAATACTAAATGGATACGTTCTGCTCCTCCTGATGTTGTGCACTATGGATATCTACCAACAGGCCATCTCAACATCGAACTTCACTCGTTCGTGTCTCGTTTCGTGAAATTTTCTCGTGATGAGCATTGAATCGGTGATCCATGTTTTGCGGAAAGCCAGCGGAGGATACGGTCGTCGACGCAGCTGTGATCGATCGATTGATTGATTGGTTGATTGACGTCTGACGGGCTGGTTTCTGAAAGTTATTCCCTTCATCTGCGACGAAAATAACCCCCACGACCACCGCAACCACCTGAGCAGCAACGACGAAGACGGCGGCGCAGTGAAGTTCGATGTGAAGGATGTGCTCTGCGTGGTCTAAGTGGTCATGTTCGGATAATCAGTGGATACCCAGGGTGCCGTGGCCCAGTTTGCAGACTCCATGGCGGTGAGTCCTCATCTTCTGTTTCTCCCATTGTTCTGACTCCTCCAGTCGTTCCCACTAAGATTTGCTAACCCCCATTACATCTGTTTATATTCGTGATACGCAATTGACTAATCCCATGATATGACTATGATTTCCGTCGTTCGTACAACCGTTCGTCCGTTCCTTCAGAACGTGACCATTGTTTGCTCGGTCTATTTTGGTATGCGAACCTAAATTTATCGTTGCGAGTGGAATCTGAAATCAAACCTTTCCCAAAAGTCCTACCTTCCTCTCTCACGATTCGAGTCGGGGCTCTGTTCCCTTAAAGATGCTGTGTCCTCGCCCCTATTGGACTGGCTAGCCATTTCGCTCGCGAGGAAACTTTCCAAAGAAGAGATATTTTAGCTAACTCTGCACGGCCCCACGGAGCTCTGAGAAGGCTTTCAAGCGCCGAGCGAGGAGATTGCTCGAGGTACGCGAGGTACGGCGGGGGATCCCTATTCCGTCGCGTTTTTCTCTGCTTTGCGAAATCTCTTCGAGAGTGGGTTAGTGGAGAGCAATTTGTGAGCGGCAGGCAGTACGGGGAAACGGCAGGATTTATGGCGCTGTCTGACGTCGCCGTTCTCTCTGAAGGCGTTGGATGGGGCCATCACCTGCGCGGAACATTATTCTTCTGCGGCGGTGAAACTGCACCGAGATCTCTCGCGCAACTCTTCACTGCTCATTCCCGCCGACCTTCAAAAAAAATCAATCGAAGGCGCGGTTCTTGGCTCAACATCAACCATGCTACCTTCCTGGCTCCTTCGTCCTAGTCTTCTGTGCGTTTCTTGACTTCCCTCGGTGAATGAGGAGTGACTCCCCAACGAATCCAAGAGAACGAATAGGGAAACCAAGCGCCCGACTGAGCGAATTGGAGCAATCGAATGGCCCCGCTTTGTTTGAGTCGCGGCTCTCCGAACCTTCGAAGAACGAGTTGGATTGAGATTTGAGACCGCAGCTATGGCCCTGTTTCGAACTTGGAAACTTTTGCGTCGGAAGCAAGATGATCCCCTCCCAGTGAAGCCTGCTTGTAGCGTTCAAGCTCTCCGCTCGAAGCTCAGCTCCCTTCCAGCAAGGCTCTGGTGTTCTTCTTCTGGCATCAGACAGGTTCTGTGCAGTTTTTTCATCTTTACCTCGGCTCAGCAGAAGTAGCGTGATGTCCGCGATGCCAGTGAACCGGGCAGGGTGAGGGTGTGGTTGGATGCTCGCTTGCTCGCTGGCTGGCTTGCTTGAGTGGAAGATCTCGCAGCTGAAGTGATTTATGCGTTTTCTCTACTTTTCATTCGTCACCCTTCTCGATCCACTTCATGTTCCGAGAAAGCTTGGTTGTCAGATTTCTTTTTTCCTCTCCCTTATGCTGGTCAACTCCCAGTCATGACCGTCTGTGACGTCACCGTCTTCGGATGGAACGCTGAACGAGTCTCGTCGGGCAATGATAGCTCCGATTGCTGGGCGCAATTATAGCTTCAGGTCTATCAGGCAGTCGACAACGCTCGACCGTTTTCGGCGACGTTTTCCGTCTCCCCGGTGGGCGAAAGTAAGCAAGACGAACGTCGTTGGACTTTGTATCGAGATATTCTGGACGCGCGATCGAGCCAAGCATTACGAAAAAGCTAGAGAAAAGTCCCGCGGCTGCCGTATTGTTACGTGGCCAATTTGTCGCTCACCGATTTTTCTGTATTCATCACCATCGTCATTTGTATTAGCGCGCGTGCAAGACGATCGCTCCGCTGGTCTTTCGCCGGTGTTCTGCGCCGTGTTTCGTCCATCCGTTGGCGTTGGTCTTCCGCCGTGGCTGCCGTCGTGTTGTTGCTTTGGCAAGGGAGAAAACGAAGAAAGAAGAGACGTCCCAACAATGACCAAAACAACGCAATGAAGGAAGGTGGACCGGGAACATTTTTTATGTGTTCCAAGGGGTGTCCCAGTTTCCTGCATTGTTTCGCGTCTACAGAGTTTCGGTGATATGTACCCTTTTCTGTCGGGACCGCTCGCAACTCCAATCAGCTGCGAGGCCGTAAATTAATGTTGAGTGAATTTCCGCGTTGGCTTCTCGGGAGCCGGACAGTCCCGAGATAAGGTTCATCGAATGTGCCTACTCGAAAGAGCTCTGCCTGTTTTTCCTGGTTTCCTTGGAACCAAAATCAACTGATGAACTCCGTCGAACATATTTTTGAGAAAGGCATGTCGATGAACTTTTCGGCCCTGGTTTCTCCTGAAACCGGCACTAAGATGTTTTCAAATTTCGGTGCGGTGTTCGAAAGCGATGTTTGAGGCTTCCCAACGGCTAGTGGCGACTGGGCGAAGGACGCGGAGGCCGGAGCCCGCCAAAAAACACCCCAACCCAAGCTGGGGGCTTTGTTAGTGTGTCAGGTATTCTACTTCTGGTCGGAGCGTTCCTTTCCGCGGGGTTCGGACCCAGAAGCTGCCGCGTACACACGATGAGCGTTTGTTTTCGAATCAGCGAGGCTGTTGGCGCTCGTAGAAAAGCGCGCCAGTCAGGCAGGGACTGAGTTCCTGCGTGCTAGTAAATGAATCAGTTTTTCCCGTCGTTCTTGGGCTTTTGCTCCGGTGGCCCACAAAGGCTTCATGCACGACTTGCTCTGCAGCAAACAAAAAATCCCATATCTTTTGAGGCTGCCTCAGATCAATAGCGGTGGCAGCATCGTAGTGCTTTCATTGCTGATGTATTCATTTGCGAAAGTACGTGATTCGCTGACTCAGGCATGATCTTCAGGTTGTAATCCAAGTGTACGGTTTGTTGTCTGTTGCCAGACTGATTTCCACACAGGGTACCTCCCTCACTTGGAAATTTTCGATCTCACAATGATGGAAACCTCGGTTCGGGCGCGCGGGACACATATCTGTTCGTTTATCCAGAGCTGCGATCCCTGAATACTTCAGGTACGAGCGAAAAGGATCTCATTTAGAGGAACTTCCCAAACGGTGGCTCTAGATTAGAGCTTCTAGTCCCAGATCGAAGCATTTCATCCGGATAGAGCGTCAGAACGAACCCCCTGATCAAAGAGCTGGTCGAATCTGTGACGAATACATGCCTCGCTCGTTGCTCCGGCACATTTTTCTCGAGGAAGTACTCATGTAGTGGGCGGTGCGAAGCGTCGTCGGGTCACCAGCGATATCCTTTGAAGCTTCAGCTTATCTACATCGCTCGTCGAGTCTCTGATCACCACGATCGTCGTAGTCGTCGTTTTCCCGCTTGGCTTACATCGTCTTCGGGTATGAGTCATCATCACTCACTCTGATTCTGGCCAAGAACTTCTATCTTCCGTGGAATTCCGCGTCGTCGAGCGGCAGCAGCTGCTCGAGACGAAGGAACTTTTATTCTCGGGTGCTTTCCGTCGTTGCAGATAACTGTTCAACAACAACGGGCGAGTATAAGCTCAAAGCCTCATTCCCTCAAACTCCGCCTGCCGGTACAGTGTTTTTGAAATGGTTGGCAAAAGTCCAGAAAGCATTAGGGCTATCACAAATATTCTCTATGAGACAAGAAGAGAGATGCGGACAATCTCGGCGAGAGGAAATTCTTCTTGACCTTGAGACCGAGAAATCACGTTATCGCCTCGGATGGTGCATGACGCCTCAAGTTTGAAGAATCCTCCGATCCCGGAATACGGACAGGCTTCTGCTCCATGGACTGAAAGCAGAACGACTGGATGTGAGGGACTCCTACAGTGTCTGACCTAAATAAGGCGTGACTCGAAATCATTATAACGAAGGAAGCAGACCGTTTCTACTGAAATTCCAAATTAGAAAAACATGAAGTTGTTCTGCACCTGGTGCGCGTCGGACGACGATGATGATGATGATTCACCGACCAGATGGCCTGAAACTCGCTCGGAATGAGCGACTCCTTTTCGGTGACGTCGAAATCTCATTCGTATCGCGTCAGAGAAAGAGCGAACGCGGATTACGTGCATTCCGCGGACGCGCTCGCGGGCGATAACACAACGAGCGACAACAATAAAACACCAGCCGCTGTACACATTGTACTGAAGGCCAAACGCTGGCAAAGAAGCGCCTCTGTTAATAGAGCATCTCTTTCGGAACTCTTTCAGAATCTTGAGTGTACAGAGTGGTGTTTCTCGTCACAGAGGGAGAGAGAGAGAGTCTCGACGACCTTCCAGGCACATCCGTGTTTAGGTTAAGAGTCACCCAGTGTGCGCCCGATGCAATCTTCTACCTTCGCGAGCTCAACGGAGACCACTTGAGAGGATCCTTTTTGATATTTTTTCGTTTACTTGACTTTGAAGTGAGCTGCGGAAAATTGTTCATGCGTTCTAAAAAGTGGCTTTTCCGCAAAAAACGAAATTCGGTGGCTGTGAGGGAAAAATTCAAGTTTCCCATCTCTGCCTCGGACGATGAGCAATACCGATTCAGGCGCGCAAGGTCTATCACTGAGAGGCTCTTGGCCGGGATTGTGCCATTCTCGGAGTTTCCCGCTATCTCTGTTATCTCGTTGGAGATCGCATCGCTGCTTGTCGGACGGAGCCAGAGGCGAGCAAACCCGTTGGGCTTGCCTCGAGTGCGGGCGTCCGGCCGACTGACTGACTGGTTTTGTAAAAAGCTCCGAAACTTTATCACGGGTTCATACGATTGTCAACAAACTCGGCGTCTGTCGTATTCAGCTCGGTTTCAATATGACCGTTCTGTGGATCCGCTTGTGTCGATGATGGCGGATAGCAACGGCGACCGCGACAATGGAAGGGGAAGTGGAAGCAGAAGGAGGCACGCTGGCTGGTTGGCTCGAAGGAAGAGCAGGCTCCAATATGAGTCGTCTAGTGGCACGGAGCAATCACGTCCTGATGGTGCTGAAACACCCGGAAATGAAAGCGTGCTCGTTCGCCGTCTGCAAAGCATCCAGCCAGTCCTGGGCAGTAATAATCTCGACGGCTCCGAATTCGCTTCTGTCCCGTCGACGATGCTTGACAGACCAAACAGAACCGCTTGCGCTTAGGCAATATATCCACGGTAAGAGGGACAAACCGTGCCGCGGTCGCTGTGTCTGCGCGGAAGCAGAGAGGGTCACGTGCTTTTCCAGAGAGGTCTTCGAGGCGGAGATCATGAACAACTTCGTCGAGGATTCAGCCTCCGGTTGTTTGCAGTGCGTTTCCTTGCGTGGTGCTCGACCACCGACCCGCGGCTGGACAGACTGCGTTTTATTCACGATCGGGCTCGAGCTGTATTGAGAGCAAGTCGGCGATTTCGGGTTCCTGCTATCGATTTTCAGGGAAAAAGCTCGATTTTCGCAACGCAGGGATGCTCAGAAAAACGTCGCAGCGGTCTCAGGATCGGCTGGGACCTTTACGATGTGGAAGGCTCGGAAATCGATCCGAATGAGTTCTGAGTCTTTGTTGCTTCTTCAAAAAAGCAGGCAACAGAACACAAAAGAACGCAATTTTGAGTATTGTTCGATTTTTGAGTATTGTAGTGGACCTGACCACAGCGACCCAGAGGTCCCCGAAGTCGATTTGGATCACCGAACGACAGAGACTGTGAAGACATTTTGAGGTATGGCGTTACACGAGGTGCGGAACCTAGATTTGGTTCACCGAAAGAACCGCCGAATCGGGAACGGTCCTGGTTCTCAACTTTGAAATGTTCGAGGACGAAAAGCCAACGGTCTGCGAGCATGCATCACACCGGCAACATATCTGAGAAGTTGATAAGCGAGCTAGAACGGAGCGCGTGTATCCGGCAGACAGATAAGCTAGCAAGAGATAGCTGGAAAGCAGCGTGTGGAGTTTCTGCATAATTCGGTCGCTGACGCCACCGCATCATCACGTTCATTACGCTCAATTATTCCAAGGATGCAAGTCCATGTGCTTCGCCATTCCGCGGCAGCCAGCTGCAATATCGTGCCGTACTGAGGATCGTTATCCTCATCCGTCATGGTCGTTGTTGATGTTGGTGTTGTTATAGCTCTCTTTCATCCTCATCCAAGCATTGCTCTCGACTGGCCCGGATGACCCTCGTTGTGAATTCCAACTCGGTTTCCGGGAGTTTTTCTCGTATGAAACATGACGAGCTCTCTAATCCATGGTGCTCTAAATATCAGGAGATCCAGAAACACAACGGAATTCGCTGGGGATCTTGCGAATTGCGGACTTGGGGTCAGTTTCGTTTGCCATCCGCCCGGAGCGAGTGTTGCAATAGAGGCTTACGATTCGATCGAGTATTCGTAGCCGAGCGCCGGAGTTCTTAAGGACTCGTTTGGCCTATGTCGGCCTACGTAGTTCGGCGACTCTTCGGCCGTCTGTCCGACGCACGGATGGACGGTCGAAGGTTCCTAATGATTGTGGAGTTGCAATGCATTTTTGTATCACTCCAGCCTCAAGGTCCCCTGTATTGGCAAGAGGCCCAATCGATCATTCTGTTTGGTTGTGCACTGTTACCGCCGATCCAATGAGTCAGCAGTAAGCACCTATGCGATCGGCTCGCCGCTGCCAACGCCACAACCACCACCACTACCACCGGGAGCTACCAGACAGCAGAGCAATGCAGCGTAAAGCTCTGTGCCCGGTCACAGACCTAACAACACATCGCTGCGTCGCGCTTTTACTGTGTTCTGTTGTTGCCGCTGCTGCCACTTTTCCGACGATGGCTGGCTACTGCTGCTCTGGGGAAGTGAGCCGCTGCTTTGTTAGCAGGGCCCGAAACACCGATCGCGTAGGGCGAACAGTCGGCCGCCTGCTCACTGTTGTCTGTTGTTGTCGTCGTTGTCGTCCTCGTCGACAACAACATTGACTGCGGCTTGTCTCGACTTGGCTAGGCTTGCCTATCTGCCGGACTGCAGGCAGACGACGGACTGTCTTCCGAGAGACGACCCTGCCACTCATAGAGTGTACCAAACCCGAGAGGAGAATCGGCTCTCCGAATGACTTACTGACTACAACCCGTCCCCTAATTCGTTCGCTCGATTGGAATGGTTCAGCACTGCAATGGACGAGGACCGTAGCAGCAGTCTGTGTTTATGAGATAGCGTACTAGGCCGGCTTGCTGGCGGGCTGGCAGGCAGCCTCAACGGCTGAACAAATCGTAAGCCGGCCCGAAGAAACCGGCGCCTGCCTTACTCCCTTTCTAGCCAACGTTCAGGTAGAGCGTGGTCAGTCAAGCTTTTTGACGGAATGCCGACGGGTAGACCATGCAGCCTCTGGATAGATTGACCAGTGCATGGATGGATGGAAGGAACCTCGAACTACACAGAGCGCGATGGAAAGACGGACTTGTTGGTGCTGCTCCTCGTCCTCTCCAACCACGTCGCCACCGTCGTCGTTGTCAGCTGTCTAAATTACAAATATTGTTGCCGGTGGCAGCGACGGCGGTTGTCGTCAACGGCCACGGAGATCGTTTGATGACGTGGAGATCTTTTAAGCAGCTCAGCTCTTACACGATCCAATGTTCAAATAGCCAGCCGAGCGAGTCGGTTGGAGAACGACGACCAAGCGAGTACGCGGAAGGAGCTTTGTTGGGAGCTCCCTTCGAGAGCCACGAGTAAATACGGGACCCCGGGTACGTATCCCGAGTAGAGTCGCGGATAAGGCCCGGCTTCCGCTTCACGTACGACAAGAGCTCCGAAGAACGTTGGATGAAATCCTGGTTGAGCTCTCCGGCCCGCCGGATCAATGAATGGAATGATGTTTTGGCGAACCGTACTCGTAATTTGTTTGTAGATATTCGCCCTCTACACACTCAAGGCCGATCGTCATAGTTCTCTGCTTTCGGAAACATTTGACAACATGTGTCAAGTCATATCGTAGACACAAGATTCTTGTCACTCGAGTGCAAGCGAGCGTCTCGATTGCGTGCAAGTCTCTCACGAAAACACCAGAGGCACAGATATAACTCCACGTGCGGGTGCCTCGGTTCTGTTTTGTAATGCAGTCGGGGTTGCAGTTATGCAAGCCCACCCGAAGGATGCCGAGGATGCTCAGAGTCACTTCGTTGGTGGGGAAACCACTCCGAAAGGGAACATCAGCGTCGACAACTTATTATTCGCTTGTTCGTTCGACAACAAACGACATCCAAGCTGGTCCGCTGCCAACTCCGCTGACTGAGATCTCTCGCAATATTGTCGTTGTCCTCTAACAGAAGATGCGCGCACCTGGCGTTGATGTTGTCAAGATTTTTCTGCTCTCTGAGTTTGTTCATCCTCGGGTTTCTCTGCAGATCTCGGATCCTTCCGAGTGAGCGGAACAACTCGCCCGACAACCGACTCGACTACGTTGCACGTTCGTCGAGCTGGAAATCTCATTGACGGTCCCCACCAGGGACAGGGTGGCTCGTCCAATTCATCCGATTGGATCCCTACGACCATTCTATTGTCCCGATCACGAAAAGGCGGCGTCAGATGTTTTTATCTCGCTCGCCGACCACGGAGAGTTTTCGTGTGGGATCCCGCGGGGAAACAAGGTTCGTCTGTTGTTGTAGGGCCCTCACGGTCCCTTCCGAGTGGAGGTGCGGAGGGACACGATGAAAAGAAAACACAGCGCCGGCTTCGCTCAGCTGATTCATTCGCTCAATTTTGTTCAGGGAAAATGGGAATTGAGCTCGACGCGTTGTTGAATAGTTTGATAGAAAACCCTCCTCTCGATCCCGCATTGATAGAACGAGTGCGCTGAAAGTGGACCGATGATCATCAGGGGGCTGATGACGAGGCCGGTGAGGAAATCGATCAAGATGATTGTCGACGACGACGAGGACGACGACTTGAAGTAAGCGCCAGGAGAGGATCTGAAAGCGCTGGAATGCACTCGAATTACATCCGAGCGCTGCGCTCCATAGCGCGGTTTCAGGGCCACAGCGGGACAGGGCCTACTTCAGCGTTTCTCGCTTACTTCAATCGCTAGAGCGCGCTCCACCGTTCGCTCTGTACACGAATTGAACTCGGGAAGAATACGGTCTGATGGTTCTCGTAATGGCCGCTGTTACGTCTCACAAGCCTTACTCGTCGTCGACGACGACGACGACGTAGCAGCAGCAGTAGCGGCAGCGGCCCCTTTCGGACCAGTGAAGGAAACTTCCGAAGGGAAACCCCGCGGAAGTCCCAGAGAGAACTCCCGGAGGGAACCCCTATGAGAGCTTCCCTCCAAGGGCATCTCGAGGGGAGGGAGAGGGTGCAGTCTGTGCGCAGCGGGCCAGTATCGCAAGCAAGGCAGCTACGTTGGCTGACGAGCAGCCTCTACGGCCTGCGTCGGGCGGGGGACGGGAGCGGCCGTTAGACCCTGTCAGCGCACACATACACGCACAGGAGAAGGGGGCGCGGGGGGTCCCTTCTGCAGCAGCGGCAGCGGGTATTGAGCATGCTCCCCGGGGGCAAATGGGCGGGACTCAATGGCAAGGGCTGTTCGGGAGGAGGGAGCACATAGAGAGTTATTATGTGGGGGAAGGAAGACAGGTTGGTCTGCTCCAGGAAGGTAGCTGGCTGCGGGCCAAGAAGGAAGACATGCGCGCCTCGTAGACCGCTCCAACGACTCTGTGGCTCGAGTGGGGGTGTTTCCTCCAACACCATCCTCTATTCCGCGTTTGGCCATGAATCGCTGCTGCCGGGTATTTCTTGTCCCGCGTTGTTTCGCCCCCCCTCCACCCACCCGCTCCCTCCCACCCGTCCCTCGGGGCGGAAAGAGGGAGACTTGATGGTCGCCTCTACGGGTGAGCCGTCTGTCCGTCGGGCGCTCGGTTGGCCCTCCATCTATCCATCCGTCCGTCGGTCCGAAGATGAATCGCCGTAGGCAATCGAACGAAGGTCGCTCCCGACTACATTCGGAAACCGATGACTCCCGATTCGGAACAAAATTTCCGAAGTTTACGTAGGCTTCAACTGGCACCCCCTGAAAGCCGGCGCCTGCGCGGGGGAGCAGGAACTTGAACGAACGGCAGGACAGGATGACGTTCCTCGAAGATGAGCGGACTTGGGAGTCAGGATTCGCAATAGAGGCATCATAGGTCGAGCAAATGAGTGGTTTTGTCGACAACGACCGTAAAGCCGCTTTTGGCATGACTACGAGAACCGGCTCCCGACGTCCTTAGCAACTGGCGGCCATTTCAGCCGTAGTTAGCGCTCGCGTGGTCTTCACCACCGGGTCTGTGGGGTACCACCGGTCATAATCTTTCGGTCTGGCTGTGGTATCAAAAGCCTGGACGGCATTACTATCCGCAGTGGACACTTAAACGTTGGCATTTTCTCGCTCGGTCGTCGAGGTTATGACCCTTGAATCCACGGTGAGCCATTCTCAAGCTTCGCAGGAGAAGTGAAGGATGGAGAAAGAGGCGTTGTCGTCGTCGTCGTTGTTTCCACTCAGACCAAACGACATCTGTGTGTGTAGAAGAGAAGACAATTTCCTCTAACAAGACGGAGTGTTGCGATTGTTGGCTTGGATCGATCGACAGACGGACAGACAGACGGCCGTACAGTTTTGCGGGATGGGGGGTGGGAGAGTAATTTGTTTTCGGTTTTGTAGAGCAACTGCTAGGACGCCCACGTACACCACGCCGCGATCGTTCGAGCCGTGTGGAAACTTTCTGCTTGTGCTGAGAATAATAGAGAATCGGGAATTCCTTCGAAAGCAGCCGGGAAATGTTTAATATAAAATCACTGGAACCGAGGACCCGGAATCGAGGCTTTTATGAATTTCAAGCGGATGCGCCTCCCAGAGGTCGTGGATGGCGAAGCTACGGCAATATTACAAACGCGAGGGAAGCTTCGAGCCGCTCCGAGTTTGCATGATAATGAGACTCGTCAGCTCGTTCGTTCGATCGTTAGACAACAACAGACTTTGCTGAAATCCGTCGATTCGAATCACACAACATGGCGGACTATAGCAAACAGGCGGAACTTTGTGCATCGCTATCGGAATCCTAGCTTTCCGACGGCATCCGTCCACCTGGATGTGACGGCCACGCTATGAGATTTGCCGTCTTCTAGCTGTTCTAGCTTTTCGAGCTTTCCATGCTCAGCTCTGCCGGAAATCTGCCATTCTGGCCAGCCGTGGAACACACACGTCGTCGTTGAGGAGATTACGCTCAATATGACCTTGAACCACCAAAGCTCTTGACTTGGGGGTGTTTGCTGCGCGTTTCGTCCACGCGGCCCTGACTCACAGCATTTGTCTGGGCATGGCTTGCGAGAAGCGATAGACGATGAACGAATTCGTCGACTTGGAGATCGCTGCGTTTGAATGCGTAGTGCATCTGAGCCTTCGTCCTTGCGCCTGACCGCGAGCTTCCTCTGAGAAGTTCTGAAGGACTTCACGTGACCGGCGTGGCTGATCGCGCTGCAATCGGTGAACATCATATCGTGGAACGAGTCGTGATCTCTTTGGAGAGTGCGTGGCAGGCGGCTTCGTCGGTCGTCGCTTACCTATCAAGCGGATAATCAGCTCGATTATCTAGCGCTTGTGTCTGCTTGTTTCTTCATCTCGAGAGTCGAATTATCGATTCGATTAGTTTATCCTCTGTGAAGGTTGGATGATCGACTGAATCGTGACCGAAATTATCATCGAATGACAACAGTCTTTCCTGATGGTCACCTACAAGCCACAATCGCGAGCACTCTCCCGAGTTGAAGTAACTCGTGACTCCGCCGAACGCGTTGTCGATAGATGGATGGATGGATGGATGGATGGATGGATGGATGGATAGATGCACACGTTCGAAACCTCGATGTTTGAGTTCCGCGTTCACCCTGCGCCGAGCTAACTTCCTCAATCGCTCGCTGCCGGGCTGACTGGATGGCTTGCTGGGTCGGTCGGACGAGAAAAGCTCAAACATCGAAATATAGCTCCAAGGCGACCCACAAAGCGAGAGAACCACGGAGAAGAGAAGGAGCCACCAGACGAGCACTCAGGCATGCGCGGAGGGTTAGAGCAGGCGCATTTTTCTCGTTTGCTTCCTCCCTCTCACCCTCTTGGGCTTAGATGGGGGTTGTCGTCAAAGTTTGGGGAAGTCGGGTTTCGTTCGTCCTTCCTTCCTTTCGCTAAGATCGAGCCACTTGTTCGCCTAGGTTCGAAATCTCGAGCCGGAGCTATGCTTGGCGCTGTGGCTCCTTGCTGAGCTCTGCCATAGGAAATGGCTGATGGCATCATGGAAACTCTACACGATTCGGAAATGGTCACCAAAACGAAGGATATCGATCTAGATTCGATCGTTTCGGCTCAACGACGGTTTTCGTTGGCTTGCGGGAAGATTTCGAGTGCTCGGGATGATTCGTATTTCCTTCGCGAATTCGATACCATTTTCGCCCGATGGCCAGTTGAGCTCGGCGGTGCTTTGCGACGCAGAAAAGGAAAAGTTCAAGCGACAAGACGTTCCCTGGCTGTACGGAAAGTTTTTGTTCCGTCGAATTTCCTCCACTGATGGAAAAGTTTCCGTCGTCGGCGTTGTCGACCTCCGCCGAACTCGACGCAATTCCTTTTCCGAGTGAGCTGCAGGAACGGCCGAACCACCTCCACAGCTGTTATCGCTGCCATGGCATTGTTGCTCCGCTTTTGTTGTGTCCGTGCTTCGTTCGTATCGCCAGCTGCGTTATTGTCGCGCGAGAACGGATGACGTCACCGCTTGACGAATGTTGTTGTTGTTGGTGATAGTTATTGATACTCTGAGTAATACTCATCATCATGATACTCATCATCATCATCATCATCATCATAGCCGCTCAGACGATTGTTGCCGTGATCGAGTGTGATCCGAGTCGACTCGCTTTCATCGGACGGACCATGATGATTGTTGCTTGGATTGTTTCTCTTTCTGTGCGTAATCACAACATTCGGTCGTGGAAGAGAGGAAGAAAGTTTCCGAAGATCCAAGACGGAGATGATGAGCGCAGAAGCCGCGCAGCAGAAAAACGGCGACGAACGTATCCTGCCATTTCTGGTGTTTGGCGATTTTCTTGGCTTTCTTCGTCTCGCTGCTCTGCCGCGTTGGATGGTGGCTCGGCGTTCTTCTGTGTTCGCTTGGTCGGTCGATCGTTCGCTCGCTCGCTCGCTCGTAGGACGCTTAGTTTGATGCTGACGGTCCCGACTGGCTTCGCATTCTCTGTTCGCTTGGCTCGCTCGCTGCTGCAGCTTTTTCTGTCTGACGATCTGTGTGCGAACGAGCGAGCGAGCGAGCGGCCGGGCGAGCCGAGCAAGCGACCAAGTCGACTCGAGCTGTGCCGGGCTGTTTCACTGGTTGATGACCTGACTGACTGACTGACGGACGGACGGACTGACTGACTGCGCACGGCAAAGCGAACGAGTCAGCCGCCTGGCTGTGAGGAGGATTCTCTTTCTAGCTAACACTAGCCATTCAGCAGTCAGCCGCACACAGTTCGCCAGCCAGCCAAAGAGCAGCAAGCAGCACGACCGCCGCCATCATTTGAATCGTCGTCGCCGTCGTCATTTCTCGGTGGCGTAGCTGCTAACATCGGTTGTGGTGGTTGTTACTGCTGTTTTTGTGGCGAATGTTACCACAAGAGACTGCCAAGCTACTCATACCCAAGCTGTCGAGATCACCGAGATGCGGACAACCTCAGATGATGTTCAGTCCTTCGTTCGTTTGTTCGTTCGCTCGCTTGCTTGGTCGCTAGCGGATACGACGGCAGCGTATCATCGTAGAACCGGTTGCTTAGGGCAGCTTACCACGCGCAACCACTCGCTGGCTCCCCGGAGCCGAGGTTTCAAAGTAACCGATTATGCACACTCATCATGGAAGGAGAAGCGTCGTCCAAAGTGGAGCAGATCCATCTAATCTCTAGATATACTCGACGAGGATCTCTCAATGGACGTCTGCAGAAACCTTTCAACGACACAGAGCCGAATTCCAACCGAGTATTCCGCGAGCTCTTCCCGTGAATCGCTAAGGTCTGTTCGAGCCGAGCTCGAACGTCCGTGTTCCGAACGTTCCAGCGGTCCCACCAGCAGTCCGTAGTCATTCGATGTTTTCTCTCGGAGTCTCTTGAGTTTCTCTCGAATGTTGCCAGAAACGCAGATGCTGCGGTCGTTGTTCCCGCAGCAATCGTCGCAGTGGTCGGCGGTGGTTAGCCGACTGGAGTAGTAACACTTCTGCTAATTGCGACTCTTCTTCCTCGCCACGTCATTACGCCGCTGAGATTACGTTTGGCTCGAGGCAGCTGGAGTCTGTCAGGCGTACCGTGAAAGTTTCGCTAAAAACGCCATTGCAGTGGTAGCACCTTCAGCGGCAGCAGCAGCAGTTGTAAGAAAAAGGACAGCGGCAACCTTCAATAACAAACAACAACAAAAAACCGCTGAGACAAGAAAGCCATGTCCCTTGAGCACGAGTTGTCGCCGTGAGCGATGTTCTCGCTGGTGCGTCACTCCGGAGTTGGAGATTGGTTTCGACCACGCAATGGGACACGAATCTCGGCGACAAACTCCATTAGATTCTTTTTACGGTACGGTTGGATGGTGCGAAGGGGCCGCGACCTGGTGTTTTCGGCGGCGGCGGCGGCCACGGTAACATGAGACAACAACAATAGCAACTATTGGGCGTTTAATTGCAGCAAGCAACGTCGACGTTGCCGATTACAGACAGACGCGCTCGGTTGCTCGCGCACTCACACACAGTTAACAATGATGAGAAGGATAGTGATGGTGGGGATGATGATGATAATAACTCACATCCTCTCCATCTGCCTTACCATCTGTTTCGGGCAACTATTGTTTCTGAGTCAGAATTTCCATTCTGTTCCATGGTTTCCCTTTGTTATCTGACGATCTGACGATGACATTTGCCTAGTAGTAGAGAAGACAATGCTTCTCTATCGATCTGGTCGTTCCAATCTGAAAAAGCTTGAGCGCGTTCGTGTCCTTCCCCGAGCTCGAAGACACCGGGTGGAGTCACGGTCGGACTCGAGCTCTTGCCAAGTGCATCGGATGCGAACGATCGGACGCGAGAACGCTTCTGACGCCAGCGCAAGGAACATCCAAAGACGCGCGGGGAGAAATTTTCCTCCGGCTCGCTCGCTGTTGTTTAATTACTGCTGGAGATGTGAGGCCACGACCCGAACAAACTCGTTTCGTCTTCTGCTTGTTGTTCGTTATTCCGAATGGTCGCCGGCGTTTGCCAGCCAGCCAGCGACGGCAGCACAAGCGTTGGCAGGTACTCCCCTCGTTTCTTCGCTCGGTTCTGTCTGACCGGGCGGCTAGCCGGCTGTCCGGTTCTTCTCCTCGCTCCTCGGATTGACGTCGATGCCGTCGCCACCACAACGAACAGGAGTTGGAAGCGTCATCGCGAGTCATATTTCTGGCTCCTTAGGTGACTCGCTCTTGCTTTCCGCAGCCCCAGAGAGTCGGTACCGAAGTGACTGAAGTCGTCGAAGACGAAAAGTCGTTGGCGAAGAACCTTTGTCAAGCAGCCGAACCCCGGTGACCCATTCTCAGTTTGGCTTGGCCGGCTTCTGCATGGCTGACCAACGTTTCTACTTGCTGGCACGTTCGCTGGCTGGCTGGCTCGTTTATTCGCTCAGCGAGCGAACGAATGAGTGAACGACTGGAAGTCTGTCTGACTGACTGACTGACTGAGCGAGCGTTAGTCAGCTGCTCTGTCGCCCTCGAGCAGCAATGACAGCAACAACAGCGACGTCACTGGGTTGGCGGCGGCGGTGGCGGCGCAGGCGTTGCCGAGATCCTACTGCGCATCTAGATGAAAAAGCCGCTCGTCTGGTCCCTCGGCACGGTCGTCGTTCAGATCCGTCCGTCATTCGGTCAGTCAGTCGATTTAAGTAAGGGGGGAAAGAAATAGAAGATGACAAAGAGGAAGGGAGTGGAATGGATCTACGCTGCTGGATTACACTTCTCGAGGCTCACGCGTCTACAATTACAATTCACTCGGTCAGGATCACACACGAATCCACCAATGAATCGATGAATCGTCCGCTGTCTGCCGAGTTTCGAATCGAAGCCGAACGATCTGAGATAGCGCGGGAAAGCCGAACGATGTGCCGAATGACTTTAGTCGGTTTCGGACGTCAAATACGTATGCTTCCCGAGCGACGGTCTCTCCGAAGTCCAAGAAAAGTCCATCTCGAAAAGTCTCGAAATTCGTCCGCAAAGGGCTGCGATTTGGCAGCGAGGACATTTTCTGTGATTTGGTGGGATTTCCAAAGCACGGCGCAGACGGCGCGATGCTAGCCATGACGACCATGACTCCCGACAACGCCGCAATCGGCCACAACAAAAACGACAGCAACAAAAGCCCGCAATTACTGCTGCGATTGCGACAAACGGGGCGAATGGTGTTTGGTCAGGTGTCGGCTAAGACAATTCTCGTGGTGGCCAAGGTGGCGGTGGCAGGCCGCCGTGCCATTCCGAAGCTGCAGCAATCTGCCCGAGTCGATCGAACGCAACAACGCCGTATCGGGCTACAGAAGTCGACGCTGACGTTGTCGTTGATCACAAGGATGTTAACAGAGCGATGTCGGATGTTGCATCCATCGAAAACGCGACTCTCGTTCGGAAAACCACGGAACGCTTCTGTCGGATGGATCGGATCGAACATTTGTAGACGCTGTCAACGGTCAATATTTCAGACTGATCGTTGCTCGCACTTGTCGTCGATTCGCAGATCGTTGTTGTTGTTGCTGTTGTCGTCGTCGTCGTCGTCGCCAGCATCAGAACGGGGACGTTGTGTGACGAGGATCGACTTCAGATTTCCCCTCCTGAAGCACGGTACCGAAGATGACACTCGGCGGTGTCCCCAACGACCCCATACACCTCACGTATAGGTCCCGAAAGCCCCATGGACACGGTGCCGCGAAGTTTTTGGCAGTTGTTGCGTGGGACTTTGCTGTTGTCATCGTCAACATCGTAGATGTTGTTCTTGGTACGCACGCAGAAAGTGTACCGAGAACTTCGTTGGAGACAACCATGTCAAAGCCGCATTGTTGTTTTCCTATCGCCATTGTTGCTATACTTATTGTCGTCGTTGTGGCGGCTGCTGCTGCTCTTGTTGTTGTGCTTGTTGAGGCAGCCGCTGCTGACCAAATATCGGGCCAACATGGAAACTGCTGATGCTGTTGCATCTAAGTGGAAATCTTATTGAGCCTCGTTTTAATGACGGCAACGACGACGGCTACAGCACCAACAGCTGCAGTGTCTGCATCATCGCCATCGTTCTGACGCTGGATTTTGCCGATCCAGATGTCGTCGTGCCGCAATGTTTCGCTCATCGTTCGTGCGGTGGTCGGTCGGTCGTTTCACCGCGCGTCTGATGAATCAAGAACGTTGGTCTTCTGTAGCGAATGCGCAACAGCTACAGCGGAGGTTGAGTTCGTTCGTTCGTTTTCACCTCGGGAAAAGCCGCTCGGGGAACGGATTCCGTTAATACTGGAATCGGGAATACTATCCAGCCGTCTGGATGATCTCGACATTCACTCGGTGGGAACATATCGGCGACCAGTTCTTCGGAAAGTTGTTTCCATGGTCTAACGGAAAGTTTGACCGAGCCTAGGAGAGCGACCTGTGTCCTCAGCTGACCGCCCGACCGGCCGGCTGGCTGGCTGACTGTCTGCTCAGCCACTCGGTCAGATCGCTTCGCCGCGTCAATTGGCATCAGGAACGTTCTCTTGCTCTTGTTGCTTGTGTAGGTCGACAGCGCTTGCGTTGCCTGTGCTGCCATGCCACGCCATGTCAAACCACGTTGGTGTCACCGCTGGCCACGTTTCAAGTGCCAAGCTCGTAAGCGAACGCTAGTTCCAATCGAAAGCATTGTCTAGGATTGGAACAGCATCTCGGATGTCTGTCGTTCTTTTGGGCCGGCTCGCCAAAAGTAACCGGGGAACGGGTGCGCGCAAACTGCTACGGATCGTGAGCAAATGGGCTGAAGCTGCACCCTGAAAAGCAGTCGCGTGGCGTCCCGAGAGAATCGGATGGTATCCAGAGAAGGAGGATATGGAAACGGAGACCGAAAGCAACGAGATTGAGATACATACATAGAGTCCGCTCAGAGAAGATTTAGTTGGACGAGCGAACGAATGAGAGAGAAAGAGGAGGTAGGTAGATGGATAATCGACGACGACCGCCAAAGCTTTATTCATAGAACACAACAGTGACCGTGGTGCTTTCCGTAGATGTTCTGGTCTGTCTGCGAAAGAACGCCACTAGCAGCAGCAGCAGCCCAGAAGCATCATCAGATTCAATGGAGAAAGGGGGACGATCTATTTTGGTTTGGTGAACATTTGAGAGAGTTCGTTCCATCATTAGCGACAAGACGCCGGTCTGTGTTGATCTTCTGATGTCACGTTTTCGAGCTTTGTCGCTAGAAGACACCACCGAATCGATGGTCGTAGACTTCCAACTTGAAAGCCGTTCCCGAGAACCGTTTCGAATCGAAGCAATTTCAGTTAATCCAGATTTCCGCTGAGATTTCGAGAGGATTTCGAGAAAAGTCGAACAGTCGGATCGCGAGTTTCCGCCTGGAAGCGAGCTGCGGACTGTAGCATACTATTTTGTTTCCTCGTGGCGCCGTCGAAAAACCTGTAGGATCGTTGTCGTTCCTGAGAGTTCGACATGTGGTTGCCATGTGACACTCAAGTTCTGAACTTGCACGGAATTTGAAATTCAAGTCGTAAAACAAGCTGAACGAACTCGAATCCTGCCTCGATGTGGAAAGACCCACTTCCGAGAGAGTTAATCCCGACTTTGGACCGTTCTAAAGTCTCCATGACAGTCTCACGTGATGCTTGTTCTAGAGATGGGAAACGCCACCGGTAAACACTGCGCTGATCTTTCGCACGCCGTGTGGTTCTTTTTCGTTGCCCAATACGGCTGGGAATGGTCGCAATCATGGAAACTATTCCCGCCTTGATCGTGGTCATGAGTTTCTGTATTCGCCCCTATTTTCCTCGTTGTTCATAAGCCCGGCCGCTACTTCGCTCGTGGCTCGACGTCCATTTCGAGTTGATCCGCCCGTCCTGCCACACTGCACACTGCTCGCCTGAAGAACAGATTTGGACTCTGCGCTCGTTTAGCTCTTCGCTGACTCGCCTACACGAAAGATGCTCGAATTTGATGGACGACCGGAAAAGATTCCTCGTGGAATCTACCGCAGGAAGCCTTCTCGTATAAGAGGGATTCGGGGAAACGAGCTGAAGAAGGCAAGGAGTTTCTACATTCCGCCTTTTCGATCAAAGTCCTCTCGCGAATTTTGAATTAATAAGAGTTCCTGCTCATGATGTTCTCCCAGATCCAATCATCGAATCGGAGCGAATTCCTTCGTTTTTCCGATGACGTGGAACAACCGCTGGAGCGCGTTGGAATATCCCGACTCGAATTAGTTGTTGGACAGACGAATTGAGAGATGTTCGATTTCCCTGATCGTTACTCAGTCAAGAGTATGAACGAAGGAGGTTCCATTGATGCTCGAAGTAACGCTCCATCGAAGCACCTCGAGATCATCACAGATCGTAGACGACCTAGCGCTTGCTTCAAATAGCGAGTTGCTCTCGTTGAAACTCTCGAGGATCTCGATGCGAGCTTTGCATTGTCTCAAACCCCGATTTCAAACAAGCATGATGAACAAGAGTGCACGTTCCCAGAAAAGCCACTGAATCAATGCAGAACAGGGGCAGAAGATCCTCTGCATCTCTCCATCATCGATCCTCAGCTCTGCGGTTTTTATCGCAGCGAGGAAAATACCAGAATAGAGAAACTTGAGAACTTCCCGAGCGAGCAATTGGTTTAATTGAGAAACCGCAGCTCGTCCGAAGAACCTGAAACTGCCCAAAGTCTCCGGTTTTCGAAGCATTGCCGGGCTGAAAGCTCGATCACTGTGCTGGTGGTGATGCCTGGCGCTGTAGTGGATCCAAGACAGACCGCGCGCTTCCGCGAAACTCAAGCTTTGTTGCGGTTTGCGAAAAGCTCAATGGTTTGAAGCAAAGCACTCGTTCTCGAAGCAGCCACCGAACCACTTCGTGAGCTTGAATGCGGACAAACGCGCAAGCTTCAAAGCCAGCTAGCTAGCGAGTTGGGCGCTTGGCTAGTTTGGGCGGTTGGTTGGCTTGCCGGCTTGCTTGTAGGTAGCTAGCTAGGTAGGCAGAAAGGAAGGAAGGAAGCGACTCGCTGCTGGACCGGTCGGATATTCGCTCGCTGCTTCGTTCTTTCATTCGTGCTTCTATGAGTTGTTGGCGGGCGGGCGGGCGGACGACCGACCGGCCAAGCGGGCTAGCAACGACGACGATGATGACGACGACGACGAGAGCGCGGTGGCGGCAGCAGAAACGACGGCGGCGGCGAAGCAGCATCAGCTTCTCACACCACCACCACCATCACAACTAACGCAGCAGCGGGCAAGCTAGCGAGCGGACGAACGAACGAACCATCGCACCATCAGCCAGCCAGCCGAGTTCTGTGTGAGTGTGCTTCGTGTGTGAGAGTTGTCTGTGAGTATGGAGGCTGGCTGGCTGGCGGGATGGCGGGCTGGTTGGGTGTTCGGCTGGGCTGAGCCAGCGAGCGAACGAACGAACGAACGAGCTGAGCTGGCTGGGCGATACCACTTTTAAGGCGCGGGGGACGAACGCCGCGGACGCTCCGTATAGGCCGCTGCTGCTGCCGCCGCGCGGGAGCAGAGGCAGCAGCAGCAGCCGCCGCATAGAGAAGAACGAAAAAGAGGGACGAACTCGGTCGGTATCGCCTTTTCACCGAGCGAGCAAGCAAGCGAACGAACGAACGAGCCAGGCAGCGAGCGAGCCATCAGCAAGCAACGACAGAGGCATCGTTGGCATCACGAACGCAGTTTTCTTGCTACGGGCCTTTCGGCTGGCTGCTGCTTGACTATCTGAGTGACTGACTGACCGACTGACTGAGTGACTGACTGACTGAACGACGACTAAATATAATGACAGATAGTCACTGAGTATGTGTACGACAAGACGAGAATCGGATGCAAACTGAGAAATCACTGTGGAACGACCACAACTTCTTCCCGAGAACTTCGTCTGGTATCTTAGAATTTCAGTCCTTGGTCCACCTGGAAGCTTCCGGAGGTTTCGGGATAACTTGTTGTCTTGGATAACTTCTGTAGTTTGTCGATTTGCCTCGATTTTGATCAAGAAACGCGGCGTATTCTGTGTTCTGAGTCTGAAAACATCTCGACTGATCAGAACCGATCCTCACCGAATGGATACCGTACACCGAATAGGTGCTGAGCTCCGCCGGAATATTTGGTGAATGATGCGTCCAAATGATTTGAATGACGGTCACGAGGGAGACGAACAGGAGATCGGCGGCAAAAACCGTAGAGGTCATCAGCTAAGGCCTTGCCGTTATAGGAAGCTTTTCCTCGAGCTATATCTTATCAATCGGTTCATCCTCCTGGAAATTTTTCTTTCGGGTCAGATGAGTCTGGAGAACCCGGTTCGATTCAGGAGAAGCTTCAACTGTTCCGCCGGTTCTTCGGCAATTTTCGTCTCAGAAAACCCTCATGGAATGAAATCGTGACGATTTCGAGTCGATGGGGCGAATTCGGATGTTTTCGGTTTGATAAATACTCGTTCTTCCATCTAGACATGCAAATCCTGGCGGGAGTTTCGTTCCATACCAAAACGATACCTTCCTAGGAACGAACGTGAGACTATAGCGCACAATTATCAGCTATATGATTGTCGGCTTGTTGCGGAGCGTTGCTACTGCGAATACCTTTGTTGTTCTCTCATTTCGGTATCTGTGTTTGCTCGCTCGTAATCTCACGCTGAAATCTCCTTTCTTCTGGTTTCTCTATTCTGGTGTTTCTAGAGTGAACGAGTTCGTCCACGGATTCGTTTCCGCGGGATCGACAAGTTCGACCTCTACAACAAACTCCAGAAACGTCGTCGATCCTTTATTCCCCCTACGGGTTCGGAAGAAGTCTCGAGAATTTGATTCAGCGAAACTTTTGGGGGGTTTCCGCTCAAAACGTTCGGTGCGTTTGTTCCATTCAGTCCTTGGAGGACGTCGAAAGAAAGGAAGCTTTCGTCCGGAGGCGAGGCCGCTGTTACTGCAGTTGTTGTTGTCTTCGGCAGGGATGGTGGTGCTGGTGGTGGTGGTCTTCCGTGAGAGGGATCTCTGTTCCTCTTTTTGTATTCCTTCTTTTGTTCTGATTGCCCTCCCGGAGAAGGAGCTTCTTGAGAGACTGACTGACAAAAAATGCTCTCTCTCTCCTCTTCCTACCCGGTTCGCTGTTTTTAGATTCGAGATCTAGGCAGATAGGAAGGAAGCCCGCTTCTCTCGGGGCGGGAGATTCCACGACGACTCTCAAAGAACTCTTGGAGTCCGCTTCTTCCAGCTCCGAGACAGTCAGCTCGACAACCTGCTCCTCGAACCTACGGCTCGAACGGATGGAAAGAGGAGGAAACGGAGAGAATAAAAAGGAAGAACGTATCCCGAGAAAAACGAAAGAGAATGAACATCCGAACGAAGATCACAGACGACACAGGACGGCGTTTGAGTGTCCCCGTTTCTCCCCGTTCTCCGGGGCTCCGGTCCACGCAAGCGCTCCCCGGGAACCCTTCGAAGGAAAGAACTTCTGCTGGGAACGAAGGGAGGCGACCCGAATCCGCGTTTCCCCGGTTACGATGAGGAAGCTCAACCTCGCGGCGCCGTGATGGTGTTTCGCAGTTAATCCTTACGGTCGTCCTCACAAAAACGCGCGATGCTCCATTGGAGCTCGAATCTGACCGAAAGTAACCGCGAACAGAAGCAGCTCGGACAGGAACTTTCCAGAAATAAGTCTATTGTAAGATGGAATTCAGGATCGTCTCCCTGTCACGAGAATGCAGAGCCACTGGATGGTTCCATTTTGGCGTGGTTCCCCTCCGCTGCTTGGTATATGTTTCTGTTGCTTTTGGAGCTTTCTTTTTTTTTTCTCCTCGTTCGTTTTCCTTGTTCTTGACGATCAGCCGGTTTTTGATATGAGATGCTGGCTCGAATAGAAGAAGGAGACGACAGCGACAGGGAACGAAGGAGAATACAGCGAGCGAGCGAGCAAGAAACGCAGAAATGCAGATGAGATGTTACCTCAGGGCGCGCTGAGATGTGAGTCCGATCAGCCTGCGTCGAATCATCATCCACGTAGAAGCCGCGGCTCGAGAAAGCGGACCCGTAGCTACTATGCAAAGTTCCGAAAACGACAAATTATGCTAAAAAGGAGCTGAACGGGACACGAACATGTGTCAACGCTAGCTCTTGAGCCTAGCCTGAAACGGAGGAGTAGGCCGAGCTCTCGAAGTTCCGAAATGTGTGAATGCCCATCCGGTGGATTGAGGGGCTCATTGACTCAACTGTTGACAACGATTCGAGTAGGGAGTATTCGAGAGAAAGAATCAAAGAAAGAAACTGTTCAACAATGGAATTGTACTAACTACTAAGTGGGATACGTCGCTCGAGCGAGTATCTAGTCTGTTGGTCGTTTAGAAGTTCAGTTAGGCTCTGTTCGAGGATACGAGAATAGCTCGACCGAAATTCAGATCGATGCACGGATGAATCGATTCTGTTGCTTGTTTCGTGTGACTTGTGTTAGGTCCGTGCGTCCTCGAGCGCCATCGTGCTCTGCGTGAGCGGAGCATGAGCTCGGAGACCTTCGCGGAAAATAGAGAGAATGATATCGTTCAAAATCCGAAAGCAATTCGATTTCGGAACAAGCTCATCATGGTTGATTTGTATGATGATTGGGAGAGTCTTGGGATAAGTTCCTGAGTCTGGAAACTTCGAAGGAGTGGGAGGGACTCCGAAGACAACGGACCGTTACAGTGTCTTATCGGGTATAGAAGACTGTCGTGTCTAATTACATTAAGTGTGCTGTTCTTCGGATCCTCTATCTTTCCGGCTGCCCGTATGCCTGCATGCATGGTTGTCATATAAAGCCGTCGGGCCGTCCGGACCCAAAAATCGGACCCTTCGACGAACGCCCGCTCGTATCGTCAGCTTTACAAACTTTTTTTTCTTCTTTTCTTTCCTCTCACTCACTACTAGAGGGGAAGATATCGAGTTGATGTGACGCTGCTGTTGACAATCTCTGAAGAGTTATCGGGCCGTCAAGATTAGCGCCGTTGTCGTCGACGACGACGACGACACTATTCAGCGCCAGCTCTCTCAAACGAGCGTCGCCGCGCGAAACCGGAGACAGATTGGAGCGAGTGAGGGCGACGAGACGGACAGACAGACGAACGAACGCGGGGACGTCAAAGTTTGCGAACAATTTTTTCCCCGATTCCCTCGCTTTTCTCTTGTGACTAATAAGCTCTCCAAGACATGATGTCGAACTTTGAAATGACGCTGCCGCTGGTGCTGCTGTCACTTCAAACTTGTCTCGTCCGCCCGAGGTCGCTGCTGGAATGGTCTCACAGGATGCCCCTTCAAAAAGCTCGCGAAACTTCGTCGGGAGCTCTCAGTCCAGAAGTTCTCAAGGAGCTACAGGACGATGATTCCAATTTAGATCTTGTCAATATACTCTTAGAGGCGAGGGAGAGCGAGATCAAAAACAAAACCTCTCGCGACCGTCCACGGTTCATATTAGTCTTCGGACGTGTTTGTGAGTTATCTGTGGAACTTTGCGCAATGTTGGATTCCGATCCTGGAACAGGCCGGAATGAAGGAGGGAGGGAGGGAGGGAAAAGGTGGTCGAGCAATCGACTTTGTTCGGCGACTAAAACATGTCCTCCCGGCTGTCTTAACGATGCTGTACGACGTTAGAGAATTGAGCAATATATACGGGAGGAGTCCGGGTGGAGTTTGTTTCATCCTGCAGGACCCGCTAGCTTAAACGAACTCCGCGAGAGCCATCACGATTGCGAACGCCTACAACTCGCTGATGATATGTATGCGTATTGCGCGTTTGCTCTCTCATGGCTAACACGGTCTGGGCGAGAGCATGTGCAAATTGTGACACAAACTTCTCCTTACGAGCGACGATGCAGACGGACCGGCGTTGCTTGATGAACTTGTTTAGAAGTTGCTCTGAGCACAATGAGTGTCCATATCGTAACTCACCGCGTGCGGTGCGATGACCGTGCTCGTTGGGAAGATTCGCCAACCGGAGCAGTAAAGCCAACAAGCTGACCATCCAACCAGTGCATCTGTCTTTTGTTCGACTGTCAGTCACGGCGAGGAGCCATCTTGTCTACGACGACGACGACGACTAATGCATTCGGCCCTCGTTGTCATGTTTCTTTTTTTCGTTAGTGAACCTACGCTAAGCCGGTGCTGCTCGAGTCGAGTGATTCTCTGGCGTTCACATCGTCCGACGGGTTAACTTGCATTGAATCCATCTGATCCACGAGAAGCTGGAGCAACTCCCAAGGTCACAGCGGTCAATCGCCGTCGGCGCAACTCGACAGACAGCGTCCACGAGGAATGCTGGCTGGACAGAGATCTTGAATAGCACTCGGGGTCATCAAGACTCGATGGACGTACATTGTTCTGTTCTCTCTTTTTGTCGATGTTCTGAAGGGAAGAAAAACGACCCAGAGCTGGAACTGGAATACTCCGGATCGGCACATCCCTCACTCGATAGAGCGTCCTCCTGATGATCAGAGGAGTCCTCCTCCTCCTCCGTCTCCTTCCCCTGCTGCCCATGTATCAGGAGGGATCGAGGGATGCAGATTCGGTTGACGGGATATACAAGCTGAGTGAGATGGACGGCTAGACGCATCCATACGAGGAACGTCGGTCCTCGGAGATCGAATGGAATGGTCGGGGGACATTGAGACGAGGTTGGATTGGAGGGAGGCTCGCCGGGGACCACGGAACAAGGACCGGAGAAATAGGGATATAGCCTCTCCGGACGAGGCAAGGATCTCTATATGCGCACAAAAGCGATGTACGGACGAATGTCGACCGTCTGGGGAGAAGCTGCTGCATCTCGATGTATTTGATGCAAGCTCCGCGATTCGCCGGATCCCTTGAAAGCCTCGTAGCCGTATCGTAGTGTTGCCGATGATGAATGCATCGACGGAGGTACTTGTGAGCGATGTGAAACAAAAAAAAAAAAGAAATCCTGGGAAGGTTTTCTCAGCGATCTGATCGAATGCAACTTGAGAACGCCGCCGTGTGTATTTTTAATCTCACAAACGCTCTTACCGCGCGCTTAATTAGTTCTACTTCGTGAGGGACCTTGAGGTTTCGCGTCAGATTGCTTGAAAACGGTTCACGGATCTGTCCGGTGCAATCTGTGAGGGCTTGGAATGTTTCAGAATCGAAAAAAATATCTCACTTCATTCTTCCATCAGAGCAGCTCGCGTCCACAGAAGGACGCATCAGAAGTCTGATGACGGTTTGTCGTAAATTACTTGATGGGTTGAGTGGTAGATCTGTTGATTGATTGATTGATTGATTGATTCGATGGTTGTGCGGATTCAATGGATGGACTGGAATTGGTTCAGGCGCAGAGGAGGAGCACAGCTCACGCAGGCCGTTGCAAAACTCAGTTTCCTAACTTGCCCTTTTCTCATTTCCAGGTAAGCGCCCTGAGTATCCGTACATATAAGAATTCCGGAGAGCAGTTGCTCAAAGAGCATCGCTCCATCGCTTCTCGGATAAACGAACACGTAATGTTGGCAAGTTACAAGTGCTCCTGCTCCAGCGATGACGAACGGGGATGTTCTCGCAGTTGTGTTCGAGCAGTTTGTATCAGTCGTGCTCAGCCGGCCGGCGAGCCATCAGTTTGATAAACGAGAGCGTATTATTCAAGAAACGAAACGAGCGAGGCAGAGTACGCCGTTTCGAGATTGTACCTTCCTCAACCTCTCGAGCTCCCTACGGTTGCTATAAGAAGCAGCTCGTCCCAGACGCCCAAGGGTCGGATATTGATCTACAGCCGAGAGGGGGAATTGGAGAAAGTAATTTGAGTCGGATATCCCGTTGGATTGAAGAAGACACGGAGGAAAAACACCCTTCGAATAAACCTTCAAGCTCATGAGCCGCGACCAGCGCTGGTTTAAGATCGTCGTGTTCGACGGAAACGTTCTCGGAGAAACTCTGAGAGTCAGAATCAGTCACAGACGACGAGTGGTGTATTCCGGTCAGTGACTCCGAATTGTTACAATAGAGCCAGAGACCACGGCTTGGGCTGGTTTTGATTTCGTCCCATGAGGAGGAGACAAGAAGAATTGGATGGGGGTGGATACTGTGCAGTAGAGACTGGCTTGTGGGATTGGCTGTGTGATTAGATTTGGCTTGCTGTCCGACTGGGAGCTTGATCATGCAAACTCGGAGCACAGCCGACCTAAAACCGAGTCTGGTCTACCATTCGGCGGAAGATCCATCCCGCTTGTAGACGAGCCAAGCCCCGATGCGACTGCTGGGATGGAATCGTTTTCGTGCCACGGTCCTTTCAGACGATCTTGAGTATTTCTTTCATCTGTTTTCTCTGTGCTGTGTACACAAGTCGCGTCATTCGGAATATTTTTTCTGCTCCTCCCATTCTTCAAACCAAAATAAAAGATTGTTTGCATTTGTGGGGCCTTGAAGGTTGAAGGACAGATTCCAAATATTGAGTTGGAAGTGTTCTCAATTCCTCCTCCTCTTTCGGGGACTATTCCTGGAGCCGTGACACAAACGGCCCGCGTCGTTCCCAGTCGTAATGGAGGCTGTCGTTAGGGTCTCTCTACTTCATTCAGTCTGCATTTTTCCCCGAGCGTGTGATGGAGACAGATTTTGGAACGCTAGGAGCCTAGAACGCTTTTGCTTGGCTCCCTCGCTTGCTCATTCGTTCGCTCGTTTGAGAACTCCAGAGGTATTCATTCTGTTTTGGAATGTCTGTCTCAACAGAAACCCTCTTCTGAGCAAACACGGCGGATCCCGTCTCGGCTCGCACGGCATTTGGCAGAACATTGAATTGGAGTCTTGGACTTACTCAGCGCGAAACGAGAGCAGCTTCTCGGGCGATACCAGTTTCCGTATGAGCACCCATAACTCGTTTCTCGCCTTCATCCTCCTCCTTCCTATCGGAATCGAGGAGGAAACGAAGAAAGATGGCGGTAAGTGCGAAACTTCGCCGGAATTCAATCACAACCGCCTCCGATTCCTGCGATGTGCCGCCGGAAAATGAATGAAATGCTGCCTATACTGCGCTGTAGAGGTCCAACGTGACCTCGAATTCTCCGCGGAGTTCTCCTTTTTCTGTGGACAACGCGTTGCAATTCAGCGTGGAACGAAGCTACAAACTAGCGTCATCGTTATTGGTGATGTCAATGTTGTTGTTGTTGTTGCTGCTGCTGGTGCAGTTGTAGCTTCCGCAGTTATTGTTGCGCTCGTCGCTATCGCCCATGCCGCCCATGTTATTGTTGCTCATGCAAATGTTGTTGCTGACGCAGAAGTCGTGCTCGTTGATAACAAATTGAGTATTATTGTTGTTGCCATCGCCATCGCTGTTATTCCTCTCGGCGCTGTTTCGGCAGCATCAGCAGTAGCGATGCGGTTGTTTTCCGCACAGCGACCGAGGCAAAGCAGAGCAGCCGTTTTGCCCATAAAGAGTCAAGGAATGACTTTCTGTTGGCGTTTCTCAGCAGCCGGCTGGCTGGCTGGCTGACCGGCTAGCTAGCTAAACATAATAGGGACGGTCAACAACGACCGACCGACCGACCCAGTCGGTCACTTAGACTAAGCCGGGGACGAACGGGAGGTTTTATTCGGCGGTCAGAAGAACTCCGATCTTCTGGTTTTGTCTTTTCTCGTCAAACGATTACTTCGCGACAAATCAAACGTCGTTTCGTCGACTCCGTCTGTCTCGCAGTAGGTGCATGAGTTGAACTCTTGAAACCGAACTCTGAAGGTGAAAGCAACTTCGGATTGAACGCGAGAGCAACGTTCACTCAATGTCCAAAGTACCGCATCAGCATCAACAAGAGCAATAGCTCGTGATCACGAGCTGTCAGGACAAACCTTGTAGGAAGCGTTCGGTTGATACCACAGGAAGACCCCTTGATAGCTGTGATCCGTAATCACCTGAAACCTTTCCTAATACCTTGATGTGTTCTGGCTAGTTTCGTTCTAGTGATTACGCCGCTCGTCTGTGCTTCGTCGGATAGTAATGCTCTTGTGTAGGCTGAATAGCCAGCCAGCCAGCAAGCAAGAAAGCAAGCGAACCCAGCGACTTGTAATTATGTTGCTCGGGCCCGGCGGTCACTCACTGCCTTCCCGAAGTAACCATCCAACCAACCAACCAGCTAAGATCCAACAAACCGACGACCGGTGAACCAGCATCACGAATCATTACCGCGTTTGGCTACGGCGAATGGCAGCGCCAGGCAAAAACAACAACAAGCAGAAAAAATTAGAGACAAAGGGAGCACAAAGTGCAGCGCGCTGACTGTCTTACTAAGTCGCTGCGCGCATGGACTGACTGGTTCGAGAAAGCCGAGCACTGCGGCAGAGGACCTATCGACCATGACGAGAGTTTGTGACCCTGGACAACGCTCATGGATCACAGTCCCCGTTCGTTTCGGGTTGGCAGCATGAATAGATTCCGTGCGTTTCGTCCACTCTTTGTGCATGCTATTGACGAAGAGGTCCTTTCCGAGCTTATCACCAATGAACCTCAGAAGGTCTGATTGCCGGAGTCCACTCTCGTAAGCCTTGTTCTGGTTTGGCAAAAATCGGCTGCCTGGTGGATTCACTTGGTCTTTGTCGAGACGCGGACACATGACTCGAGTGAGACATCGATCCAGCGATCGACCGAATGGCCGTGCGTCCTTTCATCCGTGCCAAAGTCTGAGTAGTAGAGGGTGTCGCCGCATTGACAGAGTTGAAACAAAGCCGAATCGAGAACAAGAAGGAGAAGACAGAGAAGCAGCGACACATAACAAAGTCGACGGAACGATGCCAAGTGACAAGAACCACCGACGCCATTTTTTCCTCTTCTGCATTCGTTCCATCGGCTGTAGAATCTGCGTGTTATTCTTCTGCGTCTCGCCTCTTGTGCTCGAAGCGCTACGTCTTTCGGTCGTTTCGTTCTTCCATCCCATTCTATTCCTCCATCCTCATCTCATCATCATCACAACCACCATCGCCATGAGCGAAGCAGAAGTTGCGATGGCTGCTCTTCTTCTTCCACTTCTGCTGCAGCGGCGGCCGCTGGGTTCTCCTTGCGCGCAGACTTGCTTCAGCTGCCGCTTCGTGGCTCGGACTCGGCGGCTGACTTCTGCTTCTCTTGGTCCATCTTCTGCTCCTATCGCCGACGTCGCCGTCGCCACCGCTGCTGTTGTTGTCGTGGTCGCCGCCGTCGACAACAACAACTTGGTCGTTGGCAATGGTGGTGCGTCGACCTCCGCTGCTGCCGAAAGTGCCGAAACCACTTCTGCACCAGCGGCAGCAACAAACGGGCGAAAGAAGCAACCGGCCAACCCTAGCTCGGTGCTCTTTCTTTTTTGTTGCTGCGGCTCGGCTGACTGGCAAGCGGTGCTCTCTTTCTGCGTCTTGCATTTTCTGCGGGCTAGTCCGTCCGTCCATCGGTCGGACAGTCGCTTGACTGGTCAGACAGTCAGTTAGTTAGACAGACGGTCGCTCTGCGTGTCGCTTTGTTTCGTTGTTTGCCTCCCTTGCAGCGAGGGAGGCCTCCGCCGATCAAACGTCGATCCTTTGACGTTCGATGTCAAAGGTTTTCGAGGCGACGTTGAGCTTATGACGCGCTGCGCTCGAGGTTTCGGAACTGCTTCGGACTTCTACGCCACCGCCTCCTCCTCCTCCCTCTGTTTGCTTCTGGCCGACGTCAACGGAGCTGAACATTTCTGTCTTGTTTTGCAAGACTGACTACCGATGTAACCCAGTACTCGTCCGACTCATTTGATGATGATGTCCATGATGGTTGTGATAATGATGACGACAGGAACTGCGTCAATCATGATGGCAACTACGAAGACAACAATGGTTTGCTGATGGTTCCAACGAGCAGGGGGACGACCTGGGGAAAATGGCGGAGAGCAGCAACAAAACGGCTCGAGGCTACAGGAGCATCGCAATCTTCATCCAGAAATTGATGTACTCGAAGTCAATCACAGGGTTTTCGTAGTGGTTCCGATGGTTTTCGGTCTTCTCGAATGTTTGACGCGAGCTTGGTCGCGGTTTCGAATCGTCCTCTGGGAATTCCGAATTAAAAACGTCACGGACCGACTACCCGCCGATATGACGCTATCACGACAAAGTCGACTCTAGGCTCGAACCTCTCCATATCATCGTAGTCACGTAGATTTCGACAGAATGGTCGAGCGAGCTAGCGAGCGAACGCATGCTCGACAATCACGCTTGACTGGTGGCTCTGTAGAGCAAGCGCTCGTGATGTTTTCTCCTTTATTATTCCCGGTCCGGAGACCGGTCTGTGGTCTTTTCGTCGTTGTCGTTGGACGCCATCTTCTTCCAGCAAACTGGTTCTCCCGGGCTCTGGAACAGGCGGCAGGCAAGGCAGCGGGTAACAGAGAGAAACCGAGAGAGAAATAGAAAAACGGATGGAAAATAGGAGAGGAAGAGGTGTAGTGCCGGTTGCATCATTGGCGTCCGCGATCGAATCAAGTCGGACTAGTTCTAGATCGACAAATTTGAATAACAAATTCCAAATCTTCCCAACGGACGAACGAACCAGCTCGACCAACCGGTCAGCCGGGCTGACTAGTAGCAGCCAGAAAATTGAGCGACGCGGCCCCACGATCAACTTGAAAGCTAACTACATATGTATTAACGCTGTACAATGCGTCGACTATCGAGCCAAATCGATGAGAACTTGTCGTCCGATCGACGATATGTCCAGCAGACCAGAAAAGTTGCGGGGCAGTTATATATTTCAACCGAGGGTCGTTTAAACTCTGAGAGAATCGGAAATCTCGCAAAATGGCGCCGGAGCATTTGATCCTCGCGCGGTGGAACGCTCTGGTATCGAATTTTCGCTGTATAGCGGTACGTGCTTTGTGCGAGCCCGTGTTTTGCCTCGTGGCCAAGCCATCGTTAGTGCCGGCAGTACAGCACTCCGCAACCGGGCGGAGTTTCACTCGACGTGCATGTTCGTGTATGCTCTGTGACGTCGCCGCACAAGGCCCAGGGAGTTGTTGGCACAGCAGTCAACCTTGCTGGAAACTACCAGAATGGTTCTCAAACACAGCATTAATTACTGGCTACACGAGTTTTCCTCCAGTCTCGCGGAAGTTTGTTGTTGCTGTTGAACTCCGGAAACAAGAATTCACCCGTCCACGTGAATCCGCATGAAAACCTCAGTTTTCAACAAAACGCGCGTTCCCATGATTTGCACGAGCAAAACAGAACTATTCGCGTCTCTCTGAATCCTCGACCAACCCGTGCATGGCACACTCTGACTGATGTGAGGGTTGAATTGAATAGCGCGACTCATGCTTCAGACGGTGGAGATACCTGATCCAACGTACTACTCGGGAAGACCAATCTTAGAATGCGATCTCAATGCGCACGCACGAAAGAAGACCCCTTGTCTCGGTTTCCTGTTCTTCTTTTATGACTCGTTCCATTGAGTAGGTCTAGAACAGTCTGACGTCAGTTTTGAACTCCAGTTTCCTGAGTGAGTCGGATCAATGGAAGTTTCATAAGAACGACATTGATTGCGTCACGTTTCTGCAAATAGCGAGCATTCCTGCTCCTCGCAGTCTTCTGCTGTTATTTGAGATTTTGCATCTGGGATCAGCTTGCAGTAGGGCTCGATGTCGAGTTCAAGCCCAAGCAACGTTGGTTCGTTCACAGCGGTGCGATGTATGTGTTTCACCCCGCCATCATTGCTCGATCCATCTACGAAGTGCATTTAGACCCACACAAGCGGCGGTGGCGGCAGCGTGCTATGGTTTGTGGTTCAAGCTCGACGTCATCATAAATTCTAATGGCCATCATCATACATGGACGGATCACAAGGCGGATACCAGATGACATCGTAACAGGCGCGTCATTACAGGGCTGGCTTTCGTTACAACACGGCGAGCCCAGACCTGAGCAACTTTCGAGCAGATACTCACTACGTACATGCATCCGTGGATGCCGTCGAGGTGCTGGTGAATGTCTTACCGCATACGTTCTCCGAATGAGTTTCCGAATGCGTTTGCAGATATGCCTGCAGCTGCGCAGCGTTCTCCTGGAAAGCAGTCGAACCGAGACCACTGCATCGCCGAGGCCATTTCCGAAGTTTCTCGCGGTTTGGCTCGAGGTTCAGGTTCGGATTCTGCTTTTTTCGATGGAAGTTTCGAGAAACGCTGTTTTCTACAAACTAAAAGAGCCTGCAGACCCCGTGGAGCTGTGGGAATCAATCCCGCCGTCTGATTCATTCATTACCGCGGAATAGTGTAGGAGGGGAGAACTGATGGAAAGTGGAGAATACTGCATCAAAGTAACTGGTGGACTGAAAGTCGTTGAAATGGAATAAAAACCGAATTGACCATACATATATGCTCAGTTCGGGTTGTCAGAAACTCTGGAATAGCGTGGCTGCCTTGGAAGTCGGCCGGGATCTGGCTTCGTAATATTTTTATGTGTCATCCAGGAAGTTTATGTCCGGCATCGCAATATGGATGAAGATGACCTTGGTCGTTGAACTTTACGCAGCAGACCCGGCGAGCCGCCGACGTTGCCGTCGCCAGCGGTTGAACCACTTCAATGTTATCATTTGTCTTGGTCGACAGGAAAAACGCGCTTCTCTCTCCGTTCAAGGGGAAAAAGCGTTGCCGACGTTCTGTCGTATTCAACGAACGTGCTCGTAGTTCGTCTTACGAGGGAAGTAAAGCTTTGAGAACTTTTTGAATTCGAGGAGCGAATCGAAGATTCTGAAAGCTGAGTCCGGCTAACGCTCGGTCGTCATTAATGGATGCCGAGCGAGCGATGTTTGAACAGTTTGGACCAAGTTTGCGTGAGCCAGCCAGCGAGAGAGCGATCGCCGATTCTGCGCCGTTCGTGAATTTGTCTCTTCAACCTTGAATCGAGAGCCGGCTCCGACTGCTAAATTCAACCCGGATCGATATCCGCTGATGTTGCAGCCGCTGAATATCCTCTACCACGGCTTGTTCTGACCCAATGGTCGCGGCGGAGAGTTCCGAACTGACATTTACCAAACCTCGGAATCGTCCGGGGCTCGATTATATCCGAAATGATCCCTATTTCTCCCTCCCTCTGCGCGGATCGAACGGAACTCAATGCAGCGATTCTGTGATAACGAGTGATTAATCTAGTAGAAGCGAGCTTAGCCCGCAGAATCGAGCGACTGCGTCGAAATCAGCAGAAACGTTCTGATCGAGTACATGGATGAATGGATGAATTCGTTCCATCGGCTCGTTTCGGCAGAGTTCCGAGCACAGGCAAACGGGAAGAGGTGGAAGTGAGTGCAGGAGATCGGATCTTGGAGGAAACTCGCATCCGCAATTTGCTCCCATCAAGCGGAACAACTCATCAGGCGCGACTCATCATGAAGCGCCGCCGTCCTCATGAGGAAAAGTTGGAGACAATCAGCGGAACAACACATTCGTCGGCATGCTCGGTCTTCGCACAGACAATCAGAAGGCCCCCATGACTGGACTTTTGCTCAATTCCGCTAAAATCTTGCGAAAGAGTTGCTAACACTATACACCGGTATAGTACATGATCTGTTTCCAAGCCAACCAGTGCCGCGACGAACACTGCGTGACTTGTGGAGAAACTGCTGTGTTGGAATGACTAGGAACCTGGACCTGGGTCAGAGATGATTAGTTCGAAAACGCGACGGTTCGCCCAAACGTACAGGCTAGGCCAAAACGTCGGAAATCGAAACTGTCGTACATGGAACACATTTCGCGCGCCTCTGCTCCCTCATCAATGGGGCTCAGCGTACATAGTTGACCACATCGCACAAAATATTCATGAAACTCATCGGACTCCGCTCTGATTGAATATCGACGTTGATTGCCGTGTGAACCCTCCTGTCAAAGATCCTGGCGACCGAAACGTCACCGAATGTACCGATTTGCGTTGTTTTGAATCACTGTGTTGCGAGAAATTCACTATCGTGCTCTTGTGGTGTCGCTCTGTGAGGTTTTCCTGCGTAGACGTATTAAAAATAACGTCGTCTCTCACAATGGACAGACACGACGACGGATGGACGGTCGGCCGGTCGGTCGGGTCGAGATTAAACAGAGCGAAAATATCATCGTCGGCTCACTTAACGATTCACAATGGGAGTCTTGCCGGCGGTTGTCTTGGTCGACGCTCTCTAGGAGTTCGCGCGCGCGCGCATGTTACCGTCATCGTTTGGCTCCTTCTCTAAATTGGACCACGTTTCTTCGAACTCCCTGTGAGTAAGACAAGCCGCGCATCTTTTGCTAAAACATCGTCGCCAGCCTGGTCCGTGGCGAATTGTGCCAACGACCGTTCGTCCGTCCCCGCCAACGCCATCGATACTTTCTGATACAATATTCGCGCCGCGTATAAACAGCGGAGCCGCATGAAACTGCCGAAAGGAAACCCACACAGACTTTTTCTATCCCACACACACATACGCAGTCCTGCGTTTGGGACGAGGGAGAAAAGATACATCATTGACATTTCATCACGTGATGACAATATTTTCCGTCACTGGAACAGGGAGACGGCTCGCCGGGAGGGGGTTGGGGAGGCGTATAACGAAGGGGAGGGTGAGGGGACAAGACGCAGGCTTCCGAGGAAAGAGTGCTCGGCGTACGGGGTCCGAGGAACCGGACGGCGGTCTCAGGAAAGGAAGGAACGAACGGACGAACGAACGAACGAAGTAGGGAGCGGCAGATAAAGAACGAGGAGGGAGTCAGAGGGAGGAAGGGAGCGCATGGGAAGGATGTGAAAGGACCCCCGCCGACACAGGGACAAAGGACGCAGAGAGAATATAGCATGGCGGAAAAAAGGATGCCCTTCTCCGTTGGCTTCATTCTGAAAGGGACGTCAGAGGGACGACTGGCAGAGGCGGGGGCGTCGGGAGGAATGTCGGGGAGATCGAAGGGGGCGTCGGGGGACCGACCGAGCAGCGAGGCAGCAGTCAAAGGGAATACGGGATGCACCGTTGGGGAGAGCGGCCGGCCGGGAGAGGGAACTGTTGGGTGTCTTTCCCGTCGGTGTGTGTTGTTGGGGTTATCTTGTGCGGCGGGTCCTGCTGACTGGTTTCGCTGACGGCCCTCCTCCTGCTCCTCGGACCCTTTCCAGGACGACAGCCAATGCGGAGCTTGCCCCCTCTGCAGTAGACACCAGCGGCCAATGAGAACTGGGGCCCTGGTGAGGGTCGACGCTAAAACATGAAAAGATTCTGCGACCGGCCCGCTCGGGGGGCTGGTCCTGGCTGCCTGCCTGCCGGCAGAAGGACGAACCGACGGACGGACCGGCTTGGGGCATCGGAATCGGGCGCGAGAGAGGAAACCGGGATCCTGCGTCCCGTCCCGGAGCGGGGGACGTCGGGGACGCTCCTGGGGATTGAGGGACGAGCGAGTGCTGCTGGCGGTGCTGCAGCAGCAGCAGCAGGCCCTCCCTTGCGCTAAATTGCCGCTTGGTCGATACCACCGACTGCGCCAAGAGGGACGAACGCACAGGAGTTGGTTGGCTTGCTTCGTTGGTTTGTTCGTTCGTTCGTTCGCCCTGCTCGGATGGTTGGACGATCTATTTTCGAAGGAGAACGTTGCTGCTGCGAGCCAGCCAGCCGACCGACCGGCCGACCGGCCGGCCGGTTCACACAGAGACAGACTCACTCACTCACTCAGATGGAGAAAGGGGACTAACGCCGCAGTGGCACTACCACCACCATCAGTAGCAAAGAAAGAAAGGAAGAAAAAAGCCTTTTCCTCTCAACCAACTCTGTCGCGCGGCGCCGCCGTCGGTGCGGGTGCTTCTTCGCCGACGTAGATGACGACGATTCCCGCGACTGCAAGTACAACAGCACCAACAACAACATCATCACGAACGACGAACCCGGTCGAGGGACCGGAATAATCTCTCGCAAGATGTTTGCTAAAAGCGGTTATGCAACGCTCCTCGGAGCAGAGTACGTAATTGCTGCGGTCGTACATCTCTTACATCACCTCGAGTTGGCTGAAGTGGTCCCCGGAATCCTCGGGGCGGAGGAAATCTCGACGAGAGAGGCAAAAGCCGAACAAAGCTCGTTGTGAAAACTCTCGATATTCTGCGGAAGATGCGAAACGTCTATTGGGTTCGCGCGGCTCCATTATAACGAACGAACGACCGAAGGAGGCGGTACTATTGGGCATCAGTGGACTATGTGATGGCGATCTAAGAGAAAACACGGTGGGGAGCCCGCGGCACTGACACCGGAAACCTGCGAGGTATCAACAACAACAAAACAGCGAGCGGGACGTAGAAGACGAGATGGGCGACAACAACATAGGCAACAATGTTATTAGCATTAGTGAACGGGAACGGTCCGCAGCTCGTGCACCATCGAGTTGTGTACATTACACTAGTTGATCGTTTGCTTTGGTGACTGCCACGCTCCTCGAGCGGAAACATTTTATATTCAGTCATGCCCAGGACCTTCCCGTTTGGTATGCTATAATTGGCTGAATAAGCCATGGCGGCTCTTTGTTGTGTGCTCTGGCTCCTCTGGCTGTTTCCGCAACTCATGTTCCATTGACGCATCTACGTAGGCCAACAGGGTTCGGACACAAGTAGGTTTTCTTTTCCCAAAAGCGAGCAAGTTCGAAATCTCCTTCCTTGTGGGTTTCTTTGATCCGTCATCGTCGCGAACTCGGGGATATCGAATTCAAATCCATGCATTCGCCGCTGGGATCGTTTCTCAGGGTGTTTTTCATGACGAGGGCGATCTGATTGAAAGGTTTGTTGGGTCATGGAGAATGTTGCATTCCTTCCCCCCCCCCCCCCTACGAACAGAACCGACTGCGGATTGTGCTGCAGCGATGTTCGTGTTGTAACCATGGAGCGTGCAAAACACAAAAACATCCATATGATAACTTATCCACTGGGGTGAGTTCGCCTGCCAGCCAACAAGCGAGTCAGTCATTCACTTGTTCACTCACAACCAGCGAGATACGTTCCCAACAGCAGGAACAGAAGTAGCAGCAGCGACGACATTGCGTAAGAATCAACTAAATCCGGCCTCCTATTCTGTGAGACAATACCACCTCGCCAACGTTGTCGTCTCATGTTGTTTGGCAAACAAACAGACTGTCAGGCACATGGCTTTACTCGCGGTGCAAGGCGCCGCCGTTGGTTTGTTTTGAGTTTAGAGCAGCAGCAGCAGCAGCAAACAAACCTTGAGCTCTCGAGAGATCGCGAGGTCAACACCAGGAACTTGAGGTTTGCAGAGTTCACTCGGATAGTCCCACGTACTTTCTAGACCTCGTTCAGATAACGGAGCTCTACCCTGACCGAGGACACGGAGCACGGACTCTCCATGTCACGTTTTCTCTAGCGAATTACTGTTTTTCGCGATCCCTCGATATTGGTCATCGGAGCGATTCTCATCGGAGCGCAAGTAGAGAATGAGTGACTGAGCTCTGCTATCAAGGGTAGACGACCGTCTACAGATCCGATTCCTGCTCGGTGACCTTAGCAACAGCTGGCGCTGACGGCGACGTCGAGTTGGACTCGTCACGATTCCGAATTAAGGAGACTTTGTCGGTCATTACGACGAACTTGGGATTTCCCTCGAATCGTAAGTGGAGTCATTCGGAACAGAGTTGCGGAGGATTGTTCGAATGTCTAATCGACCTTGAAGGGCCCATCTGATGTCCTCTTTTGAAAGAACGCAAGCGCTTATCCTCGTTCGTAGGGAGGGTCAGAATGTGCATTTGCAGCGATGCTTCGAATCTGAGAGTACGTATGCACGCTCTCATTCCGAAGAGGGCGTAATTGCGAACCTGACGTGCACCGTATGGAATTAAGCTCGTTAGTATGTGGGCGAATCGCTCCGTGCTCGACGCTATAATCACTACTGGGATCCACCGGCGTGCAGAGGCTCTAGGACCCGAGGCAACGACAGAGCTTCGGAAAACTTTGCAATGATTCGCACCCGAGCGGGACAACTCACTCATTATCGTCATCCGCGACGAAGAGAATTCTTTCTAGTTGAACCCTACCAACCCCTTAGGAGTCTTGCTCTCAAACAAAGGGAAATGAATACTGTTGTGAGCCTGTACTCGAGTTGCCCAGATCGAATCCGAGAAGAAATGGCTGGAAGGAGCAATGATATTTGTGGAGCCATTGGTCCGCTGTTGCGTCCAGCTTGCGATGTTCTCGGCGGTTCCAATGGTCGGCAAAGAATCCGCCCGCACGGAATCCTTCGAGTCTCGAGGAAAATCCGAGTTCTAGATTCGGCCGATCCCCGTCCCCTCCTCCGCTGACATGGACATCGAACGGTCTGATGCTACCTATTCTTCGTAGAATTCGATATTGGAGTTGTTCCCCCATGTATTTTGATTCCGAGCTTGCCATTCTGTTTTCTAGATGGTGCTGTAGTTTCCAAACTTTCATGGTGCTCACCAGAGCCGAACAAAGGAGAACAGCAAACAATCTCTGCGTCTTGAAGCGGGAGCCTTGAATTGTATTGAGCTGTGCATCCGGCGAACTGGCTACCTTGGAATCCTACTCTGCGCTAGGTCACTCGCGCACGCGCCCCGAGTTTCCTCGTCATCACATCGTCTGCCACATCGTATCCTCGTTTCAAGTTCTGAGTCTAGGAGTGAGCCATGTTGTCGAATTGCCAAACTAAGTTGTCGTTCTTTCCTTTCAGGTATGGCAAAGTGCAAAACGTGAAGCTTCTCGAACTTCTCGACGAGAACGGCCATGGTACTTGTACGGTCTCGTTTAACGACATCCGATCTGCAGCCAAAGCGCACAATGCAGAGAACAACTTGGAGGATTGGGTGCTCAAGACCGACTATTATGAACCGCCAGCTACTGGATCTTCGACATCAGCGACCACCACCGGCGGCAACAGCAGCAGCAGCGTCCAAAACGCATGTGCAGATGGCGGCGGAGGTGGTGGTGCAGGTGGTGGGGGGAGTGGGAATAGCAGCAGCTCGACGCACAATCGAAGCACAAGCCAGAACACAGCAAACTGTGGATCTCAAAGCCCGTTTTCGGCGGCATCGGGAGGAACGCCGAAAAGCGATTCGGGTCGAATACCCGCGCGGCAAGCGCAGCTCTCGTCGACGGCAATCGCCGCATCGTCGACATCTGCATCAGCTGGCTCATTGCTGCTGTCATCCTCGTCGACAGCGGCGGTGGCGGCGGCGACGGCAGGTGTAACGTCTCCTAGTCGGACAGCTGGATGTGCGGTCGACTTGACCGATGCTCGTACTTCGACGTTAGTATCGATTAGCAGCAGTAGCAGCCTTCACGAAGGAGATCTAACGCGAAGAGCCTCACAAGGATCAGGAGTATACAATGAGGACGACACGAGTTCGTCGTTTCGTTCTAGAGGACACTCGAACTTGAAGCGAGGCGTCGGCGATGACGAAACCAACAGAGGCTCCCCAGCTTCAATAGTGACATCTACTCCTACCACCCAGAACAGTAGTGGCGGCATCGCGACCCGCAGAGGTCGGACAGAAAGACCGTCGCGTCGAAGCAGACATCACCACCACCATCACCATCATCAGCCGCAGCATCAGCAACAACAGCTATTACAACAGCAGCTGCAGCAGCAACAGCAAATGCAGCACATGCAACACCTGCAACAGCAACACCATTCTGGCTCAGAATCCAGTTCGCCAAGTTCAGCGGGATCCGTGAGAGGACGCGATAGCTCGAGTGAACCGAGCCATCGGTCGATATCACCGTCCCAAAAATCCCAATCCCCGACGTGAGTACAATTTCACTCCATAGTTACATCAAGCAACCTCAATTGTGGGAGCTTTTGTGCGCAGAAGAAGTTTTCTGCCCTGGAGCAAGTTTCCGGGCGGTTAGGGGTTTGAGATCAGAAGAACGACGTTGGATGCTCGCACAATAGCTCTAAACGGTCTATTGAATTGATGTCCCACGATGGGAGCTAGGAACTCTTGAGAGCTCTAATTGGCTCGTCGAGCCGGAACCCTCGCATCGTTCGCTTGATGAATCAGTATAGTATTCGGTATCGACTCACCTGACGATCAATACTCCACCCAGGAATAGCAGTCGTGGGTTCTTGACACAGATCGCGTTGGAGGCAAGCTTATGCAATCATTTCTGCCATTCTTGCATCGTTTTAGAGCACTACCCAACCAACCATTCCTATATCGCTGAATTCATAGACAACGGAATCGATGCGTAGCGTGCTTCTTACGAACATTGGAAAGAGCTCCAATCAGCTCAAGACCCGCATGAAATGCACCGAGTTCTTCCTCTGAAAGCAGCGATACCACGATATACCCCCTTCGCACAACTCCGGGCGATTTTTCTCTCTTTTTTCCATTTTATTCCACGTCGAAAATCGCGTCGCGATCTCTCGTGCAATTGAAACAGAGAATAGACGAACGAATGTTCACATATGGGGTCGAGAGGGATTTTATGTGTTGCTGTATAGCTGTGCAAGTGGAAACAATGTTACTTATCGGTCCAATACGATCTTCTTGCAGGACGTCGTATGGGAGTCACGCGTCGGGTCTACGAGCGATCTCCGGAACGTCAGGCCATTCGGTCTCTTCCCTTAATCTCAACCACCTTAGCAGCGAAGCGATTCCCGAGTTGTCGCAACGTGAACGCGAGACGATTCACGTCCCGAACGACAAAAGGCCACTCGGAATTTGCGTACGAAATCTACCTGTCCGTTCTACCGATACGAGTTTGAAGGATGGTTTGTTTCACGAGTACAAAAAGCATGGCAAAGTCACAGTAGTGAAAGTTATTGGCCAGGGCACAGATCGTTACGCAGTAGTATGCTTCAAGAAACCTGAAGACGTTGAGAAGGCCCTCGAAGTATCCAAAGACAAGCTTTTCTTCGGCTGCAAAATCGAGGTCAAGGCGCACGAGGGTCTTGACGGCGAGGACAATGAATTTCGACCGCTAGAAGCCGAGCTCGACGAATATCACCCGAAAGCAACCCGCACGTTATTTATCGGAAACCTGGAAAAAGACATAACAACGTCCGAGTTGCGGAAGCACTTCGAGAGTTTCGGTGAGATCATCGAGATCGATATTAAGAAGCAGGGGTCGACAAGTTCATATGCTTTCATTCAGTACTCGGATATTGCGTCAGTCGTCAAGGCGATGAGAAAACTAGACGGAGAAAACCTCGGCGCGAACCGCATCAAGCTAGGATTCGGAAAGTCGATGCCCACCATGTGCGTATGGCTGGACGGCATCGCCGACACGGTCAACGAAAAGTTTCTGGCTCGGCAGTTTTCCCGCTACGGAACCGTGACGTACACTGTGATAGACCGGGAGAGAGGGCACGCCCTCGTGTACTTTGACTCGTTGGATCGCGCTCAACAAGCTGTGTCCGAAATGCGAGGTCGAGCGTTGAACGGAAAGCGACTTCAAGTGGATTTTGCCTCAAGGGAATGTCAGTCAACGTTTTTCGAGCGAATCGAAAACTCCGGTCAGATCGCACAAGGAGACCGGCCGTGGATAAGCCGTGGGGGTCGGGCGGCGGCAGTCTTGCCTCCGGATTACGATCGAGAGCGTAGCAATTTACGCACCGAGCAGTTCGAGCAGTCTCGATACACACGCTATGACAGTGGTCCCAGCAGGTCAAGAACCAGCAGCAGCACCAGTTTCCGTTCATCCACGGCTCGGAGTAGCAGTTCGACGACAGCGGTTGCAACGTCGAATCGGAACGCGCGCTCGAGTTTCAGCTCAACGCCGCGTTACGCCAACAATAACAACAACAACAATAACACTGACAGCTACCACGAAGATGTCGTTGAGGTGTCGTCGCGTCGTGTTAACCCAAACTCAAACAACCACCGATTCTCAGAGAAAGATAATGACTCTATGGATGAACTTTCTGTGTACGATGACGAATGGAGAAAGAAGGTCCTCCGGAACTCGATGAGCGATCACGAGGACAGTCATCACAGCGGAGCCTCGCCAACTCCGCGACACCACAGTCGAAGTCCGCCGCTATTGAACATTGTGAGCACTTCGTCGAAACGCCTCAAACGACACCGAAGAACGAGTGGGGGTTCTTCGCGGGTCAGCAGTCCAGTGGAGACGGATTTGCGGGAGACGCTTTGTTTATCTTCAGCGTTGAATTCCACCATGTCTTCCACCGGTGCGTCGGGAGCGGCAGCGGCGGCAGTAGGAGGGGCCGCACTTACCACCTCGTCGTTGTCCACCGCAGCAGCATCCATGCTGTCCTCTTCGACATCATCGGCAGCGGCGGCTGCAGCTGGTGGTGTGACGACGGCTACGACGACGACAGGTGCCAGTGCGTCGTCGTCTGGCCAGCAACAGTTGTCTAGCAACGATTGTCATGCCAGCAGCAAGTTAATATCTGAAAGTCAACGACGGCGCAGCGATCCTGCGTACTCTAGCACCTCAAACGTACAAGGTGATGGCACATCGTCCCCAAGCCAACAGGAACGAAAACGTCGTTTGATGGTTGTTGAAGAATCAGCAAGCGCCGTAGATCTCGACCAGCACCGAAGTCGAGCAGTGAAGTACTTGAACCTGAAACATGATTCGATACTGAGCTCGAGCGACAGTGATTCAGGCAGCACGACCGCCAACGATTTCCGAAGTTTCCCGACGAACTCATCTCAAAGCCACAACAGTCATGGCCACCGGAGTAAACGTCTACATCACCATTCACATCATTCGCACCATTCCCATTCGCACCACAGCAACCCCGCAGGTGGAGCCAACCAGACGAGCTCATCGGCAGCCATGACCGGATGTTCGCTGGGCGGCGGCGGCGGGGGTGGCAGCAGCAACCTGATGTCCTCTTCCGGCGGTCGCGCTTCGTCCAGCGCAGCTGCGAAACGGCCTCATCAAATTACCAAAGAAATCCCTTGCTTTGCAATCTGCAGCAGCAAACGGACGCAGCATTCATCCTCGTCAACGTCGACGACCTCAGTCCCCTCACTCAAGGAAGGCCTCGAGAACGGAATTCGATCAACGTCAGGAGGTGGCGGTGGTGCCAGCGGGGGCGGCAACTACATGTCGTCCGCTGATTCGGTCCGCCGAGATCCTCGCCAGGCAAAGCACTGGGACACCTATACCCGAGGAACCGCTGGAGGCAGTAGTAGTGCTGCGACCAGCGGGGGCGGCAACAACAGCAGCAGCAACACGAGCAGCAGCAATAATACCAGTAATAGCAGTAGTGGAAACAGCAAATCCATGCAACTGCAGCAGCAGAAACGAAGCGAAGATGAGGACTACGAAGTAGCCAAGCGTCCTGTGATGGTTTTGCCGCTGCCAAAGTTTGCGTTCTCTTTTTCGCGATCTCCTTCACCGTTGTCAACCTCGAGTTTGACGTTGACAGCCATCAATCATTTTCATCATTCACAACAACAACTTCAAAGCGGCCTTGCCTCTGCGAGTGGTAGTGGCATCAGCGTGGGCGTCGGCACCAACAACAACAGCAATGGCGGTTCTCATGCTCATCAACAACAGCACGGAATTCATCAACTTTCAAGCAGCACACAACATCCACAGGAAACCTCCTCATCCCAAAACGCCTTGACGACGAAATCCACTCCAAGCAGCAGTAGCAGCAACAACAATTCGAATTCGCAAGCTTCAGCTCATAGCGCAACCACACCAAGCTCTACGCAGCAGGGTCTTCTCAGCGTCGGAGGAAGTGCAGTTGGATCATGCGCGGCAGCTGCGTCAACACCTGCAGCCACGGCAATTGCGTCCGCCAGTGCGGCGCTGACCTCGTCGAATGTCGTCCAGGACGCGGAGTGCATGTCACCCCCGTTGTCCGGGGGCGGTAACGGCAGCGCAAGCAGTGGCGGCGGCAATGAGGCCAACAGCGGCGCTGGAATCAGCAGCAGGCCCTCAATCGAAGACCGCATCAAAGCACTCGATGATAAGTGGCCCGCTTCTTCGACGACAACGGCGACGACGACGACAACGACGACGACGTCTTCTTCTTCAGCTCCTTCTGGTGGAGGTTCGGTGTCGACCCCCGGTTTGGGAGGTGCTGCTCTGCAGCGCTCGTTATCCGGAGCGGACGTCAACCCGTCAACACCTCCTATTGTTATAGACTACCAGAAGTACAATATTAAGAAGCGATCGCGTTTCCCCGCTCTAGCCCCAGCATCCGACCTGATCCACAAGACTGAACCATCGGAAATCACCAAGTCGCTGTTGGCAAAACAATCCATCCTCGACCAGGATTCCAAGCGATTGGAACACATCAACGAGAAGTACGAGCCGAACACCGAGTCTGAGGCAGCGACGGCAGCGGGGGCGGCAATCTTGCTGCCTTCGGCCAGCGGTCACATCAAGAAGGAAGGTTCCGAGCACGGTCTGCGAGCGTCGCTCGTCGACAGCTTGGGCGGCAACTCCGCTGCCAGCTTGACGACGACGGCCGTAGCGTTGTCTCCTGTGACGCCGATTACACCACAGCTAAGCGGCTTCAAGGTGGAGCCGCCAACGGGAGCGACAGTCAACTCCATAGGCTCTGGTTTCACCTCGTCGACTTCGCAGTTGATGCAGTCGCAGCAGAAGCCGGCTTTACCGTTTCGGACGAAAGCGGCTGCCAAAGAATTCTCGATGCCTAATTTGCCTATCATGGGAGCACAGCAAGGCCAGCCTCGATTTCCGTTTGGTTCGAGTTCAGCTAACCAGGTCGTCGTCAATCCCCCGGTCAGCTCGCCAGGACCTCCAGTCGCGGTGAAATTGGACTCTATCAAAAAGGAACGATCCCTCTCTCCACCCGCAGCCTCCGTGGCAGCTGTTGGCGAAGCAGCTGCAACGGCTGCAGCTGCTGCCGCCCAGCAGTCATCGCAGGCTCTACCGACCATGATCCCGCCGCCGCCGAGTGGTGGCAACAGCGGGAGCGGCAGTGCAGTTGCTCCGTCTACGAAAGCTCCGTCTCACAAGCCTGCTCAGCAACAACAATCTCAAGTTGTTGCCGGAAGGCTTCAGCAGATCAAGAAGGAACGTCGCGACACAAGCTCTACGAACAGCGAGGCTACGACGTCGTCCTCGTCGTCGAATCGACGCGAGGAGTCTTCTTCGAAATCTTCTGCCGGAAGTAGTGTCAGCGGCTCGATCAAGAAAGAAAAAGAGGATTCGAAAAGTTCGCAGAAAGCCAAAGACAAAAACACATCCGATCAGCAGCAACAACAGCAACAGTCGAATTTGTCGAGCAGTAGCAAAGCCAAAAGTCCAAAGGCTTCGAGCCGGAAAGAGGCTTCATCTGCAGCGACTGCGGACGGCCCAAGCGGTGGTAACGGAGGAGATTCGAGCTCGCTGAGCAACAGTGTGAGCGGAAGCGGCAGCAGTAGCAACGCCAACAACAGCGGCAGCGCTGTCCAACAGGTCACCAAGCGACGAGTGTCGTCCCTGGATAGCAACGAGTCAGAGCAGTCGACCAAGTCGACGAAGTCAACGGGGGAGCGACTTGAACCGGAGAGCAAACGAGCGAAGTTCAGCACTTCATCGAGTAAATCCGGTTCGACCGAAGGCGAATTACGAAGCAGTCGCAGAGAAGAATCGAGATCCAAGGACAGGAGCAGCAAGTCGAGCAAGGACGCTAGGGATAAGGAGCACTCTAGTAAGCATTCATCATCTTCATCATCCTCATCGTCTTCATCATCATCCAACAACAACAACAACAATCACATCTCATCATCGTCTCAACAACAACAGTTACTGTCTGAGGAAACGCACAACAACAACAACAACAATAGCAGTAACAGTAAGAAAGACAGCGCAAGCAAGAAAGATCATCATTCAAGCACTTCTAACAGCGGTAGCAGTGCCAATACAAACAACAACAGCAACGTCAACAGCAGTAGCAGCAACACGAATGTTAACAACAGCAGCTGTAGCAGTACCAACGCCACGAGCAACTGCAACAGTAGCAGTACAACGAACACGAGCAGTAAGAACTCAGAGTTCTCAACCAAGAACAAGGATTCGAGTTCGAAGAACAAGGACGATAGAAAAATTTCTTCGTCATCGCTTCCTGTCAACAGCAAAGATCGCAGCAGCGACAGCAACAGGAAGGAGAAGGCTGACAAGTACAAGAAGCGCGACAGTACAACGAGCAGCCGGAACAGTAAGAGTTCCGAAACGAGCAAAGATTCCAAAGAGAAGAGCAGCAGTAGATCGAGTCGCGCCGACAATAAGAGTCGCGAACGCGATTCTTCAGCTTCGAACGTTCAAAACACGAACAGCAGCAGTTGCAATGATAACAGTACCGGCAATAACGTCGGCGGCATCAGCAACAATAACAACAATAATAACAACAAAGAAGACAAGGCGCAACAAAGACAAGCTATCGCCAAGGAAGTTGCTGACGCCGCTGCGGCGGCTGGTATACCAATGGAAGAACTTGGTTATGTCGATGGCGTGCCCATGTATCTGTCGATGTACGACAAGGTCAAACAAAGGTCGTGCAAGAACCAACACCAACAGGTTGTGCACGATGAATGCAAAAGCGACAAATTCAGCAAGCTGAAGCAGTCACGCGCGCGCAAGAAGACCCTCGACTCCGAAGCTAGCGAGGAGTTTCAGCCATCTGAACTCTCTGAATCAGATCATGAAACCAAGCCCGCTCGCAAGGGTCGTAAGATCACCGGTCCGTCGGTCAAGAAGAGGAAAACTGTTATCGAGAGCTCGTCGGACGGTGAAGCTCTTTCGATGCCGAGGAGCTCGTCGTCGAATTCTGCGCCCGCGAAGCCCACTTCGGGACTTCCGTCCAACAAATCCCGGTCGCTGCATCCTCAGCACACGAACTCGACGTCGAAAAGCTCGTCGAGAGCCAACATAATTTCGGCGTCTGAGGAGAGCAGCGATGCTGAAATGAAGTCAGTTTCGTCGCAATTCCAAGTTCCGAAGAAACCAGCCGCGAACAAGAAACTCGACTACTCGGAGTTTTACTCGACGGATTCGGACCACGCCGAAGAGTCCGACAAACCAGTTGTTGCCAAGAAACGCAAGAAGGTTACCTCGTCCTCTTCAAGCCGCAGTCTGTCGAACAATCACGATTCGAGCAAAACCAAATCCGGTCGAAGTCAGCAACAGACGCCGTCTTCGAACCGTAAGAACAAACAGTCTCAACAGACAGCATGTCTGATGCACGCGGACATCGACTCATCTGACGAAGATGAGCGAATCATCAAGAAGACGAAGGAAACCTCGAAATCCAAGTCGAAAGACAAGGACGTTTCTGTACTCCTGAACAATAACAACAACAAGGATACCAGCGAAGTTGAACGAAGTCTGAAACAGGACCCGATCAAATCGAAGACCAGCAAAGAGAGCAAGGAACCGGAGCCGATCATAAAGGAGGACCGGGCTCCGACGCCGCGAACCAACAACAAGCGGAAACGACTGAAGAAGGTGAGTTCTCGATTTTTCATCTATTCTAGTCCCGAATGTATGCCCCAGATAATAATCAGGGTGAGGGTTTTGAGGGAAAGTGGGAAGAAAGTCTTTTTGACCATGAAACTATTTCCTCGGCAGAGCAAGCAGGCGAAGGACAAGAGGACTCTTAGCAAACCGAAAGAGATCACCTCGACGAAGGCAAAGGACGAACCGAGCGATAAGGTGGCGGAGGAAACTGTTGTTGCACAAGCGAGCGAAATACTTCCAGCATCAGCTACGGCGGGCCCACCAGAAGGTATACAACCGGCAAAGAAAAGTTGGGCCCTTAAGGATCTCCTGGCAGAGTCCTTGAAGGCGTCCAAGGCCGCTCCTATCGTAGCGCGCCAACAACACCAGCAACAACAACCGCAGCAGCAGCAACAACAGCCAGCACAGCAGCAGCAATCCAACAAACAGGAGTCAAAATCAGGAGATTCATTGAAATCGAGTGCGCTTGAACGAGACAGAAGCGCCGATGATTCCGACGCTGACAAATCGGAAGTCGAACAGTCCGAGGACGATTACATCAATCCTCGCGCGCCGGCCAGGGTTGAATACGAGAGCGAAATGTCGGATCACGATATGATGCTCCAGAACGAGTTCCAACTGGCAGCCAAGTCACCGCCTCCCGTGAGGGAAGCGTCGCCTATCCGCCACGTTCAGAACCGTCTTGGCGTTGATAGCGTGTTCGACAGCGACCCGATCAACACCTCATGTAACTCTAACTATGCCGACAAATCCGATCGGCAGCGTAGCGAGTCTCCAGGCATTGCGGCTCTCGACGAATCGTTGAAGAACAGTTGCAGCGACGATCCACCGAAGCATTCGCAGCAGATCGGCAACGCGGTTGGCAGCAACGCGGCAAATGTTGCAGGTGGTGGTGATCGCTCGACGAAGATGGAAGTGGTGTCAGCCCAGGACAAAGACAAGGCTCAGGATAAGGAGCGACGTAAGAAGGACCGAGAGAGCCGACACCACCACCATCATCACCATCACCACCATCACCGCAAGGACAAGAAGCATCGCTCTCAGCAACCGTCTCAGCAACAGGGCAGCTCGGAGAAGTCCCTGCATTCGGCGGAAGTCGAGCGGGATCCTCTGAAAGACTCGATTTTCAACACGAAGGACGTCCTGAAAGATTCGAGGGATTCGAAGGAGTCTCGAGATCTGAGAGATTCGATCAAACGGGACCGTGACGCTCGGCATCATCAGCCGCAGCAGCCGCAGCCCCAACAGCAGCTGCAAGCACAGAAGCAACATCAGCAACAAGCGGCTCAACACCATCAGCCACAACATCATCAGCAACATGAGCCAGAACCACAAGAGCAACTGCTACTAGCAGTGCGAGAGCAACAGGCGCTTTCGAGCGGTGCTCCTTGTGGCAGTAGTAGCAGCAGTGCTAGCAGCAAGACAGTGAACGCCTTGGAAGACGACCCCGACGACAACAACAGCAAAATGTCGGACGAGAATCGTGTCGACGAAGACCTCGTCGAGCATGCGCGACGTCTGGAAGAGCTGATGGCCGCTGCGTCCGAGGAGACGAGCAACACCTTCGAATCGGATCTGAACAAGCGAGACGACAGCAAAGCGATAGAGGAACGACATTTCGAAGAAGAGGCCGCCAAGGAGACTCGCCGTCTGGAGGAGGAGATGTCCTCGACTCGCGACGCCTGGCAGGAAGACGGTGTTACGTTCGACAAAGACAAGAACGATTCGCCACCACTGACTTCGACACACGACAAGGACGGCGTTTACGAACTAGACTCGGAGCGCAAGATGGAAGACGACCTCGCTGTTTCCGCTCTACTCCAGGAGATGGGTGATGAAGGCGATATCGACAAAGATCACCCACCCGTCGTCGTAGAGGATGAGTTCCTTGTAGAGCAGGAACAGCCCGCTGAGGATTCCGTCGTGGCTACCAAGCACTCGCCAAGAGTTTCTCGTGTTCCTCTGTCGTACGAGTTGAACGACGAAGAGAGTTCCGACTCGCTCCGAATCGTCACTGAGCAAGACAACGCAACTCAGCCAGAGGAGAGTCCGCCCACAGCTGCTGAACGATCTGAGGAGAAACTCGACCGGATTTTCCATGACTCCTTCGCCAAGCAACAGCCGCCACAACAGCAACCATCAATGCCTCTCTTGCATAACACAGCAGAAATGCTGCGTCGACGATCGGCGTCACCTCGCACCGCGTCGGCGCCCCATGCGGAAAGCAATGCCCACCAAGATTCTACAACCCATCCCACGACAAACCGTATCGCGTCGTGTGTTGAGCCTCAGACGCGTGTTGCACCTCGCGAGGTTGAAGCACACGGACGTGCGGTACACCACCATGCTCCGCACGGTATGCACCATTCGCACCAACAGCAACAACATTCGAACATTGCTGCAGTACCGAACGTCACCTCCTACGGCTCGAGTGTGTCTGTAGGTGCGCGAGCAACGTCTGCCAACAACGACGGCAACAACGGCAGCCATGTCAAGTTTGGAAGCGGATCCAGGGAAGGATTCTCGACAAATGCGTCCACCTGTGGTGGTACGGCTGTTCCCAATGTACCCACTCCAACGAGTACGGCGACAACGACGGCTTCAGGAAGCCTTGTGAACAATCCTGCGACCCACAGTCAGGCAGAAGACCTTTTCGACGCTCTGCAAGCCGAATCGAAGGCCACCACCAACATCATTCCCTCGAGCGCCGATCCAACTCAGCTCACGGGAATGCAGACATCGACGTTTGCCACGAGTGGCCACATTCTCCACAACGCGAGCGATGTCCAGTCTCCGCAACAGCCGCAACAACATCATCATCATCATCCACTCGATACGGTCGCTTCTTCAGTGAAAACTCCATCGCCTGACAAGTCAGACTCGGGAAGGCTGGAAATCGTTGAAAGTCCCGTTCACGGTGACGACGGGGATGACGACGATGACGATGACGACGACGAGCACGATAAGCGCTCGCAGTCGAATTCGACTTCGCCGGCAACAACACCCCAACACGAAGCCTCAAACCTTGCCAAGGACGAACCTGCCGCGGCCGAGGAGCGAACGAAAGAAGATACCAACGACAGTTCTAGCAAAGATGACGACTTCCCCGAATCGCACTCGACGCCAATTCTCGAAATCATCGAGAACCTATCGTCACCCGTGTCTCAGCACAACAAGCCGGACACGGCCGCAGACAACGTCTCGGACGACCCGATGGCAACATCTGCGGCATCTCGAGACGCAGCTGCTGTCGCCGCGGTGGCGGCAGCTGCCGCCTCTGTTGGGGGAGGAAGTGCTGGAGAGCCTTCGGAGTGCGAGAACACTGAAGTCGAGGAACACCCCGAAGATCAGGATGATATCGATCACGAGCCGAGATCCGGTACCGCTGCCGCCCAGAAGAAGTCCGGTCCTCAGCAACGAGGCGGCCGAAAGGGAAAACGCGGCAGTCGTGTTGGACGAGGCCGCAGCGGACGTCAGACTCAGAGCCAGACCCACGAGGTGGCAGGCACAACCCCGCAGCCGCAACAGCAGCAGCAGCTTTCGGTTGAACCCAAACGTAGAGGGGGTCGGGCCACTTCCGTGGAAAAGCTCCGTCGCGGCCTCCGGTCGGACGACAGTGCCGCGAGCACACAGTCGGAGTCGGCGATGCCACCAAGCGAAAATCAAGCCGATACTCCCGAGACGGCAGGTGTTGTCGCTCAAGCGCCCCAGCTGCAGTCTCAGAAGCAACAGGATCATCCATCATCCGTTCATGCTCATCATCCCCTTCACTCACTTCATCATCAGCAGCAGCAGCAACAACAATCCCAACAGCAGCAGCAGCAGCAACAACAAACAGCCGACTCTATGGACAATAAGCATACGGCACCAGAGTCCGCACAACCCGACCAAGAGCAGCGACCACTTCCTAAAGCACGCCCTGTTCGTGCGACACGCGGCAAGAAGAAACAGCCTCAGTCTGCTACCAGTCAACAACAATCGGCGGCCCAAATTGACGAACTTCACAGCGGCGATGATCAACAAGCGCACAATGCGATCTCGCGGTCGTCGGCCGAAAAACCGTGCTTCAACCGAGACGCTGCGCGTTCTGCACGACCTGCCGCAGCCTCGGCGACTGTCATCGACGTTTACGAATTCAAAGATTCGGACGACGAAGATCCGTTCTCGTCGGTGCCACCCTCCGGTGGTAACACTGCCGTCCAGCACGAATCTGGAGGAAACGACAAACCTGATGCCAAGTCTATATCTGTTGCCGACAACCAGCAGCCCAAGCAGACGGAGACCGCGGCTGCGGAAACTTCGGAAACGAAGGATGCGGCCACCGGGAACGCTCCGTTTGCCGTGTCTGAAAGACGTCCTAGCGACGAGAAGGAGTACGTGGCCGAACCGTCCCAGCACGGCAAGATCTCTCTCACCATCCGCCTGCATAAGGATGGGCTCGACCGCGCCGAAGTCGTCAAAACTTCTGAGCAAATCGATGAAGCGAAAACAACGGCTCCCAAAACGTCCACCGCTCAGCCGGCCGTCGTCCAGGAAGATACCAACAGCCAGACTAGCACCGGAAAGACTCGAAAATCTGCCCGACTCGCAGGAAAGAACACGGTCGACGAAGTCGCCGATGAAAGCTCCATGACCAACGCCACTGACGATTCGCTTCCCACCACGAGATCCGGACGGCCCAGACGAGGCGTCACGCTGCAGCGAAAAGATCTCGACGAATCCGCCGTCAATGTGCAGGAATCTTCCGTCATCAAAGAGAAAGAAATTAAGAAAGAAGAGCAATACGATCAGCAAGTTTCGGCGGAACCCCCACCGCAAACTCCGAAGGCAGGGAGACGAGGTAAGTTGATGTCACGGAAGCCTCCATGACATATATGACTTTTGTTGCTAATCCATATTCACCCGTTGACATGATCACTGATATCTCTCATCTTCGAATAGGTGCCAGACGCAAGCAAGAAGAACCGACAAAGATCGACGTTGCACCAAAATTCGAGCTAAAGTTGGAGGAGGATCTCACGACACCGATCCGCGAACGAACTCATTCAGCCGGTTCGTCAACTATCACGGAAGAGCTCAATCTCCCTCTTGGATCGACCGAGGTCAAGCAAGAGCAGGACCAAGCTGGAGTCAAGGTTTCGCCTCTGGACAGCGCTCCGAAAGAGCACCCGAGCGATGTGTCAGCAACTTCTGCGGCTGCTGTCACGGCGAGCTCGAGTGTTTCGGCTACGCCAGCGGTGGCAACAACAAGCGCGCCATCCGCAGCGAATACAACAACGCCGATAACGACGTTCTCCGCGGTTCCTTCTCCATCGAGGCCACCGGTGCTCGCGCACACGGGCGGGTCGTCGCCATCGGGAACGTCGTCGAGAGCCTCACCAGAAAGAGTGACATCTTTGACTTCCACGAGTCCTCGCGCAACTCTTGCGCAAGAGGCGACAATGTCATCAGTGTCCTCTGCGCCAGAGGAGACCTCTGCTCTGGATGTTCGAAAACCGTGTCAACAGAGCCAGAATATGTCGCGAATGTCAACGAGTCCACCTCGCCAACAGAAGCAGCCAACCCCGCAGCCACCGGTTCCTCAAGCGTCTGTGCCAGCGAACCCCCAAGCCTCTGCACCGGAACTCTTGAACCTTCAGAAGAATCATGCGATCCCTACCCCACAGAACCTCCAAGCATCACCTTGGGGTTCTTCTGCTTCACCCTCAGCAGCCTCAAAAATTGCTTCTTCTCCTCATTTCCCAATGTATTCTGGAAGTTTGTCAGCAAACTTGGCGAATTTGGCCGGCCAGCAACAAGCTAGCCCGAGAATTCCTGTGTCTTCTGCTGGAATCGTGCACGCCCCTGATGCGAAGGCGGTCATGAGCCAAAGTCAAAACCATCCCCTCTCGCAAGGACCTCCTCGGCTGGAGGTGAGTTGATGCCGCGATATATTTTATCGATGAGTGATCTGAAATTCTCAAGTTTTCAAGCTTGACCGTCTTACGGAGCTCAAAAACAAACCTGTTCTCTTCGTCTAGATTCCACCGGAAATCCAGAAGCAGATGGTTGGACACCTGTCACCTTACGGATTGCCGGTTGCCAACACGTCAAGAACGCCACCCGCTTGTCAGTCATCTGGCGGCGCGCTCAACCCGAGAGACGTGCCTCAAACAACTCGTGCGCAGTTGCCCTCAGCAGGTCCTCCAAAGCCCAAGTCCGCGGCAGCAAAAGCAGCTCTGCCCACAGGATTCGGCTTCGACCAGGTACGAATTTCCCGGGTGTCGGCAAGTGGCGCCTAAACTGTTTACATAATGAACGCATTTTCCGAAGGGATCGCTACAGGTGACTGTAGAGATTCCTTCATCACGTAAATATTCTGGGCGCTACTTGCGAAGACCTCGAATTTCCCCATTCACCACATCTTGCATGGGCAGATGGCTCCAGATACCATTCCTCTGAACGAGGTATACTTGAGCTCACGTCTAACTCTGAAAAATTTGTTTCGCCCCTCCCAGCCTGGACCTTCTGGAGTTGGCTTGCCATCCACTGCGGGCATCGCGGAACTCCTACAGAATCCACATTTGCTGCAGAACCCACATCTTTTGCCAAAGGAATACCTCAACGCAATCACGGCTCAACTCACAGCTCAAGCTCGTGCTCAGAATGTTTCTGGCCAGCCGACGCCCCCTCTTGCGGGAGTTCCTTCTCAAGAAATCCTCAATCCCATCCGAGGTCAAGCAGGCGCCGGTCAGAACCTCATGGTACCGAACCATCTTGGTCTGCCGCCAGAAATGCTTGTCCATCAACAAATGCTGTACCATGCTCATCTTAACCGGTTCGCTTTTGGACCACCGCAATCGGCCCTCGGTGGTTTCCGTCCCTCGATGGACTCGAAGGCGGACACCAAAGACAAAGATCACGAGGCTCCAGCGGTCCCGACGAAGCCGAAGAGCAAAGCCGCTCAAGCTCACCAACAACAGCAAGAGCAGCAACAGCAGCAATCTGGAAAGCCCCAGGACATGCTCAGTCGTCTGGGTCATCCAGTGAGCGGGTATCACACCAGCGCAATTCGACAGTTGGGTCAACCCATATCGATGCAAGGAGCCGACGGCGCTCCGGGAAGCCTCGGCAATCCGTACGCCAGAGCTGCTCATGTAAAAACGCCTACCGAGTCAGAGCTGAAACAACCGCCAGCTGCGCATCAGAACCATCAGTATCCGATGTCTGTTGGTTCTCCGGGACCGGGTTACATTTCGCATCCCGGAAGTGCGGCCGGCGCTCTGGCTCTCAAGAAAGAGCTAGCGTCTCAAGCTCAACAAGCTGCAGCCAACCAACAGCTCCAGCAGCAACAAAAACAACAGGCGCAGCAGCTGCAACAGCAGCAGTTGCAGCAGCAGCAACAACAGCAGCAGCTTCAGCAACAACAACTGCAACAACAGCAACAGCTTCAACAACAACAGCTGCAGCAACAACAACAGCTTCAACAGCAGCAAGAAGCTCAGCTGACGCGTACAGGACGGTATCCGGGACGTCCGATGGACTCGGTAATGCACGGGCCTCCACCGGCGCACTCCTTGGCTCAGCAACAAGTTGCTCGAACCAGGAGTCCACCACTAGCGAACCAAGACGCTGGTTGGCTCTCCCGGTACCCCCTCATCTGGCACGGTTGCCTTGCCCTGAAGAGCGATCAGGCTGCGGTGCAAATGCACTTCATCTCAGGGAATTCACGTATCGCTGCAGCCACGTTACCCGCCATCCATGCGGAGGGAGGACCGCAGCCAGTTCGCATCACCCAACGAATGCGACTCGAACCCCAACAGCTAGAGGGTGTTTCGAAGAAGATGCAGAAGCCCGAAGAACACTGCATACTGCTCGCTCTCCCCTGTGGAAGTAACCAGATGGCCGTTCTGGAACAGTCTAACTACCTCCGGACTGGTTTCATCAACTACTTGTCATCTAAACAGGCTGCAGGAATCGTGAATGCTGGCCAACAACCCGAGACTAGTCAGGTAACTGAAGCCCCCAGTGGCGGTTGAAGACAGTTCTTAGCCAATTCTTCCCCCACGAGAAGGAGATATTACCCTCGAATCCATCTAATCGAAGACGTCAATTGCATTAACATTCGTATTGCTTCTAGCCCGTCCATGTCATCCACATATTCCCGTCGTGCTCGTTCTCGCACGAGAGCCTACTTCGAACTGCGCCCGATCTACTGCATAGTGTCGCTGAGCTGGCCCACCTCATGGTGGTCATCACCACGGTGTGATGCATTCGGTTAGCACCACCTAGCCTTCCAGTGCTCGTCTGGAAGAAGAAAACTGCGCTAAGTTCTGCTCTTACTGCTACAAGAAGAAGAACGACAACAACACCAACGTTGATCAAGCACTGCGAACTGCATCCATGGACGCTGAATCCATGCAACGGTGATTCAAATATTGAACTGATGATCTTTCTTGATACGAAATATTTCATTACCCAGGAACGCGTAGGTATACCGAACGAGCGTGTTGTTCCATGTTACGAACAAACCGATACACACACTCACACTCATCCACCAACCCACACAGACATTCAAGCATACACATCCGAATACATCAGACATCTTCATACTCGCAAATAGAACGCATCTCATACTATCATCGTACGCATTCACATGCCTACCCATACAATAGCATCCACCATATATATGCCCATACATAATTATAAATGAAGCTATATAATTCTGTCCCATTGATCTTGCGAGTGAACGCGAGTGAATTCATGTATCATCCATACCGTCTCCCCAAGTTCATCACAAAATGTCGTCGCAGTGTCGAACGACTTCATACGACTGAGGTGCTCCACAGTGAAAAAGCAGGGTTTTCATAAACCATCACCTTGATGACGACGATGTGACTTTGGAATACAAACCGATAATGAAGTGAACAAGACACACTCATGCCGATCCAGACAAACACAAAGTAACGACAACGTCATCACTTCAACAACATCAAAAACATACGGAGAGAAAGAGAGTAAAGATCAATGGAGTACGACGTGATATACGCGCATGAAATATAGAATACACACCTAGAGAACGCGAAACGAAAATGACATTAACCCGGTAGCTTTGCTCGACGGCACGCGAAAATCGATCGGATCGTGCTCTGGCGAAAGCGCGATTCCCCCTCCCCACCATCAAACGATTGAGCTGTCGGAAGAGACGAAGTTGCCGGGCATGCTTGAAACCTTTGTCCACACCCCTTATTATGTGTAACAAACTCTTATGTAAATAGAAACAATCTGAATAGGTTTTCAATAAGAGGAGGCGGAAAAAACAAACCACAAATGATCATTGCTAGGTACAAGGCGGGAAAAAGAGAATATGATGAACTTTCGATTAATGCAACCGAAAATTAGGCAGTCGAATCGATCGACCAGCTCACCTGTCGCTCGACCGCCCGCCCGCCCGCTCGTTCGATCGATTCATCATTTAATTAAGGTGATGAATATGATGATACTAGAAGAAGAAGCCGTGCACTATGTTTTGTTGTTAAAGTTCTATAAATCGATTCAGGCATTCTTGCATTGACTCTCGGTCTCACGTTCGTAAAAACCAACCACCCAAACAAGCTTACAGAAAGACAAACGAAAAACAAACAAAGAAACAACTGAAACAAACGCAGAAACACAAGCTTACATTCAGAATATACGAAGATGAGATGACGTTTCGAGGATGGCGCCGGTCAAGCTGAGGTACAATTGGCTGAGGAGAATCGGCCAACGGAATCCTTCAAACGTGTCCCGTCTCCCTCTCTCTCTTCCTTACTGACAGTGAAATGCTCTGCAAACCAGCGTGCAATCAGACCCTTCTTACCTTCTGTGTGAAGTTTCAATTTCTGCCGCTATGCTCGCTATCCAAGAATTTGGTCCAAACCTCCGGAGACATAGTACAGAGGTTGAAAGCAAAAATTTTCTCAACGGGAGGACAACTGACCAGAAGATAAGAAGGCGGAACCCTGTAGGAGCACATTCGAGTTGACCGCAGGATGATTCGAAGGTACAGAGACAGAGCTGACGCAAAGACTGAACATTGATGCCGCTACCGCTGCCGCCGTGATTTCCGTCGCCGATCAGACCACACAATTATTTACAGATAGAGTAAAACCTATTCGATTAATCAATGAGGCATCTTTGATGAGACCTTCCGGCGGTCAAAACAGGGGTCAGGATCCATGAGCCTGTACAAGCCTTGGCTCAGTCAGCTCGGCGAGTGTACCATCCACACGCTACGTTTCGATGTGTCATCCGCCGCGAGATGCAGTTCCTCAAAGCCATCGATGGGACTGTGTTGAGATCGTCCCGGGAGTTACTCCCTTGGCCATTGGCGGAGCTCTTCCAGGCCATTTGATATCAGAGGTAACGTTGATGTTGTTCAGCCTCTTGTTCGGCCTTTGCGAAAGCCTCTCACTTGAAGGAGCCTGACTCGCTGCTTGACTTGCCGGCTGAAACGGCGTCAAGTTGGGTTCTGTGACAATGCGAAGTTCCTGCCTAACCGTTGATTGCCGTTCAGAAGGTCAAGTGATCTCGCTGTTTACTTTGCGCTTCTCTCTGGGCTCTGCTGTACATACGGTCAGGCGCATACTGTCGCTCGGCGATTCTTTGTTGTTTTTAACGTAGCTAAGAACATGACCACAGTGAAACCAATATCAGCGACGTAGTCTTCTCCTCTCTCTCTCTCACACCTGAAATCCTGGATCAAAATTTGGTATCTTTTTTCTCAACGGAAAAAACCAACAACAAGAACCGGAAAACGCGCGCGTTCCTCCCAACATTTTGATGCACCCACATCCAGCTATCGGAACAACCACCGACCATTAGAAACCATCGAGAATTCCCGTGAAATCTGATTCACTCGAAAGGGCCTGCGACAGGCGAAGAGTAGAGCATTTACAGTGTCGGCTTACGTTTCGTTTCAAAAAGCTCTACTCAAATATCTGGAACGATTTTACTCCGTTCAACTCATTCACTTTTTTCGCTCTTTCAATCAAATACAAATGATTTGACGACGAAATCACTCTCCGGCTGTACAAAAATTGACGACGGACGCAACCGTAATCTTGTAGATATCTTCGGTCAGTTGATTTCAATTATTGAAGGAGCCCTCTTGGCCTGGGTCGTTTGAAGCAAGTTCATCAACGACCCGGCCGGGGATCTCTCCTGGAACGCACATCCACTATGATAAGTTCTATTCTGCGCTTGTGCGAGGGTGGTGTTGGAGTCGAATTAGAAAAAAATATTGGAATCAAGGAAGAAGAGCTTGAACTTGTGGGAAACGAATTTGAGGAAACAGTATTCTTGAGCTTGACAAGCTTCGAGTTGTTGACATTGGATCCTGATCTGACCCATGGATCCGATCGACCAATTGATTCGATTCGAAAGAGGTTTCCGACTCCAACCAGTGTCGTAGATTTCGTCGGTTGTTCGCAAAGCGGGATGGAATGGGCGGCCCCAGTCCCTCCTCTGCGGTACCCTTCCGCGATGCCCATGGTGTGGTACCAAAAAAAAAACAAAAAACTTGAGAGAAACTATCGCAACAAATCCGTTTCTCTGCTACAGGACCCTCGTGTACAACCGGTTTTACGACGCTATCGTATTTCTCACCCGTATATGCTTACGCTGCTGCACCACACACGATTGTTGTCATTGTTTCTCTGTCACGATTGATTGATTGATTGATTGCTTGATTCAGTGATCGGATGTCCAATGGACAACTGACAGAGACGCGAGTCGAACCACAAACTGATCGACAACGACAAGATCCAGGAATGCTGATGCTGATGATGACGACGACGACGGAAAATAATTTTATTATTAATGATGATGAGAGACGACGATCGAGATGAACATATTTGATTGAGGAGACATACATAGTTTAATATGTACTTTCGTGTAACATACCGAGATACTATGATGAAGATGAGAGACGGATGTTGTCCTCATCGAGAGCAAACCCACAACCTTTTCTCCCATGTAAATACTATTGAATGATTAATTATTCGATGAACCTGATAATGACGACTTCGACGGTACCGACGATGGTAAATAGAAATGGTAATTTACGCGAAAGAGAGAAAGGGAAAGAGAGAGAGAATGATGATCATGATGGAGATGAGAGTTTAGACAGCAGACTGCGAACACTTATCTTTCATTGCAAAAATGCTCGGTTCTTGCGCTCTTCCAGCGTATTGTTGGAGAAAGACGCTTGACGTACACGAAACCGGACGCGCTCCTTCCGATTACTTGGCGAATGCTTCGTTCTTTGATCACTCATTGGAATCGTCCTCGACGGGGGTCAGGACTTACTCGATTATGCTCTCAAGCACTCCGACTCCAAAGTAAAATCTTTTGACATTGACTCAAACAAATCAAAGCCCCGCCTGGGTCGTAGACCGACTTCGCTAGCTTGTGAGAAAGTTGGCAATTTGTGCAACGGGAGTGAGTCAAACTCTCGGTTTGGTGTCACGAAAGAAACTCCGTCGTGAAGCGACCCCGGGGGAATCGGAATCCAACTTGGAGGGGCATCGGGACATCACAGCCACACCATTGAATCGGATCGAACACATGACAAATTAACCATGACAATTGACAAACTGGAACACGGACAGACATCGAAAACCATGAAAACTTCCATGGAACGTTCGACGATTTTCGAAGAAGTGCAAGAAAAAATTTGAATGAACAGCATGCATGAGAGCAAAAGAATCAGCTTGACGGACAATTGCTGGCTGATTTAATGAAAGCGGTTCGATGAATATTTGGACAATGAAGGAAGCAAAGCGAGAAAGAATATTGATCGTAGGGGGAGTTGATAGAATACACGAAAGATGAACACGATTTCCATATAAATGTTGTAAATAAACGCGGAAGAAACCATTTCAACTTAATTTCTTTGAGTTTTTATTTGAGTTCGCTCCTGAGTTGAAGATCAGAGGATTCAGATGAATGGAAAAACAATCGAAGATATTTTTGATTTTCGTTTCTTTTTTTTTTCATCAGATTCGAATATGATCCGTAACCATCGGCTTTTGAGCTTCCTGAGCTGAGCCATGATAGGTAGCAGATTTTTTTGGTGGTTTTTGTTCCAGTTGTTTATTTCCTTGGTGGATGATCGAATAATGAGAAGGAGAACGATTTTTCCCGCGTCCTCTCGCCTTGGAGCATCTCATCCTTCTTGAGTCACGCCTGAACTAAGGCTCAAATGTAAGCGTTTGGGTTCTGCCGCCTCCGCTGGTTTGCAACTCTCAATCTTCCAACTTACCTCAATCTCATCACGTGGGTTTCTCTTCATAACCTTCGGCTGATTATCGTATCTACTGCTTCCAAGCTTGTCCAAATTAAGGTTGTATTGTGATAATAACATAGACGAAGATCGTTTCGCTCTGTCTTTTCTCACCTGATAACCGAACAGCCGGAAGAAGGTTGTTATCTGTTCTCTATCAGTTGTCGTCAATACTACTACTACTACTACTAACACTATTCCATGAACGTATCACTTGCTCAAATGAATTTGCCTGTCCTCGTGATTCCGGAGAGAGAATCTAGCAAAGAAAGTTACCTTGGAATCCGAACATAGGGAAGTATCGTAGAGAACCTCTTAACCGGTTCACTACCGGATTACAAAACAGGTCTCTCGTATAAATATTGTACTTAGCTCGGGTCATCAAACTTCCGTTTCCACCACAAAACAGCGTCGATTCCAACACGATGAGAACGAAGGCGATCTTACGCACAGTCGGTCTGTGGTACTTGGTTCTTCAAGTCGGAATTCTCCTCTCGAACCACTCGTCGTCAATCGTTGCTCATGATATTCTTCATCTGATACTCACACATCCTCTCATAGATCGGTCACTTACACGAGTTCCTCAAACCTCGTGGTCAGTATTATCCTATCGTCATTCTCTCATATCGCATCTAGTACGGCTTCTAGAGCCGTGCATTCTCATCCAGAGTCATCGGTTGGTTAATCACTGCATATTTTTCCTACGAGAAGCTCAGCGGCGATTTGAAATCCCTGAGTTTGAGAGCGAAGGACCAGCTTGCCACTGACCGATACACGTTGGAAGGAAAACACGATTCGTTCTGCTGGTCCAAGCGCATGGGTTCTGTCAATGACATCATGCAACGACGGACGCGTCGGAGAGGAAAACAATGAAAATAAAGATACCGGGGAGACCAGAAGGGAGAAAACCTTTGCAGAAACGGATTCTCTCTCAAAACGTACCGTGTTCGAAACCGGCGTAAAATCCAGCTGCGAAATGACTGATTGAGTAACCAAGAGACAGTACCAGCGATGACGGGAGACGACATTCATAGAACGAACACACAGTGAAACACACAGAGAAGAAGAGACAAAGAGACAAGCATGTAAACCCAACAATTGATTAACCAGATGGTATACAGAGATTAGATAAAGCGAGAATCTTATTGAGTTAAGAACGTGAAAGTTTCCGAGTACGTCGCCTGTGCCACAGTTGACTTCCTTCTACATGTGTCAAGTATTGAAATTATGAGAGCTGAAATAAACTCAGATGATTACGTCCAACACGATACTGTTCTCAATTTCTTCATCGACGAACGATTTTCACCAGCTTCAGCAATCTAAGAAGATTGGATTGATCTGAAATCGAGCACCAGTCGGGAAGATGAAGCGAGAATCGGCTTGTATATCAGAGAACCTGCAGGATCAATCATGTAGCTCGGAGGTAGGCGACTCACCATGAGCCTGGACTCTACTTGAGCCACTCTAGACTCTCTGGCGAGTCCGGAGTTACGTCTGGGAAGGAGGGCTCAACGACGTGCAAGAATCATCATCAGAAGATGGTCATATTCCTTTGCCGAAATTATGCATGCTCACGTTGTGCTCTAAAATCGCGCATGAGGAACTATAGCGTCAAGAGGGCACCCCATCGGTGCTTCGAGGCTTCGGGTACCGTTAGCGGTTAGTAATGAGGACTGTGAAACTGGCAAATGTATTTTGGGATATACAGAGAGCTCAGTAGATGGAGCCTTCGATCTCATGTCTGAAACCAGTGCCTTCAGATGACCAACGGCTGGTTTGAGCTTGGTTGGACTCGACCGGAGATCTTTCGGGGAACCGATTTCCAGCATGTGTGTTTTTGTTGTCGTTTTTCGAGGAAGCTTCCAGCTCTTTGTTTGTCGCTAGGTTGATGAGATCATTGTGCTAAGGCAAACAGTCCTCCGCTAAAACCTGAGAGGAACTCATCAAGAGCCACTGCGGAGCCCCAAGTACTCTTCATGGACCACCAAGATCCTTGGTTCCACGACTCTTATCAGGTTTCCTGTGACAAGGTTTGGGATTCAGCAGCGCACCATGGGTCAATCGGAGTGTCGTAAGGCAGAATCGGTGAAGAGAACAGATTGTCGGCGGGAGGTTTCTGGTCGCAGGCAACATTGAGGTACCTTACACCCGCCTATACGGGGACGCGAGAGCTTCCGTTATCTTCCACAAAATTCAGGATGGCCATGTTAGCACGCCCTCAAGCTTTAGGGCAAAAATGGAGGAACACATGACGCGTTGATCGGCAAACCGTAATGATTCACTGCAGGAGAACCCAAATCCACTATAAACCATAAATCGATGAAAATGGACTCGTTGTGGTTTGCCGATGAACGCGTCACATGTCCTCCGAAGAATTGAATGCTTCCTCTACGTTCCCCTAAAGCCAAGCTATTAGATCATGATTCTATTCTGTTATTCTGCCAAGTGCTATTCTGAGCACTTCTGGTATTTGGGGCCCGGCGTTATTGGTTAGGTACAGCGCTCCGAAATCCTCGATTTCTTCAGCGGGCTCAAGACCCAGCGCTCGGTCATCGGAGCGACCTTCCCGTGGATAGCGTTCTCCGTAATAATGAGTGCACTCATTTTCTCTCGAAGCCTCCACTTGATGCCCCGCCGGTGACCCTCGTAAAGCCCTGGCGATTCGTTTTCGGGAGTAGGGGTCCGCCAAGGGGTTGATTCAACATTCGGAATCAGCGGCATACGGGATGAACGTGGGAGGTGGAAATCGTCTGGAGCCTCGCGTGGTGCTGCTGCCTTTGAGACAGGGAATCGCGCTCGACTCGGTCAGCGACAGTGATCTTGATGTTCAGTTAGAATCTCCCGCGTGCTCTCCCGCGTTCGTAATGGGACGGCCAGCATGGTGGGGAATCTCGGCAGAGCGGTCGGTGCGCGAGATATGGCTCAAATATGACGCCTGATTCGCGATGGGCGAACTCAGAAAGTACCCCCGAACGATTCAAAGGTGACTTTAACGCTATCCGTGCAAATGAGAGAGTATGGGAGATACGAAGACAGTTCGTGATCCGTAGATACGAATACGCCACACCCTGGTAGATACAGATGATATGTTTGACTGAACTGTCAGCCTCGTTCGTGCTGACCACAAACTTCAGTAAAACTGCTCCAAGACAGGAACTCCCATCAACGCGGAACACCGACATGGTTCAGACGCCCGCATTCCCCTCCCGAGAATATGGATGGTTCTGTTCCCACCTTCTGTTCAAGAAAAATTGACATCTATCGAAGTCCGGACACGAGCGAATTCGCTGCGACAGAATTCTGCCGCCTGCAAATCAGAGCATTGCAGCCTCGAATCGAGTAATACGCTTCCAGATGGGCCACTACATGAGCGAGGTCAGAAGGTCTGCCAATGAAACTTGGCTGATCGGTCGACCTATCGTGTCTGAGAAGATGATCCCATACCTCAGCAGGACCTGTTGCAGAGGTTGAGCATCTCTCAGGCAACGGAGTCGTTCTCGTTCCATCGTTCCCGAGATTTACGGTGGAATGAGTCCACAAAGCTCTTGCACCATTGCTTTGCGGATCTTTCACGACGCAGGTCGCGCATCTTCGTTTGAGCTCGGCAAGACATCTTGAATCCCTCAAAAGGGGACGCTCCACCAAGGTTTCGACAACTCCGGGTTTCTGATCGATACAGAAGAGGACTTCGGAGAAGCGCGAGCGCGGGTCTTCAAGCAAGTCGGGGAGATGGAAGAGGAATTCGAGCGTGCATGATCACATTACCAGCCAAAGCTACGGCAGCAGGCAACACGCTGCCGCTAGTTCGCTTGCCATTTGCAGAGCACTGCGTGGAAGAACTGTCCACCGCAGCAATCATTCGGCTCCGACCCTCACGTTGTTGTGATGATCCTCAGGAAACTTGCGACGGGTATCAAGACCCGACCGCTCAGGAAGTGGGCCTTGCACGGGTTATATGCAGCGAAATTCCGTAGGTAGTTGGACCCCAGAAAAGTGGCGAAGCCTGCGGTGATCCGATCCTGGAGCCGTCTTCCTTCGAAACTCAATGACTGCGGAAATCGAGGCCCAGCGAAAACGGAGCACTAACAAAGGTGCTGCGATTGTACGGAGAAGTCTCCAACTCAGGATTCGCCGGCCAACTTGAACGATAGAATAACTTCATCGCGGTTCCTTTTTAGATGGATCCGGTTGTTAACAACAGAGTCGATCATCCATGCTAAGAATTGCGTCTGGGGTCGATTTCACACTAGAAAACAACTCAGAACTCGGGTTTGCATCTGAAGATCTTCAATGTGGGATTCTTTATCGCGGAAGTCGAGTGCATGAGTACATTGCAAGCAGTTCATCCCGAGCCAAGGCCAACGCTGATCCCTCATTCCGCGGCGGCGATGGAAGCGAAAATTTTCCTACCGAGCTCATCGAGATCGCAGCGCACGGAGCTCAACTAGATCAATCACAGAAGATTTCAGTCGTTCGTCGCAAATTGGCGTGAATGTTTCTGCGCGAAATGTTTGCCCTGTACCGTTCAGATGCATCGATCGACTGAGCGGTTGTGTTTCGATGCTTCGATCCAAGCTTAGAATCCACTCAGATCGAGCCAACACTAAAGTCAGGCCGTTAGAAGATCCGAAATCAGACAACGAGCTCCGAGCGCTGTGAGATGAGAGCGCTGGACCGAGGCGGTCTACCTGTTAGCCGGCTCGATTCTTGTTCCTTCGCGTCTACTACCACCTCCTATTGTGCTTTTTCTACAACGACGAATGACGAGGATTCCGCAGGACTGATCCCTCGCCTGCCATCTAGTTCGTCCATCCGCCCGCCCGCCCGACCAAGTTAACAGTGGATTGGTTGCCAGCAGTCACGGTCGGATTTACCCGCTGCTTTGGCCTGATGCTGCCATACTCTTTCTCCTATTCCCCTGTCACAGTTCGTGAACGCTCATCGCTCGCGGCAGCATCGAATCGCGGGAGATTTTCGGGTTTCTGAAGCCTCGCACTCTTGCTGCTGAGTTGAATCGCGAGGGTTCAACAAATTTGAACATATCAAAATTTCCATTTCTGAAGCATTGGTTGAGATTCGAGCCGAAATTTTATTAGGTTACCTTCCGGCTCGGCCAGTTAAATCCAACTCGGGGAAAATGTTATGATCATTGCTGAAATGATCTCAGCAACCTGCGGGCGACTTTGATGGGGTATTTTAGTCATGGGGCTCATAGGGTCATGGGGCTACGGCGAGGCGAGCATTGCGACGACCCACATCTGAACTTCAAAGAAAACAGAGACGGGTTGAATGTGAGAGTTCGGCGGGAATTTCTATGATGAGCTCGCGATGTCGAATGAAGAGAGTTAGAAGGAAGCCTTGAGACTCCGACTGAGACGGTTACTGAGACCAGCTTCAGGCGTCATTAGAGATGCAAACAGCACCCCACTTTCAACATATGTTTCGGAAACTTCACAGACGACGCCGAACCGCCTAGCCCCCTTTGAGGATCATTGTTCTTGTTTGAGCTCCGTGTTGTTGGATCCGATGTATTGGCTTTTCGAAAACCTTTCATTCGCTAACTCACTTCTTGCTTGAGTCTGAGAAGTTTCGTTACCCCGTGGTCGCAAACTCCCATAACACCGATTTACGGTGCGAAAAATTATCCGGGACATTTTACGAAACTCCGCGTTGCGCTCCAGCAACCCAAAAACTCCCAACAACCCCTTCCTTTCATCTGGACTCCATTCAAGTGAGTTATCCGCACCAGACCCCGCCGACCCTCAACCGGTCCATGCATCTCCTGAACGATCCGTTACTCAAAACCACTCAGAAATGAACTGCGGTTTCGCGCCGTATAGGTTGCCCGCCCCTCTTGTAGAACCCCAACCCCACCTGAAATCAGGCGAATTCAAAAATTCACTCGGAATCTCTTCGATTCGATACCAGGGGTGAAACTGTACAGAGTCTTCGAGATCCCTTCTTGTAGCTGTAGAATGACTACGAGCTCCGGCGGTGGGCTTTAGTCGCCGTTACGAAACCCTCCTCTCAAAGAACCAGTCTCCTTCACAGAGCGCGGCTATGTTGGCGGTGGATCCGTTGTGAGACAGACCCTCACAAGTGGCCCTTTCCTACGAGGACTCGCGTGCACACTGGACGCGTTGTTCTCGAAAGAGAGCTCAGACCGCGGTACGTTGTGATCTAGTAAGTTTCGTGATAGTTCATGTTATCGTACAACGTCCGGAAACAACATTGGACGCACACTGATGTTTTCGCTGGCGTTCTGAGCCTTCTCGACATTGCAGCCGGTTGGAGCCTCGAGAGTTTGTTCTGCGCTTCGCCCTCACCGTCGCCTTCGTCCACGTTTGCAGGAGGCTTTTCGACTTGCGTAAATCTCATCAGCTGCGAACCGGCTCCAAGCGTCCGCAACAGAAGTGAGCCGCATCACCATCGTGCATCAGGGAGGGAACGACTTGCCTGAAACAAATTCCAACAGCCGCGAGCTCGGCCAAGTCGCAGTCCTCAGCTGATTTAGCACAAGTAGCTAACGCTCCTGAAAATCTTGATTGGTGGTGCGGCGGCCACGGCATAGGTGGTCTCTGACGATTCGCGGATTCATTGGAGTTCTTTTGGAAGCTGTGATCGTAGTCCGGACTCGAGGTTGTTGGGGTGGAGCGTAGGCTGAGCGTTGTGGAGTTCGTTAGCCGTCGGTGTCTAATGTTCAACATCATCGTTTAGTGAGGGTAGTCCCTCTCGTGTTGACGCGCGTAATGCACAGAGTGGGCCCCATGGATCTTCCACCACCTCCGCCCCTTCAGCCGATTCAATCTTTGCCCCCGTTGGCACAACAAACCAGCGATATGGCAACCACGACGTTATTGTCCGGCTTTTTCAACGAATATTCCTCAACGGCACCCCTCGGCTCCAGCCAAGCGGTGAGTACCCTCTGAATTTCTATCTTTGGGAAGTTTTGTCGAACTCATATTCAGGACGCAGAGTTCGAGCATCATTCGAACTAGGTTGATGATGATAGGCAGTACTTTGATTTGGTCACCACGATGTAGATAGATGAGGCTCCTAGTAAAAACATTCCCCAGGAGAAGGGGATTCCCGAGGTATAACTCACGGTCAACTTGATGTTCCTTTGAGGGAGGATATATGGTATCGAAACCCGCTTCTCCAATTTCGTGCCGATGCTCCTCGAAAGTGACGACTCCGATGAGTACTGTTGGGCTTTTCGTACTGCGTTGAGATCGACGACCCACCCGGGGTGGATAATTCGAAGCAGATACTCGTGTAACTCTTCGGCTCGGACGCATTCATGAAGAAATACGGAATTGGGAAGGACATCGGAGCTGAAACCTCCGATACGATTCGGAACATTATCGTCGGAGCGTTCATACTTTAGCTATTCACGAAATCGGGTGATCGACAACGCCTTTGGGGGAAGGCTCGGAGAGTTGGTGCGAGCGCGGTTCCGGGATTCCGATTTTTACTTCCTTCGAAATCCAAGCCAGCAGTCGAGACTCACTTTCAAGCACTGGACAACATCGTTCTGAGGAATGAGCTTTGTTCGTCGTTGGACGCGAACAAGCGCAAAGACTGCCAGTTTTGAACGCTACGAATTTAGCACTCGGAGTCAGGGGTCAGATGTTGCCACTCGTTGGTGGTGTTACTGAGTCCGGGTAGGATGCTGATACGTCGAAACCTGTTTTACTTCGGCGTGCATGTATCTGCTTCTCGAGCATACTTTCGAAACATTCGAAAGTATGCAAAAATAGAGAGACTGCTTAAAGACACGTGCAGCTAAGTGGCCCGCTCGACAAAGGGGAGTCCGAAAGCAATATCCGACGCTCAATGAAGGCAGCGCCTCCGCAACAGTGATTGTGTTGAGTTTGGCGTCGCACGTGATCACGTCTTTTTGTCCAGTTATAGACTCGTCTGGAGTTGTCACGCTTGTGGATACCTTCAGTTCTAATTTGCCGATTTCCCGAGGAACGACGATTCAACCGATATTCACCAGTTTCCAACAACCACGCCGATTTTGTTACTCCGTCGCGAAACACTCCAATGCTCGGAGCTTGAATTCTGTGCTCACGAAGCTTAAATATATTTTCCAACAACGGGCTACCCGTCGAAGCCTCATGTAAATCATGTGTTCGTATCGGAAAAAAAATCCATGGCGATCTGTAGAAATGGCAGAGCCTTTCGACGGAAAGATTGATTGGTGAAAACTCCGGGGTAAACAGACTGAAGTTTCACATAATTCCTAGTCGGTAGCTCGCGTTGAGCTGCGTTGCTGCCGCGCTGCTGACTCCTCTTCTGCTCTTCTCTGAGTCTGGCTTTTTCTCTCCCGACTTTTCTTCTTATTTTTCACCTCGTCTTCTGCTCTTCGGTGACGGGGCGACACAGTCACCGAAAAAAAAACCGAAGTCTCACAAAACACCTGGCCCTCATTGGAGGGATAGCAGCGGCGGCAGCAGCAGCAACCGTAGCAACGAAGCGGGCGTCGATCTTGGGAAGGATCAGCTAGCAAGCGAGTGAACGCGAGTGAGCGAGCGAGCAAGCGAGCCCGGCAGTCAGGCGGGCAGGCAGGCAGGCAAACAGGCAACGGTTTCGATCGGCGACCAAATGAAGGCGCTGCTGCTGCCACCGTCTACAGAAAATGTTCGTCATCATCGTCGTCGTCGTTGAATCCACCTCCGTCGCTTCCTCACTTTTGACTGTACTTCGCAGTCTGAAGCTATCTATCTATGCAACTACAACAACATGCTCACAACAGCGAGACTTCGTTTCTGTCGTAGCCATCGTCTCGGCTGCTGTCGGCTCTGCGGTCATTATTGCGTCATTGGCGCGTTCTGGCCTTCAGGCAGAACAACAGTCGGTTAGGCAGTCATACCAAGAGAGGTGTTCAAAAACTATTTAGGTAGGTAGGTGGGTGGGTGGATAGATGATCGTTCTTCCACCCGACGAGGTGACAAACATTGCGATGAGCAGGTTCGTTCAAATCAAAGCGAATCGTCTTGCTCTCGATCCGTTCGGCGTCCCGAAATTCCCCTACGCGATCGGGACCGAGATCGAGCTCGAACTTCAAGCGAGGTGGTTCTTGGAGCGCAAAAAGCGTTGTTTTCACACCGATTCGTAGCTAACGGATGATTGCAGGAACCCTGAGGATTTCCTTTGCGTTTGTCTGGATACCGATAAGCTCGCCTCCACGTCATAGAAATCCGGAGATCTTCCCCAAAGCCCGCACTCCGGAACTGAGTTTCAAGTCCAGAAACAGATCCAAGCGCACTCTGGATTCACAGAGTACGGACGAACATCGGACGCACGGGGAATCTTCTACGCGAAACTTTGGAAAATGTCGAATTTCGGAGGGCTACCACTCGGGCTGCTCGATTCATCCCAACTGTTAGGTACCCGAGCGAGCTCCAGAGGGCGATCGAGCACCGAAACGGGCCTTGAAGAGATCAAAACGAGTGTATGAACGGCTTGGAATGCGCCATTGTAACTGGTTCGGCCGGCGCTCATCAAAATATCTCTGAATGGGATCTCCTAGCGTTGGAGTGTCAGCCCGGTTCTGGCGGCTCGCTGGCGCAGAGTGTGAATATTTATTCGTGGCCGTCGCCGCCGCACAACTCGGATCGTGCTCGTTAGGTGGTTATAGGGCTGCTAGGTCGTATCGCGGACTCGGATCGCGGAACGTCAGAGAACGACGTACTGACTAACGGATGGATGCATGGGTAGATTCAGGAACGTGGGGTTTCTGGTGGTACACCTGCTTTCTTCGGAGCTCTCCACGGGAGCTCACTCCATACACAGGTGAGCAAAGTTGGCTTCGATTGTCCCTTTGTTCTGTCGCAATCTTCGCGAGCCCGTAGCTGTTTTTCACGGCCCTCACTGTTTGACCTGGTCAAACTGAGTCTCAACTCCGATGCCGGACCTTTCGGTGGGTGGAAACCGCTCGGCGTCCGAGCTCCAGTGCGAGATGCACCTCGCTGAGGACCGTTCGCCGTCGTCTGCTGTCATGGTCCGCATCGTTTCTCGTGAGATATGCCAAACGCATTCGGCTACAGAGATCGCCGCTCGAGAGAGCGGAACGGCTCTCAAAAGGGGTTCGGACCGACGATGTGTTTCTCAACTTCGCCCCGATCGAAAACATCCTCGATACCTCCGTAGAATATCGCGAATGGATAGGAGTTCCATCGGGAAGTACGACGAAAATCTTGGGCCTTCCTGCGCTCGCCAAAAGTTCGTCACTCGTATTGGAATCGCCTCCGTGGTCAGTTGGTTCGTTCCTCTGGTTTCTGGGTGACTATCGCAGGGAGGACGCAGTTTGACTACCTGACTAGTCGGTACGCGGAGATCGAAGCTCTCTTCGGTGTTCGTGTGGTTGGTTGCTTGGTTGCTTGCCTGTCTGTCTGCCGGCTTGGTCCGTCGGTCGAGGTCGGGAGCATTTGGGCCCCTCCAGACACGAACAGATGGTGGCTTTCGTGGTGGCGTCTACAGAAAGAAGACGAAACTTCTGCTGCGGCCGCTAGCTATCGTTGTTGCTGTGGTGGTTGTTGTCGTCGTCGTCGTCATCGTCGTCGTTGCTGTTGGTGGTGGGGTACTGCTATGCTGTCAGTGCGTATGAGCCAGAAACCTTCTGCCAACAGCCACGGAGAGGAGGAGGCGATAAGCGATCAACAACAACTCATTTGTACAATGTACATCTATTTTATGTGAAATGAATTCGCTCATGATTCCTCGTGCTCTCCCCTCCATATCGGCTCCGATGATCCGAGACAGAACATGTTTCGAGAAAAGATTCCGCTTGCGAGACGAAGATCGGCTAGAGAATCTTGGATTCGAAGGAAATATCATCGAATAATTGCTCCGGAATCCTATGAGATCCAATCATTGTCTTCGTAATAAGATGCTCGGGCTGTGTACACTCCAGTGACGCTCCGTGCGCGCGGTCGGAAACTTTGTAGAATCCACGACTACAAGTCTTCGAAGACCCATGGAATTATTCCGCACCCGAATCTTGGCGCGGCATCAACTGCAAGCGTCCGGAGTGAATCAGAAGCAAATCCATGGCAATTAAAACGAAAATCTGGGCTTTGTCAGATGAGGAGGATGTTGGCCATCCGAACCTAGCTCAGATGTGCATCCTTCCCTCAAAGATCGAAAATATTTAGGGATAGCTGCGTATTCGCAAGGAGTTCTAGAACGTCTCTCGTCTCGTGACTTCGTGGGCTTCTACTACCTGTTCGAAAGCATCTCACAATCAGAAGAAGAAACGGAACAGGAGAAAGAGGCCTTTTTTTCTAGTAGAAGGCTCGAACCCACGCGTCCTCCACGCGTCTCTGTGTTGCTGCAGGTTGGTGCCCCACGCCAGATGGCGCTACGGCAACATGGCTCTTCTCAGTTGAACCCAGAACGAACGCTTCGTCCGTAGCAATGGCAGAAATGAGGAGTTTCAACACCTTGAATTTGATCGTTCATTTCTTCCATCTCCTCACGGACGTTTTCTCGGGAATCTCATCCGGGAAGAATGAAAACTTTCTAGAATGACATGGGAATTCGTACGCGAGCAGGGGAAGAAAAATCAATGCAACTAACAACGGAAACTCTGTCTGTCTGCTGGACTTGGAACGAAGAATGAAAGAATATCGTCCAAAACATTCAGTTATTCCGTGTCTATTACATGCGCATCGGATATGCTCCTCTGATATTTCTGTAAATGAGTGCTTTCGGAAGGCGGCACGGGTATAGGAGTCCGGGTGTATGCGAACGCAGAGAAAATTCTTCGAGCAACTTTATAAATACAGAGGGGCAGCGTGGAAGGATCCCTGAGTTGAATTTTCGTCCGCCATCTGCAACTAATGGTTTTCTCGTTGACAGGGTTACGCCGACTTCGGAACTATGTTGAACAAGGGCCAGTACACATCGTCGGTCGACTACTTTGACAACTCACCCGGTCCCAGCGAGGGTCATTGGGAACCCAAGTACTACGGCGGGAGCTTACCTCCGCCGCCCCCTCTCCACCATGAGCAGCCTCAACATCAGTATTCGGGTCTACCTCCGATGTCGAGTTTCAATGAGTACCCGCCTCATTCACCTCAGATGGCTCCCATTTCGGCACAATCTTCCCCGCTACCCCTATCGTCGCAAGTCGGCAGCGGCGCAAATATGCCCAATAAACTCTACGTAGACTACGGAGCTCCTACCGTCTCCCCGCCACCAACCTGGTCTCAGGCGCCACAGCAAAGGATGCACGTCCCCTACGGTACGACGAACACCTCCGTTCCTACAGGTGAGAATATCCCGATTTCCACGAGGAACATTATCCTACATGAATTCTGCGCAATATTCTGGTTGGACCTGAATCTAACCCGAGGAGCGGTTCCTCACGTTCTTCCTCAAGACCTGTCCGCGGAAAGATCACTAATCGTGCGTTGCTCTTCACAGGAAACGATTTAGCTCCAAACCATGTAGGCGTAATTATGGAAGAACGCCTCGACGATGCCATAAACGTATTAAGGAATCACGCAGAAGCCACGAGTCCCCAACATCCTCCACCACAGTATCCCATGAGCCCAAACTACGCTGGGGCGAGCAGCCCCATTGAGCTGAAACCCCCCGCCTACCCTGGAACCGGTCTCAAGGTCGAGGTTAAGGAAGAACCTGGAGCGAAACGTTCGAAAACCTCTAGCCCCGCCCTAACCCCGACTTCACCAAGTTCAGCGAATGCCAAAGTCGCGAAGCGACAAAGACCCGCGCCCGTTGCGACGAAAGCGCTCACGGTCGCCAACGTCAACTGGGCTTCAGGAACGAACTCAAACTCGGCCATGGGTCCCGGTTCAAACTCAGGAGGGGATGCGTTTTCCGTCTCCGACGACGGACTCGACGACGATCCCGAAACTAAGGCAGAAAGAGAACGAGGCCGACGGCAGGCAAATAATGCACGCGAAAGAATTCGTGTGCGAGATATCAACGGTGCTTTCAAAGAGCTGGGTAGAATGTGTATGCTTCATTTGAAGTCGGACAAGGCCCAAACCAAGCTCGGAATACTTCATCAGGCAGTCGAAGTTATAACCTCTCTGGAACAGCAAGTGCGCGAACGAAACCTCAACCCAAAAGCAGCTTGCCTCAAACGACGTGAAGATGACAAGAATGACGAACCGCGACCACCTCCACAGCACCTTCTCGGAGGACCTATGGCGGAATCTCCAATGTCGAATTGCCCGACTCCCTCGTGGCTCGACTACGGAGCAAGTCCGCAGGCCACCGGTGCGGATTCCAAGCAACTCCCTCACGCGATGCTTGGCGTCTCGCCGGGCGGCAATCCCGCGAACAGCCAAATGCCCCATCAGGATCCCAACAGTATTTAGAGTTGTAAGCAAAGAGGGATCGCGGTGTAAATATGTGTGAGATGTAAAAATGTGCCACGTGCTCGAAACGGCGTCGAACAAAGTTTTCCTCGGTCCTGTCATCGACTCACTCGATCGGGTCTCATTGTCGAAAAACTCACGGTCCACGCAGAAAGCCGAGACTTCGAGTCTCTTGGTAAAAGAAAACGCGGATCTGTGACCTCGACGCCATTAAGCAACGACAGTAACCTCGTAACCCTTAAAACCCAAAAGAAGCAACCGCACACTGATCGGCCGATCGAGCTTTCGCCGTTACGTGAAGCGCCTGGCACCGTGTAAAATCACTCATTTCTTGTTTTTGAACACAACAACAACAACAACAGAAGCAGCAGCAGCAGCAACAACGTCATCAACAACAACAACAATAACGTTTTCAACCATGATCGAGATCTTGGTCGGGAAATCAAGGCCTTCAAGGCCGAGGCAGCTATCAAATACACTCGAAAACCTGCCCTGATAGAGAAACAACCATCCCGCGCCAAAGGATCTTGGTGTATGTCTTCCGAATATCATAGACACTGTTCCCGCAAACTTGTGACTTAGAAGTCAGACAGAGACGGTGTAATCCAGCCGGTCGTCTTAACATCGTCAAACAAACATACAGAAAGTTCCACCGGAAGCCCCCTTTATATCTTCATCAGTGCCGCTCGCCGGCGCATTCTTTTAAGCTGCCATTTAGAAGAAGGAATCTCCCCCACCGGAGTGCATTATTCGCGGCAATTGATTCCATGGAGATCGTATTCACTTACCTCTGAACGGTCTTTGCGTTTCTTCGAGAAATATATCACCGATATCAGTTCTTTCTACTTCATAATTAGTTTTTCCTTGCATGTGTTTAGTATAGGACTGTAATGAGGAGGAGTATATATCATTGAGAACAATCTATATATATATTATATATATGAACGAACACAAATTCTAGATAGGTACGCGTCCATCCTTAACCATCGCGTGGATCTCCGACGCGTTGAAATTAGCCTTGATATGAGAATTGTATTTTTTCCTTGCGAAAATTTGACGTTCTGTGGAATTTTTCTATCAATATCGAGTGAACTCTTCCACCCAAGGGAGCTCACTACTGCGTGAGTCGGCCACGACACTAGAGCGATGAAACGCAACAATTGCAAACGTATGCTCAAGGCTTTTGCAATTTTCTCCATCCCGCTCCGTTCGCGATCGCGGGTGGATCGGAAAAAGCAACTTACCAATAACTCCTACTACTCTGTTCAGTTCCCTGGAGCTACTTCAACAATTCCTTAAAGTTTCCACAACTTTTTGTTCGGACATTTTACTACATTCATTCTTTTAGTTGTCTGATCGATCAATGGATGAATCAATCAACGATGTTAGCCTATGCACGTGAACATGGCCGTTACTAGGAACCGAACGTGACACCGAACCCGATAACGGAATCGATTTCGTGGCCGCTACCGTTGGCGACGATATTGTTATGCAACGACATGGGAACGACAAAATGACATGTTTGGGAAAAAGCTTTTGCGCGGACACCGAGCTGTTAGTAGTGCACTAGAACAAACCATGTGTTATTATGAATCATTCACAATCAATGAAAAACGAACGAATAAAAATTGAAGAGCATCATCGATGTGCCAACGAACAAAAAAAAAATAGGTTATTTACTGTTGCAGTGACTGATACTTTGACCACTATCTCACTAATTTTTTATTCCCGACTGTTTCTCGCCGACGACCCGACTCCGACAGATTCTAGTTTCCTCTGAAGTGCGAGATATTCCGGCTTGCACAATCACAATCTCCCTCTGCCATGAGCAACCGGGTAACTCCTGTCTGGTCGCGCTCAGTAGAGGCACGTACGTTTCATAATTCGCATAAATTCTTGCTGATTGACTTCTCCGTCGCCGTCTTTGTCGGCTTCTTCGATCATCTGTTGGAGTTCGTCCACCGATATTTCGGCCTCCAGCTCCTGAGCAATTCTCTTCAGGTTCTCGAGTGATATTTTGCCTTTAGGAAGAGAGAAGGTTGGGCTGATGGTAAATTCTTACTTCGCATATTGGGACTCCCTTTCTTTCATGATGAGTTATTTCTCAGGTGTTCCCCCTCCACATCTGATTGTGAGTGTTATTTCCTAAACATTCCACTCGATGTATCGCAGTGGATGTGAACTTCAGGCGCTCGAAATGATTCCCACGGCGATACTCACCCGTGTTGTCATCGTCGAACAGTTTGAACGCTTTCAAAGTCTCATCAGAGGGATCGTCACCGATCCTCGCGCTCATAACGGACGCAAATTCTTGCAGTGTCACCTGGGGACGGATACTCCATACTTTCTGATTTGCGTGAAAGAGATAACAGTTTGAAGAAAAGCGTTCCCGCGGGTCAGCGTTCGTATCGTATCGTACCTTATCCTGCTGCATATCTTTCTTTCCAAGATCCGTGAGAATCTTCCTCACCTGTGTAAATGTAGAAAATGAGCGGACAATGTTTCACGTGATACTCCGTTTCATAGAAATTCATGGAGCACTTTCTTCCCTTCCCTCTCAAGGAGATCTTTCGAGGAATTTTAGAAATGGGAACCTAATACCGTAAACCTACTTCCTCCTTTCGGGGCTCGAACCCCAGGGCCCTCATGGCAAACTTGAGGTCTTTCGACAGAATGCAGCCTTCCCCGGTGTCGAAAGGACGGAATGCCTCACGAAGCTCGTCGGATATTTCAGACATGCTTTTTCTGTCAGAAAACGATTTCCCCACAGCTGGAACCGGCACCTGAAAGCAAAAAGGGGAAAAACTAGAGTTTTTAAGTCTTCGAAGACATAATGCGCAACCTCTTGGAAATCACACAAACCGGATCCTCCAATCGAAACCGAGATACTCCGCCCAGAGAACTTCGCCAGACACTTGACGCGAGTCCTCAAGCTGACACGCTCGTTTCGGAATCCCAGATTAATGTTCCCCTCACCGCTGGCCGAACACGGAAAGACATAGCTACGAGGACTTAGTTCCCTATCCTGGCCGTTCTTACTCACCCAGATTCAAGAGGCGGTCTATGAAATTCTTCGCTTTCGATACCACGACGAATATACCGTTCTAGACGAACATGATTGGAAAATACGTCAAAAACCTTGAGCCCCGGACGTCACCAGCTGCAGCCATCTGTTGGACTGGTCGCCGTAAACAGAGAGCACCGTGTTCGAATCCGCGCATGCGTGCCTGGACATCCCCTCTGTGCGATGACTTGGAGCCCGCGGTTCATAGGAGCCCAAAAGTTCCGTTGGCCCACAACGCGAGCGGGGAAGATATCCGCGTCAAATTGTTTGCATAAAAATTCTAAAAATTCTAGAAGAGGTTCGATTGACATTTCCCGTCGACTCAGTTTTTTCCGCGAAGACGTGAGGGACGTGACTCTTGTCATCCCGGCTGGAAGTTGCAGGACAGCGGCTTTTATTATCGATAGAACACGGCCACCGATCGAGTGATCCCCTGGAAGATCGTTCCCAGCCAAACCAGAAGACTTCCGTAGGTGAGGCGTGGACCCGTGGGGGTCTCAAATTGCGAATGAAGTCGATGAGGAAGATAAAGATAAGCGGGCATACGGATTCCGCGAGCCGCCTTACTTTCCCCAACGAACCCGAAAATACCCTAAAGTCTGGCGTATGAAGGACTTATCAGATAAAGGACTTTAGCATTGGACTCTGAGGAAGAAATTTTCCTCAAACATGGGGCACGGAAGGTCCTTTATCTCCCAGACTTTAGGGTACTATACCACTCTCTCTCCGTGGGCATCGCCTTTTGACACTCACATCTGACAACCAACGATTTTTCGGTGTGTCTGAGATCCAATACCTGTTGACAGTCACCGGACTACTTCCAATGACCACTTTGATACTAATGGGAGTCCAGGTCGGAGGCGTGCCCCCGTCTAAACAGCAGTGTCTGTCTCGGCGAGGAAATCCAACAAAAAACTCATTCGTTTAAGCTTTCCAGCGTTTTTGACCCTCTTTTCCCGTTCGTTGTCCTGTTCTTCTTGTTGTTGTCGTTGGAGCAACACAGAGTGGCATCGCAACTATTTCGCCGGAACATGGCGACACCGCGTCAGACAGACCTCTTTTTGGTGAAGTTCAGTGGGCTTTGCTTCTGTAGCGACGAAGCAGTGCAATCGGTGTGTCCATGTCAGCTTGTGCGACAGCTGTCTTGTCCCCTCCTGCCACAGTAAAAACACGTGACGATTTAGAGTAAAAAACATCGAGCTGATGGCTCGGGTTTTTTCCTCCCCCCTCGCGACGCTGGTAATCTGGCTTGTTGCCCCTTTCCACGGCTAAACTTAAATGGCACGCGCCAAGTGGTAAGCGAAGAGTTCCGATCCGAATCGAACGAAAGTCGACACGAACAGCTCAGAGAAGGCAAAAGTGTGTTCTAAAAGTCAGTTAAGAAGTAGTTTACGTGAAAAGTGACGGTTTGAGGACACGGTCCTCCGACCCGTGTTGGGATAAAGTTCTTCCGAAGAAACGTCACCGTGAGATTAGAGTGTTCTGCTGTGTCAAACTCCAGAGGTTCGTGAACAGAGATTAGAATAGTGAATATTGAGCAGAGGTCGGAACCGAGAGCTCTCCGGGAATCGGGAGTTTTGGAGCTTGCTCAGTCTTGGCTCATGGACCACTCGAGAGCTTTAAGCCGGCCAGTATAAGTCCCGTATTTCTCGGAGATTGGGAGAAGTCAGCCGCGAATGACTAAACACTGACGCACTATACCCAGGGGAGTTGTCCACTTCAGTATGTCCACTGACACCGAATCAAGTCATTGAACTACTAGTTTTTGTGTGCGGAGTTCGCAAACAACGTCCGCGACGCACACGAGATATTCCGCTTCTTCGACCCGAGTTATTGAATGAAGATTCTCTAATGCGTTGTCAGGAAGCAGTCTAGCATGTAACAAAGGTTAGCGAAGTCCCAATTTTGCGCGTCGCGCTTCACGACTCATAAAAAAAGACCGAAGACGTCCAACTCCGGAGAGAAACGTATGCTCAACGGAGCCTTCAATCACCCCGTTCGAAGCGAACGCTCTTCTTCTTTTCGGTGCAAGTTCTTCGCGATGACTTAAATTGCCCTATCGACAAAAATGATCTTCACGCTACGACACAGCTATATTCACATAATGGGATTTGGTTTTACAGGTAATGGGAGCACAATGCTAATCGTATAGGATAAGAATCGCTGAAGTCGAATCAACTCATATCGACATGTTCTTCTTGTTTGTGGTGAGCGTCTTCGGCTGTGGGTCGATACATCGGACGTCTTCGCCCCTTGAACCTTCCGTTGCGTTTTTCTGCTTCACTGGAAGCGCGAGATTTCTCATTCGATAATCTGCCTCCGTCCTGAAATTCATGATGTCAAGAAAACTTCAAAAAACTCAAAACCTCCCCCAGGTGGCGTCCGTTTTGCCCAGCTTTCTGTGCCAAGGCCCCGCCTTGTACGTTGAGGATGCTCTCGGACACCACAATCCTGTGACGGGCGGTCATCCTTCGGGACCTCTGACATCTCCGCACGCACAGCTCGCAGGGGGTCAGACTCCCCCATATCGGAGCCCGGCGTATGTTGGATCGTTCGGAGGACAGCAGCACCAACCACAGCATGCTGAAGGGCATTCCCAAGGTCACCCCGGTGCTCCAGCTTCGTATCAGGTGAGCTCACAGTGCTCTAGAATGATCGGCTATCCTACACAGAGACAATCGGCAGTCCAATTCGAATTTTTCCGAATAACTTTGTGATGTGTGGCACTTGAGGGTGAAAATTCGATTTCAGGGCTCCCATCAGCCTCAACACGTGAGTGGGGACGGCGAGGATAGTGAGCACGGCCCCGAACCCGCGCACGATAATCAGGACGGTTACGAGCAATCTTCCGACGACGGAAAAGACGGTCCTCGCAGCTCGTATGGCCACTCTGACGGGGATGGCAAAGATACTTATGGAGGAGCGAATGAGATCGGCCACGACGACTACGGGTACGATGGTCCCCAAAGAAGCTATGGATCTGGTGAGGACAACGGTCCGCATCAGAGTGAAGGAGTTGGCGGATCGTACCACAGTTCGGAAGGGGACGGGGATCATTACGGGTCGAGACGACCTCATCACGCCTCCGGCTACGAAGAACACCGTCCACGAAGGTCAGTTCCGGAGCTGTTACGAAATTGGAGGAAGAGAACCGGATAATTTTTCACTTTCTCAGAAACATGAGAAAATACGGGAAGCTCGTGAGTGAGTTTCCACTGCTCGCTCAATTTACCAACTTGGTTAGGTTTTGGAAAACAATAACAACAACAGCGAAAACAACGACACCCATGCCACCCATGAAATTCCTCCGGTGTGGGTGATGCCGTTACTGCTGTTAGCGGCCACGACAGCCTCACGCATGGCTTGAAGCAAGCCCTCCCTGGCGTTTATTAACTTCCGTGTCTTCCAAGTTGAAACTGGATCGTCGCCCGGGCAGGCGTGTTTCCCCCGCTCGCTGGCTAGCCTGCCGATCGACCGACCGGCCGGCCGGCTAGCTGACCGACCGACTCGTGGGAGACGGCTTGATGTGGCGGCTCTTCTGTTCTCGGCGAAAAACAACGCTTCCCGCCGAGCACCCGCAAACGAGCTACACATCTGATGAACATATATTTCTCGCTTTCTATTCCTCTTAGCACGCTCGCATTCGGCTTAGCGCGGATTCCATAATCATCCATCACCGGCTCGGTTGTGCATCTTTCCCAGGCGATGATTATGAGAGGATTTTTACAGCTTTCTAATACTTCCCAAAGAGATTACACTGAACGAAGCTCAGCCAAAGTCTAATTCAATTCGACCGATTTAGGCAACGTTGAATCCACTCTTTGATTGACGCTCTCTCCTCATTGTCGCGATTTGCTTGATTTTCAGTCGCGGTCGCCGACGACATCGTAACCGACACTCACACCACGAGCCATCGGAACATCACGGGCATTCTGACCACCACGAACCCTCTCGAGTCCATGGCCACGACTCGTCGTATCACGGAGCTCCCATTCACGGACATCATCATCGTCAACCTCAGCTTCGACATCATCACAGCCAAGGACATACTGCATCAGAAGGCCACAGCCTCCACGGAGGTCATCCCCATCGGGTTCAGGGTCATCACGGCTCGAGGTTACTTCGGGGGCCCAGCCTCCACTATCGGCCATCCCATGGTCACGGGGATATGGTGGTCGGAAGGCCAGTCAAACTGACTGACGATTCTATGTATGGTACGTAGACTTATCCGTCTTCGATTTCGCTTTGTCTCCTATTTTCTCCACTTCTTTCCCTGCTCCCATACTCTCCATCTTCCGTCACAATGGGAAATCTCGATTCTCGTCTATTTCTCGGTTTCAGGTCTGACGTTGTCACCTATGGTTCTGTCACAACGCCCGTATGTTCTGACTGACGGCTTGCATCACGGATACAACCCTCAGGTCGTGGATCTCACGCAAGCTGCACCCATGGCCCACTACGGTACGGAAAAGTACGAAAAAGAGACGGATTAGACCGGCGTTATGAGCGTGGGAAGCTGTTGTTTTGAAAGTTCTACCGATTATTTTCAGATCTCTCACCGACTCTAGCAGGCGGGTGGATGGCAGCGGCATCGCCCTTCATCAATGCGGCCCACCTCAAGTCATAAGACGGTAACATATCTGTCCTGATATGATGGAAACTCGCATTTTCCGAACATGTTATGGTGTGGCTCCGCATAACCTTGCTCAGATCATACAGCGAGTCTCTGGTGCCGGAGCTCCGCGACGTCGCTCGAGATCACTGTCAGCGAACGCCTATTAAACATTCTCAGCCAAGTGTAGCGTACCTTCCGCGTACTACATAACGTAACTCAAGTGCCACAAGCGTAACGTTGATCGCATCGTTGATACTGCCACGATTCGTCTGGATGAATAAAATTTGAGTGGAATCATGTGTTCTCTCGTACCGACAAACGCTTTCGGAAACCCTGGCCGATTGGACAATGTCTATTTATGGAATCTTGCTATCTTAGGTCCGCAGTGATGAAAAGTATTTGGAGTCCACCCCGTGGGAGGGGATCGAGTCGTCCGGGATTTTCAGGTGAATACCTCAACTCTTTCCTCTTGGATTCTTCTACCGGGCAGCCCAAAATAAGACCCCGCTTAAAATCAGATTGGAACGATTTATATTCATCGCGTCGAAAATCTCGATTCGGAAGGCGGACGTTGGGCAGAATCTCGACTGAAGAACTTGAATTCAGAACGGCACATCCCCATGTCCTCGCTTCTGTTTCCTCGGGGAACTTCTGATCATCGATTACCCTAAAATCCCGCGTATAAGGAACCCTATTTCTGACCATAAGAAGGCTCAGTACTTTGCCTGACAGATGAAAAAGTGTGTTCTGGGCTTCCGTCACGGTAGATCGCTTGCGGATCCACTATGAGAAATTTCCAGAACACACTTTTTCATCTGTCGGGCAAAGTACTAAGCCCTGTTAGGGTCAGGAATAGGGTTCCTTATACATACGCGGGATTTTAGGGTATATAGGGATGACTTGTTTCTCTGCGCTCAAGGCGCATTCACACATGTTCATCTTGGAGGATCATCCTGGATGAAAGCGGCCGTTCATCGCGGAGGAATCAGCAGAGCTCCATTGCCGTGAACGCGGCTCCAATGATTCATCCGCGATGAACGGCCGCTTTCATCCAGGATGATCCTCCAAGATGAACATGTGTGAATGCGCCTTCAACGAGACTCGGATCCGAAATCCGGCACCTCTCTCGTCTTGAGACGATGATATACTATCAGAAACCCGTTATTTCCCCTCGAGTCGCTTCTTGATTTCTCAGTGTGCATGTTCTCCCTCATCTGTAGTGAGTAGTTCCCATAGTACATGATGATGAAGATGTCCCTCGTGATTGCGTCTTTCCACGCGCTGATCGCCTCATATTCCAGTCTCAGGACGGAGCAAAGGTTTTCAGAAGCGAATGCTAGATTTGCTTCGAATGAGGCGAATCCATTCCCATTTCAGTATGTGTGTCCGAACACAAAACCTAGACAGGCCGTCCCGATCTCCTCATATTGTCAAAGGCGGACAGGCATTCTTGTCTCGTACGGCCAAGGAACGCAGGGCATTTTCGCGGATCAACAAGGGGATGAGGTCCTATAAAGGGGTCTTCAACGGATGGCGCCTTCGACGATTTGCGAGGTTCCGATACCCACAATCACGGACTCTTGGCCAATGCCTTCGACCCTCGAATGCGAACCTATGGGTCGCTCTCGTAGAGCTCGTAAACTCGGAACTAGTGAGGGAGGTATTCAAGGATTAGCTCGAATGTTTGAAACCCCGACTTCAAGGAGCTCCCCTTGCCAATTTTATTTAACGTCGCCGGGACCACCGTTCAGGTATTGCTTCAGTCGGCGGACCCCTGGCATGTGCAGAGGCCTCGGGCGGGGATCGAACCCTACATGACCTACATGTCTTGAGGCGGGCACGTTTGCACGTCACCACGACCGCCGACGACGGGGGTCTAACCATGAACAACTCGCAGCTCGCGGCGTCAAAAAGGACAGGAGAACAGATTCGGGAACTTGAGACGTCATCTCCAAGAATGGCACTCCAAGCAGCTGAGACTGCCGTAAGGAGCGACGGCACGCGATATGAATGAGCTCGATCTGATACACCAGAGGAGAATTTATGCAAGGTATGCCGCTATCTCGCCCCTGCGTGCTCGTATCAGAATATAGAAGAGACTCGGAGCCCGAAGAGCGGCACAACTCCAGTCTCGATTCAAAGAAGGGCTAAGCTTGAGTTTCGATGTGGTCAAACAAGGCATGAGCAACACTAATGATGGGGACAGTTCTCGGCGCTTCTTCGCCGATGTGGAATTGCGTCGGAGATTCTCGACATCGACCACAATCTCATCTGACGATTTGGCACTGTTCTAGACACCATCGATCTCAATTCTGAAATTCACATTCATTCGAAACCTCTCCCAACACTCGGAGCGCGCGATAGTGCATATTCATTGGACGTTTCTACCTTCAGCGTTTGGGATTTGAATCGGGTCATAGAACCTCTACGAAATATAAGAGACGACGCCGCGAAGTCGCCGCGAAGTATGGATTGCAGAAACGATCATTTCGTATTCATGTTCAACTGAAATACTCAACCCGAGTCAATAACTCCATCCAGATATCAACATTACAATATGAGTCGGGAAGGCCTGGAACAACCGAGAGAGAGGACCGGATCTGGGCCTTTCGGGGAACATCCTCAGACTTCCCCTTGGAATTCACGTGTGATCCCCCGAGTCTGGCATTGCTTTTTCAAACGCAGATTTGTACGGGGATCGCGGCCCGGGTCCTCGGTTCGTTTTTCAAGTCGAGCGCAAAGTCATCGATCTAGGAATTCCCGATTTCGTCTTGAATCTAGTTGCGCGTGAACTTTGTGCGACCACCTTCCTTCAGATCGATTTTAAGATCGTGTATCCTGATATCTTGGGACGTAGCCTTGCACATGTCGTAGAGGCATAAGGCGGCCACAGAGCACGCCGTGAGAGCCTCCATTTCCACACCTGTGAGCGAAACATTTCAGAAAATTCTATCGAACCCTGTCTTCCGAGCGAATGCATGCAGGGAGGAACGATTCGAGGAATTCACCTGTCTTGCCGGTACAGATTGCCACCGAGCTGATGTGAACACAATTATTCTCTTCGTCCAGTGAGATACCGATCTGTAAGAAACCTTTGTGAATCCTCGAACACTGAGGGCTCGAGCGAATGAGCATGAAACGATCCAACGGGCATTACCTCTGTATTTTCGAGTGAAATCTGGTGACACAACGGGATAAGTTGAGCAGTCAGCTTCGAGCCTTGAATTCCAGCGAGACGAACTGTTGAAAAGACATCACCCTTCTGAAATACCACGTTAACTTGAAGTCCAAGTGGTTTGCGGCGTTCTTGATGATTTTCAGAGCTCGCGGCCACTTGGGTAGCTCTGATAATGGGATGAGCCTCACCTTCAAACTGTTTTCTTTCACGAGTCCAAACACTTCTTGCGGCAGATCAACCCTGCATGACGCTTCAGCCCTACGTAGAGTTTCACCTGAAAGGCAAGAAGTTGACCTCATCGACCGCGATACCCTCGGCCAACTAGCTATGATTCCACAGAGATCACCTTTCGCAGAGACATCGATCTGGCGTGCTCTTCCAGTGTTGTCAACATGAGTCAGGATCTGCGAATTTACTGTTCCACAAGCTCTCTTTGGGAGCTGTTTCAGGCAATCTGCAACTGAAAGTTCTCGCCATTGAGCGGATCCGCGTCGAATACTCGGTTCTCCTCATGCTGTCTCCCTGTCGCCCAACCGAGCAAATGAATAGAAAAGCTGAGCCACAGGAGCAGATTAGCGAAAAAAATGTGGAACGCTTCACGATTTTGCGTGTCATCCTTGCGCAGGGGCCATGCTAATCTTCTCTGTATCGTTCCAATTTTAGTATGTGTGTCCGAAGACACAACCATTGTAGGGTGCGCCCGCCTATTTATACCGGCATTCGAGGGCGTGCCGCCTCTCTTGGTGAAAGCTCCGAAAAACAAGGAAGTTTGATCCGTCGGAGCCGTGATTTCGTCATTCAACCTGGGTCCAGTCGATGGATAGTGATAAGATGCACTTTTCTATAACTCGAAAAGCCCTCAAAATCCGTTACCACACAGGTTGATGTCTTTTATTCGTTACATGAACTCTAGAGCACGAACCCCCGGCTGGATTGTGCACAGCTTGCACTCACTCGAGACCAGTAGACGACGGCCGGGAAGCATGATTTAGGTCGTTGATCAGAATCGGCGTATGAACCAGAAAGCAGGGCTATAGCTGACGTCGAATCCAACGTTCGGTCTCGAATGTTTACCATCCGATCCTCTCTCAGATGCGCGGCGTCCTGTTGGCGAGACTCACGACGCGCTCACCCACTCTCGGTGGCGGTGGAGTAGCGGTGCGAAAGCTTGCGAGAAAATCGCTTCAGCCTGGAAAAACTCTCAACCAGCCATATCAAATCATTCGACGACCTGCCGAATCAGTGCACGGATTTTAACGCGCGTCTGAACAAGTATCGTTGGCCAAATCAACGTCAACTTTGGAACTACCTAATCGCGAGTTATGACGTTGTCATTCTGTCCGCTCTGTTCTAGTCACCGAGTACTATCCTCCGTGCTTCTTATCATCCCTTGGGTACCGCTCCGAAACGATGGAGCCATTCTTCCCGAGATATCTCCGAGCGCGGCTTGAGAAACCCATGGATAGGTATATAAAATCTACTATGGAAAATCTCATTGTTAGAACTTCAGGAAGAAACAATAGATCTCGATGACGCGCTCTCGACTTGCTGCCTCTGTTCGGAGAGATTTTCGTCTGGATGCAGAATATCTACGTGGTACGCGGACTCGTACTGCATTCCCAGTTGTGCTCCTAAGGCCTGATCGCGCTCGATATCGGCGCGCCAGCTGTCAAGGGGACAATCGCGCTAAATGCCCGCGAGCCGCGAGGCTGAGCGCGTAGGGATCCCTTGAGCACTGGACATTGAGGACAGGGATTACGATAAAGTGCATCTCCTTCGCTTGCGCTACCTGCTGACTCGAAGTCGATGGTCAGATGATGCTTACGAGGATGAGCCTTCTGAGCCAGTGCGTAGATCAATGAAGGAAGCTCGGCCCGTATCGCCTGGTACGGTACTCCATCTAGAGCGCTACTATTCTCTGCTGTGGTTTAGGTCCGGGAAACCGGCTACGCGGCCTTCGAAACTGCACTTGTGGATCTTGCATCTTTTCTCCATGTGGCTCGGGACACGTGAACTATGATTGAGTTTACTGATCTCCTCTGGGCCTTGGTTTGTCTCGGGCTCCTCGTACTCATAACGGTAAGGCATCGTTTCGAGGTGGTACGACTCTCGTTTGGCGGATCAGCTGATCGAACCTTTGAATACGTGTCACAGGAAACATGAGCGATTTGAACCTTTCTTCGTGAACGACAGACCATCATTTCGAAATAGAATCGACTAGGGGCACTTTGTGGCTCAAGTTGTCAGCGCGACACCTTGAGCATCATGGAACGTTCTAAATCCAGATGACAGGCATCGGCTGTTTCGAACTTGGAATGAACATCTGATCCTCCACAATTTCAGCTCTCGACGCTACTGTACTCGACGAGTTCGAGATACCCAGACATCTTACGCTATGAGGAGGAGATGAAATTCAAGTGCGGTGAAAACCTCCTCACAACAAAAGTATTCCCGAAGATTTCGGACCCTCCCACGAAAACGCTTTCTGTGATTGTTCCAGCTTACAATGAGGCTGAACGACGTACGTACCTCGAATAGATTGCATCACGGAAAATCAGGACAGGAAGAAGTCTCTGATCAGATATAGTGCTACTCATGTGTACACCAGTAAACCTCTGTATTTTACAGTACCCCCGATGCTGGAAGAGTGCACTGAGTACTTGGAGCGTCGGTGTGACGAGGATAGAAGCTTCACCTACGAGGTATATGAAGTTTTAATCTTCACATTGTTGTTGGAAATAACAATTACTCCAAGTTGTTGGCGAAGCTCGCGATTCGCTTCGCATTTCCAAGGTTCCTTCGAGTTTAAGCCATGTCGATCTGGACATTTTACTGCATGTACGTGAGTTTTCAAGTCATGAGCCATATGATTATTCCAGATCATCGTGGTCGACGATGGCAGCAAGGACAAGACTACCGACGTAGCGCTCAAGTGGGCAGCCCATTACGGGCAAGACAAATTTCGAGTGCTCACTTTGGTGAAGAATAGAGGGAAAGGTGGCGCTGTTAGATTGGTGAGTTATTTGGGCATCATCGGAAGCTTCGAAGAGTCAGGCTCCACAGAGGATATTCGTGGGGGGTGCTTCGAGCATCGGAAACACGGGATAGGGTTGTAGATTGAGTATTTGCGGATCGAATATCGAACGCATCCAACCGAGGAAGATCATGTTTCGTGTCGGATTTAAGGGCATGCTCAGTGCGAGAGGAGAATCCCTACTTTTTGCTGATGCTGACGGTGCTACACACTTCCCGGATCTGAGGAAGCTTGAAGAAGCGCTAGCCGCTTCGAAACTGAAGGTATTTCGCCGATTTCACTGAAGTTCTGCTTGCGATCAGTATCTCCGATCTCATATGGGTGTCCACGTTTTCGAATGCGAGTTTTATTTTGACAGAATGCGTTCTCTGTGGTCGTGGGTTCTCGCGCTCACTTGGAAGAACAGTCCGTCGCTGAAAGGACACTGTTCAGAACAATCCTAATGTATGGATTTCACACCTTGGTAAGCTCAAAGTTGGATTTCCTGGGAACAGCGAAGCAGCGAGCCCCCTGTAAAACATTACTATGTCTCATGCTGATCTTGAGAGAAATTTCGTATGTAATACTTTTCTACGTGAATCAGGTCTGGCTGTTTGCGGTGAGGGGCATACGAGACACTCAATGTGGTTTCAAGCTGATGACACGAGACGCCGCCATGGTCATTTTCACATCGTTACATGTGGAGAGATGGTAGGTTGGAAGTAGTCTATCACGCTTCATCGAGCCTTTCTTTGCCGTATTCAAACATTCACCCGTGACTTGGCTTCCTCCTCCATGCAGGGCCTTCGATGTTGAAATGCTTCTCATCGCACAGAAGCTCAAGTTCGCCATCAGCGAGGTGAGTTCAACTTTCGGACGGGCGTTATTCATTTTTCATTCATTAGATATCTGGCGGAGCAGCGGAGTGAGATTCGTTCGAGTATGAGGAGAGTATCGGGGATTTGAATTGCCCTCTTCCAGGTCGCTGTAAGCTGGACGGAAATCGAGGGTTCCAAGGTGACTCCATTTTGGACATGGCTTGAGATGGGTCGGGATTTGGTGCTTATCTGGTACCGATACCTGATAGGAGCATGGGCGATCAGGGCATCCCTGAAAGACATAACTAAAAATCAATGATGTTCAGGGCTCGCTATGTTGAGCAATTGTAAATACCTTAAATACATGATGGCTGATGGAGGATCGGATTGTTCGAAATGTTTCATGACGCGAAAATGATGAGAGTGAGAGTGTTACGTTTACAATAAAATGAATGGCTTGCGCACACAACAGTCACTCTACACGCTAGCTGTCTTTGATAATCCACTCCTATCTTGCGGAGCTAACATCCACGCGAGTCCCCCTCGTGAACCAGACGAGGCACATCAGCGGCCTTGGAATCCAAGTCTAATCTCAGTTCAAGCTCCACGCACGAGAGGAGATCCCGATAACCTATGGTGAATGATCAGAGTCAGGGGTATTCGTGCTCATCAATACGAATACGGGTTCGATTACGAGTATATTCGCCCCCGCGTAAAAGCGGATCCCTGCTTGGATACCAGTATATTCGTCCTCACGAGCGTATTTGTATTCGCAACCGTATTCCCATGAGCACGAATACGGCCAACTCAGTGGTCCATGATCCATCTAATTGATTCCTTGTGAAGCGATCCCATCTGAAATCATCGCAAGACGCATCGTGGCTTATCGAGACACCACTTGCCGAAAACATTATCTTCCAACCGAATCTGCGGTTTTTGAATGACGGATCCCATCATTGACGACCAAGAGGTCTGATCTCCTACGTGGAAGCCGTTCTGAGATCGACACCTGAGGAAATTTCCGAATCCAGTAACCGGAACCGGATCGTTGTCGAAGGTTCAAATCGGGCGAAGATCTTCTGCCTCCAGAGTATCCAAAAGGTCCGAGATTGAATCTAAGCTGTAATTCGATCCTCACAGATTCTGGGTACCATCGGCGCTCTAGCAACATGTCTCCCAAAGCAATAGACCCGCATCAGAGCAATTTCATCGGGCAAACTACGGTTGAAAGTTCAATAGACTCGATACAATTAACTTCATGTCTTGATTCGCACAGCCATGGTGGTTTTATTTGATCCTCCTGTTTGATAGAATCTGCGGCTGTTTCTTGTCGCACGCATCTTTTTCACGTAACAGCCTTGCATACTTGAATAAATACATTGTTTCGATTCTCTACTCGTCTATCAGTAACTCATTCTAACAGACTCAGTATTCCTTCGATGAGAAATATAATAATTTGTGAGTTTTCTCGACAACTCAGGTGTTCCCTCAACTCACAGGAGCTATCCTGCTTTCTCCACAAGCTCTAGAATTTTCGTCGCGTTCCATAAGATCTGCTTCTGAGTAATTTCTTGCTCTTAACTACACTTATGTACATTTCAGGCACACGATCACTTCACTAGATCAGGTTTTTACGCTATTTACAGAACGAGAGGAGCGTCACGCCTTGATACATATTAACAGCTACTCCATCGAAGCAATAGAAGACGTTCCATACGAAATAGTGCGCATATAATAGTTGCGAAATCGGTCTCCGAGATTCTCCTCATAGAGGATCGCCGGCAATTCCTGGGGAATCCGTACGCCGCAATTCCTTCTGATTCCAAAAGGTTGATTGTGTGCCCTCTTGTGGGCTGCTTTCAGATATAATCGGGCTCGCCGTTCTCCCGGGCAGTATGAATTTGAAAATATTCTAGATTTTGGAACGGTTTCGCCCGACTCTGATACTCCGAAACGTCAATGACACGATCCGATTCAAAGCTCTGATCAAAAGCCTCCGTAGATTCCCCGACTCTTAAAACCTGCGATCGAGGGCGATCGCCGACAAACCGTTATGTAAATGTACATGCTATGACATAGTTTATCAAAAAGCTCCTAAGGGAAGTAATCATCCAACGCGGGCCGGAACAGGAAGAATAATGTCCTGGCATACCAGTGCACACCCACGAACGATTCTGTGTAACTTCTCCTCTGTGCATTCTGCGGTGCAGCTGGCGGCGCTGACCAATGCAGAACATTTTTCCGGATGGACGCTAATTTCTGCTCCATCCAGCTCATAGAGTTGTAGAAGAATCGTAAAGGCGCGAATGCCATGTGCGCGAGCTGATGATCGTTGACTAGAGCGTAGCACGAAGCTACAACATTGTTCACTACGATGTTTCCTGACGCGGTCAAAGGCGCGTACACTCCAAACGATCGCTGAATGTGAACGGAAACTACTTTTGATTGCACGACACTGCCGTTGACGCGAGTGAAAATTATGTCCCCCGGCAAAACGCGGTACGCGTACGTTTTACTAGCGAAATCGTCGTATTCATGTCGATAAATCAGATGATAACGGGTTAAGAGCAGCTGCTGCCCAGTGTCGGTTTTCAATTTGAAGAAATCCTCCTTCCTGGAGGGGTCTCTGTCGATGTAAGTCAGCACTGGAGAGTACTCGAAGCGGTTTTGTAGCTCGTTGTACGCGAGAACTTCTTCTCCAATGTTCAGCTCAGAGATCAGCTTGTTTCCCGTTCTGGTGTGAACTACAGAGTTCCTCTCGAAACATCCGGCAGGGTTTTTCCCCTTCGCTGGATCTGCAAGGGATTGAAGATGATTTTCAGAGAAGCTTCAAGTGACACGACCGTGGGCATGATTCACCAGCACCCGACCCCTACCGCAATCCAGAAGCCCAGAGGAATGTGTTTTATAGAACGAGAGTATTCAAATTGAGGAGGAGGAGGATTGGGTCTGAACCCTTACCTGGCTTGACAGACGCATGGATGTGCTTCTTGTCCTCGTAGAAAACCCAGTCGAATCCTGCTTCGACGGCTAAACGCGCGAGCATCCCGTACTTGGATCTCTGACGGTCGTCTGTCGTGATGTCCACTGCCCGACCTGGAATCATTGAGAGGTTCGTCAATAAACCCGTAAGGGAGCGAATGGCAAACAAGAGATCCATGCTAATCATTGCATAGTTCATCTGCGGCCAACAGTGCAAGCGGACCTTACCTTCATAGTGCAGAGAGTTGTTCTTGAAAGCTTTCCTTTCGACCCAAGTGTCGACGACTCGCAGCTTCACACCGGGCCATTGGTTCATGACTGACACAGCGAGGATGTTGAGTTTGGTTTTTAGTCTCTGTAAGCGAAAGCGAGGTTCGTGTTAGTTCTGAACGATCGATTCCCGAGTGCTCAGTAAGCAACAAAGCCTGTGATCGTATTGAGAAGGAGATCGCATCGCATTCGTCAGATGATTTTTGATTCGGATCGGTGTTCCCACGCCCGAATACCCGAAGTATTGGACTGCACCTCCAGGAAACGAGGACGCACATGAAGCTGAAAAAGACACTATACACTTCCATAATTGAAAGAGATAGAGGACCTGCTGGCAGCTGAGGTCGGTAGAGATCTTCCGAGAATGGATTACGGGAAAGTAGCAAGTCGAAATCTTTTGACCGCTCCCAAACGGTGCGGACAGAGAGCGATCCGTGACCCACAACGACGAACTAGCACAACTTGGCCGCGCGAGACACTAGCCAATAAAAAACGTATTAGAGTCGCTTTTCTCCAAGCGAACAATGAACGCAGCCGATTCCGGAGCGTGCACCTTAACAGGAACCTCACAGGCGGTCCTGTTGAAGCCAGCCAAGCTTTTCATTCAAAACTCAAGTCCACTCGAAGGGGCTGATCTCATTCGTCCGAAAAAGAAAAAACTGACCGAGGGCCTGAGAACGAACGAATCTCCCATTCGAGGAGAGAAAAAAAGCAAAAGTGGCTGAAACCGACAGCAATCCAACAAAGCAGGCCACTGAGTTCTCAATCTGTTTATCGAGGCGTTTGATCAATGGCAAACGATCGGACACATCAGATACATCGATAGGATATCGGGCGCTAATACAAATCTGCCACCCAGGACGAGCGAGGAGAACCGTTTCAGCAACTGGACAATATTTCTCTTTTTGAAAGGCGTTCGACCGCCTTTTCGGGCTCGACATTCTTCAAACATATTCTCTTTCCGATCATGCCTCTTCAGCGACGGGCTCTTCAAAGGTTCCGAGGTCTGACCTAAGACGACCGCGAAGATCTTTCGTGCGATCCACGAGGACCGAGCAGCTACACGAGGACAGAATTTAATCGGTGATCACACGGCGGTTTCGCTTGAAAACTTGTCGTTGATCAGCTCGTCGCGATGAGCAGAAGGGATCGGGGAATCAATTCACAAATTCATGAGGACTCGTGTATAACGAATCCGTATTAGATACGAGATGTTGTCCTCCCTCCTCGTCTTTCAAGGCCATGATCAGCTCTCTGAAATTGCTCGATGCTGTGGGTGGCATTTCGGCATCTCTCTGAAGAATCTCGTGAGAACACTGACAAATTGTTGACGCTTTCTGTCTTCCATAATCTAGCCGATCCGATTCGCTAATCTCTCGTTGTCAAAGTAACCAATGTCAGCGTTATCTTCAACTTGGCGGGCGGCGTTCCGGCCTCGAAGGACCTGTATGTATGTATATCATTTCGTTTGTTGCTCAGGGTGCCGATGATGAAAGCGCTCTCAGCAGCATTCAAAGTGAGGGGAGGCGCTTAAAATTTACGTGAGGCTTCTCCGAAAAGCTAAGGATCCTAGAGAAGAAAATCACACGCTGTGAAGCGACCAAAAATGGGCTAAAGCCTATCAGGGGAGGGCGAGCTCTAGAAAATCTTCTTCAACAGCCCACCATAACGAAAATCGCGATGCGCAATCGAACTAAAAAAAAAAACAAATCGCGACAACCATGAAAACTCTCTGACCGCAGAATAACGGGATCAATTAGGAGACCACTGCGTGAAGCATCGGATGCTCAGGTGTAACAGTCCCCCATCGGACTTTTTTCGCGAAAAAGTTGAGATCGACAGGATTTGTTCGATTTTCTCTCTGTTTGTCCAAGAATTGATTTCAATCGACTCGGAGAACGATCGCTCAGCCCTGCTCGGAACGGATTGAATCGCGCAAGTACAGAACCGGGATCAAGCCTAGTGGTCAGTTGGCTGATTGCTCAGACAACCAGATAACGACGACTTGGATTCTTGCTGCCGTTGCTGAACTCGGCGTGGTCGCTTCCGCGTCGGCGTGGATTCGAATGAGAACGCGAAACGAGGACCCGATAACCGTAGATTGTGGTCGTGGGCTCTGGGTGCTTCACGACACGGGGGTTCACGATCGAAAACGACGAATGGACCTCAGGGTGAAGCTTGTTGTCTGCCCCGCCAGCTATTCAGCCATGGAGCTGACTGGCTGGCTGGCTAGCGAACCGTCTTGGGTGGCGCCGCTACCACCGGACCACCCAAGAAGTCCGTTCTGTGAGGGGCTCTATGACAGTCACTACGGCGATGCAGCCATCGATAAGTACCGAAGATTGACTTCGGGAGACTTCAACGGAACACGCTTCACCCCTTTACGGAACGACTGAGAGTCCGGTGGATTCTATTTCGTCGGTTCGTCCAATCCGGAGACGCTTCCCTGCTCCAGGACGGTGAACTTGAGCTCAACCGAAACCACAGAACCCTCGGCGCGGCCAACGACAGCATCAGCCACAACAACGACAACATCAACAAAGCCGAAAGAATTCCTTTTTAAAGTCCGTCAACACACAAGGGTGCCACCAGCAGAAGCTTTTGATCACCTTCCATTCTACCTTCGACCGAGACTGAGCCTTTTTTCGGACTCTCGGCGGAAACCCGCCAAGAACTCATGTCTTCGCAAGTCCAAGGTCGAAAGAAATCATCACCAAAATCACCGACTCATAGGATTGGTAATCCAAGGGGATCGTGGAATATTCAAATCCTATATGCTCGCTGGGAATTCGCCTGGGACCGGCGAGAAAACCCCTCACCAAGGTAAGACGGCGGCGAGATCTCGATGAGCGATGGCGAATAGTGGAGGAAAACAGCAGAGTATATCGATCTGAGTGGTAAATCAGCCGAACAACAGGAAAGCCACGAAAGAAAGTTGCCCTTACGTCGAAAATCTCCGCCAAACGCGGGACCTCACACACAGGGGCACCCGCAGCAGGTCGCTGGTGAAGGCGACGCGGCCACCCAATCTGATGATCACTGAGGTCCTCGTTGAAGTCATGGGTGCTGTGAAGGGCGGATGTGAGGAATGTTCCTTGAGTTTCCGAAGAAGCGCCATTTTCTCGTTCATGGATATGCCATACTAGCGGCAAGCTGGATCGGTGCCGAGGGTTTGACGGAGGCGCAGGGCAAACATCAACCCCACGACGAAAAGGGGTTGCAGGACCAGCGCGCTGACTGAGCTCGGGGCGCAGGGGCAGGAGAAGCCGACTGTTTGATTGACGCGTCGATAATCATGAACCCCTTGCCAAAAAACAAGAGGAGTGAAAAAACGGGATGTAATTGCATGCTCGACCTGGGAATCTCTGAAGAATGAACGCGGTTTTCGGATCGGAGACGTCACCCTGAGACCGACAGCGACGACGAACATGAAGGACAAGATCGAGAAGTCGCATCTGTCAAAATCAAATGTAATCGGCGTGAAGTGAAAAGCGGCAAACACTTTCTTCGGCGGTGTGTGTGTCGATGCGAAATCGAGCCCGCTGCAATTCAGAAGAATTTGTTTGGATTTACGCGACCGACCAGAAGACGGGACATCTATCAAAACGTTGCCATCTGTTCGGAGTTTCGAGATCCGCTGCTCCGAGCAAGATGATCGAGTGGTCGCGTTACGTATGGTGCGATATCTTCCGTCTATCGGTTTCCTTATCAACGGCTTCTTGAGATTATTATTATTCGCGGTCAGCGAATGTCAAATATCCCGTATAGGTGCTCAGTCATATCCGTCCTCTGCCTAGCCGAGGTAAACGTCGTCAGGCTTCGGCGTAGCTAGAGAATCACTCTTCGAAAATTCCGACGACCTTTTTTTCTTTTGCTTTTTATCTCTAGCTGAAGAGCCGTATCAGCCGTCACTATCAGACGCTATAAATTGCTCGTGCGACAAACTTATACCTATTACAGGGTAATATATCTTCCTGTTTCTCAAGCTTTTACTCGTTCGTACGACGAGAGCGATCGGTATCGACCATGTTCCTTCCAGTTCGAAATATTGAAATGCGCTCCTGCCGCCTCCCATGTCACACAGTATCCGAATGACGGTATCGATCCCTGGGAAAAATATGGATTCGCACCTCATGGAGGTTTCCACCTGGATTGGTACTCAATCGGGTTGAAAAGCTGCTCCAGAGTAGGAACTCGCCGAAGAGTTTGAGGTCTGGAATGCGCGACCTCACGCACCATGTTCGCAGACCGCCAGGAAGAAGACCGATGCCGAATGACAGAAGTAAACAGAGACTCACGTTCTCACGTATTCGGTGCGATCGGCGATGAGATGTCGATCTCGCCCGCTACACTGAATGAATTTACAACACGGTTTGTCTGTCTCCCTGGCGATCGGCAGAGCTAACGCGCAGCCGGCTTCTTTCGGAATTGTGGGTTCGAATTCTTCAAATACTTCTCAAGAAACCGAGACGGAGCACTGCGTGCACATAACGCACTGCACTTACGACCCGAAGACGAATGTCTTATCGTATATCGTGGTCAATAGCCGCGCTCCTTGAACATTTATGATGGGTGCTGGTCTTTCTGCTTTAAAAAGTGGTACCGAGCCATTTGTTTTGGTTTGTGAAACCACCGGGGACGGCTCTGTCCGCGCGCTCCCTTGGGCTCTTTGAGAGACGAATTCATTGACTGGACCAGAGGCATCAAGTGCCTTCCATCGGCTCGATTGATGAATACGCGGGAGGTTAGAGTCATTCTGAAATCAGTTAATCCAGTTATTCCCCGATATTGCGAGCCTCTAAACGGAGTCGTTCGTTTCTTCTCGTTGTCTGCTCTCGGCTCGAAACGGTTTTCCGCTTAATAGCCTTACGACTGTGATTAGTCGAACGTGATGACGTGACTGAAGTGATTGTTTGAACAGAGCCACGAGGAGGATGAAAAAAGAAGTTCAATAAAAATGAGAATGGCATTTGAAGTGAGGCGTCACTGTTGCGTGAGACCCAAAAGAATCCTGATTGAATTCATCGGCTCGTTGCCCCCGACGTTTCGGGGACACTGCATAGTTGAGCTCAGCAGATACGATTGGAATTATCGGCCCGGCTCGGCGTGGAGAACCCGGTTCCTTGGTTCACGCGTCTATCACACGGTCGGTGCTCGGAGAAATACAATGGTGGTCTAACCTCGACGCGCATCTACTGATGTGCTTAGCCTCCGAGTATATCATTCGGAGGAGACGCGTTTCCGATATAATTCATGACGCTGTGGCCCATCGATTCTTTTGCACCATCGCCGAGCTTGATCGCTCCCGTGAACCGGCAAGTTCTTCAATTCTGAAGTTCGACGAATCACGCGTGGGAAACAACTTTCCAATCTTTCGTGACACCTTTGCGGTGATTTTCGTCCGTCCGTAGAATATAAGCGAGGTCAGTTGGCTCACCATCGGTAGGTTCCGAACCGGCTTCAGTTTGGGCAGACCTAACCGGCTTTCCCCGCGAAGCGAACCTGTTCAGACATGCGGCATCGATGGCTACTACTAGAGCCTTTTGTATCATTTCTCAGATCGTATTCTATCTCGAATGAGATATTGTATCGGAATGAGATTTGACAGCCTGTTTACAGAGAGAAGTGTTGCGAGCAGACTATACAACATTCAGGTTGAATGAAGCTATGGCTTCTAGCCATTCCGTCTGACCCTTGTTGAAACGTTCCTCGGAATATGACGATACCACCAGCACGAAGCCTCTATGCATCCAGAGATATCACGAGAGAAGAGGCTGCAGCCTCGACAATATATACCGTTCGTTCTCCGGAAAAAGATTCTTGATCTCCGGTGAATCGAAATCTAAGGGGCACAGATAACAAAGGAGCCCGAATATCGATGAGATATTGCTCTGGATCGGTGACGGAATGCTTGCATAATTCCCATTTCGTATGCGTAGAGAGTTAAGACCCGCCCCAAGTGTGCTTGTGACGATTCAATCGAGAATCGCACCGACTGCTCTTCGCCGTTACGTTTTCATTGATTCTGGCTCGCTGAGGAGACGATAAGAGCGAAGTGACTTGATGAAAAATGCTAGCGATCCTGGACGAGCGATACAGTGCTTTCGCGTTCATCTTCAACTGTTCATTTTCTTGCTGGATCCTCGCAGACCATGCCGCATATTTTCGGAATTTCGACGCCGAAAATTCTTCGTGGCTGCTAGAGCTCATTTTTCCCCACTTCAGCTCGGGAGACCTCCAGACTCAAATCGCGCAAACTTCGGCAACAACGCGACCGCGTCGTGATCCCATCAGCAGAGACCGACGTATCCGACTTCATCGAGATGGTGCTCGACAACGACTGTGCTCCATCTTATTAACCAGTCGCTTTTGACGGCCAGAAACGATGAAATGAGCGAATAAAGAGGCTTCAATCAAATGCCAGGCAGTGTTTTTCTCGAGAGTATTGGTGGCATATTGACCCGAAACGTTGAAGTGTTCTGAAGTGTCTTGTATGGAACGAGCCTCAGAGAGGTGCGCGAGTGTATATTGTTGTTGACAAATCAACTGGCCCGATTGTTTTCAGGTGGAGTTATCCGGTTTGGTCCGACGTGGCAGACGGAGACGTTGAAAGAGGACGAAGAAATCTTGGCGTTCTCATCTTGTTTGGTATGAGGGGTACCCAAATTTCAAATATTGACTCAAACTTTGAACCCTGAGAGAGAGCGAAACTACAGACGGACGAACCTGTCCGCGGCGATAAGGTCTCACGAGATAGGTGACCCTGATAGGTCCACGACCGTCTTAGGTAGCTGTAGGTTGTACATGGACATACGACACCATGCCCCTTCTCCTTCCCTTTTTTGTCGCCCGATTTCTATCCCCTTACGTAACCTTAACGACAGTCATAACATTTGTCATTCGTCTCATCGACGAAAGCCTGTCTGCGACAACTCTGTTGCCCAACCGAGAAAATTCCCGAGCTCGTCGCGAACCGCTAAGATCCCAACGGGATCCGCGAGCGCCAATCGGTGTTCAGCTTCGAGGGTACCGCCTCGAGATCATCACGGAATCCCAATTTGGAGTAACGCACGTCCGCATTTTAGAGGTTTCTCGGTTCGCCGCAGACCGTCGTCACAATGATCGTAAAGAGGAACTAGTCAACGACAGCGCGTAGAGGGTGCTCGATCGAAACGTTCACGAATACGGGTCAGGTTGAGCAGCAGAGGACGCTGGTTGACTCTGTTGGAGTAATTCTCTGTAGGCCATAATTGGTTATTATCACTAGGGACAGGTTTCTGCTCGAGTGCAGATGTCGAAACAATTCCGCACCTATGTTTGCTTGCTGTGGTTTGCGACCTAGGCTGCAAACGATCAGAAGTTGTGTACTTCGTCGAACGGCGACCCAGAGCAGCATTCAAGCGTTTTAGAGCGTAGAAAACCCGGCTAGCCATGCTCGACTCTAGGAATCGTCTACGTATGACTCGGAACTTGTTCGGGTGAATCGACAATCAATTGCGAATTGACAGATCAAATCTGCGACCGCTAGCGTTTTGTGTTCCTCTCGGGTCGTCTTCGTCGTTGGCTCTAATCACAAAATTGATTTGTTTCGTAGAGAACATCGAGCCGTGCCACTCCGCTTCGGGAACCGGACCGCTAGTCTGACCGTGTGAACAAAAAAACTGTCTCTAAGCCTTCACATCTCGAGCTATGTTCCGGGGAATATATCTCGATCAGCACCTATTGGCACAGGGTGCTCTTCGGGCGAAGGCTGCAGTGATCTTCCCGCGCGTCGCAAAGTTTGAAGCCGCTCTCCGGCTCGTCAAAGCTTGCGCACCGTGGAATTCCTTCTGAAGAACCCGTTAGAGTTTTCAGAAGGACAGCAATTGCAAGTCAGCTCCGTATGTGAGCAAAAGTGTCAACCTAACGGCGAGATAAGGAAAGCTTACCTGAGACATGATACGGTCGGCTCCGGTGCCTTCATCGTCCGCGAACTGGATATCCTTGTTGTAGTTGGGAACGAGATTTTTGAAGTTTGGTGCTTTCCGTAGTATCGGTCCTTTGGGTGGACCAGATGCATCGTCGGTGTGTTCACCCACATTTGGCACATACTGTTTGATGACGAGTGGAGTCAACTTGCGGGGGGGTCTCGGACGGAAGCCCACCCGACCGATGCCACAAGCATCGGCGGCGTAACTTGAAAACGCTAACGCTAAAACTACGAGATCAACCAGATGCATGGTTTCGGCTGAGCGGCGGTTTTTCAACTGGTCGCGTCTCCTCGGTCGGACCGCATAACAGTCTTCAGTTGGAGGATCACGATTCTGCTGCAAAACTTCGATGCCGCGATCGGGGATTCACTTGGCAATCCTTGTCCGTGTCCGATTGCGCAGAAACATGTCAACAGTTTGTAGATGCAAAAACAACGGTCTCGGTGTCGGCTAGATGATCCTCACGACAAACTTCACTGAGACAGTTGGGTGGTCGCTCGGTCGGCACTCGCACTACAGAACAGGGATTCGGAATCAATCAGGTTGTATTCAGGTGATTCGGCAGGCCGGTCTGAAGCAATCGCACGGTTTCTTTCGAAGTCGAAGAACCTCTGAAGAAGATCCGAAGGGCGGCGCCAAGCCGAACGCTCCTCCCTACGGCCGACCAATGGCAGGTTGCGTTTCGAGTGAGATTCGTTCTGTTCTGGCTGAAGCCGTGCGGCTTTTGCTTGGCGGCTTTTGCTAGCTCGCTTACCTGTTCCTTTACCTGCCCGTTGTCTATTTGTCTGCCTTTCCTTGCCTTGCCCGCGACGACTTGAATCGAAAGAATTCATCGTTCGGAAACGGGAACATCGTGCCGGAGTAACAACACCCGTGAGGGTTCCCTTACCTCAACGGAAGACTCCGACCATCACGAGGACGTCTCGTAGACCGCAGGTTCTAGCAAACGTTGGGCTGACACTGCCTGCGGTAAACTGCCGAAAGCAAACTCAGGACGACGGCAGGATGAGTAACGTTGAATGAACCTATGGCTCAAGAACACGGTAATGGGATGGACTCCATATGCGTCAGTGAGAAAACATTCAGAGGGAGACTCTCCTGCCCACTTAAGACAGCGGCCTTTTGGAGACTCATACAGTTTACGCTGTCAGTGGTCAGTCACATTGGGTTGCTGCGTCAGCGCCCCGGTCTCTGTGAAGGTCATCTACCTGAGGCTTCAGGGAGCGACCTCATCGCAAATTGTCCTGCAGTTCGAGCCAGGATCTTGGGCGCTGGAACCACTGAGATATTGACGGACTCGGTGGCGGACCGCATACCTCACTCGCATTGCGACAAGCCGTGAAACCGCCATCAAGCAACAAGTGTAGACGATCCTGAATGCTGAGCTCATCACGGCTGATCTTGTATCGCTTCGGGTTAGCTACAAAAGCCGGTCTTCACAGCCGCCGCCGAAAACGACACACCGAGGGCGAGAACCTTGGGATTGTTCACTTTGAAACCGAGCCGCTCATCAGGGACGAGCTCTCCGTGCCGACTACGGTACTGCGCATACTCCGAATCAATGAACGGTCGGATCGGACCTGGGACCAAATGAGGAGATGTCGTACTCGGGGTGTCGAACAAGAAGTATCAATCAATTCGAAGGAGGCGGCCGCTCATTGCTCAGTATTCCGTTTGGAGCCGTGCCTCTGAAAACCTGATGTGGCTCCGAGGCTTCCAAGGCTGGAGTCTTTGCCATACTCCAGGGATGTCAACGCGACCTCGGTGTTGCCCGGAAAGGCTCATGGCCTCCGGCCCCTCCGCAATAGTCTCTGGTAGCTCGCGGATATGCCCATGGGATCGCCTGTCACGAAGCTCGAAACGTACAAATCCACACAAAAGGCACCCACGCAGAATATATCGTCACAGACGATGATCGCGATGATGATGGTCCCATAAGCTGTAATGATTCCAACGATGGCTCGGCGACGAAGGCGAGAAGAGTGAGATGGCACCTCGGAGAAAGTCTCAAGGGGCCAGGATTTCGGTCAGGGCCCCACCTCCGATCCTCCGCCGTTCGCCAGATTGTGAGTGGCGGAGCCGACCACGACGACGGATTGTTATGAATTGGAACTTCTGTGTGGCTGTCGTAAGCGATTGACTCTCAGCATCTCTGGCGTCGTCGATCGCCACCGGTTATCTAATCTGAGCACAACGTACACAACGGAATTCACCTGTCGCAAGTCCCCGCTCAAGAATGATCGAGCTCAGTAGGCGATAATTTTCAATCGCCACGTGTTGGGACGGTATCAACTTCGGACTGGATGTTGGTCTGCTCGTCCAGGGAAGGGTGATTTGATTCATCTTGCAGAAAGACATCGAGGGGATGAGATCTCCGTGCAGGGGTACCCATTCTCGCGTCCACGCGCAGGATTCTCCCGCCAGTCGAGATCTGGTCCCCAAAACTCGTTCTGCTTCGTCCAGGAGGAGGATACATTCTCGAAGAAATATCTTGATGTTCCTGGCTCCAAAATCGACATGCGAACTCCACGTCTTTCCAGCCCCCGGTGGAAGCCTGGTCATCCCGTTCGGCCTTGCTCTGGATTATTTCGCGTTGCCGCTTAGGAAATGTTGCGAGTGAAACCCCCAGTGGACAGATGTTCCTATGAAGCGGGGTCGAAATCAGGCGGAGTGGTCGAAGGCACGTATCATATTCAGTCAATAAACAGTAATTACAAGTCGCGATGAGCTCAATCGACTCTGGGGGTTTTGCCAATCCGTTCCCACGATAGAACTTTCTAAGGGAGACAATCGAGTCGTCTCTAGTTGGGAATAAAAGAGGGAATCGTCGGTATTGAGACAAAAATCGAAGATTTCAATTTTTTTCCAATCATTGGGAATTCATTCAAATCGAGCGTTCGAGTAACATTCATAGATGATCAAAACTGATCAGGTCTGTCGCCATTATGCAGACAAAGGTTCTTCGAAGCGAGTCGAAATTCGGAGAGCATCCCACTAAATCAGGCCGACTGGATCAATAAATAGAAGCTGGATGCGCTGAGCCCAACCGGTCGAAGCCGAGTTCAACGATGGCGAACAATGCTCCCGTCGCCCTGTGCTATCGTTTTCGCAGTGACGTTGACGCTCCTCGCTGCAGCTGTTCTCCTGTGTTTGGACAAGGACAACAAACAGCGAGTTCCTCTCTGGTGTCTTTACGACATCGACGACCCTTTCGACCTGAGTCGTTCGGGACAATTTTGTGACATAATCGTGCTTTGCTGTCTGGTCGACGAGCGGGGCCTGGACTCGATCGCTACGTTGCGGACGGGACTTCTCAGAGCCGGTTTGTCACTGCCGTTACTCGTGATGCCTTGGCGTGACGACTGGTTCTGGAGGAGGTTATGTGACGATATGGTGACAAAGGAGTTTGTGGATCTATTCGTCGAGTCAATGAGTCTGCTGGAGGTCATAGGTGTGATACATTCCGTCACGACCGAGTGTGAGGAGGACGCTCTGGTGCTTGAGGACCGTCTCCTTGGAATGGCCAAGGGAACAAAACCCGTACGGATTGAAGTACGCAACCCAAACGTTCGCGAGGCAACATTCGAAAGATCTCATCATAGATTCGCGTCTTGTCGGACTACCCACGTTTTGTTCTGGGACCCTTCTGTCATCGAGCCTCAAGTTTGTCGCTTCAACGTCACTCGCAACATTTCGCGAGCGAGAAAGCTCCAAGCGGATCTGCCAAGCTTAGCGGTTGTCCACTCGATCTCGGTTGGTCCACTTTGAGACTCAAGGAATTCGCGTTAAGTTCCACCGAAAAGAATGAATATGCGGTGGACAGGGCCGATGATTATGGGAGCAACCGCTGTCAGATAAACTCGCCTGATCTATTTCTAGGTTGTGTGGAAGCTCATTCACGGATGTCACGCGTGCAAACAATCGGGCAGGCTCTCATCAAGAGTGAAACCTCCACTGTGCACAACGTATGCCGTTCGCGGTAGCGACTCCGTTTACATCAGGCCGAGTTTGAGGTGTGGAATTATTCTACTCTGTTCTGCGGAACTTGTTTTTCGTAGGATCAATGGCAGAACTGCTTCCCTCTCTGAAGCTTCATGCTCCCCATGATTATCATTACTTTATTGGTAACGGGAGGAGCTCTTGCAGGGCACTCCTCTTCTGGACGAGACGGCTCCAAGGTCCGTTCTTCGTGACGAACATAGCGGAAGATGAAACGGCCGCGGATTCTGTGGGGCGACCTGATTCCACGATATTGGAGCAACTCTTCAGAATTCTTTCGAGGAACTTTACGAAACTTCCGCGGCTCTGACGCATACAGACCAGAATAGAAGTAACTCTTATCGCGACTATGCTAGGAATCGACTGAACTGCGTTCAAATAGTTAATCCTCGGCTGATCACTGCCTGAAACCGGTGCGAGATAGGAAACTTTGGAACAATGTCCGTTGGGCGGTGATTCGTAACTCGAACCTCAAAAATATCAACCGCCTGATACTTGTACCCTTTACTTCAAATCCTTTCCCTTAGGTTTCGAAGTATGAGGATGGTGGTTCTCAACGGTCCGGAACAGATTCAGGATTGGGTAATCGTACGACATACAGCCATAAAGGTACATGCTTCTAAGCGCTGACGCGGTTAGACCTGGGGAATGAACCCTAGGATTTCTCCGAGTCTGATTTGAGAGAAGACAAGTTTTGATCTCATAAATTATGATAGGGTGTATTTCTCTTGTGCGAAAGTTACATTTGACTCCCATACTTGATGTTGAGGTTGTATCTCTACCGCCAAGCTACCATTCACAGATGCGGATTGATTCATTTCTTAAATATAATCGTTAAAATTCATGTAAAAGTGATCAGCACACAAACGCTCGATTCCTGCTGTTTCACGCCCAGAACTTGATTCATGATTGGACGATACAACCAGGATAGGACTGTTTCGACTCTCCCTGAGAACAAACGTTTCAAGAAACAGGGCGGTTCGTGAGCGCGGTGTTTACCTAGGGACCGGTGGCGTTGTGGCACTCGAAAAATCGTCGGATATAGCACAGAGACCGCGGCGACGATCTTGAATGGACTTTAGAAGTCACACAAAGATATTGAAGGTCTGAAGAGTTCTAAAATCACGGGAGAGCTGTTTTTGACAGCACGTTCACCACTGACGTCATCCAGGAGGAAGTTACGAGGGGATCGGAGTCGCAAGAAAGTAGAGATCCGGTCTAAGTAAAATTGTTCCCTGAGGATACCTCCCGTACGAGGCCGATGTATTATTTCATAACGAACAGAGCGAGCGAACCCGAGATGACCGCGACGAACTGGGTCGAAGCACTGCTGCGTCAGTGAATCTTTAAGAGCGAGAAAGAAAATAAAAACATCGCGGCGCAGAGCTGTAGCGCAACTCGCCGAAGTGGAAACATAAAGAATACTGAACAGTTTGTATGGCTTTTCGAACTCGCATGAAGTTCTGATGACGACTGATGAGGAAATGGAAATGAGGTACGTTGTGCCCTGAGATGGCGGTGTCGATCTTGATGCAACGCCCTAAATCTCCTGACTTCGATGGCCTTCCTGCTCAATTCCCACGGGTCGTTAACTCCGAAGCAGTTGATGAAGACGTTTGACGATTATTGTTCACATATGAGCGGATTCGATGGGCTCTTCTAGTGGTAGTCCGCTGACCCTGCGTTTCAGGAAAAAGTGAAGTATGCCTGCGTAGATGAAGAGAAATGCATCAAAGTTAGTCCCGGCTGACAAATATATCCTTCCTGATCATGTCGGAGCGACAACACCTACTCCCCATCGGGGACTGTAAGAGTCAAATGAAAGCTCACCTGCTTGTGCCATTACATCTACAGTCCCTGTCGTCAGTAGATCCTTATCATGACTGGCGTTACCTGCGCCAGGTCTAATCAAAGTGGGCCCGAACACTGTTGCCAAGTTGTTGATTGACATCTGTCAATATCGAAAAATCTCTCAGCTCACGGATTAATACTGCCAGACCCCGGCCAATCGAACCTTGGGCGAGGAATTGGGGAATATGAATTTGATAAGGAATGAAGAGGGCATCGTCGGCAAGCTATACCTTGTTATGCTCTTCATGCTTGTTGATGACCACCATGTGCTCAACCAGATGCATCACAATATTCCGGTTTATGGCCGGGAGTTTTTGGAACAGTGCCAAGAGTTCTGAACTCTTTTCGTCTGGGTCCGGCTTGCCTGCAAAGGAAACAGAGCCTAAATCAGTCGGCTCCGAGGATGAGGGATTGTGGCTCACGCATATTGAGTCCTGACACGAGTTTGTGGGGAATGATAACTCACTCAACGCTTCGAAGAAGTTCGGATAAAGCTCGTCTGTGAAAAGTGCTTCGGGAAGTTCTCGGAGATACAGTTTGAGTAGATGAGCTACTGCATTTACGTCGACTTCCTTCAGCAATTGTTCTGCTTCGTAAGGATTGCTTTCGAAGGATTTCCGCAGTCGCTGGACGTCAGAGTTCGAGCCCGATATTCGGTAAATCCCTACTTCGTTGATCCCACGCTTCTCTACTTCTCGGACACAGCATCCGATGAGGAATGGCACGGTCGATTTTTCTTTCCTGCAACAGAAAACTCTCGACTTTAGAGCCATTGCCATTTTATATCGTGTATTGGTGATGCCTATTGATTACGAGATTCACGCTGCAACGGCGGTTGTTCACCGCGAAATGTTCACGATACTTACTTGCAAACCTGTTCGATCTTCAATCCGAAAGTCCCAACGGGTTTACTATCCAGGTTCCGCCGAAGGCACACTTGATACGGCACGTATTTGATCGAAAGGTTTAATGTGTGTTCTTGTAGACTTATGGACTTGTCCTGGAATTGATCGGTGAGCCAGGACTTGCTCAGCTCGAATGTTGCCTTCCCTCTAAGTAGTGGTCCCTGTTGCATTTCTTCGTAGAAGAGGATACGCAGCGTTTGAGATCCGTCCACATCCATGATGATCTCTTGATTGAACTTCGCTTCGCCTCCGCCCAAATCGACGGTTTTCGTTCGACCCTTCCGGAAGAAGTGTCCGTACGAATCGATTTCAAAACTGATGTGCACAGCGGCCTGCCGGAGACCTTCGCCGCCCTGGAGACTGTTGACCTGGAGATGCAACTCTCCAAGCAGCATGTCGTCGGAGGCTCGAGCGATGCTCCCCAGAGTGTTTTTGTTGCCCTGATAGAAGCGATACTGCTTTCAGTGCTCGTCGGTTCCCGTCATGGTAATCTACGATCGAATGTCATCCGAATCGAGCTAAGGGATACTCACCGCTGAGGCTATGCAGGAGTTAAGTTCGAAAACGGTGGGAGGTGCCTGACTCGAGAGCATGGTACCGCCTTGCGCCGGTTGTTGAGCTTGAAGAGCATAGATGGCCTCGATCCACTGCTGACGCTCGAATTCCGAGGATACGAAGAATTGGTACACCTTCGGACGCAATAACTCTCAATTACGGATCTGTGTATGTTCTACATTTTTTCTCCAGCGAACGAGGACTACGATCTACCCCCCATTCCGTTCAGTCCGTTCGCAATTCATCAATCCGCTGTCCGTGCGGTGGACTGAGAGTGCTGAGCCGCACTAGGCCCGACACGGGAGGAGGTTTTTCTATGCTTACTTTATTGTTTTTGTGTCCAATCTTGAATGGCAGGTTTGGTGAATGTAGCATCAGAGCGGCTTCGAGATCGGACAGTTTTCTTCGCAGTTTGTCCATGTTCCGAGATGTGGTAACTCCCCCTTGACAACCGACGGGGCCTCGCTTGTTTTCCTGTGGCAAGACGAATCGGACATCAGTTTTAACACTCGAACCAGGCAGCTTTACGGCCTCAGGACTATGATTTATTATTCTGCGTAAACAGTCGTGCTCTGCGAACCGACTTGTTTCCCGTTCCTCCCTCCACTCATTCTCTCCTCTCGTCCTCGTTTCTAAGCAGTAACGCTTTATGATCAACGGTGAGTATGACGATCACTCACCAACTTTCGAATCTGATCTCTGATGCTGTTGGCGCGACTTCTCAACTGGCAGACATTGGCAGGGTGCTGCTCGCGGATGGGTTCAGCTTCTGCCTCGGGGTCCAGCAGGGTCACCTGGATGGGGGAAACAAGTTTGGTCTCAGGTTCTCCTCGAAGATGACGGAGGAATAGGCGGGCGGACGGCAGTACGCCTTGCCGGAAACATTCAATGAAGAAGCTCCACGCGATGAGCCGTGTCGTGATGGCACTCACCTCACTGAGCGGTATGAACCACTTAACCTCAAGGTAGCGAGTTCTGCCGTTTGTTTTGCACTTTGCGCAGACCAGAACATCGTTGAACAGAAACAAATGTCGGAGTTTTCGATGGCCGTCGAGTTGCACCATGAACACGTTGCGCACGACATGACGCAAAACACGGTCCTGAGGCTGGAATCAGTAGGGCATTTCATGAGATTTTGATATCTAGGAGTGGTATCTGTCGCAGGTGGAGTTAGGATATGCAAACGGAAGGACCAGAACGGCCATAAAGTCAGTCAAGAAAGTCACGCCATGTTATGGGAGCCGCGTGGTGCTGATAACGGAGGTTCCACAGTGAGGAATGTGAAACAACAGGAGACTGAAGAGACCCGAAACAAAGCTTCCACCATCACCATGTCCAACCACAGCCCCACCCAAGAAATGGCGACAGAGTTTCACTATCACCGCCCGAGCGAATCACAGTTGAACGTTATCTGCTTGTGATGACAGAGCTTAGCATACTCAATCTGTTGTTTACATTGACTTCCGGAAGACCGAGCATGTATGTCTGTACGTCTGTAAGTCAGTCCGCGGGCGAATCGTCGGTCCGCGATGTACTGGACTGGTGCTGGCAGACCCTCACGCCCGTCGCAGCGAGAGTCTGCACTTTGACGTTGTTTTCGACCTAAAGGCTCACGCGGGCCAGGCTGCGTTGAACGGCTCGATACGCGGTGGTGTGTTTGTGTTCCATCTCGCCGTCTACCTAGCCATGTGTCCAGAAGTGTGGCTGTGGCAGTTCGGAAGCTGTGTGAGTGAGCAAGCGAACGACCCAAGTGAGTGAGCTTCCGTAAGCACCTGTCTCAGAGACCGTGACCGCAGAACATCCCGATTCTGCTTTCCCGGCGGCGATGCGGATTCGTCAATGCTCCGGAATGACAAAAGTCTGACTCGGTTCGGCAAGTGGGACTTGAACATTGACTTCAATCAGCGAGACGGCCCGATGCCATGCACGTCGACAGTCCAGCAGTTGAACCCGAGTGGATCGGTACGCGGAAGAACGCTTCCGATCGAACAATACTTGGCGGTGTCGAAAAACTCAATTGCTGCACTCCAAAACAAACAGACATCACCAAAAAACAGAATAGCCTGTGCCTGCCGGCCAGGAATTACCACCAGTAGAGGAGGGAGTGACCTTAGGACACTCGAGGTCCTTCTCTCCCAACTGGCGGTCAACTGATAGGGACACCGGCACGAGTGATAGGTGGATTGACGAATTTACGTTGGGGCCTTACGACTCGAGTTGCCACGAAGCACCCGACGCGATGCACATAGCGCTCGATCGACGAAGAGTATCGCGCTTGGAACAAGTCGCAATTAGCAACGGAACCACTTTGAACAGTCACCCAGGATTTCTGATCATATGATACGAGTAAACGAGAATACAAGCGTTGTGACACGCCATAGAATCGTAATCCGTGGCGAGCATGCCGTAATGCGGAGTCATTGTTGCCAACGTTTCTGGGAGGTGGAAGCCCAATAATCCTCTACTTCGTCAACATCTATGTCCATCACAGCTTTCATTGCCGGACTGCGAACCTAGGAATCGTTCAGCTGACGCGAGCGCCCGTGACGTCGCCGGGCGAAAGCTTTCCAGTCCGAAAGAACGCACGTGGGCTTCGAGAATGGGTCCTCCATGGAAATACCGCAGGGATCACATCATTGACGAGGGCAAATATCCGAAGGCCACCGACCAGAGGCACCTATGTGAGTAGTTGGCGTGTTACGCACGACGTGTCAGGATTGCAATGCGCGGCTCCGCAACCTTTCCGACTTCATTTACACCGGAATGGCATAAACTAAGCGAGTCGCGAGGAATCTTCAGCTATTGCAAAACTGGATGACCGAACGACGAGAATATTGTATGTCGACGATATCCTGCTTGAACGGGTGAATCGGACCGGAGCCGCTTTGTAAGGTACGGAAGCGGAACGAAAGCGCAGAGATTAGGTGTGCGTCAATTTTGTGACAGAACAAAGCATGTACAGTGTTGTTACACGCATACCGCTGATCCCCCGATCGTTATCACTGATACTGCTGCTGGGTGTGATCTCTTGTTCATGGTTTGTAGGTGGTGTACTGTATGCTGTCGCAACGCTCGTTTCTATGCTGAGGGTTAGTAGAATGCACGACCAGACCCGCACACAGAGTAGAAACAAGGACTCACCACGGAACGGGCAGGCTGGATTTGGACAACAACAACAAAAACAGAAAGAAAGAGACACATATCAGTAAGACCACGAGATTCGAAGACTCCGGTGAATTATGATATGGAATTCTCCCACGACGAAAGCCCGAATGATCGATGCCAGGACGTCGCTCGATTGACGAGCCGACGAGTGAAAACTCCTACCGCACCGACAGTCGATCATTCACGGTTATTTCAGCTTTCAGGCTCCGACGAGATCAACGATAACAACAACGACCACGACAGCATTGAGGGCTAGGCTAACTCGTGAAAGCATTTCCGCTGAGATGACAGAAATGGAGAGTCTGTTTCTGATTGTGGACAAGTGATTGCAACCAGGTTCCCAGGAGAAACGCAAAAAAAAAAACACCAGAAGCCCCCACTGCCACCAATTTGTGAACACAGCGTCCTGCATCCGTCATGGATGTCAGAAACGACTAAAACTAAGTGCTTGGGTATCATGAACGATCTGTCGCTCGATTCATTACTGAATCTTTGCATATGAGGGAACAAAAGCGTTGAGAGATGAAACTCACCGGGAACATGCTTTCTAGTGTGCTATTCATTTTGAGGTTCTCGAGGAAACGCTGTGTCAACTTCGAAGCGACTTTGAGGTTATTGTAGTCCTGATGCTGCGCTGATGTTGCCCGAAGAAGATCATCAATGACGAGCGCATTTTTCTGAATGCGGGCTACAGGCTTGTGGAGCAAGTTTTCCAAAGACGTTGTCTGACCCTACAAGTAGGAGGGACTCTCAGTATTGGAGTCTATTTCAAGAAAGAAAAGTTGCGAAGAGTGGTTTATATCGTGATGAGAGAGTTTCGTTCGTCACGGTGATTCTATAGAAGATCGAGTCACGGAAAAGTCAGGTCGTTGAGGACTCACCTTCATCTTCATGTTTTTGGACAGCTCCTCAAACTTGGCATTGTTCTGAGAGCATCTTCGGACCGCATCGATCGCCTTCGAGTAGTTCTGCAGGAACAAATTATAAACTTCGAGTCTGCTTGCCAGAAATTTGAAGTTCTCCCCAATCGACGGTCGCCGAATCTCGCAAGACTGTTGGTTCGGTTGATTGTTAGAGACCTGGTGAAGCAATAATTAGTGTCAGTCGGTGTTATTCAGAACACTAGCCGCAACAGTGTCTGTCGCGCGAAGGGCTTTTGTCGTTCCCTCCTAGACTGATCCTAGTCGTCTTCAACTATGGGCTCTGGATTTCCAGATAACGAACACGTATCTTCGGAGAAAGTTCAAGGTGTCGATCTGAACCGTGTCATTAGGGATTGTTGCGCTGCATAGAAAAGCAACAAAAGCAGAGCGAAAAACCCGATGGCGCAGATAATGCTCGTTGAACAACAATGCGCCGCCGCAAAAAAATTACCCACCTGAAGATTTCGGCGCAGACCATCCCTAAAGTTTTTGTGAACATCGAGTAGCTGTTCGATTTTGAAAAATATCGTGTCAACGTCCTCCCGCGAAAGTACGGCCTGGCAAAAGAAAATACAGTTTCTCTTCAGATCGTCCACGACGGCGGAGCACGAGAAGTTTGCGGACGCGAGTTTGTGGGATATCCCACAAATTGCCGCGAATAGATTGAGTGTGACTTGCTCACCTGATTCGTTCTGGTCGCCGAGCTCAATGCTTTTCCGTACTGATTCAGGACGTCAAGACAGTCGACGTAAGCGGTCTCGCTCTCAATGACGGATTCGACGATTTTCTTCACCTGGAAGATCATGAGCTCCGATTACCAGAGCTCATAGGCTAGAGGCCAGGAGCTGGGCCCAAGCTCCAGCGGCTACGGAAACAAACTGAATTGTCTTAAAAAGCAGGCTACTACTAACCTGACCGTCGACTTCACGCTCGTCTTCAGCTAATGAACCGTTTGAGCCCGCGGATTGTCGGAGTTGCTTCTCGGGTATTTCGTTCTCCTTCAATCACAGTACTGAATTAGCGTCAAGCTCTTCGTTTGCGCTTTGTATCTAGCGGACGAGTGATCGATCGGTCAATCATTGTTATTACGACGAACACGAAGCGACTTACATGTTTTTCTTTGCTTTTCTTCGGGCGGAACTGAGGTGATGTTTTTGATGAAAGGTATGACTCCATGGAACTGCTATAGACACCTGTAATGAAAGTGACTTCGGATGAGTTTCCGTGTCTTGATTGATTCGTCGATATCTCGTCGTGCTTCTCGCACGCGTGCGCAACGCGAAAGAAGCGGGCGTACGAGCTCCGGAGACGGAAGTTGTCGACAGCGCGCACGAAATAGAGTTCTCGTGACCCATTTTCTCGTCGTTGTCGCTTCTCAAGAGTGAAATAATGAAAACGGCCGTCGGTTCCTCCGTCGCCCGCCCGAATCTTCCTCTCTCTTACCCAGTGATCCCTCATTTTTTCCTCCCGGCGCAAAGCTAGAACCCATAGTTTCGTCGTCGTATTATGACGACTCTGCGGTCACGCAACCTGGGTGGGCCTACCACCCCACGCCCTGGTCGAACTCACGGGTGTCATCGCCGTGCACACGCACAGGGTCCTCACTATTTCCACCTCCAGCGCCCGAGCCCAAACCGAGGAACTCAGTTAGAGGGAAGAGACCGTCGGCGGTTCGACTCTTTCGAGATGGGAAGAGGATCATTAGGTTAGAGCTCGTTGGATTTTCGCAGTTCCGTTCCTCGACACAGAGACGCAAATCCAGCTCTAGCTGATCATGGAGAACACCGCTGGCAAAAGTGCTATTCAAGCACGGTAGCGTGAGCTTGCCGAAATGAGCAGACCCAAATCCCTCGATCAAACTATCCCAACTCGAGAGAGAGAGGAAGCGACCAAATCGATCGGAAGCCACATCAAAGTTCCGCTCCCGAAAAGGAAGCATTTGTCATTGGAGTGAGCTGGGCTCAGCTCTCAATAAGCCTCTGGTGGACGGCTATCCCGAGGAGATCGCGTCAGCTATTCCAGGCCAAGCCAAATAATCTAGAAGTGGTTTCTTCGTTGTGCTCTCTTTCGGAGCAGAGACGCCCGGGCCTGCTTCGCAGTCGGCGGTCGCGGCCTTCGCCAGCAAACAAACCGATGGACCAAGTGAGCGACGGCGAAGGATACCACGAGGAAATGCCGCTGTTGTTCGAAGCAAGCGCGTGTTGTGCTGCTGTTAGCTGATGAATGGCCCGCGGCATTCGTTGAATAACTGAGGATCCGATGGCGAACGCGACGCGATATCCCCGGAAACCCTCCGCAAACTCGGAGAGTCAACTAGCCGTGATTTCAGGGCAACGGATTCTAACGAACTCCGAATACGGCGCTCGAGCCTCATCGCCATCCTGCCTCATCGCAAGACAGACTGGAACTCGATCACATTCCTGACTTTCTCCAATCTCTCCAGGTAGAATCCGAGCATCTCGGTGACCAATCTGCCTATCAAATCCATTCGGAGAGCTGGGAGGAAATCAATTCTGGAAGTTCCACAGAGGACGGGAGAGCATTCCACTCACAATCAGACTGAACTCGGTGACCCGCAGAGCTATCAAATGGACCGATTCCGTATAACACCCGATTCGAGTTGTTTTGTTCGTCGAGATCGCAAGTTCCTTGTTGGGTCGTATTGTTCGATATTGCTCGGAAAGCAATGCCGGTCAGACCAAAGCAGCGTTTGAAGCCGATATTGTTCGCTTTCTGAATGCGCGTCTAATTTCTCAATTCGCGCGCGCTCTCTCTCTCCCTCGGCCGCACAAAGACAGATGTCATATCTCGGATCGTTCACTCCGTAACCCTGGAAGCGGGTTACTGATGTTTAACACGGTGGTGTTGACGACGACTATGACGATGATTGCGGCGACAACGGCCACAGCTTGTGAGTGAACGACGAGGATGCAGTCGGGCACCCAGCCGACTCGTCTTGAACTGTGCAGCTCGTTCGTTAGCTCGCTTCAGTATCTGGGGCTGCCCGTGAACGCAGTGCTCCTTATTTGGCCAGTGACGAACCCGTCGCGGCCGCCGCAGCACCAACGACCACCATCAACCAGCATGTATACACCGTCTGCTCTGGACAAAAGCCTCACGAAAAGTCGGCTACGTCCATAGCTTTCAACCTGCTTCACGGCATTGTATCGAACTCGTCGAAACTGCGGAAACGAGTTCGATCGTCTCCCGGACAGGTCATAAGGAACCTTTCCTGCTCTTCTTAGGCCTTCACTGCTCCTTGGGGAATTCTACTCAATGTCAGCGCTTCGTAATTACGTGGGTTGTCAGGAGATTCTTCGGCTCTTGTCCGAATCGGTCGGCTAGTCCATGGGGAGACAACTCGGGGGAAAATATACGGAGAAGAGAGATATTCTAGAGACGCTACTTTTCGATGCTCTCGACCCTCAGATTCGGAGTTCTGTGCTCGACATGGCACCAATCATCGGTGAGTTCTGTTCCCGATCGCATCGATTGACGACCTCTCGAGCTTTCCGTGTGCCCCGACTGAGCCCGGTCACCCTTCCCAAGCTCTGGAGCCATTGGAAGGTTCCGCGAGAATGGTGACGGCAGGCGCCGGCGTTTCCTCAGACTGTCACTGGAAAACACAGTTCTTTGAACGTTGGCCGCGTCCGCCACAGCGGTCTAAGTAAGCACTGCCTCAAGAGTGAGTCATCCACCGTTGGAAGTTGTGTCTGATGATTGTGTCCCGAGCGACCCTGCTACACTCAGTATCCTCAATTAAATCAGACCGGAGCAGAATGACCATCCACAAGACGGCAGCCGTCTTCTCCGTGGCGTCGACGTTACGGCGGGCGATTGCTGCTGCGTTTGTTGCAGCAGCCAGAGTGTTCGTCGTCGGAAGACGTCGGTGCTGGCATATTTGTCCGGGTCTTTGTGGAGAAGCGTTTTGCTAGAGAATTGTTTCAGCTCTCTCTCTCTCTCTCTCTGGTCAGTCAGAATTCACAGCGCTCTGAAAACTCACGCGCCCCCGGGCAGTTCAGACTCCGTTGCGAACGATCAATTTTGAGACTTTGCGCGCGTTTCCGGCGTGGTGGAGGTACATCGGAGGTCATCAGTGTGCAAAGGCTCGCTGCATAATAGATCAAGGGTGGGGGCGTCGACGACGACGACAACAACGGCTACGACGTCACCGACGAATTCAATCTTTCCAAGATCTTACAACGGAACAACGGGCAGCTTCAGGGGCCGCTACAGCGCGTTCCAGTTTGAACTGCTCTGGCCATTATAGTTGTTCGCTGGGTGAGCGAGATTGTGTGTTTAGAAATGACCTTCTGAACTCCAGAAACCTTGGCAACCCTCAGATCCGATAAATCCGGACGACTTCGCGCAACGCTGACGCCAAATAGTTTGTGGAGGGTTCATTCAAAGTCCGGAAAGCCGTTCGAATATCAACTAAACTGCTTCAAGAGCCGCGAATTTCAAACGGATTTGAAGTCCCGCTGGGTTCAATGTCGAGCTTTTTCACAAAAAAAACGTACTATTGAGTCTGATTTACGTCAACATTCATTTGAGTGGAATTCGGGGGACTCACACGTAGCCGTTCTGTGCAACCAAGAGTTATGTCACCTGCCACGAATGATTTTCCGTCGACTTCGCGGAGAGAACGGAGTATACAGAGGTTTCAAGAAACCGACTTTTTGGAACGAGAGGGGTTGCTCCCGATCGTCCTCATCGACAAGAGAAGCGCCCGAGCGTTTCTCGGGAAGAAAAAGAAGGAACACCGAGAAACACGGCGACACCGCGTCTCCGCGACGAGTTCGCTATTCTCCCAATGCGTCAAGCTGACTGCGACTTCTCACTATTAGCAAGTCGTGAGAACTATTTCCGACACGAACGATGTCAACAGCACTTCCATTAGGAGGGAGCCCACGGTGGGCTCTACATTGTTCTCCGTGGGCTCCACAGACACTCACTCGGCTCTCCATCATCAATTCATGGGCGAAGACTCCGCCGTCGTCTACATACATCGACCAGGAGCAAGAGCAATTAATGACAGTCGATCCTACGTCGCCCAATAAATAAACAATCGGCAGTTAAGCTGAGCCAGCAATTACGAACTCGCTCATAAATAAAAGAACGGAACGACAAAAAAGTACGGGGAAACCAAGCACCCAAGAACATTCGGCGTTTTTCGTCCACCCTGATCTTCTCGATCGTCATCCCCGAGATGATCGCCGCCATCTCCGCTCCTGCCCGGCTTTTCCGATGGATAGAGAGAGGCTATTGCCTGCGTCTGCCTGCCTGTCTATCTATCTATCTGTCAAAATGTTTATCGAGAACCCAGATGACTTGTTAATGTTATTGTACTTGATATTGTTCTTGTTGTTGCGACCACAGTTTCAGAAGTGTGTATGCTACGTGTATATATTTCAGACGACTGATCGTGTTGTGACTGGTTTTATGTAGTGGCAAGCACCGGCGATAGCGCCAGCGATGGCCTTACCCTCCACTGTGCTCATAAGGAGGGGCCTCCAGTTGGCTCCCAGCGTTGTCAACAACATAGAGGAAGAGTTTCTCTTTATTGACGCATGATTTAGCACTGGACCCGGAAAACCCGAAAATAATCGAGCGGCAAGCCGATGCGAGCGGTGATCCGCGCGATGCTCCGTTTCGCTGATGACTCAGTTTTTCTGTTCGCTCTGCCGAGGTACTCCATGTAGGTACTTGAAATGTTCACCATCGAGCTTCGGAACGAGTGGGAAGCACAGAAAAAGGTCAACGCTCCACCCTACACACTCGAACAACGAGAGAGGCACCCTCCGCTCGAGACCGAATGGCCTCTGAACTACTTTTTTTTCTGTTTCAATATTTTCGCCCGAAACGCAGAACAACTTCCAGCGTGGGAGCAAGCGCTTCGAGTCGACTTCCATGGAACCTCTCGCAAATTCAGTGCGGCACGCCAATCGAACGTCGAAGTCAAACAGCAGACGTAGAGGTAGATGCGTGAGCAAGTCAACATTTCGCGCGATCTGCGTTCCGCTTCTGCGAAACTCAGCCGTCGCAAAGGGTTGATCGGCCACTTGCGCGGAGCCATAAGGCCCATGAGTAATCCTGCTCGCTAGCCATTTGCGAATATCATCATCATCATCATGAGCAACGTCGTCGCAGTAGTAGTCGCCGTCGTCGTAAGCGTCACCCATGTGATCTGCTGCCAAGTACCATTGTTGATTCAGCTTCCGTGACGACAGACCGACGGACGGAGGGACGGATGGATGAATGGACGCTGCTTGATCCAGCCTGCTGCACTCATACGGCTCGAGCGCCAATCGTCAGGCGTACAACAAGCGCCCGATGGATTGGTACGGCATCGATCCACACCATGCGCACGGAGAGGCGGATGAGGTCGCCAATCCATATACATAAAGAAGAAGCTCAAAACGTCACAGAGATGCCAGTCAGCACCCGTCAGATCGCGTCACGCTCGATTCATTTGGCAATTCATAACACCACCGCCATCCGCAGCTCTAAATGGATGATCATGCGATGTGAGGACTTGAAGTTTTTCTCGTAGTCGAGCCATTCCGAGTCCGAGTGAACTCAACGGGGAGTGTCCAAAATCCCATCGTGACCGCGGTCGCCTCTGTTGCAATCTCTCTATTAGCATCATGAGAACATCAATCACGGCAAGAGGCAGCAGAATCCGCTTAATCGGCCCAGAGGATGAAGAGCTCATGGAGCTCGAACTTCTCGGATCCGACATTCCGGAGCGACCAATCGAAATCGTAAGGAAGTTTCGGATGTAGACTTCTCTACCATACACATACACGAATAGACTGGTATCGATATGTTGACGCGAACGCACTGAAAACGTCGGGAAAGTCAGGTCTTCTGGGAGCAGAGGTTCGTTTCGCTCGGTTTTCGCAACGGTACCACGCGAAAAGTGGGACAATAAAAACGAGCTGTATGTACACTACTCTCCCCACGTACGAAGTGCTAGCGGAATCAAACACCGTTGCCGAGCAAGCCACGACTTGCCGGGATGGGTCCGGTCGTTGCTTGACAAACAAACGGACAAACAAACGGCGACAGCGCGGAGACGAGAAAAAAACTATTTTGCCAATTCAATGTTCTTGAAAGCCATCTTCGTGCGAGACATCAGCTGAGAGCGTGGATTGGCTCTGCCGCTGCTGAATCTTCGTGGTCGCCGTCTTCTTCTACCGCCTCCGGAACGTCGTCGTCCGAACACCCAGAGGCACCACGGTCTTGCATTCTTCATAGCTGTTTCGTTTGCTCGCTGGAGCCACGATCCGACCGAGCAAGCGGGCGGCCAACCGACCGGCGGTCAAGTCGGTCTACTACCACTGTTCTCTGCTATGACTTTGCGCGTGGGTTGGACGTCCAGCACCGCCTGCTTGCCAACAACCAGCCGTCGAAAAAGCGAGGAACCAGCAGGGCAGCCGACCACTCCGCCGTTGCCGTCGTCGCGTGTAGATAGCGAAGATGAAGATGGTCGACCATGCTATTCTCGACTACGAAAAAAACGAAGCAGAAGACAAAGAAACCAGTTAGGGCATCGAGCGAGGGGACAGACCGCCGCTGTGATCTCCGAGGTGCCGCAGATGGGACCCCTGTCGAATTGACCTCCGGCATTAGTCCGACAACATAACAGCGGCGGGAGACGTCGGTTATCGCGATTCTCATCATCGACTGCGACGTTCTCATGAGCGGGTGGTTTGCATTCATCGTGGGACCGAGAATTTTTAGACGGCTGATTCAGGAGGAATGAATGACGCGGCATTCGTATGTTGAAACGAAGTGGCGCCTACGTGAGTGCTGATGTGAAGGATTGTATTGTATCTTTTCTCTTATCTCGCTGAACTTTCATCCCACGTCGATGGGGATCGCGCATCGGTTTGCATCGACGATAGGTGACGATCAAGTCGCTTCCGAAAGTGATCGATGCCTCCTACAAGTGTAGTTATCGTACATCTGACCGGAGTCGGATCCGCGACAACCTGGTAGCATCTCCTGTTACGATTCTCGCGGCATAGGATCCGTAACCGGTAACCGGTATTGTAGCTCCCCTTCCACTTCGGTTGGTCCACGTTGACGCGACCATCAACTACGGAGTCGTGAAGATCGACATTAAACCAGTAGAACACGTCAGAGCGGACTCCACGCCTTTTGTATTTTCGCCATCTCGCACTTTCCTCGGGTTGCGAGCCGAGAAATCGATGTCTTCTTCCTCCTCGATTGGGTTTTTGATTGGGGATGAGAGATCCGTTCGCACAGTTTGTGCAGTGTATGAAGATCGCAGAAAATGTGGGCGGCTTCATACGAAACGCTACGCGTAGAAGCGGGTCTTCATAGGGCCGAAATCATGGCGGACAGTTTGCTTAATGCATTTCTGAACGCAAACAAATAGAGAAGCGCCTCCGGCGACTGCAGCGTGGTCACAAGGTTGTTCTCTGGGCGTCGGTCCCCATTCATCGCGCGCTGGGCGATGATGAGCAAATTCACAAAGGGAACATAACCAAGAGATTCGGAGACAAACGCGGCGACTTGAAACCCGGTGTCGCGTTCCTTGGTGCGCCATGGTGGCAGCCGCTGGAATACTCCCAGCTGGAAGGGAGCCGTCGTCATCTACTCAAGACGGACGCATAGCAAGCAAGCAACGCACAGACCAGCCGGCAAACTTACAGATCGTCAGACCGACGGACCGATCGAAATGACTGCTCTGCCCGAAGTACGCCACGAACCAACCAAAACACAATGGCCGATTTATAAACAGTCCGCATTCAACGTTCCGTTAGCTTGTCGCGGCCTAAGGATCGAGACTCGAAAGCCCTTTGAGTCTCCGTCATTTTCGAAATCAAAATTGAAATCGGATTGTACGCTTGCCCAGGTCAAACGTGGCTGTCTACCTCTTCTGCCATTTCGTCGTCTCCAAATATCACATCGAATCGTGACTAGTAGAGTTTCGGAATCAGCCCTTAAGAGATATTGTGGGATCCTGCTCGGGGCTCGGAACCGGTAGCTGTTTCAAGTTCCGATTTGTGCGATCAGCCGCCGCAAACATCTCAAAACTGTTTTCTCTTTCTTTCTTCTTTTCGAAAAAAACTCAGTTGCCTCGAGTGCTCTATTTACCCTAATGTTCGTCTCTATTGTCGGCTATTGTCGTTTGTGTGCGATCCATTCTTCGCGGATAACGGATGAATGCTGAATCAGAAGGAAGTCCATCGCGAGCCACGAACGGAGTAAAGAGCGCGCTTTTCGGTTACACTTTCTAGCAACAAGGCCCTACTTGACGCCAAACATCGGCTCGTCGAGACATTGCCTTTGACGAACGAATTGGGGAAGGCCATAAATCCGCTTGAGCCGCCTGAACAACTCGGTGGTGGTCGATGACGATCTTGTTTCCCAAAGCTCCTTGACATTCTCTCGCTGCGCGAGACGAGAAAGTCGATCCTCGAGACGACCGTCTCATGCGGAAGAATCGAAAATACGTCTAGCCCTGCGTACACAGAGACTTCGCAATCGAGTATTGGAAGGCAGTTCGACCAGGTAAAGAGGTCTCTTGGCCGTTGCGAAAGGACCGGGTTTTCCGAACGGTGTCGGCTGGTGTTCATCGAATGCCAAAGTAAATTCTCAGCTAGCCACTTATGCGTCACTTCCACCACGACGGCGGTGTTACACGTGACCGACGCGACGGTGTGTGTCGCCGATCGCGGTTGCTGTATTATAAGAGCAGATATTTCAGATTGTGCTCGCTGTTGTTCTCATTGGCGGCATCGGCAGCCGGCTCCGCCGTGACTCGCGGAAGGGGTCGAAAAAGTTAAACGCTAAATTGCGACGATCGACACTCGCGTTTGTGGTCGCGGAGGCTTTTCCGACGATTTTCCTGATTTTTGATACCATCCAATCGACGGAGAAACACGGTCGCCACTGAAATCACGCGCGCAAGCCAACGAGTGGAATCGGTCAGCCAATCGGAATGGCTGACCAATTCGGGGTCTCAAGAGCGATGATATTCTGGATAGGGATGTCAAAAATCACTAAAACCTCAAAAAATCCATGAACCATGAAGCATTTGTGCTTTCTCGGTGATTGTATGATGTGTATGATTGTAACGCCAGAAACTTAAACGCTCTCTGCACGGAAGCAGAACTCGGCAGCTCGGACCTCGAGAGAGATGTAGAGAGGTTTTCATATTTTTGCAAAGCTCTCCGAAGGACCTCTAGAACGGCGTGACCGGGATGGATTCCGAAGAGGATCTCGAAATCTTCCTCGAGCGGTGGTTGTCCACCATCTATTTGCGGAATCTAATTGAAGCCCCGGCTCCCATCGTCATGCGTCATTGCGACGAACTCAAGTGATCAGCATATCGCGCACTTAAAAGATTACTCACTCGGTCCGCCGGCTGGCTGCTTGGCTGGTCTGCCGGTCGGCCAGCCTGCCTGCCTTTACAGCCGCGCGGCTGCCTACCAGAGGAGCATGCCTACCCAAAGCCGCTTCCAATCAACCCACCTGAATCTCCGTCGAGTCGTTCTTCTGATTTTCCTCGTCTCAAGGGAATCTGTGGAGCCACGGCGGCCTCCGACTTCCCGGGAAGCGGCGGTGGTTTTCTCGTCGGTTTCATTTCCATCGGGCTGCTTGGATGGTTGCTAGAAGAAGTCAAATCTTCGCAACTCTTCATTTTATTCAAGAGCTTCCGCCGACGGGGTTGGTCTTCGGTATCGCTGTCTTCTTCGGTCGAATCGGTCACGAGGGAGGCCGGAATCCTGCCGTAGCCTCCGAACTCGACGTAGTCCTGCTCACTGGCACATCGCACTCCATCATAATCCTCATCTTCGTCGGCTGCGACCGTGTCGTAGATCGGCGCGTCGTCCAGTCCATCGAAAGAGCTGTCATTCGAGCTGAGCGTCGACGTTTTGTCGAGCTTTCGGTGTGAGCCTGCTTCGAAGTCGAGTTGCGTGTCGGAGAAATCTCCCGAAATATCTTTGCTGTTATGATCCTTGAGTAGATGGAGCGTTGAAGACTTCTTAATATCGCTGCTTCCGACGCCGCCGCCGCCACCACCACCACCATTGCTGCTTCCTTCGGTATCCGAAGGCCTTCCGAGGGATGACGCATTCGAAGTGTGCCGGTCCAATTTACAGCTACTTCCACTCCGTTCGACGTGCTGCCCAATCGAAAGGATTGATTTGCGCTCGAGTGAAGAGTCCGTGCTCTGTACGGTGTTGGTGTTCCGTTCGAGCGACGAGTCATTCGATTTCGATTGGGAGCTCAGGTCACTCGCCGAGGTTCCAGCGGTGGCCATCGGCCGCAAGGGTTTTGTGCCTCCGACAGGAGTCGACGGTTCGGTCGACGCTTCCCGACTACTGAAATTGTTCAACGCCAGGTGGAAGGCTGACGTGTTTGACGAAGTTGACTGGTTCGACAGTTGAGAATGGAATTTCCGCTCGTTGGCCTTGCCGAACGTTGACATTGCGGCGCCCGGTCCCCCGTCCGAGGGCGAGTCGTCGGTGGGAGTCGAGGGAGCCGAAGCCGAACCGAGCCCCAGGGAGCTGACCACCGATGCGGGAGGCCATTTGGCGGCAACTCGCTTCGGAGGTGGTGCCGGAGGCTTCTTCTTAGGAGGTCGAACCTCTTCTTCGGACGACGACACAGCTATCACTGTGACAAAATTTTCCGGATCAGCGAGATCTGACCTCGGGTCACCCTTCAATGAATTTTCCCGGGATAACGGCCCCAAAGGGGAACGAGTTTCTTCTGAAGTGACACTGCGTCTGCGCTGTCGTTCATCGTTGAGAGCTTTTTCGAAATATTCAACGAGGAACTCTTCCTGGGCAAGTTCTTTGCGCAGTTGACCAACTCTCGCTTTGTGAGTGGCCAACAGGGTTTTGATGTCTTCTTCGAAAATGAGCGATAACTTATCCTGCGGGAAGCGATCCGACCAGCTTCGTTGAAGATCTGAGAACTCCATGTTCACGAAGAGTTTTTTTATCACCACCGAAATTCAATCTGTCGTTGTGCTCGGAAGAGAACGTCCTCAGTCCTAGATTCCCTTCGACTTGAACGATCGATATCACCGTTGCTCCTGTTCACCAACTAGTACACAGACAACGGTGTCCGACACTGGACTTCTTTCAGAAAGGGGTGGGTGTTGTGAGACTAGTTGGACTCCACGGGGACAGGGTGGCATCACGGGACAGCTCCGTTGACGTTGACGTCGTCGACCATCGTGTTTTCCATCTTCTGCTGCCCCGTTTCTTCTCTGCGCTGTGACTATTGAGCAATGCGATCTCCGTAGGTTGCACGGGCTCAGACTGGTATCAGCTGTTATCGGTCGTCTGTGTATCACAGCTTCTCAGAGGATCAACTGTTCACTCAAGTCAGGCCATGTAGAATCATCGCGATTTTCTCCAGTGAAATGAGGTCGTGAAACAATCGCCTAGCTTGAGCTGGACCCGTCAAACGGACCGGAGTGACCCATGCATGGGATGACACATTCAACTGGGAGTTGACTGGCTGTCTCTGCGGCACTCACTAAGCGGACCCAATCCACCTGGAGCCACTTTTAACTTCCAGAAGAAGATGAACGAAGAGCGGCAGAAGTTTGCGAACATAGACAACTTCAACACAAAATCCTGTCTTTATGCGTTTGTCAGGGGCGACGTTGATTAGATCACAGAGAGTAGAACTTGTCAGGCTGTTGTGACAACGTACGTTTATTCCTACAGCCGGTGTTGCTCACTCCACAACGTTAAAAACTCACTTTACCGGCAAAACGACATGGCACGCTTGTTGTGGGAGAGCCACCACCACCACCAACCAGCTCGCAGCACAGAGCAGCAGCAGCATCAACACCAGCAGAGTCAACTCTTTACGGCACACAAAATAAACCGAGCCACTTCAGAAAGCCGCCACAGAGGGCGCTCTCGGCAGTACCACGGTGGAGACAACTTGGCGCGCCAAACTTGAAATATTCCGGAACTCGCGATATCCGTGTTAAACCGATTTCTCTATGGACGCGAGGCGTCAGCGGGGAGGTCCAGGCAGAAAAATGTATTGATTCAATTGGGGCTGAGGCATCAGGCTCTCCGAAGTCGAGACGCTCGGTTCCATGCCAACATAGCATCAGGAAATTCTTCCAAAACTCGGGGAAAGCGGCTCAGCGACCATATACCTACTAGCAGTGGCGGATTTGAGGAAAAAGGCCCGGTCGGCATCTTTTCGAGGGGGCCCAACTCAGTGATGCTCAGGCCCTGGTATTCGAATGAAAAGTCAGCCACGAATATACAGTCAATTCAATAGAATTCCTCTATGAGACGCGAACTTTTGGGTTGAGCTGTTGTACCTTAAACCTCAATTCCCTCGATGTATTCTTCCTGGAGGGGGCCCACGACCCGTTTAGCGAGGGGGGCCGAGTCGGCATTGTCCCTTTTGCCGACCGTTAAATCCGCCACTGCCTACTAGAGGTGCATTCAGAAATCTGCCGTCCCTGAACGCAGAAAAAAGTTTGCGCACTCCGGAACTAGTCCTCCCTTCTCTCTCCTTCCCGCCCCGAAAAACTTTTCATCCCTCGCCCCCTAAGCCCAACGGCGATTTCCTTCCCTCCGATGGGAGACATTTCATTCAAGGGTATCATCGAGAGCCGTATTCGTATTCCATCCTCTAGAAAGGCCCCGTCTAAGCTCGGCATCGCAGACAACTTTTATCGTCAGGACGAAGGCAATCGATGGGACGGACTACGACCTTATGCTCACTCGATCACTGTTGTGCAGATTTAAGACCGTCCAGACCGTGAAAATGTTTTGAGAGTCATAGATGGAAAGAAAACGATTCATCAGTGGTGAAATGGGAGAAAAATCATACCTGTAAACGTGCCGGTCCTCAAAGTTTCGTCGATGTCGGCCCAGGCCCAGTGAGCCCATGGGGAATATTCCCGTGGTACATCGAATCACTCTCAGCACTGCTGGATTTGCACACGCAGGATTCGTTTCGTAAGAGATTCACGTGTGAGATCACTCAATCCTGATCCTATCTCCATGATATTCCGCCCCAGACACTGCTTCAGGACGGCATCGATTTGGAACGTGAGGCTGTCAGAACTAATATTTAACGGAATAGGAACGGAACTCCAAGGAGGGATGAACAACAGTTCGTCTGGATACCTGACGAAGCTGAACTATGATAGAAAGCACTCCCTTCCTCCCGAGGGCGTCTAGTCGAATTTGCGGATGATTATGAGCTAATCGCGGGGATCGGAGGCAGCGCCAACGGATTTCTGGAGTGCAAGAGAGACTAAGATCCCGTTGATCCTGCGGGTCCAGTGACAATCGTGAGCTATCTCAGTGTCATTGCAGATGTGGAGCAAGACCTGGTCTCACCGTCAATATATTCACTCCGGCGTTGGTGAGCTAAAAGAAGCGCGTCGACGTCGAGAAAAAAGTGCAACAGGAAATCAAGCCAGCATTCGGGCAGTTTAATGAAATCATCAAATGTATATACGAGATCACAATCTCTTCGGAGCTGGTCAAGAAGCATCATTCCGCAAAACAGCGATGCATACGATTCGAAGGAAGCGAATTCCGGTTGGCAGATGAAACGACAAATTTGAGAGCTTTCTCTTCGAATTTAAGCTTTCAGACGGTCTCAAACGTGCAGCTATCGTCGCACATATGCAGGCGAAGGTGAATCTGATAGACACCTTTCCTGGTCTTGAAATATCTCGCGCAACGTTGTGATGAGTGGACCAGAACCCTTCGTCCAAAGCTTCGATCGCGTTGTGTATACATTCATTTTGACAGTATTTCCGCCTTTGATTGCACCACGGGCAGTGGCGGACCCCATGGGTTCCGAGCACTCGCTAGCCATGTCTTCGGCTGACTAGAAAACAAGAGAAGTCATGGGCTGCGACCAACTTGTAGCCGTTGGTCGACTCAAATAAAAGGAATGGAAGCTCTATGAGAGCTTCGCTCCCTCCGTTCATCTGGGGAGGATTCGGATTTAGCCTCCTCCGGTTTCGGTTCAAGTTGACGGATGTTCAGAGATTTCCCATGTCCGATGCGTGACGGGGTACCGGAATATGCGGCTGAGGGCGTTGATCGATATCATCGTAGGCCGAGTTTCGTTCAATAACGACTCCTCTCACTGCAAATTCGAGAATTCCATCTTAGTTATGCGAGTCTTTGTTCGGAAACTCGATTGTTGAGTAGTGTACGATGGTTTATGCAAGAGAGTCTACCCCGTGTTTTCATGAGCTGGCTTCCACCAACAGCCGAGCGGAGCCAGCCATCGGTGGGTTGAAAAAGACTTTCATGGTATATACCCCCTTCTAGCTAAATGGGAATATTCACTTACGAGCCGTCGGAAGGATGGGTCCGCCCCGGAGCTGATGTTCTCTCAGCAGCACGATGACCGCGATTATCCGGAAGACCATGTGAACAAGGACCAACAGAACTCCGACGCCGAAGTATCTCGTCCTGGATACGAGAAGAAACACTTCCATGACGAATGCCCAGACTTCCATGCAGACCGCCTGTGATACATGCTCTCGATCAGAAAAATAGTCCATTGGTTCCCGAGGGTAAAACACGAAAAGTGGGCTCTTGACTTGCAGGAGGACGTCCGTGCTCAAACCCCGCGGCCGCGTGCCTTACGAGACCTTTCGACGACCAAAACGGATAAGCTCACCAAATTTGCATGAGCTCGCTAACCTTTGCTCAAATGTTGCCCACCCAGACTCTCGTGTTTCCTACCAGATTACCTATCCTCACACGTATGGCTACCGATTTGAGTGCAGGGTTCTGCGAAAACCACCGCGAGGAAGTGATACATCCTGATTCAGTGACAATCCTAATTTTGTGAGAATAATATAACTTCACTTTAATAAAACTGCCTCAGATCGTTTGAACAGCTTTGAGGTCCAATGTTTCCTCTCCGAAAATCAGAACGGGCCCCCAGTCAGTTGGGAGCCAGATTGAATCTGTTATTCAGAAGCGAAAAATCTTCTGTGTTCCATACAGGGTGTGGAAACCGAAAAAACGCTACGTGGGTTGAACTGCTGTAGAATAGCCGATTGCGCTCAGTGCGATGTTTACGGGGCCTCAAATATCGCTACACGCCAAGAGAAAACGACCGGATGATGCAGCGAAACTATTCTCGATCAGACACACACGAAGGATTCGAGTGGTATATCGAGTTCACGATCCGAAGCACTCCGAATTTCGAGCTTGCAACAGTTTTTTTTCCAGGTGGAATCAAACGTTCGCCACAGCTCCCACCGACTCTTGAGGTTCTCGAGATCGAGTAACGCGTTGTGTCCTCATGCTCTCGTCCTGAATATTGCCACCACAAACGTAAACTTGGCGCTTCGATATTAGCAAAATACTCCCAGTATTTTCCATTTTTTTCAGGAGTACTCACCAGAAACAACGGCTCTGGGTTCTCTCGGGCGTGGATGCCGTAGAGAATCAGCAGACAAATGATGCTCGAATGGAATAGGTATGCCAAACCACCGTAGGCGTTCAATAAGATCCTGAAAAAGTCGTCTTCGCATCACATGATCGTTTTGGAGGCGTTTTCGCTCTCAGCGCGGGCTTGAACTCCGTAGGGTAAATATCCTCGATGATTTTCTTCCTCGTATTTCCACCTACCATGACGCGAGCGCAGCATGAACCAGGAAGACAAACTGAAAACAGAAGGAAACCGACGTCAGATATCTCTGATAACTTATCTGGATGTGCAAAGCTCTGGGAAGTTATGCTGGTCTCTAATTGTTGACTCGGCCTGCGATAAACCAAAGGCTCTCAAGCTATGTTTTCCCGGTCAAGATTGATTGTGGAGAATTCACGCAATTGCCTTAATCATTGACACGTAGCTCATCTCCCCATATCTGATCCACTGTTCCAGTGAGACACTGTCTCTATACGACGACCCCATTGACTCCTGTTTGTCGAGCTTTGGAGTGTCCCACTCACAGTCAGCTTAGCTCAAGTCCGGACTGGTTTGGACTCTGATTCATGGGCTTGCTTCCACTCGTCAAACAATCAGCTCGAAAAACAGTCATGGTTTCATACGGTTGAAACGTTCGCGACTCCGCAAGCCTCCGTGTTTTGTTCTTTTCATGAAGACAAGGAAATCATGACGGGGCTGCGGGATCGCTTCCCCATTGCGACCGTCAACCGGAGTTTATAGAGGTGTTTAAACACAATAATAATTTAGGGGAATCCCCCCTGTATTCTTCGACTTGGGTTCTGCGACCAGGGTTCGCGTATTGCACAGAAATCCAGGAGCTTCCATCGGTCGGTGAAATTTTTGGGGTCAGTCATACACTTCCTGAGGCATGCGATTGAACAATTTTGCTCAGGCTCAAACCGACGTCCATCGCTATTTATGCGAATTCATGATTCACGCGGATATTTTTCATCCCCCACAGTTATAAGATGGCTGGTACTTGGCACTTGGTTTTGTTAGCATGAGGAGGACGAGAACAATCCCAGGAAGAACTAAAGCCAGCCAAGTGTAACCAGAAGAGGCGAATGTTCACCGGATGATTGTTCAAAAACGAGATGAAATCTGTGATTACAAAAGAAGACGCTCCTTCTCATAAAGTCTAGGGACGATGGCGTCACGACGGCTCAATCGCGCGCCCTCCGAGTGTGTTCACTGGTATTCTGTTCGCGACGTAAGAAACCCGATTCCGCTCGACAACAGCAAAGAATCCATTCCAGAATTTGATTGTCCCCCGAAATTTTCTCTTGTCGCCCTGCTGAGATAGGTCAACTGTGCGATCTCGACGAATATTTATGTGCACCACAATCTCGATCTCGGTAGACCCGGGCGTCGGAATGGCACTGTTTTGCGAATAACTAGCCAGAACGGTCGTATCTGTCCTGCACAAAGTCGTCGACGACGGCAATGACAACAGCCATGGCGTGTGAACGGAGACGGTCAACAAGTTTGTCAACAGCACATGCCGCTGACTTTTCTCAACATTCTCAGGGCTCGGAGACGATTTCGAAACGGATTGAGTCTATCAAGCTCAACTCGTCATCTCTCGGAGTCTTCGCTGGGCATTTCGAATCTCCGTGCATGGACAGGACAAACGACAACTGGAAGACCACAATTGATTACGTGAAGCTCACCTTCAGATTGAATCTTTGAAGGCTCTCAGAGAAACTCTGACCGGCACTGGCTGGTGATGAATCCATGATGTGATTGGAAGGTTTTGTCGGCTATCTCGAGCAAGTTGCTCTATTTGGAACGTTGAAACCACACAATTCGGTGCGAAGTCTTAAAACCCACACATTCGAAAAGAGCAAGCGAGCTCAACACTTGCCGTGGCTTCGACGTAAAGTGTTGGTGGATTGTGGCGAGTGCAAGTGCGGAGCTATCCTCCTTTCCCGGACTTTTCTGCCACGGATACGGTGAAGGATGCGTAACGTCTGTGCATGGAGATGACAAATGCGGGAAAGGAAAGATCATGACTGGTGTTTTTATGTTTTTTTTATGGTTTATTTACGTCTATTCCATGGGTGATCCTTTCACTTCAGGGGCGAGCAAGCTCTACGGACACCGGTCACAGTTTTCAGGAGAGTTGACACCGTTGATCCCATTCCGACAGACACATCGAGTGCCGGTCGATTCATGCCTACAGCAGAGTTGAGTCTTGGCAGAGCGATCCTGTCCATCCTATGTTTACGACAACGTACATGCTGTGCATTAGGTACGCACTGTGGATTCGAGGATCAGCCGATCACATGTTTACACCACGCACCGCACATGTTGGTGGCGTTCGCTAGTTTTCCCGCAGACTTCACCTCACTATTCATCCCTATTTCTCCATTGGTTGACACTCCATTGGTTATCGCTCAGTCAACGTGACGTCGGCCCCTGTTTTCTGTCGTACTCGCTGCCAAATGACATCTGGCATGCTTTAGGATTCGAACCTGGAACCTCCCGAACAACGCAGCCCGTCGCTTGAGTCATCCACAATAGCAGCACGCGCTTGTACCAAGCGCTTGTTACCATCATGCCACGCAATCTGTTCCTCTATCACCGGACAAGAGGAAAAACAAGAAAACTTTGTACTCTTGATTCCGGCGATCTCAGATTCTCGACTTTCAAACTGTGGGACGATCTCTGGGCCCGGACTGCTGTATGGAGTGGCTCACCAAACGCCCCTGTTCTCGCGCATCTTCGGAGAGCCGTCTGACGATCCAGACGTTTCGCTCTCGTCAAGCAATCCAAAGTTTTGAGATCAGCACACGGCATGTTTTATGAAGTAAAAGCAATAATCTCTCTGACGATTGTGAGGATGATAGCAGAAGTCGGCTCATCAGAGTCGCGCGCGAGCTGATGAGTCAGCGACCCAAATGAGGTCGCATTCCATCAGCAGGTTTTCGGAGCTGGCGGCTCCACCATAAACGCGAGCACGGCAGCCAAGGTTTTCCAGTTCACCCACCCGGTACAAGTATCCTTGGGAGCTCGTATACCCGACCAGGCCTTGGATCAAGTCAGAGGTCTCCCTGCCGAGCCACTGCACTTGCATGGCCGTGAGCTACGGAGCTAGACCCCCGTTCCACTGACTTCCTCTCGATACTTCCGCCAATCTCCCCTGCTAATTCCTCGAAGTCGTCCTTCGCTGCTGCTTCTACGTCATTCGATTACTAGGCTCCAGGTGCCGTCGGCATCAACCTAGGTACATGAGTGTGCCGCGATCTGTTCTCTGAGACATCGCTATTTTGCTTTCCTGTTCTTGAGACAATTTCATATTCTGAATTTCATACGTCGACGAAAACGGAGATCGGCTACGGGAATTGCTCCCGCGAATCCCACGTGCATGCTCCCTGCCATCGGTCTGGATCGCAGGCTGGAGACACCCCTCTTCAATCAAGGACTCTCCGTTAAATCCGGTCTTAAAAATTGCAGCAATGAAATGAGCCGGAGTTTCTCGTGAAGGCGCCACAGAGGGCGCCATCGGCGCCACCACGGTGGGGACAACTTAGCGCGCCAAAATTTGAATAATCCTCATCTGGAAATTCCTATCGGAATGAAATTCTCGATTCCTATGGGACTCGCATGGCGGAAAATTCTTCTGGAAGGGAACGGCAGCGCTAGTGGTTCGCCCGACAGGGTTTCCTGCCCTCAGAAGGCGGATATTCTTTCGAATACAAGGAAACCCACCAGGCAAACCCTGTTGCTGCCATCGTTAGCGCCGCGATGACACAATGTGTTTTCATACTTTTCCAGGGCCATAAAAGCAGATGCACAGAGTCGATCGACGCTCTGTTCCGAGTACGGCGCGCTTCATGAATTCATCCCTCGGCTTGGGAATTAGCCGTAGAGAGCGTCAGCCATCGTGTGGTACTCTTCGTGCATCTTCTCCACGGTTGCACAGCGAGTTGGCTGCACCGTGGCGCTGGGAACAGCATCGCCATTTTCCGTGAGCGCTCGGAGCGAGTGCTGTTCTGTGCAATCCGTTCAACTCAAATTCCGACTCTTGTAGCGGGAGAGCTTCGTGCTCTCTGAGCTTCCCTCGTATCCACAATGAAGACTAGGAATCCACGGTTCTGCCCTCGACGGAGCGGAGACTGAGCGATCAGCTGTTACCTGTCAAAAGAGTACACCCGCGACTCCAGATCAGAAACACAGAAACGATCTCGGTGTAAGTTCTTTCGTATAGAGATGACTGTGTCCGGGAGGGTACGACTGCAACCCAAGAGTGAGAGCTTGGAAGGTCCCATTCGAGGAGAGTTTTAGTCTGGGCGCATGACTTGATCACAGAATGATCCTCTGCTCGCGTTCAGAGGTGCTCAGTATCCTGCTGTTGACAGTACGGTGAGGGAGAATGCTGAACATCCCCCGTTACGCCGCGAGATCCAGCGCAAGACATTCATTGATGTCGGAGCAGGAACGGACCGACGTCAAAACGCGGCAAAGGTCGAGGCTCCCCATCCAATGTCTGCGTTGGAGCCGTGTTAACAGGCGGACTCCGACAAGTCTCCATTCCGACGCGGTCGGTCCCCGTGGTCTCAGGTCACGGATATCGAAGTGATGGAGAAGAACAATCCGTACCCGTGGAATGCCTTGATTCAGCAGAATCATTTGCTCCGAAAGAAATTTTCGGGGCTTGATTGATCGTATTCAAGCTACTTTTCGGCAAAGCGCTTACTAAACATGTTCGTGGAGTGATAGTGTAGGATTAGATTAGAAATGATCGTGAACTCTGATCAAGATTAATTAACCACCTTCGGCGTGTTCGTGATTATGGTGAGGGATGGCCTGTGTCCATCGTCGTCGTCGGCGACTACATTGATTCGCTCGAGAGGGCTATTCAACGACCGTTCGCATGCTGGCAAGGTTTGGAGCTCCGATCAGTCTCCCTCAGTTCCGTAACGACACTTCGATCAGGTAGCAAGGGTCCTTGTTCCGATTTGCTATCAACGATTCGTCGCCTCGGCGTCGAAATGCGCGAAGTATCTATAAGTTCACTCATTTTGAACGGAGATCCTCGGAAACTTGCTGGCGAGCAGGACGTCCCGGGATCCTTCTTCAGTGGCGGGTGGTTCGGAGTCTCTTATTTAGATCAGGAACAACCAATGGTTCCTCCGGAGTCGATAATTTCCTCGGACACGGGTGCATTCCCCGAAAAGAGTAGATACTTGCCCTGATCATGAGAGAACACAACTCTTGACTCACGGTTTAGTCGAGGTTACTTCACTTCTAAAGATTACCCTCATGATTCAAATCACTCCGCTGCTGCCCTCGGAGCTTCGAAAAATTACATATGATTTTCATTTATCCATCTCAGGAATACCACCTTCTTGCAGCATGGAGAATCGTGAAGAACCCGGACCACCGGTGGGTAACGTCGTGAACGCCCTCAGTGCCGCAGACTCGTCTCATCTGGAATTTAATCAGGTCCGATATGATTCCAAATTTAATCCTACTGATTATGATGAAGAAATGATCTGAGATGGTTGTCCTCGTAAGGAATCTATCCCTTGGCGTAAACTATGGAGTTCAGACGTCAATCCATTTCAGGCCATGAAGGATTTCCAGAATATGTTTCCAGCCATGGATCCTGACGTCATAGAGGCTGTGCTCCGGGCCAATAACGGTAGGCACATGATTTCAGGTTTCCTCCTCGTAGACACATATCGACTTCATAACCTTGGGTAAACTATGGCAGCCTGAGATCCTCGGCGCCTAGGAGGATAAGGACCAGCAAGGATCTGTCAGTAAATCAAGTTTCCTGTAGCTTTCTTTAACCGTGATACCGCTTTATCCCGACGCGACCCCACGCCGACTTTTTATTCAGTATTTTGGCAAGTGTAAGGTCAGCATTTGATTTTTCGAATGAAGCGCACGCTTCAATCTGCGGTCACGTAGCACGCGGCGGACACGTTGAACCCAGGTTGAAACGAAGTCCGGTGTGCGAGAATAGCTCGTCGTGCCTCCGTAAAGTTCACGACCCGCGAGCTAGGGCCAGGTGGGCCGTGGCAGCGACCTAGCAACAGGCACGTCCTTGAATCTGACTCGGGAACGCAGTTCTGAGCGGGTCGTTGGGCTCTTGCGGGGGTCCGACTATCTGCTCCCGTTGATAATCTCAAGAGTAGAGCTTAGAAAAGACTTCTGGGAGCTCGCGGCCGCTGAAAGTCTATCATCTGGGTGACGTTCTCGAGAGAAGATTTTCCCGACCTGAAAGGAACCCGATCAGCTCACCGCAGGCTTCTGTTGTTCCTTCGATGGCGTTCTTGATGATTGTTTACGCCTCTCGGGGAGGACCGACCGCATTCCCTGGTACTTCTTCTCTACTCTAAGGTAGAGATTGCCTCGGAATCTGGCCTCAGGCCAGTTTTCCAGGTGTATCGGCGATAACCAGTGACCACGTGTTTGCATTTCACCTCCCTTTGTTGGATCGATACTGCCTGAGATGAGCTTCTCGAGAATCGCCTCGAAGGTTCGGATGAAATGTCATTTTCAGATGGAAATGATCGCTCCAACCACGGAAGTTGCTGAATTTCGGCACGCAATGCTTGAGCCGTGTTGCCGATCGAATCGACGAGGGAATTTCACGGAGCACATTCCTGGGACGCTATCTTTCGTGGATTCATCCAGATGAACTTCATGTTCTGGAATGACCTGGAGTCCGCTGGTCAGCGCTTCCTGCACTTTGACCATGAGCGCCTCAGTTTTCTGGATATGTTCCGGAGAATCACGAAGTCCCCAGGACCCCGCATTGTCGATCGCCGGGTCGGCCACAGCTCTGTCGTTCATTCACTCACATCAGTTGCGTATGCTAAATGGAGCTTAACGAAGCATGCTTAGAGGCACTGCGACAGTGGCAGCCAGTCTAGGGGGCTGCGAAATCGCGCCTGATGTTCTTGTAAACTGGCCGCCGCCACCACCAACCCCGCCGTCAGTCGTCGTTCTCTTTGTTTCCGAATCCCCGAATTCTCAAAGCAGAACAGTATCAGTGAAAACCGCTGAGCTGTGGATAGTTTTTTACCCGCTGAGTGAGCGGTCGCTCGCACGGCTTGCCATCGTCGTAACAGCATTTTGTCTATGCCGCTGGATAAGTGAAGCAGGACGAAATATGGCACCCGTGGTTGCTTCTAGCTGTACTTTGCTTTTCTCAGACAAGAAAAGTTGCCATTCAAATTCGTGCGTTATTTATAAATTAAGGAAAACAGACACGAATTCGGGTTAGACTGTGCGTCAAGGTGCAAACGGTCTAGGGGGAACAGTCTCTGAGGTGAGCCGAGTTTTGCCCAAACTTTGAGGTCATTGAATCATGGGACGGAAGAGGCGGAAAAGTATGAACGACGCATCACACATGATAAAACCGTTCTCTTGACTTCGGATTCGCTGCGATTCTCGAGACGGATCGTGATGACTCTGTATCCTGTAACAGAAAATCCGAGAAGCTTCTGTCACGATGGGCCTCGCCCGTTGCCGGAACGCGACCCTCACGTATCCGATCGGTAGCGCCGAAATCCTCCCCCTCGATCCAATGCAAGTCGCCCAGATTTCAGTCCTGTTATACAACTAGCGATCTGAAACTTCGATGAGACAGCGCCATATCAGGGTGGAACGGCGATCTCATGCACCAAAATCTGTACTCGGTCTCCGAGGCTCAATGATTAAGCTTGTTCCATTCCGCTCTGGAAGCTCAATGGTTCGACGGCGGGGCGCGAAATAGGCTACCAATTATTGCGCCAAAAGTATTCGTCCGACCTTCGCCTTGAAAACTTGGCAACTTCCAATCTTAGCAGCAGTTATTTTCTAGTGTTCGCATGTTTCCAACTTGGTACCAAACACTTCACGGCGCGCAGCTTCGCTCCGTCAAGCTTTAATCAAGAATTGATCTCATTGTAACTCGCGGGGTGAAGGATTCCGGGTAGAGCCTTTGAGGCAATTCAAGTTCAAGTGTTTTTTTCGCGGGGCAAAAGTTGTTGCATATTTCGCTGACTTCATCTCTTTGGGACCGCTAGAGTTGAACTTCATCCGTTCTTCTCGAGTCCCAGGGAATTTCATGTACGTGGCGCCGAACAGCTTGCGCCGCCCTCGACGGCCGAGAGGATTCGCAGGCTTCGCTCGAAGTCCATTCCATTGACCGGTCCATCCATCCAACTGCTTGGCACACCTTTCGCGACTGGAAGTCTTTCGTCGAACGGTTCAGATTCTGGTCAAGCAGAGTCTTTGAGCGCTCCGAAAAGTGGTCCCATGGGGATTTGTTGCATTGTGATCCATTCGGATTAATTGCAAGCTGCTAAGACGAGCGGCGTTTCATCTCAGTGCTCGTTCAATCCGTTTGCTGTGAACCAAGCGAACAGTTCGCCTCCTTTCCGTTGTGGCATTGAAGTTACCTTCGGCTCGACGCCAGCTGGTGCCGCTACCACAGCTTACTAACCTTCTCACCCTACTTCGTTCCCTTGCTACGACAACTTCTCGGACTTACCGTCGATTTCTCACCTCGAGTGCAGCTGCTGCTGCTTCCGACGGTTGCGGTGGAGTTTGTAGAACCCGTCGAGCACCTCGAGCCAAAAGTCAACCCGCTCCCCGCCTCGGGGAACGAGTGTCTGACTCCTCGAAAACTTTTGTTCGGAGTGCTTCACTATCTGCGGTGATGACTTGTGTCGGGAATTTCGTGTACCTCAGAGTGTCAATCACGATGGACTGATGAGTGTGATGCTCCGCCAGCTCCGGACTTCCTCGATGGGGGAGGCTGTGCGCGGAACTGTGCGTGCAGTCCACTCGATATGGCTCTCGAGACCGCTGAAGGTGAAGGCTTACGCGTGCATGTCCAACAGTGCTCCCACGTCTTTCAGTGAGTATTGCTCGCATTCGATACTCGAATTCGGATGAACCATCTCTGCACCGGTAGATCCACGAACAACCGCCATCGGCATCGATAAGAAAAAGTGACATGAAATCAACTTAAAGAAGCCATCAAATGGCTGGCGACCGGGACAAGTGCGAGGCGCAGCGAACCCCAAGCAGGGGGCATTGTGTAATTTCACTAACTGATATCGCGCTAGAGCTGAAAATATGAATCACGAAATCGCGACGACGGTATCGTCAGTCGAAAGCGTTTTTGTGCTGCGCTCCGGGTCATCGTTGCGCCGGTGCTGTCATCCTTCGCTGGCACAATAACTGTCCGACTGTATACATATATCAGAATGCCTCGACTCTGGCACCTCATGATCCCGCATGATAAGTAGTGTTTGAGCACGCTCGCTCCCCTCTGCATATGTGCGGGAAATATCGATTGCTAAGTTCGCCGTCTTTCTCTGGCTTCCTGCGAGGGGTTTCCCTGGGTGTCTCCTCAATATTCATGACAATGGACGCTGAAAATTGCACCCTTCGGCTACTGAGATGCTCAAAGAAGCAGTTCCATTTTGACCGAACGTTTAACGAATGCTCACGCGCTATTGTTTCTCTCGCTACGCTCGTGCTGAGGGATCATCGATGATAGATGAAAGGAAATTCTATTTAAGGGCGCGAAGTCGGAGATGACAAGGATAGGATCTGAAGTTATTACTCCAACCCGATCGTTTCTAGCGAGCAGCAGGGCTCAAAGTTGCGTCGCTAGATATAAGCCGCACGAACGTCATTGTCAGCGTTGAATTGCTAGAACGACACATGCTGCTCTGAGATCACTGCATCATAGCGTTCGGAAGAGAGGGTGATTACGTCTTCTGCGGTGTGAGCTATTTTTCCCAATTAACAAGAGAGAAGCTCTCCGAATGACGTGCGGGACCATGAGGTCGTGAGGAATTCGTGCCCGGTCTTGTTTTGTTTTCAATCTGGAACTGATCGTTCCGGTGGCGTAAAGCTTGCCTAGCCGCTTCGCTGGACAAAAAACAATCCGATATATCAAGGGCGTTGATAAACACCAACTGAAAACCTCCAATCAGCTCAAACGAAAATTCCTTTCGTCGAAAGGAGATATCTCCCACATTCTGGACCTGTTGTTATGCCATGCGATTTCTCGTGATAAATGATCCTGAAAATGAATTACACGTTTATTGGATCTCTCTCGAGCGGATAATCCTGTGGCTGTCGCTGTATCTCACTTTTCGTGATCCTGTTTGGAAACGTTTGATTTACCGCGCGACGAATCGACATAACCGTTAACAATCACCAAATTTCCGAGCGGTTACACATCTCAATTGTGGGATTCTGATCCTTGAACACCCAGAACCGCTCGCCGGGATTTCTCGCGCGTTTTTCACAGACTGAAGTGCGGTCGTCAACTGTTTGTTCTACGTAGAATCTTTTCGCTTGTATCTTTGAATGATGAATGGTTTGCCGTCAGAAAAGGCCTTGTCCCAGCTTTGAGTCAGGCGTTCCCCCTTGCGCGAAAACCAGTTTATATCGAAGTTGCGTCTCCTTTGTTAACTATTGAGGTTGAGTGCTCGTGTGTGTTTGAGAGCCGGACTGTCAGTGAAACAGTGCGGCATGGCTTCGCACCGATTGTACAGCTATCACGACATGTCATCCCGCATAAGGGTCACGGACGCTTCTAGCCGACCACACAGCTCTGACGGGAACGTCACCGACTAAAGGCGTTATGCTCTTGTTAAGAGAGGAAAGCGGAAACGCCCGTTGAATAATGACACGTTTATTTCACTAGAGTCGACGCGACTTCCGTAGCCGCTCAGATGTCCACGGTCATTTCAAGCCAGGGCGACACACATTTCCTGAGAATTCTCTACTGATCGCAACTTCTCAAATGACGTTGTGACGTTTTCTCGGACAGCGGTTTGTCGGCATTCGCTGGCCGGCTTCGGATAACACTTTATAAATTCCTCGGGTTATGAAACATTGTAATATCGATCAGATCGTCTGGGGGCGGCGCCCGTTACGTCGCATAGAAGTTCGTTGTGACGGCTGACTTACGCGCAACTTCATTACCCTCTGGGTCATATCTTCGTTCAGCATACGCGAACTACGAACGCTTCATCCCTTTGGATCGACTCTTAATGTTTTATAGGCTGCCACGATTCAATCGTTCGGCCTGCTTTCATGCCCGTTGAATGTTCCTTATGGATGAAACACGTTTGGCAAGCCTCGATAATCATGATCGCTCCTTACTATACAGGCACGGTGGATGCCACGATCGATCAGCTTCTCACAATGACTACGGATACCGAGAATGAGAAACTTCGGAGTCAACTGGAAGCACAAGAGTGTCAACAAGGGGAAAGCTCGTCCAGCCTAGCCTGCAGTGCGTCTTCAGTACCCCCGTATTCACCAGCAAAGTGAGTTCAGATCATCCAGGATTAGCTTCTCTAGTTTTCTCAGCTTCAGCGATCGTTTCCCATATGCTTTGCAACCCGGAGCAGATACTCAAGTGCAGTTTCAATGTAGTTTCCTACTTTCAAGGAAGCCAGAAGCATCCGGCTCATCGACGAAGGCATTGCGGGATGTCAGGAATTGGAATCCTCCGATCTTAGGCCCTCTACCGCATCATTTCCTGAGATTGAACAGCAATCTGCTCCCGAATGAACCGACGTCATCCGGGGATCCGGAATTATCTCAGTTCCTCGAAGATGAACGGATGGCCATATTTCTTCAGAACGAAGAGTTCATGCATCAGTTGCGTCGTAACAAGGATTTTATGAGCTCTCTAGATGGTCCGGGTAATCAAAAAGCTGATGGGCAGGAACATATGCAAGACGATGCGGCGTTTAGGTGAGCGAGCTCACATCTATCACAGAAATTCGCAAGCACTCTACAAATTCTGCAGTTTGATACTTCGAATAAATTTTGGAGGGAGCAGCAGAAGGATGACTGAAAAATTCTCGATCGATTGCAGGGAGAAACTCAAAAATATGGGCAAAGTATCGAAGCGGAAATTCGCGCAAATGGCGCGCATATTCCAAAGGACCAGTGCCATGGCGGGAGCCAAGAGTGGGAAACACTTCAAACACATGAATTTACCGATACCTTCGAGAGACAACCTACTCCTCGACGAAGAGGCTACATCCGACAGTGAAGTAAGACCATGTTGCCTATCACAGATTCTGGAAATATAGGAGGTTGGCCGGAATTCTCTGGGACCCATCAACGACTCTTTGCGAATCATAACTGACGAGATGCCGTGGCTTTTTCCAGGAGACCGAAACGACCAAGCCAAAGAATGCTCTCTAGGCGGACATCGAAACATTGTGCAGGACCTTTTGGAACAGGTCACGGCGCAGCTTCAATGACAACGGTCGGGCAGCGCACAAGCGGTCCAGAAATCAACATGTAGCATTATTTGACGAAGTGAGGACGAGCCCCTTTCACAAACTCCTTAGTTATCGAGGAAGTTCTGAGTACGCCCAACTCTGGGAAAACTCAATGATCTGCGGGCTTGCACACCGATTTGAAACCACGAATGACGAAAACGAATAAATAATGCTGTGGTTCCCGCATGAGTGGAATCATGTTTCTTCTTTGAATGACTCACTCCAGTCCAACTCCAGCTACCTTGATCACATTCCTCGAACTGACCATGAAAAACAATGCGGAGTAGACGTCCGTAGCAAAGAGGAGTCTGACTGAGAGTAACTTGGACGGCCTACGAATGTATTCTCGGTCAATCGTGAATCCTGTTCTGAGGGATACGCGCAGTAGTCAATTGACGAGACGGTATCGTCCGCTGCAGTGGGCGCAGGGGTGTGCTCGCCACCCTGATTCGTTTCAATGGATGCCGCTCCACAGCCGATGCAATCAGTTGTCCGCCGGGAATGAGCTCCGAACGAGGCGAGTTCTGCCCATTTCGAGCTTTTCGAGGCTTGGAAGACTCGACAGACCTTCAAAGGATGCAGAAAGCGATGCCTTCGGTGATCCTGCTGTCTCTTTTCGCTGAATGATTGGCGAAGAATACGGCCGTTGAGAACTTTGCTAAGAGATATGACGAATTGTGAGTCCACTGTCCCGAAGTTTCCCGCTTTTCCTCATCGGAGCTCATCGAGCGGTGCTGTGGTGCTCATCGGATTCTCGCCGAAGCAGAAGTTCGGCTATACGTATTGTGAGACACCTTTGGCGGCGCGTTCTACTTCGAATAGTGGGATACCTGCTTCACAGAATGAGGAATCGATATTGACGAATGTAGAAACGCTGATTGTGCACAAATGCAGACATATTCAACTTTTCGCGCCATTGTTGAAGACATCCACATAGGCTCGAATTCAATGGAAGTTCCACTTTCGAGAATACTGACGGAGACCATGTAACCTCATTCCATTCCTCAGTCGCTCGATCCGAGATAGATGGTTTGCACCTTTGATTGCAGGGCAAATCTCCATCTCAATATCTAATGAGTGGAAGGGTTCGGTTTGCCAGGCTTCCGGGCAACAATCCGCACCACGTCACGTGGAAAACGCACGAACGCCGCTATTGCGGTGAAATAGGTTTTCGTTTGTCTTCGATAGATGTCAGATGGATTGGGTGTTCCTCCCAGGGTTTAACGAGGCTGAGATTGAAAGCAGCAAGGTCCCCAAAGCACAGCTGAAGTAGTTCGAGAGGACGACGCATGCATACGCGGTAAATCATAGAGTCTACTCTGATGAGAGATAGAAGCAGCGCTCAATTGAAGAGAAGGCACCGCAGTCGCACGCGCAGGAGTGTGCTTGCCACATGATCTGTCTTGATGAATCTTGATCCACAGCCGACGGATATGAGAAGATATCTTACCCTCAGAATCGTTCGGTCGTTCTCTAGGAGCCGAGTTTCGTCCGTATCTAACACGAGGTTCAGGGGACACGGCGGACTTCCAAAATGCGGAAAACGATCTCTGTGGTGATCTTGCTGTCTCTTTTTGCTGACCTAACGGCTTTGAATCCGGCGACTATCGCAATGTTGATGAGAACTGGTGGAAACCGTAAGTTCACTGGCTTGAAAAATCTCGCTTTCCGGAAAGGACTGAATGAGCGCTTCGGCGCAGGTCGGGATGTTCCTGCCGAAATTGCAATCGATCATAGTGAGAGTCAGAACTCCGGATGCCTAGGATTAATATCTGTCATTTTCTCTTCTCTAGAGGATCACCGTCGGTTGAATCCGTTCGGCATCGAAGGCAGGTCGTTCGGTCTTCAAAGTCGATTCCCGCCTCCAAGATGGGCCGACCACCGCCGACGCGGATGGAACACAATGCAGAGTGAAGAATCGAGCGCTACGATCACATCCGCGGAAAATTCTCCGAGCATGGGGGACAACACAGACGGTGACGTTGAGGACAGAGGAGGCGCTGCTGGAGTGCAATCAACTGACGGTTTGTTCATGCGGAGGATTGTGGAGTCATCGGGAGCACATATTGTGAGAGACTCGTGGTGTCTCGTCGACTCATCCAATAATTGCATTCCTGCTTTATAATCGAATGAGATGTCAGTATCAACCCTATGGAAATATAAAAGCGCACATCGTAAACGAACAATTCGAGAGTGCTTCCTCCGGCTACCTGCAAAGGTGCAAATCGGTATATAGAGCCAATCACTGGTGTTCAATCACCGGTGGTCGAGGCGGCCTGCAGGCCGTATAGGCCATGCACGACCGACCTCAAGAACAGAGCTCCCCTATGTGCGAAATGACACGTCTGCCCTGCCACACAGTGTGATCCGTGAAGGACTTGGATCAGTCATCTCTCACGGTGTAGGAGATTCGAAGGCTGTCGGCATTGATGACGAAAGAACGGTTGTCATGCGGAACTTCTGCTCCTGAATGAAATGCCGCGTCGCGGATGCGTGCCCCGCTCGACGCATCAGCCGAGCATCCGCGGTACCTGACTGACTGAGGAGAGCTCAATGGAGATCCCACATCTGAGAACACGGACCGAGGTGGCAGAGCCTCTCACGACTCCTCCGGTGTTACACGGCTTTATAGATCGTTTACATCAATCTTTGGGGAAAGTCTTTGTCGCCGAAAGCGATCAGTGAAACGATTGGGGTGGGAGGGCTCTTTGGCAACAATCGTTATGTGTACAGCGTAGGTATGCCCCGTGAGCGGTCACAACAAAGCAATCTTGATTGAGGCGTTCTGTCCACGAACTGATAGATGCGAGACCAGAAGCAATGGAGCGCCTGGAGCACAGTTGAGTAACCCAATGGGACGACGGATCTGTCTCGGCTAATCATAGACTCCAATCCGAGAGTTAAACGCAGCGGCCAATTGTCTAGTACGCATCGTTTGCAGTAGCGAGCGCGGGAGTGTGCTCGCCACTGTGATTCGTCTTGATAGGTCTTGATCCGCGACCGGCGTATATGAAAAGATACCTTACCCTCGGACTCATTCAGTCGTTCTCTAGGACGCAACTCCGAAGGAGCCGAGTTTCGTTCTTCGCGAACACGAGGCTCCGGAGACACGGCGGAGTTCCAAAATGCGGAAAGCGATACCTGCGGTGATCCTGCTGTCTCTTTTTGCCGAATTATTCGCAGTGAACCCGGGAATGCTTGACATACTGTTGAGAAATATGAGAAAACGTAAGTTCACTAGCTTGGCATGTCTCGCTTTTCGAGTTTATCGAGCCGATATGTGATGGTCGCTGAAAGCGTGGTCGAGCAGACCGAGACATAGATCTTGGGCTGCTAAGGACTAACATTCGTCTTCATATCTCGTCTTCAGAACACAGCCAAAGTCCGTACACTACGTATAAAGCCGACAGTGGAGGTTTCAGTATCCTGAACGCCCAAAGTCCATTCTCAACTCCAAGATGGGCCGATCCCCGCCGTCGTAGATGGAATACAATGCCAAGTGTGCCGAGTGCAAGTGAAGGATTTTCGGAAAACTCCGGAAATCCGGAGGACGTCACCGAGGCTTATGTTCATGCTGGAAATGGTGCTAGGGCGCCATCTACGAACGGTTTGTTCAGGCGGAAAATCATTCAGGCATCGGGAGCACATATCGTGAGAGATTCGTGGTGTCGCGTCAACGCTTCAAACAATTGTATACCCGCTTTATAAGAGGAGAGATCGACATCGACACTGTGGAAATATAAAAGCGCACATTGTGAACAAATACCCCGAGAACGCTCCCTCCAAGCCTGAAGCAATTCATGATCGATTGCGAAGGTGTAGATATTTCACTTACATCCCCAACATCACCAGGGCAGCCTCCTCTGAGGAAGTCGACGAGGTCGATAGAACAACATCAGACTCCGCCTCCGTCCCGTGGATTGATTGATCATTCCAATCCAGAATTTGAGAGGAATTCTTCATCTTCGAAGCTGATCGGTTGAGCAATTCGGGCACAGAGGCAGAATGTGAGCGCCTCGACCATCCGACTATATTCACAACCCATCCGGAGGGTCAAATATTCCGGAATAGAGGACCGACCTCTGCAGACCATGAGCCGGAAGAGCCAATAAGATGAGGAAGTCAAACTAGTGCGACTGACCATGCGTCATCCATTGGAGTACTATGGAGTCCACTTCCTTCGCCATACTCTATGGGAAGCAAGCAGCACGCGCGAGGACTCTACTTCCAAGGCACTACTCAAGCGGTTGCGTGGACCGTCACTTCGCAGGGCAGCGAATCATGGTATCTTTGGATGAGACTGGATACGAACCCTGCATTTTTCATTTCCACAAAACGAACGGAAAAATGGAGCATTTCCCCAATATGCTACATCGAAAATAAAGGATATAAGGGATGAACGTTTCGAACGAACTCAAATCTCAGGCTTGATCGCACGCGAATGGAAAGGGCTTCGCCGTTACTTCCCACGGATTGAGGAGCAATGTAAATTCAATCATCTATCAGTCCATTATCTCCCGTCGGAAGCTGACATGCCGGGACTTGGTGGTATTGATAGATTTTCGCAAATGAACGGATTTTCACAAATCTGTTCTGCAAAATAAGAGTTCTTTATTCAACGAAATCCTGTTCTACTCGGTTATTTCACAGAGATCGCATGACTGACGTGTCATATTACGAACTGTCCAGCAATTTACAGCCGGAAGTTTGTTTTTCTGGTTTGGTATTACACTTTCACTCGTCAAACAAAGGCTCTAGAATACAATAGCGCTTCTCCCCCCTTCCCCCGCTCCCTTCGAAAGCTGATTTCGTTCCCATTCACTGCCGAAAAACTGGATGGCCCTGACGTACGCTTGCGTAGCATCGGGTCTTGTCAGACATGGATTTCGTTATTCCTGCAGGTGGGACCGCGCCTACAGGACTACACAAAGACACCCGCATAGAGGAACGGCCGATTTCGTTGGGCAATCTTTGACTACAACGCATCATTTGCACCCAGGGTCTGATAACTCGTCAGTTCGGTGTTCGCGGTAACCGAGAACGGATTCGCGGATTTCTTATAGGATAATCTCTATGGCCTCTTGAATTACATCCCCGTTCGCAGTAAAAGCTGTTTACAGTTCACTTCCAGAGCCAACGCTTGAGGACCAAGGGATCAGGACCAATAAAAATGGATGTAGGGTTGTATAGAAGCGTACCCAAAAGTCTCCCACGACTACAGGGAAAAGATCGGGAGGTGGACTCGAGAGGTCAAGCCTCATGGGCTCGCGATGCTGTGATTTTGAAGGACAAATGAGCATCAATCAGGAAGCTACAGCAGAGGTGCGGATAGCTTCGACCCCGCTTGTAACTTCGAGAAGGAGATTAAATGTCTCGGTCGGTTCGATCAAGTGATTGATGGCCGATGAACTCCATGATCGATGGGTTGATGAATCGCACACGCTACTTCTTGCCGCTCTTCCGGTATTCCCGAACTGAGCAGATGTCTCCACGCGTCGCGGTGCAGAAGGAGAGGTTGTAATCCTGGTAGAGCACATTTCTGAACACGCCCTCGTCGACCGGCTCGCGGTGCAAGCTCTCTTCGGACGACGAGTACATGCCGTATAACGTACTCACATCGGGAATAGATGACGGCAGCTCGTATAGCTTTCTCGTGCATTGCTCGTTCCTGGAAGAGATAATGATCTCAAGGAATCGCCGGGGTGATTTCCGGAGTTTCCGGATGCTTCAACAGTTGTTTCTCAAAATCGCAGAACGCGGTCGGTATGGTATGTATCATTAATTCGACTAATGTGGGCATTTCCAATCTCTGGAGATGCAGGGCAATCGACGAGGTACTTACCGGCAGTAGTGTACAGGTTCAGCCGGTAGGCCTTGGATGAACTCTCGGAGGAGGAACATTTGTTCTCGTGAGCAGTTCTCGTAACCCGCCATCGGTGACCATTCGGTGTCTTCAACGTCCAGGCCTCCGTTGCCGACGAATCTGTACACAAAGCCTGACAAGATGCGTTCAGTGATGCCTAATGTCGCCGCCAAAAACTTTTTACAAACGCGTATCTGAAATCGGAAAGAATTCTCTCGTTCACCGGAAAGTCGAAAGTTTTGTATCCTCCACGATGATGTGACATGGATGGGCTATTGACCAGCGATCGAGGCTCTGATAGATGATTCTCACCTTCTGCATGTTTTGATCCAATTGAGGTAGGAAATAAAGATAAACAAAGGAGCGATTCCTCGTTGAGCCCATCGATTTCGCCGATATTTTCGGTATCGCTTTTTCTATACAATACTTCTCCATCCATTTCTGTTGCTCCTGCAATGGAGACTGAATTCAATGAATACGGGTTATCACCGGACACTATCTGGAATGGGCTCTTCGGCCTGCCGAATGTCTCATGTGAGAAGCCCTTCTAAAGCGTGCTCACCTCGGATCCCCCTTGGAATCCCCAATATATATCGTAAATTTTGACTCTCAGGTCCTCGGGGAACTTCGCATTGCAGCCGTTGGTACAATCGTTTCCACATGGCGTTTCACGGATCAATCTGGAATCGTATCAGAATATCAGAGCAAGCTGGAATGCGCTCGACATCCATCAAAAGCTTCAGTTCGATCGACAGTACTTCTTTTTGAGTTCGTGCGGGCGGAAATCTACGAACCTTTTTTTCCCGTCGCCTTCTGTTATCAACTTTTCATCTGCTTTCTGGCTTCCGCTGTCCTCAGCGTCCATGTCTTCATCATCCAGAACCTCTTCTTCAACACTTTGCGAGTCGCCTGAGCCGGGAAGAGCAACAAAGTCAATGTCTGGCTTTAGTCAGAGAGCGTCTCAGCGATCATTATCAGTTCGCAGGATTCAATTCAATGTTGATATTTTCCGCGTTCTTCTAGTGTCGAGAAGTACATATTTACCATTTTCGGTGACTTTATCGGACGTGTCATGCGTTCCCTCCGAAGCGGGCCCGTCACCTTCTGGACTACGATCCAGAGGTTTCGATTCTGGAGCTAATGTGCTTTCCGTCATTCTGTATTCAAGTTGAACTGTCCTCGGGATTTAACAGAAAATCGCCTTCTCTGGAATGGAAAATACGATTTTGAACACCGAGATCAACAACTCGCACATCTCGCTGGTCTCTGCTCAAGTTTCGGCGCATGTTCCCCATCAGCATATTCGACCCGGATTCGAGAGACTGCTTCTCTCGAAAGAAAACTCCACTGCCAGAATTCTTCGAGATCTTTCCGCAGCGCAGTGACGCCAGGCGTAGCCGTCAGGAGCAGCTAATTAGACAACTGTGAACAGCTCGAAGTTGACATCCGATCGGATGCGTTCCCTTATAAACCGAATCGCAGCGGCAACGACTGCGTCGATGACAACGAACGCGTAATCCGAGCCGACAAGGCGGAAATCGTACATTGTGTGACATTGCAGCCCGTTGCGTTATCGATGAATGGAATGGACTCTGGGAGGAAGCAGGCCTTTCAACCGGTAGGCTCGCTGGCAGACGGCCATAGAGACAGCGAAGAGATACCAAACGCGAGAAGCGGCTTTTCTCTGACCCCGAGAGACGGCTTGATATGACGAAGCAGCCCTTTAAATTCTCGCGGAACCGTGTCTCCTTCGCCGGAAACTTCTTCGCTCACAAGCCCCGTGTAGTTCGAAATCACTCACACCGTTGCCGTACACTTTCTCGAAGTTAACAGAGAATTCCGCATCGGAAGCCAAGAGCAGGACTCGAGCGGTTTAGCAGTGACGCAATCACTGACATTGAAGTGCACACACTGGGTGTGAGAGATAGTGGGGTGAGGTCACTGCGATCTGTTCTGCCTCGAATCCGGGGCGCTGAGATATTGCTGCTCAATCGATGATCTCACATGCGGGCGGCTCCCCGGTCGCGAATTCAATAGACACATTCAGTGGATACTGAACAGTTCGGCGTCGGTCCGAAGACTACTACTTCTGATGAGACACCACAACATTCACAAACGCTCGAACTCGCACACACACACAGACACACAAACAGCCACACTCACACACATGAGTAGCTGGTAGCCCGCCGGCTAGTCAAGCACAGGCGACTGCCTGAACGCGGGTTTCCGACTCAAATGAATCTCCGGTTCCACCTCCGAGCTCACCGCACTAACAGAAACCGGTTTGTGGGTGAACAAAGTTCACTTGATGGAACGTAATCGGAGCGGAAACCGTATGGAGCACTGATCGATCGACAATATCGCTCATCGATGCGGCGCTTCAATCTCCGAACAACTCAGGGTTTTCACTGAAGTCTTCCTCTGCGACTTTCCAGAAGACTTCCCGAACGAATAGCTGACGAATGGAATATCACCAAGAACACTTGATTTCGTTTCCAATACATTTTGCGCGCAAATTGTACTCACCGTCGGAGATAGCCGCACCACAAACACCACTCAGGAGGTGTATGAGAGAATGATGCTCGCCGCAAACCAGGTGTTCGTAAGATGACAACGACTCAGTGTCTCATCATAGACGCAGCTAACGCAAGTTTTCGAGTCTTCGACTCTCTTGGACAGGTCGAAACCTTGAACAAGAGGTTGTCAATAACAAACTTATCCGGAATCTTCCAATTGATAACTGAGGGACTTCTGCAACTGTAGTAGTGAAGTGTCGGCGTCTCTATCGATAGAAGCAATGAGAGAAGGTATTGAGGAGAAGGTTAGTTCTCATGCAGGGACACGGTGATGCAGCAGCTCGTCCGCAGCTCTCCAAAAGGGAGTGGGCTCTGCCTGGCGGCGAGCACGCGGCGATTCCCTGGTGTAGGGGTCCAGAACCCCGATTCAGTGGAATCTTGAACACCTGCGGATGAAACGTATTTGGTTGCGGCGCGGCGTGAGCAGTTCGGCTCAGGAGTACATCTCAGGGTCTTTGAAACTGATGGACACTGGGCGGAACGAGCACTTCAGGTCTCGATCGCACTCGGTAATTTCCGTGCTTCGGAGTGAAAATAAAGCGAGAGAGAGAATCTCGAGATGATGCTGGGGGCTCCAGCGTTGGAACCCAAACTTCGGTCCAGCTGGCGATGAAGCGTGAATATCGTGAAGCTTCGATCCACCTTCAGTCGGACTCGCCGCATATCTTGCAGTTCACCGGTCGAATCGTCTTCCATCCAGGTGGACAGCATTGCGCAATCAGATATTCTCGAGGACAAAACGAATCTATTTTCCACCATCATTTTCTCGAGCCGTCCTGTAGGCTGACGCCCCCCCTTCCAAAGATGTAGGATTGGGCTCGCCTTCTCGAGCAGGGGGCTGACGGTGCTCTGGCATTAATTTACTTTCATCAACGGCTCCATGCGATTTGCTTACTTATGTTTATTTCCACACTCTGATCATCGTTGCCTAATAGCCAGATGCAACATTCGATTTATGAGGCGTGCCATATCCCCGGGACTCAAATGGCCGAAGTGTCTTAGGAGAATCTCTACGATTTCCTCATCCGTTGGAGATTCACCGGCCGGAGATCCTGAATGAAAACCATGTCAAGGAACAGACACATCAATTTTCATCGTGTTGTAACTACACCATCTGCTTCAGCAGGGATCTCAACGGAGCAAGATATCGTGTTCCGGGTGTTTTCCCAGAGCCTGCCTCCCTAGTACTAGTTCGAAAACAGATCGGAAGGGGTCCCTTACCGAAGGTTTGCTGTCTGGGTAAGTTCATAACCTGAGCAGGACCGAGATCTTGCATACTCGAATCGTGCAATGTAGCCACCAAAATAGTCACCAACAGCCAAATTTTCAGAACGAGTTGCGGCCCCATTAGTAGCCGCTTGAAGACTAGCAGATGAATTCCCAGCCTCTGCGAATACCGAGTGATCAGCGTTCCGACTTCCGAATTTCCGTCTAGAGGATTTCACTCCAACTTTTTGTGCTTCGTTTATATTTCAGGTATTTGTGTTAGTTCCAGCAGTGCGACGTGAGATGATGATCCGTCAACGAGAACGAGACTCTGCACGTGTACCGTGAAGGCGGAATAGATTCTCTGAACGACGTGCACGCGGTTCGTTCACGGGCAGATATATCGGAAAGTGAGAGCAGAGCGCCTGGGCATGCAGTATTCGCAAATTCAAACACTGCTCATCTTTAGGAGATGATTCCCAAGTCGATCCGCGATTTGAGCTTCCGGAATATCGGTCGGCTTATTGGAGCAGTTCGGAAAATCTTCCATCAAGATCCTGGGTACATGGGTCATAACTCTGGCTCCGCGATTCCGAATCCCTCTCGAGTTATCACGTCTTCTCAGTTAACGGGGCTGCGAAGAGCTCGCTCCTCGGACAGAGCGAAACTCTCCCTGCTTCGGGACCTGTCATCAACGCATTCATTGTCCGATTGTTTCATCTGTATACTAGGAACACGGGAGGCTATGAATATTTAACTAGGAACGAAAAGAACCGTGGCAGTAAGCCAGGCTCCTCAGGAGGTAGCGAGGTCCTCGACGATGATAGGAACGTCTAGAGTTCGGATGTTGGTGGGCAAAACCAGTTTGGCGAAGTGAGTGGATGGGAAGCGCTCGGACCAGCGCTGCGTTCATCGAATTGAGTCCTCCCTTGACTGCACGCTGATTCTACTCCGGAGGGATTTCGGGTACAACTGGCTCCTATGACCCAGTTTGTCGTATCTCACAGTTGCACCAGAACAGATCCCGGGGCTAGGCGGGCGCGGGGACGCTCTCAGAGAACTTGGTGAACATACTGACATATGACAAAATCTTTACAGTGGAAATGCAGACAACAAATCGCGGACGACCCGACAAATCATTCGACAGGTCATTCCAAGGGCGACTTAGTCTCTATGGAGCGGGTTACCGAGATCGAGAAGGAGAACTCTCCGATGGGGAAATTTTCTGGACAAAAACTTGGGAGATTTATTTACAGTCAGGGATATTGCTTTCGTAGCTCAACAGACGACCTATTTCATTTCTTTCCGGACCGCGTCCTGTAACAACTGAGTATCAACATCTTCATGCGGAAGCTGGATATACCGGACCACACTGCCGCGGATGAAACAGTTTTTCACCGACAGGATGTGAGGATGTTTGTCAGGATCCGTGACCGAAATGTCGACGAGTTTGATATTCAAGAATTGATCGACCGAGTGGAGAGTCCCGCAGATGCTGATGTCGTTCTTCAGTTCGACGACAACGTCTTTCCCGACGAGCGATTTGAAGAATGAGTAGAACAACATGGCGTCGTCGTTTGTTCTTCACGGGCCTGGAAGGGAGAAACGCACACGACCGGTTAGCGATCAGGAGTATTCAGTGACAGCGGGCTCTGGGTCATCATAGTTCTTCAAAAGTCTTCCGTCCTTCTAGATTCAACTATAACTGAATATTTTTTTCGTCCCGAATGCGCTGGTTCTGACCCTGGTCCGGACTCATGAACCGCGTCGCACCCTTAGGCCTAACATGCGCCAAGCAACAGGCGAAGAATATGAGGAGAGAGAAGAGGCCACACAAAGCAGCGAGTTTCCGCCGTCGACAGCCTCGCGATCCACATTTCTCATCGATTATGCGGTGTTCGCATCACTCTATTCCCAGATACGAAACCCTGAGCACTTCTGCTTTCCTTTCACTCATCTAGTCAGCCCACCATACAGTCAGTCTCCCTTGCAGTTGATGCCTACCTGAAGCCTGAGTCGCTGCAACTCCGATGGCACGCCGATGAACTTGTCTCTGGATTCTGTTGATCTTGGGATGCACAAGCCGTCAGAGGTGGCTGTGATACGCATTCGAGCTCACGCGACTCCCAACCACTCTGACGCTTCTGCATGACAATGACGACTTCATCACCATGGGTCTCTCCCAGTCACCGGCTTCGTGATCCCGGCATGCACGTCAGCGATTGCTGGTCAGGTTGCCTCCGTCATCCGGTCGTCGTCGTTGCTGTTGCTGCTACTGTTGAATTGACGCTGAGGGTGTTGTCATCGACTACTCCGAGCTCATCAAAGCTGGCTGTGATATGGATTCGGGATTCGTGAACACATCAGCAGCCACTTTGACGCTCCGTCGTGTCGCTCTTGGTGTAATTGGAGGGAATTTACGAACGATTCGAGGAGGACCAAGGGAACCTTCGGAAAGTTTCTGTGTGATCACAGCCGAAGCTTTCCTTCCATGTCACCAAGAGGATTCAGACGGGGGTTCTCTGGAAGCGCCTAGCGATGCATCCGAGTCAGAGGCTCATCATGAGACTGTGATATGATTTTTAATCGAACATTTCACAGAGTCAAGAGAGCTTATGCCTCAGATCGGGATTGAAGAACGTTTGGCGGCCATTTCCCGACACTCCGACTGAAAAGCTCAATGAGACCAAACTGCTGCCTATTCGACCCGATGAAGACATATCTGTCGGAAGCTCATCTAGAATTACTGTGATATGAAATGGTTACAGCAACAGATCACAGTAAATCAGACGACTCCAGGGAGACATTTCAGCGCAACGTCGATCATTGAAATAAACCTTATCTAGCCTATCCTACGGTGGGCTGACTATGAAATGAACTGTTGTTCCCTGTTCCGTACAGTAGCGAAAACGCGCGCCGCAAGATCTGCGTCTTCTCCAAAGAACAATGAGGATCTGCAGTCGGTGTAGGAATCAGGACTCACGCGTGACGACAGTGAAAGTTTTTGTATGACGAACGTTTTCCGCGGTTCTTCCTTCAGGGGAGCTCGAGGAGGACTTGGAACAGCGTGCACAGCACCAACAAACACGAAAGATCAGATTCTACAGAAACACTGTCGAATATAACTGACAATGAGTGAGTGAGACGTTTTCATACGCGACCGCGTGTTGGCGGAAGCGCGCGTTGCGCTGAGTTCGCCTGTGGCTCCTCCGCATCAACCCCTCATTGCTCGCCGGCGTACAGTTCCAACTCTCGCTCAGTCAAAGCGGCTAGTCTTCGATCATGGCACAGGACAGGGACAGTGACCATGCGGCCGCCTCGTCTGGGGTTCACGCGCTTGACACTCGAGATACTTGTTGATGGTTCTCCCTCATGATAGAGTCCACGACAACTGCGACGACGACGACGACGCTCAAAGTCTGTCGGATGCGTGTTCGTTTGTGGCGGTTTGTATGTGTGAGTGAGTGTTCGCTACTGGCTCACACTCACTCGCCTACTTGGTGCTGCGTGGGGCTGTGTTGGTTCGTTCGGTCGCTCGTTCCCAACCAGAGCAACAGCGTGCGCGAGAGGATAGCGGGCTCGTCGTCCGACTGACTGACTGACTGCCTGGCAAGCTGGCTGCTTGGTTGATTCGCTGGCTGGCTGGCTGGCCGGCCGGCCGGCTGGCTCGCTGACTACTACGAGTGAGCAACAAGACATGGGCTCTAAGGCAGCCAGCAACCCTCCAGGCGAGTTGGAGTCCCTCGCCAGCGGCAGCAGCAGCAGCAGCAGCAGCAGCAGCAGCAGCAGCAGCAACACCCGACAGGCATTCCCGATAGAGTAACGACGGCGGTGCCAGCGGCGGCAACCGTTGATACAGACCTCTGCGGCGGCTGCCGCTGCTCGATGGATGCTTGCTTTGCTGGCTGGCTGGCTGGCTTGGTTCGCTGGCTCGTTTGTATGAGCGCCACCAGCAGCAACAACGGTCTGAGCGTTTGGCCAGCTCGATCTACCGACTCCACCCGGAATACTTTACGCGCGCGTCGAACGCACAACATCGAATTAGCGACCAGCAAGTGAAAACTATCATCACGACTGACGATACGTCGGTCACATCGACCGACCATTCATCCGTCCGTCTCTCTGTCTGTGAGGCAGACCGCCAAGCAGGCAGGCAGCCAGGCAGGAAAGCAGGCGGGCGGGCGGGAGACAAGGAGCCCGCCATTAAGCCAGAAGACGGGAGCATGGTATACCGTTATTCCGTTGCTCACCGAAAAACAGCGAAACCAGCACTGAGAAACACGCGAGGTGGCTCCTTCAGGGCGAGCAGTAATCGTGAGCCCGTTACGCGAGAGACGAACGCCATCGGAGGACAAAGCTAACGGCCTCCAAGCGAACGTTCCCTGTCCGCGTGAGCTCAAATACCAACGGAGGCGGAACGCGATCCGAAAAACAAAATCAGAACAATCGTTGTGGTCCAATCGTGGTATCGTGCACGTGACTCCGCGCGATTTTCGGGAAATCGGAATGGCGACAACAGAAATTGCCCGCGAAAGCCCGCGCATGTGCGTTGAAGCCAAACAAGAACCACGGTTCCGAAGTTCCTCTATCAAACAAAACGAAATAGAGATAACACGAGACTCGGCCCGCGTGAAGTCGCTCGACCAGGCCTGGTAGCTCGTTGGCTGACTGGCTTGTTGGCTAAACAGCCTAACATCAATGGCCGACCGCGTATCCACGAAGCAATGGTGGTTTCGAGTGGATTTGCGCATCAATGCTATCCGCCTTGTCCGTATCGGAATGGCGCCCAATTCCACGGCATTCGAGTGGCATGGCTGACGAGCGTTTGTCCTATTCGAAAACACTCGATGCACTCATCGAGGGATTGCGCACATGGGGACGCATTACGAAATGCACACCACAGACACAAGCACGATCAGTCCGAGACAGGCACTCACTCACACACAAACGCACACCAAGTGCCCTCGTACGCAACGTTTTCGAGTGCCAAAGATGCACTGTGACCTTATCGGAGTTTTCCCGCGACGATTGCAATCGAAGTCACTGTGAATCGGACGACATCCACGCGCGAACCCGAACGGCATGCCGTGCTCATGCTGCGTCGGTGATGGCTGCCTCGATGGTCGAGCGAGGAATGAAGCAGCGAGCGCGACAGCGACGGTTGACTCCGCGCAAACTCGCAAAACCGCAATCTGCGCTCTCCAGGGACGATTGACATCGACATTGGCATGGATTTAGTGCGGGAGCGCAATCTTACTCACCGTGAATGAGGAGAGACGACTCAGCGACTTCTACCACCGCCGTGCTGCTGTGCTGCTGCTAACTGCTAGCTTCCTCGGTGATCGCCTATCCGCTCGCTTGTTGGCTGCTGCCGAGAGCGGCGCGAAACAAGATGGCGGACCTCCGCGCCCGCCCGCCGCTGATTTGGCGGGAGAACTCTAACCGTCGGTCAAGTGGTGCACGCGGACTCGTTGGCCAAGCAGCCAAAAGACAGCGACGGTGGCGGAATCGGCGCTGGGAGGAGCGGCCGCGGCGGCCATTGGGGAGCGGCAGCGGCAGCAGATACACAGCGTCGTCTCCTTTCTTCGGCGGCGGCGGAGGCGGCGTGGTAGTAGTGGTGCTTGTCGTCGTTGTTGCTGTCGTCTTGGTCGTGGTTGTTATTGCTGTTGCTGTCGTGCTGCTGCTGCTAGCTGTCGCTTCTGCTGGCGCTGTCCCCTCCCCTTGCTCTTTCTTTCCCTTATTCGCGATCCCCACGCTGCACGCTGCGACCAACCGGAGTTCTGCTGAGAGAGAAGTCTTCCCTCGCTACGGCCACCGCGTTTTTCATGAAAAAGAAACGAATAATTGGGATCTTGGAGTTGGTCGTGTTCATCTTCCCATCAAACAGATTCTAACCTGATCTGAAATCTTATCATCCCCTTCTAAATCATGGCGATCTCTAGCCTGCGGAGACAGAAAATATATTCGATGAGTACCGATTCCCGAAGATTGAAGATCAACCTACGATGGCGAGCGCCATCCTTGCCTCAACCATGGCGGGTTCTCATTCGAACAATCAATTAATTATCTTTAGAGTATGGGGAACATTCAGTAAGATGGAGACTGAAAAGGAGACCTTGTCTTGGGATTGGGCAGGGCCTTGCGCTTGTCGGTGTCACAGAGACGGCGGGATAGCTCACAAACAGTCGTGATGCAAATTTTGCGATAAGTTTTGCGTCGACCATGCAGTCCGCGGAGACTGCGCGGGTGCCTCTCCAGAACTCGCGTGGTAATCGCAGCAGTATCGTAGAATCAAATAGCTGGGATCCATAACGGCTCGCCCCTACAAATTTTCTCCAGGCGATCTGCGTGAATCTACTCGCCTGAAGCCTCTCCTCGTCGCCAGTTTTTTTGTCGCGGCACATTGGATCCGAACAGAGAGGCTTTGGGAACTCGTTTCATTGCGGAGTCCCGTAAGAGATCGCAACGTTTCAGATATCCGAGAAAATTGGAGTAATAAGTGGAAATGTGCAGCTTGAGAACTCCAATCTTCGATTGCGCGGATATCTACCACGTTTTGGTCGCGAAGTTCCTCCTAGATTAGATGGAGATGAAACGGTTGCGGTCGCTTTCAAGATGCTCATGTGCCTCGCCCAGTCTCTGAAGGAGGGCCGAATGTCCGTCATAATGCGCGTTCACCCATACCCAACATCGATGAATCGAAAATTCGGGTGTTCTTCCGGATCACTCTGCTAATTGACTCGTGTGGAGAGTTCGCGGCCTACATGGATCGACATAGAACCAGCGATCGTATCAATGATTGACTTCGCCATATGACTAGATTCATGCGATAAGATTGTACCTCAAGTTGAATTACAGTCCTCAGTCGTCGCAGAGGGTTGTATTGCGCTGCCGGAGTGAAACGAGTTCAGTTGGTATGTCGACTGTGGGCCGCTAGGAGGCGCCGGGGTCGTGCCCGCCTAGACGTGAAAATTTCTGGTACGGAGGTACGGCCGCGCCTAAGAGGTACGGAGGTACAGCTGGGGAGGTACGGCTCAAAAGTACGGAGGTACAACTGGGGAGGTACGGCTCGAAAGTACGGAGGTACGGAAACGAGCGAGATCGATGAAATCTCGCGAGCATAGTTGGGATGATGCTTGGTATCTCTGATACCATGGGTATCATCGGGCGATCAGCCGTTCGCCCGGAGCCGCGCTTCGAAGTTTCGCTATGGGACTCCCATGGAGCCAAAGGCCCAAGGGCCGTACCTGCAGAGCTACGGAGGTACGGAAACGAGCGAGATCGATGAAATCTCGCGAGCATAGTTGGGATGACGCTTGGTATCTCTGATACCATGGGTATCATTGGGCGATCAGCCGTTCGCCCGGAGCCGCGCTTCCAATTGTTGCTATGGGACTCCCATGGAGCCATGGGCCCGAGGGCCATGCCATACCTGTAGAGGCACGACGGCACGGAAACGAGCGGGATATTTTTTATCTCGGCTTCCTCTCAATCGATTCCCCACGATTCCCAATCATCACTGGAAAGCGGTCACGTGAGACCAGTCTGACCGTGCGAAGCTGGGAGAGCTGTTCCCGAGTGCTACCTGGGTCCCTCGGAGCAATCGATTTGAGTTTTGGTACTATCTGGAACGGCTTCCTCTCAATCGGTTCCTTTTGAGTTTGCGAATTAAGTTTGCTTGTGTCCTACTCTCGGTGTGTATGAAATTTCATCTCAATTGGAGTCGCTGAAAAAAAGTTCGACCCTGGGAAATGATTACTGAAATGACCTAATCGACCGTTCGCCATTCGATTTCACCATTCGATATATTTTATCTCGACTTCCCCGCAATCGATTCCCTCTAGTCTACGGGGAATCCAACCGGTTGCGTCCGTTCAACTGTTCCCTTTGCTCAAACGTGTCCTCCGCTCAAATTAGATGCAACCGAAACCGGGGCTCCAAGCTCCGAAACTCCGAAAATGCCTCGATTTGGCCGAGGAGGTCCAGATTCATGGAAATCCCCAATCACCACTCAAAATGCGGCACGGTAGGAACGTGATCTGTGCTCAAGAACTTCGAGAACCAATTTCGACGCTTTCTGGCAGACTCCCGTTTCATGCGGTTTCGGGAACCGTTCATAACGGGGATCAACTGTATACATGAATGTCATCATTCGCGGTTTGAAGAGGTTAGAGGGAGCTTGTTTCGCCAGTGCGCGTGTAGGAGCGAAATCGTTGAATTATCGCGGAAAGCCTCACACAGGCTTGCGTATGGTGCTTTCAGTTCTCGTATTCCAAAATTGGAGGAGTTTGACGGAAGTCGCCGCCGACTACCATGATTCCTGCCGCGAACGGTTCATTGGTTGTCATGCAATCTTTGAGGGGGTCTAGGACAATTTGGCGCGGCCGTTTTGGCGCGGCCGTTTTGGCGCAGCCGTTTTGGCGCAGCCATTCGGGCGCGGCCATTCTGGCGCAGCCGATTGGGCGTAACCCATTCTGGCGCAGCCGATTGGGCGCGACCCTTTTTGGCGCAGCCCATCTCCTCGATAGATTTTCATAAAGAGGCAAGTCAGAAGAGACGAACTAGGAAACCTAACCTAACCCAACCTAACCTCGGGTAATTCTACGATTGGAATACGCAGATCACTCAGATCTCGTTCGGATGAGACAGCATCCACTTTATGACAAGACGGCAAGACCGCCATGCTCGCGCCAAAGTGGGTCGCGCCCAATCGGCCGCGCCAGAATGGGTCGCGCCCAATCGGCTGCGCCAGAATGGCCGCGCCAGAATGGCTGCGCCAAAACGGCTGCGCCAAAACGGCCGCGCCAAAACGGCCGCGCCAAATTGTCCCTATCCCTCTTTGAGGAGCTCTATCATTCCCTGGTTAGCGTCTGTGAATGTCATGGATATTCCATGCCAGCGAATGATATCGGCTCGGAGGACTTCGTTATCCTACGGAGATGCGAGTTGGTGAACTTTCGAAACGGGGCAAGAGAATTGAGGCAAGGAGAATTGAAGGCATGATGGAGGGTATCGACTTGTTTGGGGCATTGATGACGTCATGCCTCCGCAGTTTCAGGCGTCACGTCAAGTATCGGGTGGGAGTGGGTCGACGGAACTCAAGTCAGAGGCTGCGGAAGGGCTGCGGCTGTTGTCGGCGAAGTTTCGAGATCGTCGGACCTTCCCATCGGGCACTTCTCGTAGGCTTCAATTGTATAGACATTTGCAGCGAGAGCCACTTATTTCAGGGTGGTGATGGTGATAATTTAGACCGGAATATCGATGACCAGTATCAATAATAATATGAATAATAAGCCACCATCATGAGGGATACGACGACGACAACAACAACAACGAAATTTAGCCTTGTGAACAAATTGGCCAGGCGCCGCCACTGATGTGGTCTTGTGCGTAAGGGAGAATGGTCGCCTGAAGTATGTCCAGGTACATCTCCTTCGTCATCGTCCCCTTTATCCAGAACAATGGAACCTACCCCTCTATAGGGAAAGCATGGGAAGCGTTCTTAAAATATTGGCCACCACTGTATGTCCTCTTATGCTGGCCGGATTGATTCCCTCTCAATTTGGTTGAGCAATACAATGCTGCATGAAATTACATACAGCGCGCCCAAAGCCCCTTCGGTAGGTCCTTTGGAGGATAGGAGAAGGAGAGGCTCGATAGATTCGAGAACGACCGTGAGAAGATTAGCGAAAGGAGTCCGAGACCCCTTCGTGGAATCCACTATTTTGCACCATCGCGGATGCTCGAAACCTCCGAGTCTGGGAGTTAATGGCCAGGCGTTCGATCCTCTGCCGATACTTCCTTTCCTTCTGCATCCATCAAGAATTGAGAGCAGGGTCGAATTTAAGAATCTGCCGCCCCTAGGCACGGAAAATTTGCCGCCCACTCCCTATTCGTCTGATCCTGCTACCACTGAAATCGTCGCGAAAACGTCGTGTTCGGAGGCGGAGTTCAGACGAGTGCCGACTTAGAGATCAACGATCGAAGACGGGTCATCGGATAGAAGCTGGAGGAAATCAGACAACTGGAGATCTGCGGCTTTCCTCCAAATCTTGCCGCTCCCCATAATTCGCCGCCCGAGGCCCGGGCCTAGTAGGCTCAATGGGAAATACGGCCCTGATTGAGAGAAGTATCTTGTGACCTGTAGCGAGATTGTCAGTTGACGCGGATGCGTCCCCTGTGGCTAACGGTATCGCCGGGGATGTGAAGATGGTCACTGATTTAACACGTTCAGTGCCACCAATGTTAAAAAACAAATGGTATGCCACAGGCCACCCATATATAAGGGATTGAGGCGCGCCGGCGGCCCTCGTAGCCCCTGGGGATGGAAAAATGCATTTCTGGTCACAGAGCTCGACTTCTCCATCTTAATTGTCTGGGTGAGCTGCTATGGGAGTCCACGGAGGAAAAACTCTGATATTTCTTACGTACATATTTCCAAGTCCGGGCGCCAGTATCTAGCCTCGTGCGAGCTTGACGGTCTGAGTCTGGGTAGCTGCTTGAATGCCTGATTTTAGATAAAATACACCGCCCAATCATAAAGCGAGACCATTCATTGTACGAGATCGATATGACAGTTGCTCCTCAGAGAGCGGCATTCAATGCGACTTCGCAAAACAAGGCATACAGAGCCATTTTTCACACTTTTCGCACCGCGTCTTGACTCTCTTCAGAGAACTTTGAGCGCGACGTCTCCCGTGGAGACTGACGAGCCTGGCGTAACAATCCTGACACTTCGTCCTGAGCTTTCTGTTCCTTTCATCCTTCTCCTCTGTTTCACGGAAAATGTGACGTACTTTACGGCGCGGCCCCGTTGCCATCGGAGACGGTGGTGGAGTGTCAGCCTGGAGAAAGTCTTCGATGATCGCCTCCCGAAAATTCTTCATCGATATGCTCTTCTTTGTGAGCTTGTTGAAAAGAATGCGCGCATTCACTACCGCCGTATTCAGGAGTAGCTCGAAGACAACCTTGTGATACCATCTGATGCTTTTCCTCAGTGGGGAGTAATAGCTCGCCAACTGATCTGAGATGTCGACGCCTTGCTTAGTTGTGTTATACTCAATGATCGCGACGGGCTTGATTTTTTGCGTTCCGCACCGCCTGAATCTCCCCGCCGGTGCCGTTCGTAAGTCGTGCTTCGTTGAGAGGAATAAGACGTCGCGCTTGTCCTCCCATTTACCGACGAGAATTCGGTCGCTAATCATCCTACCTATGAGCTCGCCTCGCCCCAAGTTCGTCTTCACGACCACCTGCGGTAAATTGCGTCTCGTCTTCCGCAAGGTACCAACGAGGTGTGTGTTTCTCTCCAACAATTCTTTCGCAAGTGCCACAGAAGTGTACCAGTTGGCCGTCACGAGAGTTCGTCCGACATCCAAGTAGGGCTCAGCCAGATCGAGGGCGATTTCTGTCGGGAGCGATCTAGGGGGTGCGGCGCTCTTTCCTGTGTAAACTTTCAACCGAAAAGTGTAACCATCGCAATCGCACAGCTTGAACATTTAATTCCGTACTTGCTGCTTTTGCCTGGCAAGTATTGCAGGAATGATAGACGACCTCGGAACGGGATCATGCTCTCATCGACAACGATTCTTTCCCCCGGCTTACATGCATCGTAAAACTTATCTTGTAGAGCGTCTAGAACCCCGACAAAGTGGAATCTCTCTGTACTCCCTTCCTCTTGATTGTTCGAGAAGTGTACGAAACGCAGCAAAAGCTGAAACCTGTTGCGGCTCATTGTGGACGAAACCATTCCGTTGCTGTACAGACCATTTGTGTTCCAGTATTCCGCGATGCTGGGGTAAATAACGATACCCATATACATTATGATCGCGAAGAATCTCTCCATCTCTCTGACGTCTGTGTCTTTCCAGTTCTTCATCCTAGCTCTCGGGCCGATGTCTTCAGTGTCCACGTAATGCCGTGCGTTGCGATTTGTTTCCGCTACGATCATGCTCAGTAAATCTCCATCAACGAAGGTTCTGCAGACTTGAGCCGGCTCCAGCCGATCCAGTTCTGATGGGTACGACGGATGTCGGTTGTGAACCGCTCGGCTTGAGAAACGAATGTTTCGTATGAAGTTCTCATTGACTTCACGCCAAACGCTTCCACATGACTCCGGCGCAGTCGAAGCCGCGAACCCCGACGCAAGTGAGCCGTTGGAGTCGTCTCCGCTGCCGTCTCCCTCCTCGTCAACTTCTTTCGATGAGAACACCGAGCCCGAGTCCGAGTACAAACCAGTTTCACTCTCCGTGTCGGTGTTGAAGAATTCGAAGATATCCTTGTCCCTTTCCGTTGTAGGCTTGCGTTTCCTCTGAGACCGCCGTGTCGACTCGGGGCTTCGACTGCAAACAGCGTCCCCCATTTGTCTCGGATTCTGCGTTGATTCACCGGGTCAGCGCCGAGATTCCGGGCAGAAATCCTCCTGAGCAGTGGTTTCGATGAAGATTCACCATGTCTCGTGCCACTCACTAGCTCCAATCGCTACCAACGTCCGCATCGTCTTTCCCCGTGCGAACAAAAAAACCATCGCTGCGGCAGTGCCTTCGTTGTTACGATAAAGACGACGAAACCAAGATCCCCTAATGAGAAATATCTTTCCGATGTTGACAACGAAGCTAATGATGATCTGAACATTTCCCCCGTAGACCATTTGTTCTGGTACTAGAGGGCGGCCAGGAGAAAACGCTCCGCATTCCAAATACGAGCGCTTTCGTTTTCCGGAGCCGCCATATTCTTCTTATGAAGCTAGTGATGAAATTGAGCCCTTCAAGATGCTGGCAAGTTGGAAGAAGATTCCAGAGCCGGTCAAGCACCACGGAAGAATAAATGTGTGTGGCTATGTGGCTGATTCGTGACGGAGAGCGGAGCTGTAGGCAGTGAACGTTCTGACAGTAGAGCTCAACGCGAACGAGCACTCTACAATTGAGTGTGGATTGTTGGACGCGAAAGTGCGCTGGAACCGTGGCAGAATCACGTTCGAGAACGTAGCTATCGCGGGAAGTGACGGACTCATAGAAAATCGCGATGAACCAATGTCAATGTAATGCCAAGCAAGGATATGCTGTGAGTCTTCGCTGCTGATATCAAACCGAATTAGGAGCCGGTGAAGCTGATCAGATTCCGAGCTCCATGCGTTTCCGCGAAGCTACCTCGAGCTCCCCCCTTGAAAAAATGCGATTCAGGGTTTTCTAGGTCATTGCGAAAACATCTCAGACCGTAGGCGACTCTCCTATATGCAGTTCCTCCTTGAATGAGATTCCGGAATTGTCGAACTTCGCAAGGGTACCTCCTTGAGTATCTTGGCTATATCGCTGTCGTTGAATGTCACGGTTGAGACTGTAGGAAACAGTCTCCAAGGGAATGGAGATGGTCGGCCCATCACTTCCGGGACAGATTCTGCAGCTGACTCAGCTCGAAATCAGGCACGGGGTTCGTGACCTGTGCTCCAGAGGAGCGGATCGAATATGCTTCGTAGATGCGATATCATCCACCGAAGAAGACCATGGATATAAGGGGTGTAGATCGAAGTTGTCGCCGGAGTGTCAGAGTTGGGGAAGCTTCTCTACGTATTGACCGTACTGTCCGCTCACGGCTCTGAGCTAGTTCAGCGGCGATCAGGAGGCAACAGGAAGTCTAAACGGTGACTCGATGTCGATCTTCAGCTCCCTCTTTAGACTCGAGGAACGACTCACGGGCAAGCTCAGCAAGATGGACCTCAAACTCGGAAGCAGGATTCGGTCGGCATGGGATTTCCCGCGAAAGGAAAGTGGAGGAGTCGATACGGAGCTATGTGTTCTCATGTACAGAGTGTGCCTCGAACGTGTCGGGGGCTCGATTCGTTCCGGATCTCCTCGATTCCTTCAATGGCATCGGAAATGATCAACGACATTATTCAAATCCTGGCGCGCTCAAGTTTGGACCAGATGGATGAACGCATTCGAGGGCTGACCGCCCCGCGCAACATCGAGTGGCTGTTTAGTCCAGTTCCGAACTTTGCCTGGACACTGGCGATATTTGTGAGGAAACTGCGAGAACGCCCCTGTCTTTCGTGGCTTTCGCGTCGGTGCTTGCGAGCGGTCGCCTCTATGAGGTCGGTGTTTTCTGCGGTTGAAGAGCAGGCGACACCGATCGGAACAAGTGTTGCGAGTACTCCTTAGTGCGAAGTTCTGTTGAAGCTTGCAGTCGAGTTGATGTGTTCAACGATCGACTAACTCTGCAATGACTTGCCCGTGAATATTGAATTCGCCCTACCATCTAGAATGGGCAAGTGCAGATCTCGGACCCGGTTCGTTCCGGCTTTCTTCTCATGGCTGCTGCTCATCGTAGCGACAGCCATCTTCTTCATATTTCCGTGAGTTCGAACCTGAGCCTCAGAGTAGATCATGAAACCGCATTCCCCGTTTCTGATCAGTGAATTAGTCATTCCTGTCAGAGCGTGTGAGGGGTTCTGGAAAATCCAGTCAGGAGTTAGTTTGTGTTTGCGTCAACTGTTCAGAACATTCGAAATGAACCGATGTTATGGAGCGGTTCAATCAGCCTGGACCCACTGCTGCTTTCGATCATTTGCTTCCTCATTGGAGCTCTCACTTTCACTGCTCATGTCTGGTTGTCCCATTAGTTCCACTCCATAGCTTTCGTGGGTTGCTGGGAATTCGATCCGCGGAAGCGGATCGAAGGAGTACCGATCGGAGCGGCTGTATTGCCTGGGATCGAGTTTGCCGTTAAAAACCCTTGTCGTTGGTATATCTTCTCGGAAGATTGGCAAGTCTACAAGTACGCCGACGATTGAGAGTGGAGAGAACCAAGATTCGTGAGAGGCTGAAGAATTATGGGCTCCTTGGCAAGACAAATATTACCATTTAAAAAGCGGACGGCCGATTTCGTGAGTACATGATTCAAGTTTGGTGCTTTTTGTTGAAGAACTCCTCTCCCGGGGGTTCTCTTGCCGCAAATGGCTGTCCGTTGTTGCCTCATTTTGTTTGGGGCACGCACTTATATCTGCGAGTACTCTGAATGCAGTCGGAGCGTTAAGTTTCCGTCTCATATCGCTTCCGGGTTGCTCTCGGCGAAAGTTCAGCGCGAACTTCATGGAGGGATTGGGATAGATGTCGTTGCTCCATCTCGGGGAATCCTTCACGATATATATCAGCTGCTTCGGACGCCCGATTGCCCGGAATTCTTGGTTCCATTCTCCCACGTTGTCACACCCCATAGAATCCGTATAGTACTAGTCCATCCGAGCGTTTTGTGGCGAACCATTTTTCTTGCTTTGTTTCCGTCGCGGCTCTTTGCCACTCCGCCGTTCTTGTTCACGACGCAAAATAAGCATGATGTGACGGAACCTCTAGAAACCGGGCACATTATAATCTAGCATGCCATCTCATTCGTTCCGTCGCGCAGTTAGCCTCCGTTGGTCTGATGGATAGACTTCATCACCTTACCTCTCTTTGACGAACCAATCATCTTTGACCGAGAGGTGTACCGAGGGACTGCGCTCCTTGTGTCCGTGTTGGTTCGCTGGCTATCCTTATCACGTGAGAGCGCTGATGATTCTCCAGCGGAATGAGCACGCTCGGAGCTTGATGTCTGTGTTGCTAACTCGTTTCGCTGATTTTCGAGCTCAGGGCAGAGTCCTTCGATGACTCGTTATGCCCAGCTCCTGCTGTGGGATTGAAATAGGTCCAGGGGACGTACATGGGAGACATATTGCTCGCGTCGTTTTCTTTGTTCTCTGAAAAATCGATCGCTGCAGGAATCTGAGGAAAGCATCACACATCATCCCCGGCTGACGGCATTCTCGAGCGATAATCGCTAGATTTCTAACTGCTATCATCATTGGAGGACTGCGAAACCTATTGTTCGATGGTTCCGAGGGGATTCAGTCTTAAAATGTCTTCGCCGTCGCTCTCAAGCGGTCTGGTAGAGACCTCGCAATTTGATTCGATACGATGCGGGCCGTTCCGATGGGTTTTCGGCGGATGGAATCGCGTAGAGAAAACTCAGCTGGATGTTCCATTCGTTGTTTCGTGCTCGTTGTTCGGGCGAAATCGTTGACGACGTCTCTGCGAACAAGTGCCCTTTGAAAGCAGACTCAGCTCATTGACGCGAGGCTCGTCGCCAACTGGAAGCTGCTAAATTTTGCTCGAGGTCTCTCCTCTGCTCATCTCCGGGTGCAAGTTTCCGGCCCTCTATTTCCTGACGACATCGCCAATAACACTGGCACAGTGTGGGCCACCTGGCTTCGTTTTGAAGGTAGATTCTTCGCGCTCTCGAAGCAACCGCCGTTCGCGTCGATCGGGCCACACTCGAAACTGTTTTGACTTCGTCCGTCTGTCTTAATCATCGAGTAATTATTCGATTTCCTCTCATCGGTTGCAGCAGGCCAATACTGTTGCCTGGAACAAGTTTGACAATTATGAAATTGTCAAACCGGGGATCGAAAGGGTCGAAGCGAGTCGGACGCAGATATTCCAAGTATTTCAATATCAACGATTTCAAATCACAGTCATACCTCGATAGCCCACTCTAATCCGCTCCCCGGAAAGGTTCGCTAACCGAAACGGAATCCCTGTTTGGAATGCCGGCTGCCTCGGAAAAACGAGTGAGAAGTCTTCGTGCAAGGGTCACGAGCTCATCTCGTGCCATTCTCAAGATGGTTCTTATCGAAAGCAAATGACGGAATCGACCTCGGTGACCACACAGCATTATCCCCAAATCTAAAATCGACCCGACGAGAGTGAGGTTCGAGTCAACACCAACAATTAGCTGCGCTCAATCTCGCATCCGATTCGACATGAGCCGGCTTTGAGCAGGGCTTCGAGGGTGCATTCTTTGAGCAATTGGCGGATGTATTCAGCCGACATGTGCAAGGGAAAAATTCTAGAACCGACACCGATTCTTCGATCGAAGTGTTGTCGTGGTGCACCCGAATTCTTGAAGAAACTGCTCGGGTAGCTCCAAAACCAACAGATATCAACCAATGGAGTTCAATATGAACTGGCCTTGTTTGGCTCCCGGCTTTCTGCTGACTCTCCAAAGCTGGCTTCGCCTTGCGTCGACTCCGATATTGGAACGTCGGTCATAGCGTCATGAGAGACCTATACGGAGAAAAACACCAACGAACAGCAAGGATCGGGAATCATACGATGTTGATATCTTAGTCATGAATCTGACGAAAATGTCATTGAATCAGCGACCGAAATCCTGTCGAAGCTTTGTCGAATACTTGCGCCACAGACCGATAGGAGGTTGGGAAATTTTCGACGGCTTGCGCGAGCTCTGTGATCGATTTCCACGGGGTCACAGGGACGCTTCCTGATCGAATTGGAGACACTGCCAGGATTTCTCAACTTGGGCATGTGACTCCGGTCGGAAGACGATTCCTCGAAAGTTTCCGCACTCGCGTGTCCGGTGAACGGTAATCTTTATTCTAACTAAGCGTTCTATCCTGCTTTTTTCAGGTGCCAGGCTTTAGCTGACGAGTTCAATCTCACGGTGTACATAGTGCAGGGGATAGTGACGTGTTTCCTGGTGATCAACTTCGCCTTGACAACGTTCACGAATCCAGGTGAGAAGTTTATTCCTTTTTCAATCTGACTATGGTGATGAATCTGACGGAGGAAGACAGACGACACAAGGTGCGCGTCTGAGTTTGTCGTGAGTTCTCTCTACACGAGGCCTCCTGCCAAGGAGTCGGCTATTTCCTGGTGGTCGAACCGCTATCTATGACTACGGATGAGGACCACGACTGCGATTCCGGTTTCAAGCTATGACGCAAGCAGAAGCCCTGAATGTCGCCGCCACAAGCGCCTGTGGGCTGAACGATATTGATGTCAATCTCAATTAGACGTCGCTCTGAGCAGTGACATGGAACCCCGAAACCTGACGACCGGATTGAATTGCTTGTCATAATTGGAGCTTCAGACTCGGCCTTGTCACAAACTCGGCAATGACTTCGCTTGCGATTACTATGGTGGCGATCGCGTTCAGCTTCACATGGCGGCTCCGTTTCCCAGGGGAAACCCTTTGAATAGAAGACTACCCTTCGTGTGGTGTAGGCGAGCCACACGCAGAGTTGGTCGATAGACGATCGCGTCAATTGCTGATTTCCTGCTTGGTACCGTCAGGCGTCAAGCACGTAGAGCCAAACTCGTCCTGTATTTCTTTCGGCTGGCTTCATTCAGCTCGCGTCAGCGCTATTCTTCCCCTCCCGGTAATCGAACGGAGTCCGGAACTATCTTCGGAGCCCGACTCGCATTATCGCTGACCGCTCCCTTCCCTCTCTCGATGGGCACGCTTAGGACGGGCTTCTATTTGTTCGCGCTTCGGGATGGAACATCGAGGATGACGAATTCGTTCATTCCCGCAGGTATCATTCCCAAGGAAAAATGCCAGACTAATGACGCTGATGAATTCCGATTCCCACTGTTCAAGAATACTCAGATCAATGGTGTCTCGGTGCACCTCAAATGGTGCACGACCTGTCAGTTCTATCGGTGAGTTGAAGATGACGACACTCGCCAGTCCTGAGAACAGGAGCGACGGAGTCCGTTTGAATCGAAGAGTGCAGCGAGTCAGAATGAAATATCATTCAACCGTCATTTCAGCCCGCCCCGTGTGTCCCACTGTTCGATCTGTAATGCGTGCGTCGAAACGTTCGACCACCATTGTCCGTGGGTCAACAACTGTATTGGTCGGAGAAACTACAGGTTTTTCTTCCTGTTCCTGGTATTCCTCAGCGTTCACTTGTTGAGCATCTTCGCATGGTGTATCGTGTATGTTCTAAACGAGACAAACCGTAAAAATATCACCTCGATGCAAGGATGCTTCACAATAGGTGAGATCCGCTCATATCTGAGGCTTCTAGTCACCCTGGAGCAACTTAATTGACTTTTGTCTAGATCATATATATTCCGGCGGTAACATGATCCAGTGTCTGATCGATAATCGTTTCTCAGGGATCATGCTCTTGTGCTGCCTGCTCTTCTTGCCGATTTTGGGGCTGACAGGATTCCACATGATTCTCATTGCCCGAGGCCGCACCACCAACGAACAGGTAGGACGTCCACGGTTTTATGTACCAATAATGGAGCAAAGCTCTAAATTCAAATAGAACCACGCCATCGAATCGCCTCATGAATCGATGGTGATTGACGGACGCTGCTTTCGACGTGATCTGAAACCTAACCGAGGATGTCCTTCCCCCTACCCACGTAGGTGACAGGGAAGTTCCGTGGTGGCTACAATCCATTCAGTCAAGGATGCGCGCGGAACATTTGCTACACCCTTTGCGGTCCGATGTATCCGAGCTACAAAATTGCGTCGACACGAGTTCGGAACGTTGAAGAACTCAAAGTCGTCTATACGGATAAGCGGTACGTCTGCTCTTTCCAGCCTCTGATCTCTCGACTCCGACAGGAGTTTGCATCGAGCAATACGATCGAGAAGTTCCAATTCAGATATAAGAGCTGTAGTGAATTGCGTATAATAGCTCTCGCTTGTGTTTCAGGCTGGACAAAGCTGAATTACATACCGGAGTCGCCGCAGTCTCGGGAGAAAAAGACACGAGAAGCCGTGAGGAGACGCTCAATTTACCGCTGAGCGGAACGGGTCGCAAGCAGAATTGTATCATCGAGGCTAATACGGCTCCCATTGGAGCTCGGCCTACCGGTGGTGTCAGGGTATTACCGGCCTCAGCACAGCCTAAGTGAGTTTCTCAGCTTTTTGACTAGCTGACCATGAAACTCCTTTGTTTATCACCTCGTCTCACTCGACCTCCCGTGGTGCGTTGCACTCCATGGAGGATCGGGAGCATCCAGCTTGCCTTGTCCACTTTTCTTGCAACTCTCTCTTCCTTCCGTTCCAGAATCCTCTCACCACCGTGTGAAAGCTCAAGCGGAGGTCTTAGCTCGCCGCCAAGAGGCGGTGTTGGACACGCGTTCGGTCAGCAAACCACCTCAAATGGTGGAAGTAACAACAATAACTCGGAGAGAACTCCGGCCCACGGTGGGATGAATTCTTTAGTTCGGAAGGTACGTTTGAAACTCCCGCTCTTCCAAACAGCCGCTCATTGAGCGAAGAAACTGTTTCTGACCCTTCAACTTCCGAACTCGAGTCCGACCGAAGACCAGCTATGCGTGATTTATCCAAGAATTTGATTCTCTGCAGGGTTCCGAGACCGAATTGTTAGTGACGTCCAGGTCTGAAGGCTCTCAGGTGAACCGCACTGTTCTTAACTGGGCAGGTAATGCCCAGCAGAACAAACAACTCATGACTCCTGGTAAGAAACGATTTTCATGGCCGAAATTGTTTGGATTGATCCTCATTGCCGAGAAGAGTACGCTCCGTTACCCTAAAAACACCGGATTATTAATAGGTCAATGTCTTTTTCTCTCGCAGGCTCTCGCCGGCCAATTCTATCGGATGGCTCAAGCAATTATGAGATATCGGTGTAAGGATACGACATGACGCCATCGGATGCCGAATTGAAAGTGTACACAGCAAAAGTTGTAGAAACTGACGTATTTGCGGGGTCTGGAAAGAGGCTCCACTGCACGCGCGCCGCGATTCGTAGCCGCAGTGGCGAACTTTGGCGCGCGTTCAGATTTTCCAACAACCAGACGCGGAGAACCTGAGACTTATAGAGATCTAGAGGAGAGATTTGTGATGGCATCTCTCGCAGGGAGGCTTCCATGCGTTGGGATTTCTGGGAGAACAGAACAAGCCAGCGGTCGAGATATGGGGGTCTCCTTCGAACATCCCGGCTATACACGAGAGTTCGATCGACGTGCACACCGGTTCTTGGGCGTTTCGAACCGCTGTTGCAAAGCCTAGTCAATTTCGAGTCAGTGAACGCATAGGGGCAATTTGGCGGAGCATTTAGGAAAGTGTTATCTACAGGTGCGAGCAAAGGTTTTCAGGGACGTTTCAATTACCCGTCCTTCTCCTCCCCCACATTCTTTTCCGAGGAAATCATGTATTTTTGAAGCGTAGACGCGTTCACGCTTACATTCGGACCGTCGCATGTGACATTTACCCGCGCTGATCAACGAACAAAGCTTCCGAGCAGCCAAACTTTCCTACCATTCATTCTGTCTAACTGTCACGAATCACTGAACGAGTGAAGACTGAGTGGTCATCTCTTCGAAGTTCAAATCAGTTCGGCAAATCTCGAGACGAGGAATCGAACCGGCAGGATGACTGACTAACAAGACTCGGGAATCTTGAGAGCTTCGAACAATGCAGCACCCTGATGCGAGAGACGCACGGGGGCCTTTCCTTAAATGGATTTCCGTATCTTATGCGGTCGATTTTCAACGTGATAAGCACTTCGTACAATTTTACGCTTCTGAACGGCTCGCCTACTTCGACGAACGTCACTGCCAACGTAACAGAACTTCTAAAAATGAACATAGCGTCGTTTCTATTCATAATTTTCTTGACTCAACTGTGGATTTCCGAGAGAAAGATTGAATTCTTGTGAATCAGCTGCTGCCGGTTCCAGACGGGTTCCCGAAATCGACGCCGACTTCGATTTACCGCAATGAAAATCGGGGGTTTGCGCCGAGCGAGCCAAATGTCCCCTCGTATTTTGAGTACAATGTTTGGTCTCACCGATGTCACGGTCGAATTTTCCCCCAGGGCAAGCAATACTCAATCTCAAAGTCTCCCTGTATCGGCTATCTCTTTCATTGAACTCATGGGTTCTCGTTCCGAGTTCAGATGGCCGACTCTGTCGGTGATCCAGTAGACGAGAATGACTTTTCGATTCGATTTGAATACCTCAACGATTTCCGTTGGAAAGAGAAAGCTTTTGCTCACAACTGTACATAACTGAATTTCTTAACTTTGTCGTGACTAAAATCGTAATGATGACGAAATAAATACAACCGTGATATTAATGTTCTCTTCAGCGTGCTATCGAGAGCTCGACTTGGCTCGAATTCATGAAACCTCGGATTCAGCCTTAACTCGCGGAGCGCGTATCAACAAAGTCGACAAGAATCGAAACAATGCACTTAGCTCTTTCAAGAACAATTTTGACAATAGACGACATTGGCGACTCTATTGCCAGCGTCTTGGCCGGAGAGAAGATGTTCCGTATATCGAATCTCCATCTCGGCGCTTCTCTCTCGCTCTCATCGGACCCTGTATGGCAGGTGGCGACCGATTGTACAAGCTTGAGGAGTCTCCAGGCCCGCGGGACTTTGGAGAACGATGATTTGCCTTGGCGTTCCGAAATGACTCGGACTACGATTGACTCTGAGTCAGAAGGAAAACGTCGACTCTGCTAACACCTGCTGTGAATCGGAGTCTTGGTTGCATCAGACTGAGCATTGTTCCAAGGGAATGTCTGCATAATCTGAAGTCGCTTTCTTTCGGAGGGATTAACCACTCCGCGCACATCGATCAGAATGTCTGACGACGGCTAGATAGTCAAACATAATCGACTCGACAGCTCGAGCATAATCGACATAGACAGCTTAGACATGCTGGAAAGTCATCGACGGAGCCGCAAAACTTGAGATGGGAGTTTCGACACCGTTCCAAACACTGACAGGGCGTAGGCCGCGTTACCGCCACTCAATCACCTGATTGTTCAACGAAGCAATCAATCATTCAATCAATCAGTCAGTCGGTCAGTCAGTCCATCTCGAGTTTCGCGCGTGTTTCCGACTTGACCAGATTGCGACTCGATAATGCTTCGAGTGTGAACCCGCGAAGACCGATGGTCTTGGAATCCAGAAGCGCACATCTACTACATTATACTATCATCATTATCTAAACGATTATACAAGAATACTACATGAATAATGTCTACATTAAAAAGGAAATAGTCGCATACATCATACCAAGGCACCGGAGTAGCGTGGAGGTGGCCCTGTTAGCGTCCCTCTCCGTGGGAGTACATGAATTTCTTGATTTCCGGAGCCGAAGAGCCCGCCGCCACAAATCAGAGACAGCTCGACGAAAAACAGCTGCGCTTATGTTCTCCCAATCAGGTTCAGGAAGCCCGCTCGGGTTTGCCCTGAGGAGAATGTGCGGCTCCGAAGTGGTCTTCGTAGCGCGGCAGCTTTCAACAATTACCTCGATGTCAGTTAGCCTCGGCTTCAATCGAGGCACAACTTACAGTACACGAATGACAGGTGTGAATCCTTGCATTTAACCCCCGACTAGTTTCCTTCCAATGGGAATCCCATCTCGAGCTACGTCGATGTGTCTCTGTTCGCGAGTGGCGTGTGTGAGACTCTCGGTTCCGGAGGCAGGGACAGCGATTCAAAGAGAGAGAATATCGAACTGATCGACCTGTTGTAACGAAAACCGATTTCGTAGCGGATCAGTTACACGGTGGAAGTGGAAATGAAGCTGCACCCCGGCCAGCGGCGGTATGATTCATCTAGTGTGGTTAGTCTAGTAATCTAGAACGTTTGTGTGTGATGGTCCGTAGGACGTTCTCCGGAGCGAACTCCGAACTTCTTGAGGACAGTTGACTAGAAGATTCTTCAAGGAATAAATGGGTCGAGATGATGTAACAGGTGAAGTCGACGACATGTAGAGGAAGTTCAACTCATCCGATCATCGCGTTTGAGATTATCAACATCGACTCCTTCAGAGCCATAGACAGATGATAATCGTTTGAAACTTCCTTCGACTGATCGACTGGGCGATTCCCAGACGAGAAACAAAGCGAAAAATGTCAGACATGGGCCTGCGAGATGGGCTGGATAGCATGACTTGCGAATCGGAGTAGAGGACAGAAAGTTCCGCTCTGTCGGAAACATGAATGCTTGGAGCGTCGGAACCGGGTTTTGAATGCATTATCACACATCACCAAATAGCGAACACCCGCTCTACCCTTTCGTCGAACTGTGGGGTGCCACTCCTTTAAGCCGCGCCACCCCAAACTCTACCCCTTGTGAATGACTGAAACTCTGAAACGTAAGCAGAGATTGTTAGAGACCGCCTCCGTTCAACTACGACGAGCTCGGTATAAAATCAAAAAGTCCGAATGTGCATTCATGTTCCGTACTTGGGATGCGACCGATTATTTAGTTACCACGTGTGAATGATGACCTAAAGCAACGCCCGGATTCTCTCGAAAAATGTTCGGAAAAGAAAACCGGAAACTCTTTGTACATATTGACAGCATGTCGAACTCACTTCGCCCATTCTTCTGAATTCGAATGAAATTCATAGCCATCGAAACACTCAAACAATCAATCAATCCATCCATGAATCAGCGAGTATCGCGATTTTCGGCTCATCGAGTCTCTGATACTAATAATATATGGAACAGTAATCGGTGTCGCCCATTCCCGCCGGCTGGCCAAAGTCGTCACGTTCGAAGTTTTGTGCTTGGATCGCGATCGGTTTGTCGAGCCATATTTCTGACGCGGTGATCGATGTTATCCAGGTCATTATAAGATACACGGATCTTATTTGTTGAAATAACCGATTCTCGACTGCGGATGGACGCTGACGGTTCCATGTTGGAGTCCGGTTCCGCCGCAGCATTCTCCCAGATTTTGCTTGATTTTCCAGAATCGAAAAAGTGAGAGTATTGAATAAATATATTTGTGCCATACATCACACATAATTCAGCGTAATCCTTTTGAATCCCGCGCAGCTCGCCACCCGCTGAAAGCTGCACATCAAGTTGCCGCACCATCAATGGACGGACCTGTGGCTGCTAATTGAATCATAAAGTCGCAGCTGCTTCCTCTATCATCGTATGTCACGCACCCTTACTTGCAAAGAGAATGTGAACGTCAGAGATGTGTCCGTTATGATGTGGGGCCCATGATAGCAGGGCTAGGGCATCGCATGGTAAATTGAGGCGCTGAGGTCTCCGATCAAAATGGAAAGAGTCGAGCATCCATATATTCCTCTGAATTCTTATGACTGCGCTACTTCTTAAACTATGAGTTCGACCACATGGCTCATGGTCTCTGGCCGAAGCTCGCCAAGCCTCCCCGGCCGGCTGCTCGAAGGTTTCCTGCTCGGCTTGTGCGGGTTCTCGAGGATTCCAGCTTCCGTCCAGCGTCTTTTCCTTTCGTGGATGATCCAAGTTTAAGCTTCCCGTCGTCATCCTATCTCCTGTGGCTCGCTTTGACTCATTTCAGCTTCCGAGGTCGAACAAGCATCGCAAAGAGCCAAGGATGAGTGGCCACGAGCTTGCAATCGCCAGTTACCCTGGTTCTTAATCGGAAATGATAACATCGTGATCACCTACGCGCAGGCAGAAGATGACTCCCTTCCCATCCGTCGCTCCATCGCGTGGTCGGTCATTAACCAATCTCAGAAAAGCCTGTTGCCAAGAAGGGAAGAGGTGTGTTTCGTGGAAAGATAGCAGTTGAATAGGCTAAATAAGTTTCATGATGAATCTCGACTGCGAGCACTTACAAACGATCGCGGCTCTTTGCCGCGAAAGCTCGGTATTCGGAAAGTCAGCTCCTCCGTAATTATTTTCCCCCAAAATCAAGTTCATGTACAAGACTTCACGACCCCGGGAAGTTGTTCTCTGAGCATTAAGCATGCACCGACGCACCCCCCTTTCGCCTGAAGCAGAAGTGAAGCAAGACTCCTGCAGTTCGTAGGGTTCGTTGTAACGAGCTTTCACCGTCGCGTAACATGTCAGGTCAGATAAGACCTGGCGCGTTCCAATCAGGGTCGCTGAAGAATAACCTCGTAGCCGAGGGTGGTTCGGAGGCCTTGTGCAATTGGAACCGAGCGTTTCCTGAATACATATTGCCGGTTGAGGTCCGGGAAAGTTCTTCAGCATCTCCTGCAAGTTGTGATCATCAATTCACGGCCGGCTCGGAGCGGTGCTCTCAGAGCCTGGCCGCCTCGCTGCGTCTAGCGTGAACCCCGCGCGGCCGCTGACGAGGAGAACACCGATGAGATTTGAATTTTCGCGCGCCGGTATTGAGCAGTGCGAACATTCGTTGAAATCTACGGGCGCCTGTGATTTGCGTTTTGCTGTGTGCTACTCTGCAGGCTGTGCCACAGGAGAATTAGAAGCCCGAGGACGTTACAGTGGTCAAGGAAGTCGAATGGAATCCAGCCAGAGTGCTCTGCTTCTGCGGAAACAGCTTAACGGTGAGAAAACGCGAAGTTACAGCGTTCTTTAATTTGACCGGATGGCTGGCTGTGCTGCCAACAAGGGGTGGCCGCTGGCCGCTCGAACTCGAAATTCGGTGGTCACCCGAGCTCCTGAACCACGAGCTGTGTTGTACTGCCTACTCATCACCGGAGTTTGCTTGGGACCCGATTGGCATTCGTCTGCCATGTTCATCCCCGAAGTTAGGTACTCCTACGCTCCTAACGCCCAGCAGCACCGTCTGATTTTTTTTGAGGCATATTCCGGAGATGTTTTCGGCCGACATTTTTCTTTTTCCTTCTCAAAATCGAACCCTGACCGCGTCAGATCTCGACCCTTATACTCACCAAAGTAGACGCCGTGCGCAGTTCGGGTGAACTCTTCCGCTCCCTGTAAGGAGATTGCCTGAGTGCATGTCATGAATATGCACACGATGTGAGATTTCTTCCTTCGTGACATAACCGAGTCATTTCTCGTGTTGAGATCCCTGACGATTCGAACGTGGCCAACTCCACGCGGTCGAAATCGCCGGTTCAATGAAACGATTTCTTCTTCCCTGAGTCTTCCTCTGTAGTCCGGCTTGGATTCCGAGCCAGGTGCGATGAATCGTTTATATGACGCATGGTATTCTCCGAAAATCGCTCATCACCTCTCGATGTCAACGCCATGGTGATAGTTCTCGTCGAAGTCAGTATGAGTTCCGCGGGAGGTAGTTTGAAACAAATCGTGTTGATGAAACTCGATCAAACGTTGAATTGTTGCGTTTGTTGGGCTGCGGCATCGTGACGCATGAAGGAGGTTCCTGCGCACTCAAATAGGCCAAGTTGACGGGAGCCGGCGAACCTGGGAAATATTCTCGTTTTCTGTGCGAGGTTCCTCCGTTCGTATTCAACATTACGCGGAGCGTCAACATGAGGATTCTTGTTCGCCTCTGAGTGCGTTTCGTTGAGCAAACGAAGGAAAAGCCGAGAGTTCTATACCAAAACCGGATATTCCACACCGCATGAGCTACGAAAAATTTCCGATTGCGAGGTGTCCCATCACTGACGATCATATCTGAGTAACTCGAAGTGAGAATCCATAATCTGAGGCACACGATGCTTTTCTCTCGTGATTAAAATTTCTAGTGGAAATTGTCGAGGGACCTATTGCCCCTAGCTTGCATTGTTCGTTCTTGGCCGAAGCCCAATAGACGCTCCTTATCGGCTAACCACCGCAACCTGTGAAAGTAATTGTCCTTAGCGATTTCGGAAACTTTTCGGGAGACGTTTCATCCCAGAACACGGAAGATGCTCGGAGTATCCATTCGGGGGATGAAATTTCATGATCAGTCCCCATTCCGTGATTCTTCTCGGAGCCGGGTTGCTATACTCGAAATACTAGCGGAAACTTGGCGCTCTCCGACTTGTTGTAATCGAGCTATTCTGACTCCGTTCACTTACAGAGCTGAAGAAGAATCCCGTCGAGGGCTTTTCTGCTGGCCTCATCGACGACAATGACATCTACAAGTGGGAAGTCCTCATAATAGGGCCACCCGACACTCCCTATGAAGGCGGCTTTTTCAAGGCACATCTTCATTTCCCTAAAGAATATCCGCTTCGTCCTCCCAAGATGAAGTTCATCACAGAGATTTGGTAAGTTGCACGACACTACCATTGTGAAGCGACAAAATTATGTTCGCTCAGTAGAAATCGAAGTGAGGTTGCAGTACATGTCTGCTTGAGTGGGGATTCGGGCTCGGACTGACGATTTGTTCTTTGCAGGCATCCCAATATCGACAAGAACGGTGACGTTTGCATTTCCATTTTGCACGAGCCCGGAGACGATAAGTACGGTTACGAAAAAGCCAGCGAGCGCTGGCTTCCAGTACATACCGTCGAAACCATTCTAATCTCAGTAAGTTTCGATATTGGCTCGCGTATTCTTGCTGCTCGGACTTTCATAGCACCTTTTCCACCCTCCGAAAGGTTTGGCTTAATGAGTGAAACTGAGGAACATTTTTCTCCGGCGCAGGTGATCAGTATGTTGGCGGACCCCAATGACGAATCTCCTGCCAACGTCGACGCAGCGAAAGATTGGCGAGAGAGTTACACCGAATTCAAACGGAAGGTTGCACGTTGTGTTAGGAAGAGTCAGGAAGAGTGCTAGCCTCGTACCAGCCCGTCATGCGCACATAGTCTTTGATAGCCGACCATTGAGATCGAAGGAGTAAAAGAACACGTGGAGTAGAAAATTAAATAAACAAAGGAGCGAACGAATAGCAAGCAGAATACAGACAATTGACAAACCACCGAAATTGCAAACATCATGCTAACAACCCTCAGACAAGACAATGGCAACATCATCATCAACAACAACAACCGCGGAACAACTTGATTTTGTAGAGGAAAACTGTCTAAAGAAACGAAAGGACTCCATCAATATCGACTGGGGAAAATTGGTACGGGGCAATGCAGAATCAGGAACGCCATCAACTGTCTTATTGTAGTCACAAGTTCAGAGTGCGTGTGTGTGAGGCTTTTTTATTCTTCCGATTATTGAATTCGAGCACAGATTTGGAAACCAGCGGACGTTCAGATTGCGCGTAGTGTACTTGCGCTCTGCACTTGAGTTTATTCCACTCTTCTCTGTGCATGTACATTCTGCCACTCAGAGCCCGGCTCATCCCACCTTGGACGAGACAACTTATATTTTGTCTGTTTGCTGACGACCTCGAAATTCTCGCAGTCTTTTTCTTCTCCAAAGAAAAATGTTTATGATTCTACTCGTGAAGGTGTTGGAGCGGATTTGTTGAGTGAGTGTATCATAGATGTCCTGATTTCTCGCTGGATCACAATTCTGGACGTGTAGCGGCATAGATTCGAAGTGGAGGGGAAGCCTGTGAAGCTTCCGCTGGTCACGTCCATCAGTCTGAACGACAGCTAAGCATCGGAAAACAAGAGGACGTCTCATCGCAAGCTCTGATCAAGAAAAGGTGTGTACGCCCTCTCTTACGTTGACTCGAAGCATCCAATCATGTATATCGCGTGACTCGCCTAATTATGTTTCCGGACGACTTTCGATGGGAGCGAATACTTAACTAGGATCCAAAATCCTCATGTGAGACGGAAGGTCGACTTCTCACTCAACTGACGAGTCTTTTCCTTTTCCAGCCGACCTCGCGCGATGAACGGGACCCCGAGAGTTGAGCACAAGTTGCTTCGACATCGGAGGGGTGATTCCTCTGTGCTGGTATAAATTTGTCACGACGAACTTGGGAGAATCCATCGGATCACCATCCGAGATGGAACTGCATGGAATAGTAGAATTCGCGATTAGGAACCTTAGCCGAATTAGGATTGTTTGAAATCATCTCGAAGGCAGTGAATGAAGATCGAGAGAGAGAGCGTGTGTGTTTGCTTCAAATCAATGTTCCGCATTTTGTAGTCGAGCTGCTTTGTCGAATCTGTTCTGTTTCCTCTCGCGGCTCCGCAAAGAGGAACAGCCGGCGGTCGTTCAGTCAATCAATCAGATATCGTCTGTCATGTGCGAATCCCATTTATACAGCGGAATCAAAACGAAAGCTTTGTGTGACTGCGAATTATGTAGTGGAATGGTGATCGGGTGTATCATGAACTCAATCGTTCCAAGGTTCGCTTAAGTGGTCGTGAGTGAAAACTGGGCTTCTCGTAGAGCATGTCGATCACACCTGGCTGGAGTTCCATCAACACCCAGAACTTCAGTTCGTATCGCCATTGAACACTACTACTCCTGCTACTGAGACTGAAAACATTACTGCATCGGGCGCTTATGAAGCTCAGCAATCTCAGCTAGAGCCGAAAGAATCGCAGGCCGAAAAGACCTAAGATCGAGGTACATACGAAGACTTTTATTGAAGTGTGTGGCTATGAATAGCGCGGGGCGGGACGGGAAGGGGAGATAAACATTAATTTCAATGGGGCTCAAGCGAGTTGATTTCGTTGTGAGAGCTGATGCCTCGAAACCGTAGTCTTCGATGACCACAAAAACCCTGGCCGAAATCTTGTCGGGAAAAATTTCCGTCTCGAGTCCGACAACCTTGTAGAACGACCTTCGCTGGAGAAACGCTTGCCATTGCGCAAGTAAAGCTGTGAACCTTCAGGTGCGGCTGATCGCAAGGGTTATCAGGAGGCTCTACTGAACCTCGGAGGTTCTCGCGAGGTATCGTCTCCAGGGTTATAGCTCAACGAACTCTCCGCCACCGACAGAGGCCGGTTTTGGAAGTCATCGAGTTTGGTATTCATTGTCATCGCGGCGTAAAAGGGCGTAAATCCGGTGAAGAAACAACAACCAATAAAAGAGCATATTTTCCTGTACACTGATGTTCGCTGTTCATTTCATTTGCATACGATCATACTACAATGATTCGGAGGTGTATGACTTATACATCCAATCTTGGCCGGGTAGTCTTGGTCACCCTCGGAATCGAGGAATAAGATCAGCTATTGTCACGAGAAGGTCCTGTGAGGAACGCTCCTGCCGACGACAGCGGCCACCCTTGTCGAGACTGGTGAAACCATAATTTTCTCACCGATTCCGAAACTTGACAAGACGTTAATCATGTCTTCGTATCGGTTAGCGGTGAAATCTCAGTCCCTCATTCAAACAGAAAGCAAGAAAGTCGATATCGATCGGTACACATTCAGGAAGCTTTTCAGTGATACATAAGCCGCGAACCCTCGATTCCTCCCTGGATCACATCGCGACCCAGACCCCTAGGGTCACCTGGAGAGCTGAGTCACGGGGTGGGTAGCCCAAACTGCCGTATACCCTCTAGAAAGAGGACATGCCTGGTTCTTTTCTGACCTCGCGCCGAGAACCCGTTAACTAGTGCCCGGTCGAAGGATGGCTAGCGGGGCGGAACCAGGATGATCGCCTGGCTTTCGATCTCCTCTGGAGTGATTCATGCTTGAATTATCAGACCGTGCACGTTAGGATCGACACTGAAACCTATTTATTCTCCATGCTGAGACCTTCGGGTATACATCCCGCTACTCAATGGCAAGTCACTCCCTCTATTTCTCGATTCACCCGAGTCGCGAGACTGTACGCTCAGTAGAATATGCCGGTTTTCAAGAGCATCCCTGTTTATTTTCCAACTCTGCTCAGCTCCCCGCGCATAGTAGGGATTCCCTCGTTATCTCTTAACGACTTTCCCTTCGCTCGAATCTTGATGCGGTGAGTATTGTTTGATATCCGATTCTTCAAGTCTGAATGTGCTACAACGAAAAATGCATGTGTCTGGTGATCAAGTTCTCCCTATATATCTTGATGACTCGACGACGACTGTCGAACCGGGGCTTCCAGATTCAAGCAGCCGCGGCAGCCTCAACGCAGGGTTTGATGATTTTCGCAGTGGCAGGAACTTCGTACTTGTTGGTCAGAATTCCCACCTCTTCAGGAGAGGGAACATCAAAAAACTTCACGAAAGTCGCAGCCGGTTCTGGAAAGAAAGTCTCAGCCGTACTCCGACCAACAAACGGTCTATCTGGAAAGCAGAGAAATAGATAGTTGACAACCGACTCTTATCTTTGCAGATCAGGATCGCGATGAACGTCGGGAGCCCTTCGGGTGACTTCGAATCGCTGGCAGCCAGGATGGCCACCCCACCGACCAGTGCTGCAAGCGGGATGCAGGTCAGATAGGGATATAGTCTTTGCAAAATCCCAAGCGCCGAAATTGAATAATGTGACTTTTGTGAAATCGGGAAAAAATCACGGGGTCGACGTATTCACTTACCGGGTACGGGTGAAGACTCCATCACGTAAGCGTTTGCGCCTGAGCTCAGTTTGGTGTACTTGAGTTTGAAAACTTGGTCCGGAGCTGCTTCGTAGGTGAGCAAGCCTTTCGGAACGATCGTCGCATTCTCAGGTGAAGCAAACCAGTCACCGTCTCCACGGTTTTTGAACACGCACTCGACTCTACTCCCGCCCTAGAATTTCAGTTACCGAAAAAGATGACGCGAAAATTAGCCACGGATGAGTGCAAGTGAATAAAGATGATCTCGCTGTGAGCTTCGGCGGATCCGTCTCACTCACCACTTCCTCGAGTTCTGGTTTCGTATCAGAGAAATCCCCATACTCGCACTTCCTGTCTAGTGGGCTTTTGCCGCTGCAAACGGTGGCTGCCACCAGTACCACACCTAGGAGAACCCCACAAGGAGAATCCGGTTACATCTCCCGTGATTCAACGCCGATCAATGTGCAAAAGTCTGTTGCAACTTCGCTTCTTCTCGCGGAAAATCTTCAAGATTCATCTGTTCGGCAATATATGTATGAGAGTAGAGACAATTCTCGCAGCAGCTCTGCGGCAGGACTCACCAATTGTTAAAAAGGGGAACATATCTGCTAGAACAGCCCTGTCTGAGGAACAGCGGAGACTTTGAAGGTCGTTTTGAGCTCGCTTGCCGAGGTGTGTCGAAGACTAATAGTGGGCTGACGTGCTTATGCGATCGAGAAGTTCACGTCCAAACGTGCCGCACGATATGAGCAGTATGTATGACCGGGAACGTGGCTAGCCCAGCACTCGATTGAGAAGCTACCCGAAAGAGTCATATCGACGACGCAAGGATAGTGTATACCCATCCCTGTTCCGTTCTCTTATATACCGTCCATGGTGACGGCGAAGAATCACAGCGAAATGTGCGACTGCAGGATGCTACTACGCGCTCGCAACGAAATTCATATCAGCAAACCGGTGAAGGTCCTCCATTCCATAGTTCGATATGGGGACGGAAGCGTGTTTCCGAATCTTTGAATTTCAATCCGCATTCTCGAGATTCTGCCCCGGGCGCCATCAAGCCTAGTCACGTCACTGCAAGCATCATATCTCTTCTATGTAGATCAGTGAATTGGACTCCAGAGGAGGTGCGCCTCAGCGGCGTCGAGCCTAAGGGTTCGGAGTTTCAAGTTTGGCGGCACGGCGCGCAGCGACCCAGACGTCTGCGAACAAGATCATCGGCCGCTCCGTTCATCATTGAGTTAAGAGACTCGTGATCTGTGGTTATTCGCTCTTGGTTTTTCACCGACCTCTGTGCAGTAGCCAAGATGCTGAGCGCCGTGGGTCGTGCGTGTTCGACGGTTTTGAAGTCCGTCAAGCCTCCGGTGAGCTTGGCAAAAGCTAAGGCCATCCAGGGCAACTGCCTTCCCGCACTTTTCGTCGCAGGTAAGCGCAAAACCGCCATATACCTCATCCGACATTAGGCCAGGCGATGCGCTGAGACCGGCCGCTCTGCTCAGTTGTATTTTGACAATCCTTGTCCGAGTTCTGATCGCTTGCGGTTCGATCTAGATATTGAGCGTGATTCGAAGTGAAGCTTGAGAGGTGGAGTCCGCATTCGAGGTGAAGTGAAGCACCCGCGAAGTTTCGTCCTTAATGTGACCCCGGCGTGGCTTGTTGGATGCACAGCACTTGTAGGTTTCAAAACCGCTTGGAAAGTCAATGGCGAACCAAGAAACGATGATTCCCGAGAGCAGTTTCCTCAAAAAATACAGCCCACTAGAGCGTCCCCTAGTTATCGACTCAGTGTTGACAAAGACACCTCAATGACCTTATGTCCCCAACGCCACCTGAGGCAATTACGGTGGGGTTGTTATGGAGAATGCCCGATCTATTTGTTCGAGAGACTATCAAACGAACCGCGGAGAAGTTTTGCTGGCTTCCGGAGCTGGGTCAAAGGGGACAGCTAAGGACATCACGTTGCCCTCTGTGCGATCAAAGTAGCGAAAACTGAAGCAAAGCTAGAATTCGTTGGTCTGACCGGAAAAATTCATCGGAGTTCTCATCCTCAATACGTTCAAAGGAAGTGGGAGCTCTGGCTGCTTGAATTAAGGTTGCGGACTTACCTTCCGACAAGTGTGAGAGCACGGTGCGCGAGCACCCAAGCAGTTGCGTGATGCGATACAAGTTCGTTTGAGATGCTTCTGTGATTCTCAGTGGGAACTTTGCGTTCTCTACTTCTTCTTCCCCGCTCCTGGAATCTAATGGAATTCAGATCTGTCCGAAGAGTCCATTTATTGTTTGCATGAAGTCGACCATGATCCACTCCGGATTTACGATATGCGCTCGACTCTTTGAGCGTTCGAAGCCCGGCTCTCAGCCGCTGAAGCTACCTTCACGTTTCCGGCCCATAAGCATTTTCCCGTGATCAGAATGAATCGAATTGCTGTCTAAGGTGCTCTTTCTTCACAGATAAGCGCGGAGCTGCTGCTCAGGCCCAAGCCAAGACTGCGTCAAATGGTCGAATTGTAGCCGTCATCGGTGCCGTCGTAGACGTCCAGTTCGATGATAACCTACCCCCCATTCTCAATGCTCTTGAGGTCGAAGGCCGAAAGCCCCGTCTGGTGCTTGAGGTCGCTCAGCATCTGGGAGAGAACACCGTCCGTACGATCGCCATGGACGGTACAGAAGGTCTGGTGCGAGGCAACAAGGTCGTCGATACCAACTCGCCCATCAAGATCCCAGTCGGACCCGAAACCTTGGGCCGTATCATGAACGTCATTGGAGAACCCATCGACGAGAGGGGTCCCATTGAGACACAGCACTTCCTCGGAATCCACGCCGAGGCTCCCGAGTTCGTGGAGATGTCCGTCGAACAAGAAATCCTTGTCACAGGAATCAAGGTCGTAGACTTGCTCGCCCCCTACTCGAAGGGAGGAAAGATCGGTCTGTTCGGAGGTGCCGGTGTCGGCAAAACTGTGCTTATCATGGAGCTCATCAACAACGTCGCCAAGGCTCACGGAGGTTACTCCGTGTTCGCCGGAGTCGGTGAACGTACCCGTGAAGGAAACGATCTCTACCACGAGATGATTGAGGGAGGTGTCATTTCTCTCAAAGACAAGAGCTCAAAGGTATCTCTCGTGTACGGTCAGATGAACGAGCCCCCTGGCGCTCGTGCCCGTGTCGCTCTGACCGGTCTCACGGTGGCCGAATACTTCCGTGACGCAGAAGGACAGGACGTGCTGCTTTTCATCGACAACATCTTCCGTTTCACTCAAGCCGGTTCAGAGGTGTCTGCCCTCTTGGGTCGTATCCCATCTGCTGTCGGTTACCAACCCACTCTGGCCACTGACATGGGTTCCATGCAGGAGCGTATCACCACAACAACAAAGGGATCCATCACCTCAGTACAGGCTATCTACGTGCCTGCTGACGATTTGACAGATCCTGCTCCCGCCACCACCTTCGCCCATCTTGACGCCACCACTGTGCTTTCTCGTGGTATTGCCGAGCTTGGTATCTACCCCGCTGTAGATCCCCTCGATTCTACCTCGCGTATCATGGACCCCAACGTCGTCGGACAGGAGCACTACGACATCGCTCGTGGCGTCCAGAAAATCCTCCAGGATTACAAGTCACTCCAGGATATCATTGCCATTTTGGGTATGGATGAGTTGTCTGAGGAAGACAAGCTCACCGTCGCACGTGCCAGAAAGATCCAGAAGTTCCTTAGCCAACCTTTCCAGGTGAGATTTGGTCTGCTGCTTCGTTGGGCACCCACCGAAACGTGGGCTTGATATTGAGCAGGGGAGAGATAAAGGACTAGAATCTTCACTGGGACACTTTCTAAGGGCAGCAGTTCGAAAATGTAATCCCTCTTGTTTTGCAGGTCGCTGAGGTCTTCACTGGCCACGCCGGAAAGTTCGTACCAATCAAGGAAACCATCTCTGGTTTCAACATGATCCTCCGAGGAGAACTCGACCACCTCCCCGAAGTCGCCTTCTACATGGTTGGTCCCGTTGAAGAAGTTCGCGAGAAGGCCGAGAAACTCGCCGCCGAACTCGGCAACTAATTCGGTCATCGCTTAACATTAAAGCCGAAATGAAAAAATCTAGATTACCATTCAATCAATCAGTCCTGTCCCGGAGCTCAGGGTCGCTTTTACCATCAAGGAGTATTTTGGCGCGAGCTAAAACCAGGACCCCGGCTCAGTTATTGAATGCAAAGCACAAGACTATTTCAGTTAGAAAGCGTTAGGGATGGCAGAAGGCGCCGGCAGACGATGTTCTGAAACGACGGAAACTGTACGTGTGAAAGGAATTGATGAGAAACAGGTCAATAAAAGCCCCTTCTGTTTTAACCATCATCGATCCGCGTCGTGACAGCGTTTACCATAGATGAGGTAACATCAGCGTTCTAGGTTCTCGCGAGTACGCTCCTGGCGTAGCCTTCACCGCTGATCTGCTGTTGTTTACCATATATCGTTCTTGGGAGTAGATCATTCTGTTGAGAAGTTAGGGAGAGTCTTCGCAACTGATTCGCAAAGTAGCTTAGGATCATGTCACCCGCGACGACACGAGGGACGCCATAATTTTGCGCTGCTTCCGGGTGGCTCTGACGGTTTTGTAGGTTGGACGGGTCTCAGCAACGTCGTTATCACGGTCTATAGTCAGAACTGGCAGGCCGTGTGCTGAGCCTACGATTTCATTGGTTTCCCCGGCCGGAGACTCAGGAATCTGTTATCTTTTTGGCATGTTGAGCACATTCGTCAGCGGGTAGTCGGACAGGTGGTTGAAAATAAGGCGTTGTTGGGAGACTCACGGTGTATTTGCCGGCCAGCTCTCGGGCAAGTTCAGGGGAATTTGTGGACAACGTTGTGATGATGACTGAACGAAATATGCTCTGCCATCGAGTATACTGGGGAAAAGCCCTCTGCTGGTGCGACGGAGCGGGAAGCGAGCCGACTTTCACCTTGGGGTAGCCGAAATTCTAAATCAGAATCTCGATGATCGCAACGGAATAGACCATGTCACCCTTATTTGCAACCAGTGTTCCCAAGCGCGCTTCGCCGTGGTTATCAAAGGGAGCGAGAATCTCATCAATCTGGTCGCGTTAAACCTTAACGATCAACCATAGCAGTATATGCGTGCGCCACAGTTTCCTCGGCAGAGAACATCCAGCATAGTACGTCCTTAGAAAAAGTACATTCGGCGATTAAGTCCATCATTGCTATCAATATTTGTTTGAGCAAGCAATGCGTTGATAGCGGGCCGATCCGAGGACAACCGGCCAAACGTCCCTCATGTTATCCCGAATGGCATCGCGCGTGAAGGTATTTGAGAGACCTGAAGGGCTATAAAGTGCTGCCACAAACTCCCTTCGTAGTATTCATCCCGACGCAGTTCCAAGGGACCCAATAGAGTGGAGTCGCTTGGTCTCGATCCTCGCCTACACATCGACAGCGTCTTGTCGGACCAAGTGCCGTTTTATCCTCGCGAGCTGTGGTGAACAAGAGAGTCTTAACCTCTGATCTCCACGTGCGATTCCCGGAGCTTGTAAGGGAGGGGAGAAATTTCGTCCAGGAATCTCAGATCATCACGACTGGGCAACATGATCCGGAAATTTTATAATTGATCTCCACCGGGACAGAAAAGTTCCGGACACTACATCTGTCGTCCATCACTTCTCAAAATTGTGAACTTCACAGTCTAAAGCTCTATCCCTAAGCCCGTCGACACAGGAGTGGTCGCGGCCCCCGAGGAAGGTCTCGCGGACCCCTCTTCGGGACCCGCTGCCGGTGTCTCGTCGCTGGATTGACTCATACAAGACCTCTTGAAATCATCACTTCCTCCTGGCTTACTGTGTTTCCAATACCCTTGAAAGCTACCCCAATCGACCGACCTCCGGGAGAACATGGACTCTCTAATCTCAGCTAAAACGGTAGCCACGTTTCCGATTCCATCGCACACAGCAGCCACACACAAATTCTTTACGGGATCAAATATCTCGGCTCTCTAGCCGAGCTCGCTTCCAGATGCCAATCTTCTCGAACAGATTCTTCGCGCGCACAAATCCCTGCTTTTGAGTCGAGTTCCCCATCATAGAAAAGTCACCATGGTTGCGGAGGATTTCTTTTATTTCGAGTGCGCTTATCCTGTAGGAAGCAGTCAGTTATCAAGCAAGCCGTCATCGATTCAGCCTTGTGCGGGACCTCGTTCCGTCCCTGCTTTGAGATCACATCGAAGACAGAGACGGAGTAAACGAATCACTCCGAATCCTGCCGAAGTCCAGGGAATCTTCAGTCTCTGGGAGTTCCTGTGGTAAATAGTGTATTTTCAGGAAATATTCCCGCGTCGGGAACGTTTCGTCCTAGACCGAAACGATCAGGTACCTAAGTGCATAAGGCTGGGATTTTTGTTCTTATTGACCTGTATTGTCTGCAGATCAGAAGTAGTTCTCCCCCGCTCGAGGAGGTAACCAGTGAGATAAACGGTCACGGCTGTCGCCGACATCGCTGCCAGGAGGTACATGATTGGATTGTAAGAACCGACTTGCTCTCGGAAGTAGCCTGAAAGGGATAACGGAAATGTTCCCCGCTCTATCCTTCTCTTCGGAATCCAATTTCGATATCGATGCGCTTTCTTCCGCGCTGGACATTCTGATGAAAAACGCACCGATGGCTTTGGGTCGGGTCAATCCGAGCAAACCCCCGAAGAATAAATACCATCCGCAGGCGAACGCCAGTTGCTGTATGCCCAACCGCTCTCTCATGATGTCTGGAAGTGGTGAATGTTTCATGCTCGCGTTCCCAGGCACCCATCGATGCAACGCGTTTCAAGAACCTCGTGGAGCGCCAGGAGATATCCGAAAACTCTCACCCATAAACAGGATCACCGTGGAGCCGAAGAGCCAGCCCAAGGCTGCTATGAGGCAGAACAAAATCATCGGGCTGCTTGTCATGCCCAATAGAATCAAGCAAACAGCTTTCAGAAAGAAGTTCAACATGAAGAGCTTTTCTCGAGCTATATAACCTGAGTAATGAAATGACCAATGATCCCGTTACTGTTGTCGCTCAATCCTCATAGTATCTCTTAACTTGCGTAATGAGCTCGCAATGGAGAAAAAGAGTTCCAATCCAGCGCTCTATCAGTTGAAAACCTAACGGCTGAGACGTACCGCCATCGGTGATCCAAGATGAACCTAATCGAGCGAGGAGATCCGTCCCCGCGAAGACGCCGATCAGGTTTCTCGCAACCACGGGCTCGAGATTCTTATCACGTCCGAAATCTTCCATCAGATTCAGAAGGGTGGAGAGATTTATAATGAAGGCTAGGTGCGAGCAAGCCACTATGTAGAACCTGTATAACATCGTTTGATAGTAGGAGCAGTTAGACCACTTGGTCGATTCAGCAATTTCAGCACACACCAACCGATCTGGTTGACGATAGTGTACTCACCATTTTTTCTTGAAAACTTTGAAGAGCGATGATCGTTTCTCGATGATAGATATTATGGAAAGATGTGACAAAGAGCTCCGGGTCGCGGAAGCGTTGTCATCCATGGACAGATGCGGTGTGTCCCTCCGGACCTGCATGAACAAGTTCCACGGAATGCTGTCTCGAGAACAAGGAGTGAAAATCCAAAGCCGAACGGCATTTCTCAGTTCAACTCACCCGGTTCGCGCTCAGCTGACGCAACACCACGATGGGAATCCTCTTTCCCGAGGGGTTGCTGTCGATGCGTTCTTGAGATGACTTCTCCATGAGAGGGATCTTTGTGACGTGAGCAAGGTCAATTTTCAGGATGCCAGAGCGCCCTTCATGAGGATTCCGGAGTCAAGCAGGTAATGAACGGAAGTCTTACCTTGGCGGCAACTGTCGAAAGCTTCGTAGGTGGAGGTGCCTCAGGTTTGTCGATTGTGAACAATAGCAAGGCAGCAGGAATACCTTGCATGTTAAGTCCAGCGAAAAGAAGCATAGTTCCAGAGAAAAGATACGTTTCAAAACAGAACTGCATGATGGACGGTGCAACAATGGATAGAATCGACGACCCTGCCATGTAGACCCCAACGGCGGCGGTTCGGTATCTGTGGAAATATGGCGTCACGAAAACTCCAGCGAGCGTGATCGGTATCCCCGCCGAGCCCCCTGAAGGAAAAGGAGAATCTGTGATACCGTATGTCCCCCCATATCGTCGGGAGTTTCGACTGATTTCTAAAATGGAGGAATCATGATCTCCTTACCCAGCAGCAATCCGAGGGTGAGACTCAGCTGCCACACGTTCGTGGCGAAACTCGAGAGAATCACCGCGAAGCAGTTGAAACATGTCGAGAAGAGGAACAGTTTCCTGATGGGAAACCTTTGACTCAATGTGCTGGCGATTGGACCTGCAGAGCGATTCCTCATTTCCTTTCTCAACGATTTTAATAATATTCTCGGAATCGTTCCCGAAAAATTACGTGGAACCCACCACCGAAGCACGATGAGACGAAAAACGCCGTAATCGGCCAAGCAGCGTCCTCCCGCGACGTTTCAAAGCGCTGGTAAATGCCAATGAACAGGATCGATGAGCATCGGAACGCCCACACTGAGGACGTGAGAATGATGCAGACACATATTGCTGTAAGATATCCCCCATGTGAACTTTTTGGTATTAATTGTTCATCGACGAAATTGCTCTGCTCCTTCTCTCTGATTTCCATAGGAGAGCTCGGTATACATGAATATTGAGCTGCTCGATCCGAGACTTCGTTTCTAGTCTAAGAACCTCTCGACAGTGGAAGAATGTTCATTATCCATCCTAGCCGGCTTAGGTTCAGTACTCTTCAATTGCTCCGGCTACAACCATATCCTGTAAAACACCACTTGAAGCAAGTAGAGGAGCCACGCGAGCATGATCACCGTGAACATGCGTCTGGATGTACCGAAAACGAGACGTGGATTGCGATTGAATATTCGTGACTGAACACGACCATCCACTCGACGGCCCGCGTCGCTTCTCGAATTTTTCCGGCGCGCCATGCTTCATCGGATCACGCACATGATTTCAAGGACGATCCACTTAAGATTGTCCCCGCCTGACCCAACCGGCCACGGTGTGATTCAGCAAGATGGTCCAAGACGAGCAAGTCATGTTGTAGTCCTGAGTCACGTTAATGTTCTCTCTCGGCTTCAGTCACACTAGGTCATCCTGCGGCTCGAGACCATTCAAAGGTCGCAACCCATTGCTCGGTAAGAATCGCGGGAATCGAAGGAGCTTAGCAGGTGTTTCGCGCTCTACCGCCATGAGCGGAGACAGCCGAAGCGGCAGATGCACGGAGGAGGGGAACACGAGCTATCGGAAAGTCTCAGATCCCTACTCCTTTCCCTTCTGTAGACTCTGTTTTATCTCATTCTCACCCCATGTAGGGAGCCCAAGGTGTGTCTCCAAAATCTGCAGAGCCCTACCCATAGAAAAGCTACCTGAAGAGCTCCATCGGAAGCCCACGCGGACATCTCAAGACGGAGAGTGCCTTGACAGAGAGTGCCTACTGCCTTGAAGCATGTATAACGACAAAGCGCCATAATATTCAAGGGCTTGAAGCACCATATCCGATGCAACCATTTTGTTTTCAACGCCGTCGTTTCAGTAAAATAGATAAAAGTACAAAAACTAATAAATATCTGTCCACATAGGTTAACGAGAAAGCAGTCCCTCCGGCATCGGACTTACCCACGATCCAGCTCGTAGAACTGTCGGTTTTGACCGCCATCCTCCCAGAGAACCAAATTCAGAGGGTCGATGCGATGTGACCGCAGACTGCGCGTTTCGACGCTCGGCCGGTCGCAATTCAACTCTCGGGCGAGAAGTGTCCTCAGTGATATTCCGAAAGTATTCCGGCGCACCAAGCAGCGAGCGGGGCATCGAGCTCACGAACCAGCTATACAGTGAGTCGCTTACATGAATGGACACCATCCAACAAGCAGAGAAGAAGAAGGATGGCCATCTCGAGCGCTCATCAAAAGCTAAACTGCTGTGGAAAGCCGAGTGCCCACTAGAACCCGATGACGAGCGGTCGACGCCAGTTGAAATGCTCGAAACGTAAGCTCTTCCGCACAACAGAATAAAGCAGATCCGGCCGCTCGACGTTGCACCATGTGTCTGGAATATCGAGCATCCGTGAATCGGAGAAAGGTTCGCGCCTCGAACGGGATGGCAATAGATGATTGCTCGCCTCGCTACTTTGAATCTATGGTGGTTTCTCTAGAAACAGCATGCGAATCCGACACTCTCTCGACGCCACCTATCAGACACGGTAAGACGATAGAGCTCATCTTTGAGAGTTTATTCGACGGTGCGAAGTGACACGAATGCTGCTCGAACACGTTTAGACGGTGTGCAACAATAGCCCAGGAATCCAAGAGTTTCACCGTTGACACTTCTAGGAAGGCACTTCCTAGTCTAGGATTATCTGCAATTGCCTTGGTGTGAGCTCAAGTCACTCAAGTCTTCGAGACCATGGTTTTATGAGTGAAGTTCAATAAGCTCCGTTTCACGCCCGTGATGGGAGTCCCGGCGCGCGATGGAACGAGAAGATACGACTCAGTACTGGACGGCGTTGTTGCGATAAATTGTCAATTCACGTGTTACTGTTGCGTATCATCCATCGATCGAAGATTCAAGTTGAATGCCGGGTTTGCTATCAGAGTGTGTAGATCGAATCTATCTTTTTTGTCATCCGCTGAAAGAGTCGAGAGGATCGGACCGATCGCTTCGGAACCATACGGCAGAGCTCCCTCGAGGTCGTCTCAGCGCTGGATGACGCTTGGTAACTCATCTTGTGTTTCAAACTGTACATGGCGCTACTAGGAAGACCTTGCATAGGAACAAAGTCGAGTATGTAGATTATTTCCGGACCGTGTGCAACTTTCTCAAGCCAAAGGTGGATCATCGAAACTATCCTGTAGATCAGACTCAGGCGAGCAGATTCATTGAGAACTGGGACTCCTTCTGGTCCCAAGGTTCCATGAAGCTCGGAAGACGCTTTGTTCGGGCCCAGATTTTTGGCCTTGAATAGTAGATGTCACGCTCCTAAAAAATTCGCTCGATGAGGAAGGAATTGAGATATTCTGCGTTCACCTGTTCTCCCGAAACCTGTCTGTCACTTTGCGAACGTCTCGGTCGAAATAATTACTCTCATTGCTCAGTGCATTCTGCGTAGAAGTCATCGTCTGACGTGGGTCCATGGAATCTCTGCCAAGCGACATGCGTAGCGCTCTGGGACTGCTTTTTCCTTGCATTCCTTGACAGGATTCAGGCGCTGCAACGAGAGAGTCTCTGGACAGAGATTACGTACTTCTTATTCTCGAAGCGCTACTTATCCTCACCAGCAGTGAGACTTGGCGTGATCCCCGGAAGGAACTTGAACCCGGTGAATACGAACGGGAACACTGCCTATCCAACTTGGAAAGCAGGAGACGATGTAATGATTGCTCTTCTGATTCATCAATGTAGGTCTGTCGGTTCAAACTTGTTGATGTGATGGATACCACGTGGGAGAACAACAATCATCTCGGACGTCGACGGCGATGACGGAAACGATTATCAGGTCCGACTTCTGAACGACGGATCATGGAATCTCCTCTTGAAACAGTAACATCCAGCCTGAATAAGTAATCGCAAGAACGTGGGAGTCACGCCTGAATTCGGGCTGCGAAGCAAATCGAGAACGTATGCTTCCCGACGCCAGTGTGGGAGAGGCTTACTTATCACAAAGCCCCCTGCTTCGAGAGAGAACAAGATATCGCAGGTTCGGTTCGTGTAGGGTTGAGGACTCGGGATGCTCAAAATTGAAGGCTCGTCTTCCGTGCCCTATTTATAATTATGTATACGTTCAGGAAGATGCGTTTGGGCGATGTGCGAAATGTACGCAGTCTGTACAGTGCTGAACTGATCTAAGGGTGTGCAAAGCATCATTCGGAGGTCACCGTATGGGATGGATGTAGTTCGAGATCGAGCTTGGATGCTCCGCGAGCAGTTACCATCAACAAAGATTGCGCTCGGGGGGGGTGGGATTCCAGTGGGGAACAAGGACGCAACCAGTGGCATGAGGTTGCTCTTGATTGAGTTCACTCCAGCACAGAGTTTCCAGAAGACACTGACATCGAAACACGTATCAGACCCAGCATACAACAGCGGTTACTAATGGCTTCCCGACAGACTCACCAACGATCACGAATATCAACGAAGAATACTCGAAAGACGAGCATCGAAATCTTACATCTATCTAGATTTAACTTGCAGAGCCAATCATCTAATCAGGGTCCGAATTACATGGTGCTCACAGGCGGCTGGAACAGAAATCCGAGCGTTTCTTGCTTTGAAGCGAATCGTTCAGAGAAATCTGATCCCTCTCTCGAGAAAGCCCGTTGGATGAGGTACGGCTCCAAGTACCGTTGCTTCATTCTCGTGCCCGCCTTCTGAAAATTCTCATTTTCATAATTCTCCAGAACTCTCCAGAACGACTCCCGACAGCTCAGTGGCGTGACCAGGATTTTTTCCCATGTTATGGGATGGAGCGATTCGACACTCAGGATTCTGAGATATAGGCCTTGAACACAGGAAGAAAAAATTATGGAGGGGGGGGGGGGGCGGCGCATCCGCTTTCCGTCGCAAAACACATCGAACCGATCCGCAACGTGAGGTTCAGAGCCTCACGCAACTCCTATGGGTATTCGCTCATGCGGACGCGAGGGCAAGCAGGCGGGCGTGCATACTGAATTTCGATCAGTCAATCGCAGCGGACAGGTGATTCATCGGTCTCAGATCCGATGATCTGGTAATCCGATCACAGGAAGCGACGTCTGTCTATTATGGCCGCCTGCGTCTGTGGATTCGACTCGCATCTAATTGAGAGCTTAATCCCGCATCACGTTCCAGAATGATTTTTCCGGTATCAAAACTCATCCTTCAAGCCGATTCTCCTGGTAACCAAAAAAGGTTGACGGCTTCTTGACAAAAAGAGATTGGAAACGCCGTTGAAAAAAACAGGAGCGCATTTAGGGCGGGGAATTCGGAGCGGAATCTCAAAGCTTCTTCGACGAGATTGACGCCTTCAGGAGCGGCGACAATTCCACTCAAGTTCTCCAAATGCTTCTGGGGAACGGCGGAAGTTAATCAGCGCAGCAGGAGTTCACCAGAGCCGGTCTCGGTAAGAAGGAAGTCGGCGTTATTTTCCCTAGATCTGGGAATGATTCCAACGAAAATATATAAAAGGCTTCAGCAGGAAAAAGGTCGAGCAGAGTTTTGGCCCGAAGGCAAAACGTATTACCGGAGCGCGCCTGGTATGCAGAGCCCTGGAACAAATCTGCTTCTCCAAACCATATTTACCGTCGCAGGCTCGTTGCCTACCGTCCGTGATACCTGTGTGGCCGAAATGCCTCAGCAACTCCCTTCCGGAGAGTTTTGCGGAGCATAGCCAGGCTTTGCTGGGGATTCCACATGTAGCTCGGGAACAGTTGCGACAAAGCTCTGAACCTCGAGTCCTGGATAGCTATCCTGCACACTCACTCGAGGAAGGTGCTTTTGTATGGACTAGCCCTGAAATGCGCGCCAAATAAGAAGATTCTGAGTTCCCGATGCTGCTACCACCTATCGCGAGCTTGCATAGCTCGAAAGGGTTTCGATCGCGTGGAATTCTCGGTGGGGGTTCCGAATAGCACAGCGGTCCGATATTTCAATCATCAACAAAATCCTCCTCTATTACATATTACGTTCCATAGACGTGCCGCGAAGTGGCAGTGACTTGGTTACGCCACATGGAGTCGGATGAATCGCTCATCGAGAACCGTATTTAGACTGGCGGCTGAATCCACGGGTTCCGATCCAGTTGGCAGGACCGATCACACAATTCCTAAAGGAACACCTGTTCAAACGCGGGTGCGAACACTACGGGCGTTGAGCGCTGTTGTAGTCAAAGTCGATCCGCGGATGCCAGACTCCCGGAGAGTATTACCATCGTCCACTTCAGAATAGAAATATTCCAGGCATGGACAAACGCACAGAGCTTCCTGAAACCCTCTTTCGACTCAGTTCATGGTCAGGACCTGCTGTCGGAGAGCATTGAAGCATCACAGCCCGAAATAGAGAGGAAGCAAACGGAATCGAGGATTCAGTCTGCTCAAGAGGGAGATGGAGATCCCAATACCCGGGTTATCGACTTATATGTCTCTGCTAGTGGAACGAAGCATAATGCCGAGGCAAGATGAACTTACAATTTGGAGTATTCGTAGCCACCCGAAGGTTGATCTTAAGCTAGAGACCGTTCCAGAAGTTACTTTCAGCACCGAAGCGAAATCTTGCGGCACTGCGTGAGGCGAGCAACTCCGCCGTGCCTATTCCAGCGCCCAAATGCTGAGTCACACTCAATTTATGTCGAATCCAGAAAATCCCCGGAGCAACAGGGCCCCGGGTTCTCCGAACTTCCCAACATTCGTTGGGGCGCAAACCATCCAAAAACTCGGGATGAGTAACGTTCCAAGCCGTCACGAGCTCGTGACATGGACAGGCGCAGAAAACCAGGATTAACCGGATGCGGGTTGAGAAGCCGTTCCGAGGAGCGAACGAGGAGAAGAGCGGGGCACCCAACGCTGTTGCCGCGTGACGTCGATCCCACTTATCTCGAAGTTTGCTTGTAAGACAAGCTGTTTAGCGGGCGACTCGTAACTTTTGCTTATCACGACACTTATCGCGGAAACTCTCCGGGTAGAAGCGACAAGCGGGTCGCACTGGAGCTCACCAGATCTCTTGATCGTCGAACCATGTGCAACGCGCAATAGTAGGTGCCATCATCGGTTTTCAGGAATTGGAACAAAAGCTGCCCTCCCCATCCCCGTCTTGAATGCCCTGGGCACTTGATTGGAACTTTTCACGCAATGACCTCCGTTGAAGGATGTCATCTGAAGGTCAGGGGGACCGAATAAGGAGCATAACGACGACAATCTGTCTCCTGTGCTGTACACGCCATCTGATGAGTGGTTATTTCACCCTGGTGAGAACCTGGAAAGAGCGACCAATATGCTAATCAGAGCGAGGGAGTGTATACCAATATCTCCGAGTATTCTCCTGAGCTTGGGCATGTTCCTCGATCGCGGCGGCGGTAGCTGCGGAAGCAGCGGCAGACGGAAGGCACCAATGAGAAAATCAGATTTAGCGTAAAGTGGCGCCCAGAGCGAGCACAGCGATCGGAAGCGCTTGACTCTAGATATCCTATGTCAGGGTTTCCGATGGTTTCACCCAATTCAAATTGGAGGAGTTAGTTTTAATGAGCGTCGGCGCATGCGGATTCATCCATCCTTGGATAAGCACGAGACGACAAGTCGGGCGTGCGAATTTCCCGGGTCTTGATGCCGAGTGGTAACATGGGAGCACGGGTGAGCGACTCCGTGCGAGCCGCAAAACCTGGCGTGCGGGCCGCATGCGACACACGGCGGATTCCGTGCTAGAAGTTCGTTCCCGGGGGCCGCATACGGCTCTTGAGTAGACCTCATCTTGGAGGCGCTTTACACGAAGCCCGAGGGCAGAGCTGAGGACGCCCGCTAGATGGTATTGCCCTGCGACGGCTCACAGTGCAGGCTTGCGACTCGCAATTTGCGAGTCTCACGTAAGTCGGGTAATTCCGAGCCCGATTCCGTTTTGGCCATAACTCTATTCAGCTATAAGAAGAGATCTTCTGTAAAGAGAGTAAGATGTGTTCGGAAGCGCGATGCGAAGTTCAACTTTTTCCTTCTTTCGAAATCCTACAAGGGTTTCCTGATTGCAAATCTCATCTGCGAATCGGCTGTCGCCTATTTCATGAAGGCCCAAAGATAACACCAAAGCATGACTAGAACGAAACGGGGTGTGCGCGCGCCGCTTGCCAACCCCTGCAGACCAGTTCGCGAGTTCCGCGTGGCGTCCTTGTCGACCTTCTCGCATTCTGTCTACTGCTCGAAACTATCACTGAAAGCGTGTGGCCGGATGGTATCGCATTCCGTTCAAGTTTACTGCGCATCATGAGCCTATTTGTGAAATTGTCTGTTTCTGTCGCAGCTCCTGGGCGGGCTGCATTCATGCGACACATGTCCTGTTGGTTGGAAGATTAAAGTGCGTGGTCGTGAGGCGGAGTCTGCAAGCGTAAATAACATGCGTGGTGATCAGGGCCTTTAATAGCAAGCTGCTAAAGTGTGTTGGTCAACTTCGTCCTCGAACTCCATTTCGGCGATGCAATTTCCTCTCCTGACTGAATTCCATGCCGAAAACTCGGCATGCACTCACTCACATGGTTCGACGAGCTAGAGATTCAGCTTCTGCATTCGAAGCAGCGAAATCCCCCAGGAGGGCAGACGAATATACTGCGGAGGAGAATGGTGTACCTGGACGTTCCGTCGACGGAAATAAATGAAAAATCGTTCACGTAGATTCCAAGCGAATCATTTTGGAGCACTCAGCATCGAAGCTCGCGGATGAAGAGTTTCGGCGGTTCACTGCTGGCCGTGGGAAACTTCAACCTTTGTGAACCCTTTTAAAAAATTCGAACCCTACGTCTGCCCATTCGATTCGCGGAGGGGACCTTTCGAAAGCTTGGAACTTGGTACCTCTATGGCTGCCTGGACCTCGTGCATCGGTCAGCTATTCATCCGCTTCCTCTGAGCGGCCAGTTCGCCATCATCCGTCCATTTCGCGCATTTATTACCTCCAGCCATCACTCCGCGTAGGTACCTCCGGTGCAGAGTGAAAGTTATTTTCGTAGAACGTTTGTCAAACTTCCTGTGGCATCCTTGCGTTGAACCTAAGCTTCAGGCGAAGGTTTCGCCTATTATCGAGTTTCAGAATATACCGGAAGGTGTTGACCATCGATCGATAACGAAATCAAAAGGCAGCTTGCCATTCAGTGAAACCTCGTCTCGATAGGAGCTGCTACAGTTTGTGATTTGTTACGAGGAGTAGGTTTCGCTAGAAGCAATATGAGGAGCATTGCCTTGAACATGTTCGTTAGCTGTTGCGTCGCGCCATCATCAGGCTCTTGCCTAAGTCCACATCTACAGAGGTCTAGGTAAAATTGGAGAATTCGGCGGAAGCAACAGCAGCTCAACTTCCGGACAGCGAGGACGCATTTACATGCGCGCTAAATTGCTGCGTAATATTGACGGCTAAAAATAATACTGGCATAACGAGCTCCCTCAGCCGTCGAGCGACGAGAAGCGAAGGCTCATGCCGGTCACCGAGAGAAATCTGTCGCAATTTACCATCTAATGGGGTTCGAGGCCATGGCTATCTCAGAATTTCTCTTTTATTCTTCTTGAACTTAGACTTGGACTTAGTCGGGGGAGGATCAAGCTCCGAATGGAGCAAGCGCTACTTATTTCAGCAAAAATCCAGAACCTCGCACCATTTCACCGCACCAAGGATGGATCCCGCTCCGGCAACGGAAGAAATAGCAGGAGAGAACCTCTAGAAACACAGCCGAGGATACAAAAGTACTCTCATAAGTCTGCTCCTGTGGTCATACTGGTGAACCGTCCGGAAGCCCGGCAGTCGGCCTGGAACGTCTAATGACAAGTCTTTGAAAGAGCACGTTCCAGTGTTCATCGATGCAAACGATACTGGATTGAATACGATCAAGCGAGTCAATCGATGACTCGGATTAATAGGCGTCTACGTGCTTCCCTGAGAGGGCTGTGTTTTCCTCTGATCGGTAGAAAACCTACTCCGTCGGGTCGGCTGCGTGCTGAAGCCTCCTAATCCCTCCCTGAGGTCTCAGTCCAATCGGCGGAGAGACGAGTGACTTTTATTGGGCTTCCCACAACTCAGGTAAGTGCCCTTGCCGACGCGAAACTTGTCCTCCAGGTAACAGGCCTGATCAGGTCCTGAAGGCTTGCTACGACCGCCGCGACTTCATGATTCGGCATCATAGGCGTCTCTGAACGATCTGGAAAAGACGGAACGCACTCCAAGAGCGAGCGAGCGAGCGAACAAGACGGTGAGAGAGAATATTGAAGCGATCCAAAGTGTTCTGGATCACCTCGTTCTCAATCAGCCGAGCTGCTGGGATGCCTTCGACCGAAGTGACGAAGCGAGTTATTTTTAGCGAAAGCCTGATCCGGAAACGGTTGCCCGCGTCGCGAGCCAAGTTGTGTATTTCGTACGGGTCTCGGGAACGCGCGCCGTCGCAGGTGACAGAAACTTGTTCCCGCTAAGCGTCTCCATAATTAGGATCCCTTATTTGCCAAAACGGAACTCCCTCTGATGAAAGCTGCGATTTCTTCCCGGTTGTTTGGAGCGCGAATTTGCGCCGCTTATCTTAATTACGTTGATTCTCTGTGGAGCAGAGAGGCATTCGCTGATCCACGTTCCGTCGAGAGAACCAGAGAGAGGGAAGGATAGAGAGGACCACGCTGACAACGACAAGCAGCTTCCAGAGATTCTGCAACAATTTATGGGAGTCCCTGACAGGCTTTCTGGCTAGCAAGCGCAGAAGGCAGTGACCTTGAGAAAAACTTGCCAAAAACCGAGAGGTTACGACGGCGCGGCGGGAGCTTCTTAGGTTGGGCGAGGAGACGTGCTCGTTCCACGGTTGACTCCACTTGAGTGAATTTCCTAGAGCACACAACGGAGGCTTTGCAGTGGCCTGTCTGAACAATGGATCCGCCTTCGGGCCAAGCAAACGACCGCCTGTCCGATCGCCAGCCCCTAATCCCAGCAATTTCTGCCGAAAGCCACGATATCGACCGAGGGTCAACATTTCGGGCGGTTACTTGCGACTTGCGATCCGCGATGTTGGCCTCCATGCGGGATTCCTTCATATCGAAATCAAACCGAACAGCCATGCAGGCCAACGAGCAACTTTGGGAAAACTCAATTCCATCCCGAGCTCGATGAACTTGTCTGACCCTTGGACAGGATCCAACTCTGTGGCTCTGCAATCGTCTCCATTGGAGTCCGGCCTCAGGCGAGCCTCTCAGCTCGGCGTTGCCAGGAGATAATCGGTCAGGATCATCTCCCACAACGATGGCTTAGCGATACACGACACCGAATTTAAGTTCTTAACGAGAATAATCCGAGTCTTGAGAGAAACGCGGGAGTTTGAGTACGTCGATGTCCTTTTCCCATCGGGTCTCATTACATGGTCTTTGTGGTCTCGGCTTTTGAAGATGATTCACCAAACCTACCAAACGCCCGACTCATCAGGAAGAAGGTGCAAAACGCTTAGAACTCGTTGAGGGTCCTAAGCCCCTGAGCCGTCTCCGCAGTATACAGGATGTTGACTCACTCGATTTTTCGGGTTTTGCCTGGAAATATACCTACCAGGCGATGAAACAAAAAGTGTCCAGATCGACCCTTTCCGTCGAGCGCCCCGTAATTGCCTAGAAGTTGCGCGGACCTTGCTCATTTCAGAACAGGACCCAACTCGGAAATACATTACATCGAAAAATCTCCGAACTTTCAGCGGACAAGTTTCCGGGGTCACCTCCCCAAGGCTCAAATTTCCCGGGACATGCGAGCTGCGAAATCATTATCCTCCGTGTCAAAGGTAATGACGACACGTTTGTGAATCTTTGAAGTTGACAAGTGCCCTCGAGACGCCTGTCCCATGGAACTTATTGCAATCTGTTTGACAGAGCACTTCGGAACTAGAGTAGATTCGACATGATCTCGTCAGTCGTCTAGTCGTGCGTCTAGTCGGGATCAAAAATTTCAGTGACATCACGTGACGAGTCCATTACAATATGCTCACTGGATCCTTGATACCCGTCACCGATGTGTCAAAAATGACAATTTCTCGTCCGGACCGAGAGGCAGGTTGATGACAAAATTGTCCGATGGTTCCGATATGCCCGATGGGAGATACCTTCATGGCCTGAAGATCTAAGGGAATCTGCGTCAGGAGGGAGCTTGAGCCGGAGATAATGCCAATCATATAACATCATCTCGAAAGCGTACTCTGTGAGTAAACCCGAAAAATAATTATAACAAACCATCCCGTAAAATTGACCAGACATCCTTCTGGCTTCGGGGAAAACTAACCCCTTCCTCCACGAGACACAGGACGAGAAACCGAATAAACCTACTCGCCTTCCCGAACTCTTTATCGTAAAAAGTTTATGGAGCTCTTTTTCCCGCCATGCTGGATGCGCACGAGAGCGCATCCAGCAAAAACTCAACCAACTATACAGACACATCTTTTGTGTGAGTTTCTTCCCAAATCATGAGGATTCAATGTCCCCCAACACCCCACCCGCCCCCTTCCCCTTCATTTTGTCTTTTCACACATGTGTCAAGTGTGGGAGAAAGCGCGGTAAGTTTGTTCGCGAAACAAACACAGTCGTAGTTGTCGGGAATTGGACAGAAAGGTTTTTCCCATGTTCTTCTCCCGACGAAATCGTCCCTGATGGAGGCTGTCTCGGATCAGTCGTTTCTCCGTCTGTTCCTGTACCGTCGCGCCCTCGACAAGAGCGAGCGGCGATGGAAATGGTGGCAGTGGTGGTGGCGGGCGCAGCGGTGGCGGCGGGAGTAGCAGTACAGCATAGGACGGGTCGGACGCGTTTCCAGTGGTTCTTCCTACACAGCTCAATATCTCTTTCCATCCTCCTCGGCGAGTGGGCGCCTTTCCCTCGACCGTCTCTCCCGCTCTACCTCTCACAAGGAACACGCAGCCCGATGGCTGCTGCTGCTGCGGCGGCTGCAACTATTCAGTTTAAGAACGTCACTGACACTCTTCGGTGGTCAAACATCTACCTCACTCAGTGATTCACCCAGACCCGTGGCATCCAGCTTGACCGCGCGGCTCGAACCCCGCCATCCCCGTTCCCTCCTCTCAGCATAGTCCCCGTGATTTCCATCGAAGACACCATAGTCCACCATGCCTCAGACCTGGGGATACTCCGAATGCAATGGTGAGTAGCTTGGTCGAACACTTGCTTCACAGGTGCCTTAAAGTTGATGACAGGCCTCTGAATTCTATGGGCTCATTTCGGAACTCCAGTTCGACACTTTGTGCTCGAGATTCCCGCGCTGTCATGGCCCAGATAGCGTTCGAATCGCTGAGAGAGCTCTCCGAAAACTTCTGGTTGAGTTGACACATGGGACAAGGTCATCTTGGAGGAAGTTTGAAGTCGTGTCGTGTAGATGATTTGACAGCCGGGCAACTTGATCCGGAATTGCTACGCAAGCTGAATGGACTTCATGCACTTCTTGGGGAATCGGAGATCGAGAGCAAAATTGCGTTTTGCGCGGGCAAATCCGTTCGCAGAGTTCTCCACGGGCTCTCGAGCCCCGGGCGCCGCGAAATCTAAGCCAAGCTCACGGCGAGATTCCGTTATGGTTTTGTTTGTTCTCGCCCGCCAGAAATACAAACTTTTCAACGGCGCGGCGTTTGCGTGGGTTAACATTGAGCTTTCCCGGCGAACAAGTACACCAAGGACACGGGATCGCTTACGGTAGTGGTTTTCTGTTGGTTATCGGTGTCGTCACGCTCAATCTGTATCAAATTTCACAAACACAATCAGTTTTTTTTTCAAAAATGGAGTCGGCAGATTCTTCAATCTCTCACCGTTGCGAGCCGGTGATGCCGAGAGAAAATATTGAACGAGGGAGTATCTCGCGACAGAGCTCGTTAAAGCGATGATATGGAATAGTGATCCTCATATGAAAGTCCGGACGACCGACTTCCAATCTACTCCCGCGCGCTCACCTTCCCTCGGCGATGCCGTCAACGCGGTCAGTGGTTTTTCAATCCGTGGTGATTGATGGTTGCGCGGCAATAGAGCTACTCGCGGCATCCCGGGTTTCCGCATGGGCCCATGATGAATATTCATGTTTGTCGCCCTGGCATGGGTGAAGAATCCGCGAAATCCGCGTTTCCCACGGTCTTCGTTCATCGGAGAACCCGCGCTGTAATCCGCGAAGCGCGGGTCTCACACAAAGTGGACAAATCGAAGCAAAACTCGAAAGCTGTAAAGATCCGGCGGCAAGGAGAAGTTTCGTCTGTTGAAGGGTTCAAAAACGGACAGGGGATACGAGTGACGGTGGGAGAGGGCGCTCTAATGGAGAAAAATTTTTCTTCGAGGACACCAGACAGCCGGAGGCCAGGGCTTGAGCTTCACCTTCAGACAACATGGCATGGTCGTTGCGGACTCGCTGGACTCTGCGCTACCTCAAGGAAGCGCACGAAAGAAGCGAAGTCCCTCGGCTCTCGGAGAACATGAATAAATTCCCTGTCTCTCGTCTGGTTCCTGTTAGACAGACGTCGAGACGTCCCAGGGGATATCGTCCTGTAGGCCGAACATCCTAACCGAGACAAACGTTGCTTTTCTACCTCCGACTCCATCACATGACGCTCTTGTTTGTCGGCTGTGGTGTACCGGTGTACCTACCCCAGTTTATCTTTCCATCTTCGCTATTATCTTTCTCTCATCTTGTTCCACCTCCCCCTTCCCCCTCGAGCTTCGTATCGTTTGGTGTGGGCTCCTCCGAGGGGCAGAAGCATCATCTGTAGCCCACGGCTGTGTTTCTGCGCCAGCATGACGGTCTGCCTGTTCGTCGCTGCTGATACAACGTGTTCCGGGCCAAACTCATTTCCATAGCCTGTTCCATTGTTGTGAATCTTTCTGACGCTCCGATGAAAGCTGGCTGAATCGGAGTTGTAAGTGCCTGTCCGTTCGTTTGCCTGACAGTTTGACCGTCCGTCCATCTATGGGTCCGTCAATCAGCTGGCCGGCCGGATTGACCACCATCCATTCGGTTTTCGGCATATTTTCGATAGATGCGACCAAAAATCGTCGTCGGCCGTTTCCTTCACCGTTCTCTCCTTAAAATCCAATCCAATCGGCGTCGTTTCGAGCTCGACCATTACCGTTATACTCAATTTCGGCCTGGTTTTACTGACTCAGAAGGACATCTAGAAGCTTACGGCGCGGCGTCGCCGTGCCGGTCTGATAATGGAACTCGATAATGAAATTCATGGGCGACCCTGATTCCGTCCTTTCATGCCAGGCTGCAATTTCGAGAATTCCTCAACGAGAAAACCGCTCGAGAAGCTCTAGTCTTCTTCTCCTCAAAGATCCAAGGGTTATCCAGCGTGCGGGCCGAGCCCATGAGCAACGATCTGGCACGGAATCGCTGCTGGAACGGAGCCTTGTATTACGCGATCGCCATTGTGAGACTTGAAAGCAGTCCGCGGTCAGCAGCGTCGAGAATGGGGATCGCAGTCCCATTAAATGGATGCTATGCGCTGCTTTCGGGGCAGTTAGCATCTACATAGCTGCCATCGGATCGGACTGTTACAGGCGCTTGTGCGCGCACCAATCCTTTCCAAAAGGCGGAGACGCCCATCACTTCGACGCATCTTCTGGTCAGGTGTACTGCTATTCTACGATTCCTGAACGAACGCGGCGCTTCTCTCCGATGAGTCGCCGTAAAACGTTCAATTATGCCTCGGTTCGATCGTTTGTCGCATCGCATTGCGGGTCAACCCGCGGCGAAAAAGGATGAAACTGAAAACTGGTTTGATTGCGCTCTTCCTGTCCGTCAGGGTTAAAACAGCGTGAGCAGCACCAACGGCGCGACGTCAGCCACTTGCTGACGGTTTGAAATATCACGCGTGCTTTTTGATAATGTGAACACAACTCAGCTAAGTCAGTCAGTCAGACAGTAGTGCTGAGGCGTCTATGGCACCGACAACAAGTCCGTCTGACTAACCGTCTGAGCGATTCCGACTGAAACGCCATCAACAAGCTCTCATGGAACGGAAAAAGCCCTGCAACTGATCGCCGCCGCCTGCATTACACATCGTTGACAACTCTAAATGGCAGCGTCGTCGTCGTCGTCGTCGTCGTCGGCTACGTTGTTCTAGAGTCTTGACTGTAACGGCAGCGAATCCACAACGACGAGCCGAGCAAGCATCTCTCTTAAGTGACACTTGCGCTCCGACTTGAAAAGCCTTCCAACTGAATATCTTCGTGGAAAGTGACGCTGTTCCCCATGGGGACAGCTTCCCTGAGGCAACAGACAAAGCGGCTAAATTTGGAAAGATTGAACGAATTCTGACAAGGGACGTCGGATTCCGTTCTGGAGTGACTTCAATTCAACCCGAAATACGTGGATATCCGACTACATATCTGGAAATGAGAGACGTTCAACCCAACGGAAACTTGGGATAGGCAGTGAAAACCGAAGAACTCCCTCGTTTCGGCATTTGGAAACTTTCGAAAATCGAGATTTTACACACCACAGAGGATCTGTTAGAAGTTCCAAAGCCGGAATGATCGGATCTAGAAGTATGAAACACCCCGCGGCCAGAGATTGGGTTGATTCCTTCATGGCTGAACCGGAACCCTCACGGTTTCCAGCTATGACGTTTGTTCTTCTTTTTCCATGACGCGTTCGAAATTTCACGGACCGAACAACAGATTTCACCGTTTCTTTGAAGGAAGTGTCCCACGAAGATGCGTGAACGAGGAATCGAACGGGAGCCCCTTTGGAAATCCGTGTCAGAGAAACCAATCCGCTGCTATTTCGTTGTGACTTTCTTCCGGCGGATCAGAGAAGAAGGCCACTACCACAATCGGAGAGCCGTAATATCACAGACCAGCGAATGGGTACGCAGTTCCAGCTCAATCCCGGGTGTTAGGAACTCCCTCAGAAATCCTTCGTCTGTTCGCGCCGAAATATCTGGGGCCATGCGGGACCGCGAGCAATCGAAAGAATAAGGAAGGAGACGGGCAGGGTCAAACTCTCAGAGTCATTTGCCGTGTCTGGTCGATCGCCATGTTCGTTCACATGTGGATCTGTCGACTTGCGGAAAATGGGTGCCGAAGTACCGGAAGCGGAGAGACCACTCGTCGTTCCGCTCGGGGTCTGGAGACGTCCCGCTTTTCTATCTGTGAACAAGAACATTCGATTCAGTTTCTCCACGGAGTGGAAGCGCGTACGAGCTGTCGCAACTCCGAGACAGACGGAAACTTCTTGAAACTCTCCGCATTCACAAAGCCGCGACTCGAGGAGTTTCGGGCACGGATGCGTGAGCCTCCACAAAGCGCGTTTGTTCCAATCCTGAACCCGCTCGTAATTAACGTGAGTTCTGGGTCTCCAAACCTCATCTGAAAGGCTGAGATCGCCCGGCCAGATCAGCCCCGAGTAACAAAACAATCGCAATCGATCCGGCGTTGCAAAGGCAATTTTCCCTTAGGGAACTCCCGATTCGATTCTCCTCCTTAGAGTCGCGTTGATCGATGCAATGTCGTGATGGAACTCCGTTATTCTATGCCTGGTCTTATTTGCCTTGCCGACCGAGTCATGCATGGCGGGCCTTCTCGCCTTCCGATGGTCGGCCACGACGATTGCTTTGTTGTCTTGGCCGGGTCGGCTGGTCGACCGCGGCTATTCCTTCCGTTCCTCAGGAAGGACCTCCGCGGCGCCGCCGGAAACCTTGGCGTAGGGGTGTCAGTCGCCGCCGACCGCGATGGTGACTGCATACGAACAGCACCGAGGGAAAAACGACGACCTAGTGCCCTGAACACAATGGGGACGTCAAATCACAGAGATGACAAGGTCACAGCCTGATTCGAGATTGCCAGAAATAGAACTATGAATGAGAGGGAAAATCCACAAGGAGCGAGCTTCGTCGCGGAGCAACTCCTCTGCCACACGTGCCGGATATCGTGCAGGTCTTACTCCGAAAGTTTCGTTCTTGGTGAGACTTGAGTCCGTCCGCGTATAGTTCTCGTGGGGCCGATTCAAGATGCAGGGTCTTGTCTACCATTTACTATCGGAGTTTGGTTTCTCTCTGGATTCGCCTCCTATTCGTTTTGCATAAGAGGCCATGTTTGGAGATTGATTCAGGACCGCTGTGCTGCGGATGTGGAGGACTAATCGATAGTCTGGAGTTATGCTCTCTCAAGATGAATTCGAAATGACTTCATGACTCCCTAATAGATCGTTTTCCGCTTTGGATACCTTGTAGTTATAGGGAACGTCTCAGAAATGAACGATACAGGCCGCTACGGGCCCACATAAGTGGCCCTGATGCCCAGTATGAACGACCCGATTTCGGAGAGGACTCCTAAAGAAGAAAAGGTCGACGGAGGGAGGAATGGTATAGTTCCTCTAAATAAGCCGACGGACCATCAATATGCATTGGATCTGTGCTATAACCACCACACGACGCCTCGAAGATCCCGCACAGAGACTTCCTCCAATCTCTTCTCAAGTCCACGAGAGAGTTTCTCTACGGCCCCCACGAGTTCCAAAAATTCCAGGCCTGTTTTTTTTTCTTGCGCAGCGCGGGTTTTCCGGTTGATTGGCTCCTGCGAGCTCGGTGTTTGCCCTGGATTCTAATTTCGCCCGGCCTGGATCACAAACGTTTCGGAAAAGTGCTCGCGACGGCTGTTTTTTTCTTCCAAAGCTGGATCATCTGACCGAGCCTAATCCAATTTGAATGGATGCGCACGAGGTGAACGCCCGTCCAGTCCAATGATTGACAAAGCTATTAACATCAAACGAGCTTAGACGCGAGAGCCGAGTTGAGACTGTTCAGAGGTCACCTCGATCTCGGCGGGCCGGCTGCAGTGACGAAGCCACTTGGCCAAGGGAACCCGGGTTCCCTTTACAAGTTCCCCGCTTGTTTCTCGCACACAGTGTGAGTTCGCTTATCGGAAGGTTCTATTTTTGCACCAGACGAGGCTTCGGAGTACGTGGGCTGCACTCCGAAAACAGAAGCTCCGAGTTTACGCCTGTTCGGCGTTCTGGATGAAACGTGTGGGGTCTTCGTTTCTGTTGTTCTTGCGATCTCGAGTGTGCAAACAAAACGCTCTGCCTCGAGTCTCACGACCGAGTTCTCGGTGTACAACGCCCAACTCTTCTGAAAAACAAAAAGTTGGGATATCCAGTTGCAAATCAGCTTTAATTTTCTCGTGGTTCAGGCTCCAGGCGGGGAATAAGAATACTATTTGGCTCCCGAACCGAAGACAGTTGGTTCAGCAAGCATTCCCTCACTATCCCTGCTGCCGAGTCAGGGGGACGTTCTGTCAGAAGCTATTTTAGCTCTAGACAGACCGTCCTACGTCAATATTGTCTCGTCGGATCGGATCGGAGCCGAAGCCGAGCGGTGCTCCGGTGGCTCGTCCGATCGCTCCAGTCGGTGCTCAAGGTTGACACATTCTTCTGCTCAACAATGACGAGAACTTCTGCCCGTCGAGCCCGTCCCCTCGAGAAACGCGACAAGTCCACCAAACGACGTCGGGCGGATAAGTCGGCACGCGACGCTCGGGACACGCGCCTCGTGTTCGGTCCGCGGGCTGGAATACTGTTCCGTCATTATTTAACCGCGCGACGGGCGGAATTCAACTCTTCGACATGTGGTGTTGATATCTCAGCGGACGTCCCAGATTTTGAAATCGGAACGAGGAAAATTGAATGCTCGCCTAATTTACATCTGCTGAAGGCGTTCGGCTTCCATCGACTCAGGGCTCGGAAGCTGCACCACTGTTTTGTTTCGAATTTCAATACTCAACGGCTCAGTGAGCGCACGCATTTTTGATTTCGAAGACGTTTTTCAACATTTACAGTGTTCATATTTATTCCGGTAGCCAAGCGCGTGAATGAGGTACAACTTCGTTTCGCTTCGAGCGTTCGTCGCTCAGCTTTCCGATCCGCGCGGGAGGCAAAGTTGACTTCACTGGTTCTTCATGGAACACAGAGATGCTGGAAAGAGACAGAACTCGAGGAACGATACCCGATATCGAAGTCCGCGTCCGAAGCGGTCGTGGACAAGAACACGTCACTATATGTAGTGCGATCGGACATTGTTTGTCATCGCCTCCTAGAGAAGTCAAACTCGAGTGAACGTGCTCTACTACATGACACATGACCGATGCTAGATCGTGCGTTGGCAGCCACGTTTTCGGTGATGTTCGCGCGAGGAACAGAAGCCCTGGAAAACAGACGTCTGCCCATTCCAGCTATTCGCCAGCCTCTCATATACCCAGGCTGAAGACACGGTAGCAGACTGCTCAAGAATCGCTACTGCTGCATCGCTGTTAGGCACATTCCGGTTCCCTCCTGGAATTCATGCGACGGAAAATGCGTATACCTGTTTTCCGGATGAATTATTCAATAGGATTGTAGAGCCGAGAGGAAAATCAGACGAAAGTATGCACATGATCTAGAATACCCGAGTATGTTCATGTAGCATGTACAGCAGCCCAATCCTCCACCCTTCAACGCGTTTACGAGTGGGCATTCGTTCGGGATTCGGCAAATCTCATTTCTCGCGAAGTGAACAACAGCGAGAAGACCGGCTCGATGCCGTGTGCTCTCTTTGCTAAAGACAGTCACTCGAGAACCAGAGCATGCAGATGAAGCAGAATGTCGGGTTTCGCGGGCGTCGACACGACGTCGGTCCCAGCAAAATATTGGCGCGCCTGGTTGGCCGAGCTGTGTACCAGTACTGTGAAACCCTTGTCGCTCAGTAATGGACCTCGCTCGTGTGACTCTTCTCTCTAGTGGCAACAAACGCAGCTATCATTTTGTTGTTCATCCTGAGAACAAAGACAGCGACAGAAGCCATGTTATCCGAAAGCGTACGTATCAAGATTCACCTGTTATTAGAACTAGCCTAGATGCAGTCGGGAGCGACACCGATCATGTGCTGACAGTAGGTGCAAAGTAGGCTGGCGTCAAGTTGACAATGCTGTCAGCGTGTCATCGCGTTACACAGTCGGATTTTACGAGGCTCATATCCAGAAGACAATGACCAAACGAATCACCGAGTGCCAGCAAAGCTCAATGGCAACGAAAAGGGAGCTCTCGGAGCACCGCTGGCGAAGAAATCCGAGCGCAACCGCTAATTATTCTCGCCTCTTGAATCTAGCGTTCTGATTCCGATTGGTAATACCAGGCGGCTTCTCGATTTAGTGTTGGATTTCAAACTTCCGACAGAAGCAGAATTTTCTGCAAAGCGGGCAATCCACGTGCTTCTTCGTCGACGTAGACTTCGAATCCATCGGTGAATATTCAGCCTGAGAAGAATGCACCCGGTTGACAGCCCAAGGCTGACGACTTCTCGCCGCGCTGTGGCCGCCTCAGCTCACTCGATCGCCCGGCGGATCTGTTCACCATGGAACTGGAAATTTTACTCGGATCTCGCAGCTCCTCAGCTCACGACATCACGACACCAACAAACGTTTCTCCCCATTTGCGCGGTTGTTGGAAAGTGACGCCTGCCATAACATATCCGTCATCATTAGCGCAATCTCATCAGATATGCGACTCATCGAAGCTAGGACCGTTTACGGAGTTCCGGGACCGCGATCGAGTTACTCTGGCTAGCGTTGCGGTCAAGCGTTATTGGATTATAGGAGTCGTAACCTGTTTACCACTCCACGGTTGGCCACAGTGTTCTGTTGAGGTCGATTCTCGCCCATTGGTGCGTCAAAGCTCATTGAATTTCCGAGAGTCGACTAACGAAAACGAGCAGACATTAACATTCGGCCTCCATACGTTCGAGTTTCGAAGGATCAGTGATACCTAACTACTTCTCTCTCTCTCTGTGCGAATTCGCTGTTTGAGCATCATCGAAATGGATAGCATTGGAATTCATCGGGACCTGTAGGCGAACTTCGTCGACTTAACCCGCCGTTTTCTCAACATAGCCGTAAATATCCGCCCGAAAAGAGAGATAGTCGAGAAAGAAAGGGATCCGGATCGACTCGATCACGGATGCGAAGCACGTTCCGTTCAAGTAGCAAAAATAATCAAACCAAGCCTACGGTGACGGCTTCCACTGGTAGGGGCCTTGGATATTTGTGAAATATTTTTAAATCGCACGTAAGGCTGTTTTGCATCCGCGCCTCGTTGTTAATCCGATCCAGGTCCAAAGCTCCTGAGTGTTTTTCCTCTTATTCATGATTGTTCCCCATCGTCATCCCGTCGTCGTCGTCGTCAGCGAAAACACTTTATTCTGGGCTATCCGGGAACGGAACCGCCGGACTCATTGATCACGCTCTGACTCAGTTGACTGAACGGACCTGTTTTTCTCCAAAACAATGGAATCATGGTTCATCCCTTCTCTTTCGAGAGCAATGTTCGATGATTTGTTTATACAAGTTCTTGAGCATCGTGAATCAGAATGGCTTCAAAGAGATGCCGGAACTCATTGTCTACGATCAGCACGTTTTCGGGCTCCCACGACACGCACGAACTCGCTCCTGGATCAACGAGAAAATTCCCCAAAAGCCCACAAACATGAAACTTTGCACCTATGGTGCATAACTCGTTGAGAAAATGGGCCATCCCGTGAACCTTGACTTGGAACCAGGCTCGTTTTCCATTCGGCTGGATCGCAGAATCTTCGGAGGCGAAAAACCAGAATCATCGGAGATTAACTTCGCATGATTTGGCAAAGGATCAAGAGGGCGGCTTGTAAACGATCCACAAGCCGCTCCACGTATAACCCAACCTTATTTCCTAGTTCAATGGAAACGATGTTTGCTTCCCGCTGGGTTGACTTTGGGAATTCTGGCGAAAGCACTATTAATGAGTGAGCTTCTTGACAATGAACCGTTCAGTCGACCGACCAAACAACCTGGGTAAGCAGCCTCGCTGCCTGCTTCAACACAGCGCCCGCCGTTTGTTCAGTTGAGTAGGCCTACAAAGGCTTTGCTGCCTTCGGAATTTTCACGTTCCTGCACAGGAATTGGGATCAGAGCTTTACGTGTTGTTTTCTTTTTCATGAAGGAACGAGAGCTTGTTCTGGCTCAGCTTCGTTCCCTGGCTCAAAAGCTTCAAATATGTTTTCTGCGGTTTACCCAAGGCTTTCGAGAGGTTTTCAAACTGCTCTCCATGCCCCACTATACCACGGGTCCATGATGGGCGATATTTTGATTGGAGCCCATAAGTCCGACCCAATTCCTCGAGGACCCTGATGACTCTTATCGCCTCGCCGCGAGTGTTTGTCGAGGTGGATCAAATCCTCTTTCAAACTGGTGCGCGGAACTTTGAAGCTAACCTCAAAGTCCGTGGGGAACCTGCGGCTCCAGATGAGTACGGTGTTTTGTCGATACTCGGATTAGCTAACGGATCTTCCTAATCCTGGATAATTCGAAGAATTTGTCGACTCGGGTGTCTCCTGGAGGGGTTTTGAGGTCGGTTGTTGTCCTCATTTTGCTCCGGCAACGATTTCGCGGCGGGTTCGGAACTACTCCCCGAGTCGCCGACCGGACAACAACCGGATGCTTACAGTAAGCGCGGTTCATCTGAGCTGGGCAAAGTTATTCCACGTCCAACGAGGGTCTCCGAGCAATACGGGCTCTGAGCAACTAATCCACTACGACCAAGTGTCTATTACGTTTGTGTCCACTGAAACGAGGCCAGACTTCAATAAAGGTCTCTAGGGACCACTCGTAAAGAGTCACGGCTTGTCTTGACGAGCGTCATCTATTCTCACGATGCAGACGAGTACCGTGACACACGATAGTGCTTTGGATCCAATTCGTATCCCGTTCATTGAGACTTGAGACCCTGTCGTCCGAGCTGCTTATTTCACAATTCAAAACCTATAAGCGCAATATCGGTCTCACGAAATCGGAAGATCTGAGAAACTCGTTGAGGGAGTTGCCCATGCCATCTCCGAATGAGAGACGATCGTATAGAATCAGCAGATATCTGGAACGAGTTCGGACACTTTCCAGAGCTGTTTTGCATCCGAAATATACGTTGCTTGTCGGGTTATCTCAGTTTGCTGATAGCTTCACAAGTGCGTGCCGTAATTCGGTGTCGAGTGCGACTCTCGAACGTCGCGCAACGCTGTCGCTATCATGAATGACCGGCATACTCCGAGCCGTAAAAACGCCATGCGGTGATAGAGAGTACTGTTCTGTTGAAGAAATATCCGGGTGTGATGCTGTCCTGCCGATCGCGGTCAGTGGGACTCGCTCGGGAACTACGTGCTTTCGGTTCGAAACTGAAAATAAATCTGCAAGCATACCGCTTCAAGAATCCAGACGGCATTGTTTGCGGAGTTTTCAATTTTCGAACTGCCCGATCGGCTGGAGTCTTCCAGAGGTGTAGGACTTTTTCTCGGGGACTTCATTTATCATGCGGAAGCAGCTGCTTGTGGCCGACACCTCGGCTGCACACATTCATCACCTCCTGTACGACGTACGACGTCGACGCCAAGGATGTTCGTAGTGCCGTGGACGGTGGAATTTCGCTTGTCACTACCGTCCTTCGAGAATGCGGAACGAAAAACATCTCCAGTCGTGTTCAACATTGAATATAGGTAACGAAGGCGGGAAGCCGACAGAAATGCGCCAAGACCAATCTCTAGCGTTCCCCGCTGCGCCGACGCTGACATTTTCCGACGCTTCTCGCTATTAATGTCGTTGCCTCTTGGCAAAGACCTCTGGTTGAAAGGATGGCACCCTGCTGCATCGGGAAAGGTTCGGCTGACCCGATCGGCCAGACTCGAAGCTTGGTTCGTTGGCCGTGCAACTTCACAGCGAGAACACAGCGTCACTGAACGAGCGCTGTCGACTAGCTATAGATTGATAACAAAGATAAATTTGATTAGACTTCAATTAGTGCCAATTGAGAGCCCGAGCCGATCAGGAGCGTTGTGATAGATGGGTCACTCTGTTTGTCAATCTGACAGCACCGGGGCTTCCTCCTCGCCAGTCGTCGAGGCTCGCTACTGAAATCACTTTCGGCGCTCTCACGAAGATTAGAAGACACTATTGAAGAAAAAGGCCGTGTTCCGGTTATCCTCAGGAAGTCAACGCCTTTCGCCCACGGGAGGCACGAAGCGAAATAATTTTCGCTTCGCAAAATCGAACATTGAGTCGAAACTCCCATTTTCGAGAAGCTCCCGATAGTAAAGAGAGATTTGAACAGATTAGTCAAGAGCAAGGAAAAACGCGTCTTCCCTGTGTCGACGACGAGAGGACCGGACAGCTCGTCCACGGAAGGACTGTGCCGCAGGTGCAGGAGCAGCGGGAATAGCTACCCGGCCGCTGTAGCTCTTAGGGTATCCGAACTCTGCAGGTGTTCAATTTCGTTGACGTCTCCAGAGTAATCACGACCTGTCCCGTGGAGCATGCTCCTGAAAGGGTTCCTGAAATAGAACGACTCTAGCGACTCCGGGAAGTCAACCGGCTACTAACTACCCTGTGACAAGCTGGGGAATCTGATGACGGCAAATATATATTTCACTACCCCCACGGAGCAATAAAGTTGCACAAAGCACTACTGAGGCTGGGGGAAAGAAGAACGAGTCAACGTTGAATCTCTCGCCGGGATCGTTAACATTCCTATATATGAGGTGTCCATCAGATTAATTTCATCACATTTATAACGTAACGACGTGCCCGCTGACGAAGATGACCGCCCAGTGTTGAATAGAGGCTTTTGTTCGGCCGCAGTCGGCTATGACCACAGGACTTGTTACGAATTATTACCGTTTCATTGGATGCACGCGCCCCTTTGTCTGCCGAGTAGAGCGCCAGTGAGCCGACTGATGTGATTCCGAACGGCCAGACGCGCAGGGTCCTGATTTGGAAGTGCCGGAACTGGATGTCTCAAACCAAGCATTTGTCTGATTTACTCAAAGCGTTGAACTTCATAAGTCTTCAGCTCTGAGTCTCGCCTGGCTCGAGTCGTCGACTCGCATTCGTAGCACAAGCAGCCCAGTAGCTGGGGTCATTATCATTGTTAGGATGAGCGCCACCGTATCATTGCGTTTCTAGGGCCTATAGTAGAGGCTTCCCCTAAGGACCATCGAAATACAAGTGACACTTGCGCTGACTGTCGGCATTAACTCCCCGAAGATGACTCGCAATCGCACGAGCGATCATTTGGAAAATGAGACATCCAAGGATCGTCAACTGGAACTCGGCGATAGCTATCCTGACCGATTTATCAGCTCATGCAGACAGTCGACCGAAATCGGTCTCCTCACAAAATCAGATCGTTAAACGAGAAGTCATTGTCGAACTCTAAAGCTTCAAGCTGCTGGCTGATTGTGGGAACAGACTCGATGCGTGTACGGAACCATATTCTCTCGGAAAGGCGAGGTCGGGATGGCTGCTGTCGAGGGTTCGCCTGCTTTCAGTGCAAAGCGCACATAAATCATATGTCGTGAGCGACTTCAGCTTCGGAGCAATCGCTAGAATCCAGTTTCGCTGTCCTCGTACAGCCACTCCGATTCGTTTGAATATTTCTCGATCACATCGCTTGAAAATGGAACGCGATTGCAAACGTCCTTGGAGTGGCAGTCTTCCTGGTCATGCTAAACACTGGCTGGATCGACAGCAAGCTCGGCCGACGGGTTTTTTTTTTCGATCGAGGATGTCGCTCTGCATAAGCTGTCAGAAACCTTGGTGTCGCGGCGTTGTAGCTTCCGTGTTTCCGTGATGTTCGGAGGCGTGACAAGAACTCGCGCACCGCGCGTCCGAAAGCGATGGGGTTGAGCTTGAGCGTCGAGCTCACTTGACATCGTGTCCCACGGCCGCAACGCAACGCGTGACGGTGGCACCACGTGTACACCATGAGCCTGGTTGATAGAAACTTCGTCACCGACATCACGTAAATTTGAGAGCTGGAACTGGTTTATCTCGAGAAGCGTAATGGATCATTCTGTTCTCATTCCGGTCGGAGGGTCGTTGTTTCTTGAGACGTCCACCGAGGGCGCGGTGGCGAGAAAGACAACGAACGAGAGCATCCATTGTCGTACGAGCAGCTCATGTACAAGGTCTCAATTTTTGCGCTGAATCATCCTGGAAAAGGACCTGACGAGACGAGGGGTAATGAAGGAAGAAGATCTAGAAAGATTCTGGGAAAGGGCTGGAAGAGGAACGTTGTCAAATGGAGGGGCTCCGAGATGCAGCGAGAATTTCAAGAAAGAGAACTCGCCCTCACCGAACTCATGACCCACGATGAGAACTCAACGACAGGTGGAAATAATTACGATGCCTGTCTGGAGAGTTGTGGTCGAAGTCGATCTTCGAAACCTCTAGATCACGCGATTCCTGGAGCAGACTGAGATCTGAGAGAAAGGCAGCCCATTTCCGAGTTTTGCTCAGAGGATACCGCTGCGTCTGGTTCGAACAATCGGTTAGACCCGATAGTCCCGATTTCCTCTGCTCCAGTATCAGGTCGGGGGACTGAGTCGGAACAAAGCCCAATTCCGTGCTCGGACACAAAACCGGAACGTCCAAAGAGCGGTGCTGTATAGTTGTCGTCACTCACATTGGAGACAAATGGATGAGATGGCTGCTCCACGTGTTCTTCGATAAGTTCGACGAGACTCGAGTTGATCGGTTCCACGGATACTTCCTCAGAGAGAAACTGCGAAAATGTTGGTGAATTCAGCCTTGAGACGATTAGTGCCGGCCGTGGTTGGCCGAGATGGAAGAAAAATGGCTATTTTCAAGCGAGTGGTGATCGATGAAGAAGGTGAGCTCCGATAACAAACCCAGTGGTGGTCGAACCCCCATTCTATCCGCTGAGGGATCTCGGATGAACTTGATGGATCCCGCGAATTTCTTCCTACTTTTCCCGCGGTGTTTGTGTTCGGAGCCCCACCTGGGTGCCGTTTTTGTTTTTCTCGGCACACCTGACCCGTATATCGGCATCGTACTCGTCTCAAGGCGGCTTGATACACGCGTGGCGTCGCGAATCATGGAATACAGCACAGTCATGCCAGACTGATCTGTTAAGATTCACTGCGTCAACTTAGACACGACGTCACGGGAGCTCACTTCCTCGCGAGTAGTAAGACAGGTTGGAACGGAAATTGGACACTGTTCCAGTGAGGAAACCTTAGACTGAGCGTTTACGAGAAATGCAGACAAACATCTATCACCTCAGGTTTCAACTGGTTAAACTTGATTAAGCCGCTCAATGTTTCCTCCCACACCCGAGGAGTCGGCGGCCGAGTTTTCAGAAATAGCCACTGAGAGATAACCACGATGAGGGTTCGAACTCCGGCAGCACGGAATGACGTCATTGAAGCGGACGCGATTCTAAAGCTCGCTTCCGATAGGTGAACGGGTCTAGTTTCGACCGCGTAGACAGCTATTCATAACCACGAGTCATCGGAAATAGATCGAGCGCGCTAGAAAGTCTGCCTGCTTCGCACATAGGAAGAGAAACTTGCGGGAGATTGTCGAGAACGAGAGAGTGAGATAGGAGGCTCGGAACCCTGGGTAGCGATTCGAACTGGATCGAAGGAGATTGCAGGATGTGTTCCCTGTGTACTTCGATTTCTCGATCAGGAAGTCGTAAAAACGAGAATCATGGGACGCTCGCAGGATTTTACGTTGTTATGAGAGTTTCGAAACCGTGTTGCGCGTTCAGCTAGTCGTTCGAGTGAGCCACTCTCGTCTTCCTACGTTGACCCGAGTTCCTGAGTAATAAATTAGTCGGATATATCGATTACGAGCCTAAACATAGCTACTGTCTCGCTGTGCGTCTAGGATGGTTCGAGCTTCAGAGTCGCTCCGCTTCGTTGGAATGTCAGGAGCTCCATGGCCGAAGCATGTTGGGTTCCTTTCGATGAACGAACGTTTTTTCAACGTGATTTGGTGCGAAGTCGGCTTCGGAGATATTGGTGCACGAAGAAACTCCTCCACGTCGGAGGATTGCAGTGTTTTCGATTGTGTTCACCGGACTTCGCGTTGACCACTTGATGATTGGAATGCAGCATTTCCGACGGGGAATCCTCTTCAAAAAGCGGTCTACGAAGGTCCGATTTTCAACATGTTTTTGTGTGCTCAAACGTTTCGGTGGCTTTGGGATAGCGCGCGGAGTTTCGTCGCACCGCCTGAAGACGATGAAACTGAAAGGATACCGTTGACGCAGGCTCCCACACGAGGTTGTATCCGTTCAATCAACTACTCACCGGTTATGTCTTGACTATCCTTGTTTAGTACTATGATATAAACCTTCATCGCTCACTGATGGGTTCGGCCGCAGTCATTCTGCTGGCTTTGATCTTCCCGAACCATAGAGGCTAGATTTTGCATCAAACTATCTCAACTCCACCTCTCGAGTCGACCAATGCTCCAAGATGGAGATTCGAGAATTGGTTTTAGGCAACTGTTGTCAACGATCAAGCTGTTGTCGATGATCAATTGTAGGTCGAGCCGTTCGCGAGGGGGCGCCACCAGCAACCAGTGGCAATCAATGTCAGAAATCTGAGCCAGTCTCTTTCTCTCGAACTCGGCCGAGCATCCATCTTCTGTGGGAAGGTTCGCGCGCGGAAGGTGGAATTCAGCTAGAAATTGCGCGTCAGCAAGGAAATTGTATCATCCGGGCCTGGTCTCTGTTATCGAGCATTTGTTGGTGGTCTTCGGTGGGAACGAACGTTCTCCCGGAGTGGTCGAAAGCACAATCGGTTTTAATATGAATGAATCATAAAATTTTCATCTACCTAGATGAAGCCACGTTTAGGGGGAAAGACAGGATTGCAAGCAAGTCACCCGACTGAACATGGCTCTTTGGACGACGACGCTCTGGGGAGTTCATAAAACGAAGGCCAGGACACGGATTTGGATTCTTTCCATCACAATCATTCACGTCCTCACTTGAGCTCGCGTTTCCGAATTTTCTCTTTCTGCTATCGTGATCAGCTGCCCTAGCAACCGTTGACTGTTTTGCTCGAATCGCTAGTCATCTCGCGATATACGCCGTCATTGTGAGACAGTGGATTAGATATTGGCGTATCTTCAATGCCGTTAATGCATCACGCAATATGTACAGTCTGCGATAACAGTGGTCACATATCTCTATTCACGGGGAAGCATTAGACAGAGTAAGCAGGTAAACATCTTTTGTGGCGCCGTTCCATGGAATGGAAAGTTCGAAGCAATATCCGTTGCTCCAGAGTCGTTTTTGGGACCTCAGAGTCAGGCACAATAGAGATTCGATCAGAGTTTGGACAGGCTGGGGGAAGGATTGTCGGGCTGAAAGTTTCTGCGTTCACTCGGGCGAAATTCCGTGTGGTGAGGTTACAAGCGTATTCGCCAACAATAGTGAATAAAATATGCACCGGAAAGAGAAAGAGTCGCCTTTTGGAACCAGCGAACCCCGGGAAGAGTTTCGAATCGTTTTGATCAGTACGAAATGCATCTGAAGACGCTCGGCTTGTGAATCAAGGCTGTCGACTTTTGTCTGCACTAATAGCTCAGACGAATATCGCAGTACACGTCTTCCAAAGGTTGAAATCAGTGAACTTTCGAACTTTGAGTGTCAACCAGTTCTACGGTGCGATCGATTCTCAAGACCCTATTGGTGGTTCGGTAACGGATCATTCCATCCTTGATTTCGGCATCTTCTCGAACATACCGCCGTAATACATTGTGAATTCGACCGATGCGAAGATCAGAAGAATTCATGCCGCAGATTCCCGCTTGAGCAAGCCTGCACGCGAAAATACCTCCCGTTCAAAATGATTAGGACTCCCCCGTCTCCCATGATTGCGCACATCTCGTGGGAAAGCGAGAAAAAAACCGCCTTCTCATTATACAAGAACAGTTCGTAATCCTCAACTTGGACCCGCTGATCGTTCGCCATGATGCGGGTATCTCAGACTCGCCTGCTCATCAACCCCAGCCCCGAGTCGGTACGATGAAAGGCCGAGTAGAGGGCGTTGAAAAACTTGTCGGCGAAGACCATTGGAATTCTCATTGGATCCCGTTCAAACCTCGGATCTCTTTGAGGAGCATCGTTGTTATTGTCGGTTGAGAAGGCATCGAGATCTCAATCAATTCTCGTTTCGCTTTTGGGTACGTCAATCTCCCGGAAAAAAACAAATGTTTCAATTCATCCGACATGGGACGAGCTCGAGAACCACCTGGTGAGAACGATGCTCCAATGTGATTGAATACACTCCGCGGCACGTGAGACGCTTTACACGGGATTTCGAGCGCGGTTCTCCTACCCCGAATAGACTCCGAGCACGTAGAGTTTGGGCAGTCTTAATCATTCGGGACGCCCTGTATCGGAGATGCGAGAATCGGAAACCTACTGGAATAAATATCCGGAACCCAGCTTCGTGTGACGGCTACTTGTTATCGATGGGAACAGCTTGCGTGAGAGTGTTCGAGGAACCATCTCGCCTCGAACCGTATGCCATGAGACCCGTGCGCGGTGTTCATGGGAACGTCCCTGTAATACATGGTGAAGTGGATTCGCAGGAGTTCCCTTTCGATCGGGAAGTTCTGCTAATAAGAACGTATAAGTTTTACCGTCGGAACCCTCGGAATAGAGTTGCGCCATTGGTTTCGGAACGTACGTATTGACTCGCCTGTATATTCAGGCATGGCTTGACAGCCCATTCACATAGATCTCGTTGTGCGATACATGCCAGACGCTGAGAAAGCCATGAACACGTTCTCTCGAGAGCCTTCATCATCCTACGTGCCTACGGGCTCATTCTGACTTGTTGCGCAGTAATGCTATGGCGGTGCTCGACGAAGTCCCTCGGATACTATTAGAGCTTCCTAGGTCGGAGGAAACGTGAATCATCGCTGAAACATGAGTTACCCACAACTCCCGTTTCTAGTAGCCGCTTTAACAATGGGTCTTGCCGAAGTTCGGGCACCAACCGGTCTGGGGTCTCCGGGGGTGAGGGCGCATGTGAGGAGGAGTTTAGTATTCTCTGTCTGGTCTTATTAGGCAGTTACATGAGCGTCTCGGCAGTCGGAACTCGACACGATCCAGAGCAAACATGTTCTTCCGTTCTCCCGTGCCAGTGCTTGTGGCTGAGTCCCCCCGCAAGAGGGATCGTTACCAGCGAAGGTCTCTTTTTCCTTCGCCTGAAAGCTCATCGATCATAGTCCTCACTGGTAATTAAGACTGTGTTGCCCGGACTGATCGGGAAACATCTCGTGTGTCTCGCTAACCTGAAGCCGATCCCAAGATTGCGAATAACGAAATCTGCTGAATCCTTGCGGGAGCTGACCCTCGCGAACTCTAATCTTGTGGACGAATTGAACAGGACTCCGAAGAGGAATTATCCGTCCAAGTTGTTTCTCTCTAGCGACTATGTTTAGGACAGAAAAACGAAATCGAAAACGTTTCGACGGAGCTTCGTGATTTTCAACCTCAGGACAGCGCAGTGACCATAATCGATCCATCTTGCTTACAGGCCCACGACACTGGGGTAAGGACTTCCCCTTGGCATTGGGACAGCGCCAAAGCCCTATCAACATCGTCACTTCCCAAGCGGTCAAGGATCCCATGCTGCTGTCCAAGCCTATGAAATATCAATATGACGTAAGTTTTTCATCTGTTCCGAACCGTTCTCATCGATTCGTGTCAGCCGAGCTCTCAGAGTACGGACCCTCCGAACAGGAAAGTTCTCAACCACTGCGTAGATAGCTTCCATTTGACTGACCTTAGAGTTCCGTTCCAGGATGTCTCAGCCACGAAACTCGTAAACGGAGGACATGGATGGAGGGTTGACGTGAACAGTCCCAGCCACAGTACGTAAAATTCATAAGATTCTCTCTCGAGCTGCCCTCTAGTTCAGGCTAGCCGATATCCGTGAGCAACCAAGTTGGCGCAAATGTGTCTCTGGAGCTTCCATACTGTATACCAACAAGCTCTTAATCTTCCAGACCTGGAGGGTGGTCCGTTGAATCATCGCTACAAATTGGTGCAGTTCCACGCTCACTGGGGAGCGGATTGCTGCACTGGATCCGAACACACGATCGATGGTAAGATTCTTTCATTTCTGTTTCGAAACCCTTCTTCCGTCTTTCCTCGACATTCGAGTCATTCCTGAACGCTTCCTAATGTCGCTACAGGTAGCTGCACAGCTGGAGAGATCCACTTCGTGCATTACAACATTGATCTCTACGATGAGCCCTCCAAGGCGATGAGCGGTGAGAACGGGCTCGCCGTCATCGGAATTCTCCTCAAGGTTAGTCTAAACTGAAAAAAAAAGCCGATCGGAAGAACCTGGTTCTATCGGGTCCGCTGTGGGAGACTCCCATAGCAAGCGATATTCGATACACGCAGTCTCACCTCGAGTTGGAGAAAACAATATGTAACAAATTCATGATTCTTCCACATAGGAAGGAAAGGAACATCCAGAGTTTGAGAAGATCTGTTCGTTGATCGATAAAATCAAGTACAAAGGAAGCAGCGTCTCTGACGTGGGCCCTTTCAACATTAGAGCGTTCTTCCCTCGTGAGTACCAGATGCAGAGTTGCATGGCTCAGCGTCGAATTATTGTCTCCATGTGTCATTATGTGCTCTCAAACCAATCCATGAGAGAGCCTTGATCAAAAAAAACTAACTGAGTCGTTTACAGCTCGACCTGAAAGCTACTTCACCTACGAAGGCTCGCTCACCACTCCACCTTGTTACGAAAGCGTCACCTGGGTTGTATTGCGGGAATCTATTGAACTATCGAAAGCACAGGTAAGGAACTTTCCAATCTTGGACATGGTTGCCGGGTAATCCGAGTCTTCGTCCCCCTCAATGGCTTCGGAAACAGCTGGAAGCTATAATGACGCCCATTGAACGTTGCAGTTCGACAAGTTCCGCTCGCTGCTCAACTACTGCGACGGCGAGTGCGAACCCGGATCCCTCAACGGACCCGTTATTGAAAACTACCGTGACTGCCAACCGCTCCAGGATCGTGTGATACGGTGTGCCGGATGCGAAACACCGACAAACTAATAGAGATACCTCATCCAAACAAGCGAACAATTTCACATGCACCGATCTAGCGGAAAACTATCTAACCACTTCACCAACAAACTGAAACATGAAAGATGATTTCCGGGAGGAATGATTGAACAGAAGAACGAAGCGACGGGACATTCTGAGCTCGAAGCAATGGAAGGCTGAGCTTGCCTTCCAGGCTCCAAGACGGACAAGCTGCGGCAGCAAGAAGAGAAAACTTTTTGAGCATAGGGAAGAAACTGATGCGAGGTTTTGCTGATTTACAATAGCGGCAGATGCCACCGCTGTAGCAACAAATTCAGAGTGCAATACTTTTTGAGAAACGTTCCCTGTTTTTCCACGTTTCGGGTTGCGGATTTTAATCGGTCAGTAGCTTCCTCGAACACTTCCCTCGTTCGGAGAAATTCGACGTCACCGAGATTTTGAGAGAGTTATGCACGGACGTCGCCAGGTCCTCGGGGACGTCACGATCTACAAAACGAACCCTGCAAAGCTACACAAACTTTGAGGATATTCATAGAGCTAGGACGAAGAAATCTTACTTAGTCTTTCATCGACGTAGTTTCTCCAGCGTCCAAAAATGAGGTAGGCGCTCGATCATGGCCCGTTCATGATGGAGTCGGCTACTGCGCTCCAAGCGCCACAAGCGGACTTGACGGGTCTTCTTGACGTCGACAGGTGGTCATATTTGGTCGACGAATTTTTTTCCCCGACTCCAGGAACAAGATGTTCCCTCTACGACAACGGAGAAGATAATTGGTGAATCAATCAACCTACTTGGAAAGAGGAAATCACTTCGCAGCAGCAACCACAACAAAAGAAACGCAAGTCAATCAAACGAAGAAAACAAGAGAGGAATGTACCCTGCACTGATGGCAGAACTTCAATTGCTTCCTGGATACGGAGCACGCACACTTGCGGGAATGAATCGACGTTTCCCGACGACCCAAAACGTACATCAAACCCTTCGTCTAAACGCGAAGACGAGAGATAGCTTTCATTTTCTTTGAAGTTCATTGTTTCCTAGAGTCTCTCAAACAGTTTTGGAGACGGAGCGATACTTAGGAGAGAACGAAGCATCGAGTGACAGGAAACTCGATTTGTTTGACTCGGAGGAGAACAACACGATGAGAAATGTAGTCTGGCTGAGTCGTGCATTTATCCCAGAGAACTGAGAGGCTTTGAACGGCTGTTCCATGGTAGCAAAACGGGTTAAGCTTACTCTGGAGTTCGGGTATGTGACGAGGAATGTATACGGAAACTCCAGAGGAACTCGGTATCCAACACAGGAGGACCGATCCTTCGGAATTTGAGACGACCCTACTTTAAGGGACAACACGCAGTTGAGAATTCTTGAACAGGAGGAATAGTGATGTTTAAGTACAACTAATGAGATATTTTGGATGTTAAAGATCGCAATGAAGACCTCTGTAGTACAATTCATTAAGCTGAAAAGCTAGAAAGAATATTTGTTCCCTGTTGGCTAGGAGCAGACAAGAGAGACCACCTCCATAAACAACTACTGTTATCTATGCGTGAGAAAGCTTTCGTCGAGACGTTTTAGCATTTATCTGATCGCATACTGTCGAGCTTGGACAGATTATTCCCGGAGAGACCGTCACAGATCATTGATTAGTATCCAATACGGGATATTCGCAAACCGCACGAGAAAATTTTTGAAATTCCGTCCTGATTTCAACCGTTCATTTGACGTCGATATTTTATCGTTTCGCGAAGTTCTTTCTTTGCAATGACTGGTGGGATTTTTAGCGAAACCGAAGCAATATGAACAGCTCTGATTCCAATGAAATGTGAAGTATATTTAATGAGACATAGTTTCGCGAAAAATCGGTAGCTTCTTCGCACGCTGCGATTTCCTCACCTGGAACTTTTAATTTGTAATAAAGCATGGACAACGATTGTTTATTTACGTTCTTTATTTTGCGTTTCCCCCATTATCTGCATTTCACTCGACACAGTCCCTGCCAACTTGGGTACTCGAGTCGGACGTTGAGTATTCTCATTTGCTTTCCGTTCGCCTAAGTTGATAAATATGAACTTTATCCACGATCAACTTTATTCCGCAACGGGAGAAAGCTTGACTTGTATATTGGGAGACGCTAGTTACCGCTTATAATTTCAGAGCGCTGCTCCAAGTCGGAACATACACAGCATACCTCTTAGCGCGAGAATCGCCGAGTGCATGTACATACGGATACGTAGGAGCGAAAATGAACCCAAACTATATAGCTCAACGATATTTACAAAATAAGGTGATCTGAGCAAGCTTCAGCTCGGCGTTGAGAGTTGTAGCGCCCAGTATATTTGTGGCCTGCGGATGTTTCGCAAATGAGAGGCCGGAGTTAAGTTTTATGAGAGATTTATGATGTCGACACTCACCGCTAAGATGACGCCGCGCTTCCTCTATGCGTAGAACTGCATTTAATATTCGAAAACCGAATCTGAATCCGACGCACACCCCAGATCTAGACTCCGGAGCAAAAGTTGTGGGAAAGATGCATTCGTTAAATCATCGATGTCTCAATCCAAGCCATCATCATGCCTCCCTTCCTTCGAAGTAGTGAATGGGGTGTCTTGAGGACTCAGCACAGGTTCGCGGCCTTACAAACCAGATTGAGATAGGACTGCCATTTTCAGTTCCGTGTGTTTTGTGGCCCACGGCATTTTGGCCGACTTTGAAAGATTTCTTCCGCCATGAGAATCTGTAAACAACTGGTTTTTGATCAAAATAGCGAATGCCAAGCTGACGGGAGGAGTGTAACAAATTCAACGAGGCAATCGTATCTACCGATTCTCGCTGAAAAGAACTGAACCGAGATGAAAGAAAGAGCTTTCAACGTGACATCAGTTTTTGAACAAACTATTTGACAGAATGGGGGAGGCAATGTTCGCAACCCGCCATCGTATAATCACCGAAGTCGGATTAGGGCCAGAAGATGGGATTTTACGCTAGGAACGAATGAAGGGTAGCCTCCGACAAAATAAATGCCTTCACGAGTACAATCTAATAAATTCGTAATATTAGTTGATAATCCTGTACTTTTCATTTGAACACACAGACTTTATAATCGACCAGGGCACAGATCGGGAAAATAGTGCGTGTAAGGCCGTGCTTTATTGTTGATTGATCCTCAGAATCGGAGGATGCCTCGGGCGCCATTGGTGCTTGGTGGTTCCGCAGAATGCTGAAAGATCCCGAAAAAAGGGGAAATCGCTCCCAGAACCTATCGGTGGAACCCTGACAGGAATGAGGACACAGGTCGTATCGAATTCGCTTATTATTTTCTTTCAAGTCCGGCCACAGTTAGCCACAAAGAGACAGCAGGTAATCCGAAATATTGAAACAATGCTTGATGAATGGGGCCAATTTGTACAATATTCGTAGATAATTTGTTTTTACATTTGCGACCATCAAAACGACTGAGACGCGATGTCCTCGATGTACGCTTACAGGTTTGACTGGCGTTGACTGACGGCTTGATGAAACCACAAAGACAAATACTCATTACTTTTGCCTCCGTTTCGTTTATGTATATGTCTATATATAAATTCGTCCACACAAATTCATCCATTGGCATACATATATTCTATATATAATTATATATCCTTCCATGTCTGTGAGGGGTAAGCATGTTTATATTAGGTCGAACGTTAGAATTTCTCATGCGGATAACACTCATTGACGTTACAGTTATGTGGGTTGTTGTTTAAGCACGAACGAACGGAGATCGTGAAAATACGAGCGTTACTTTCAGTTGAACTTGCAAGCAACGAACCATTTTGTTGGCGAACAGATCCAGGAGCATCCGACGATTCGATTCATTGACTCCTATTTTGAAACACTCTCCGCAATAAATTTCAGGTAGTGCTCGAGAAATAGATCATATACACATACTTATATATTCTTCAAATGATCCCGTATGTATATTCTGTTATATAAGCCTCTACAGCTCGCCTCAAAAACGCGTTGTGCCTTGCTGTCGATGACAGTGTATTCTATACATTGATTGAGTCTCGAATTCGTCGGCGTCCCGAATCGGAAGGAGGAAACTTTTCGTCGCACTTTCTCGTCCCGTTCGCAATGCTTCCTGCATACGTTTGTTGTCTTCTGGTATTCATCATCATTCAAATAAGAGTCTCATCTACTATCTACAATGTGTACATGAACGCCAAGCAGAAAAACCTGTGTTTGACGCTGAACCATGCTTGTAGCGCAGTTTCCGGATCGGAAGGCGGTGGCGATTGTTCGGCGAGCAGTTCTCGATAGTTCCCCGCTTGGTTTCACGCCATAAGCCGCACCATCTGACCCGCTGCAAAAACGGCGACGAAGATTGCTAACATCGAGTATGGAGTGAAGGTTTGAAACCATGTTAGAGGAAGGATTCTAGATATATTCGGAAGTCGATTCCGCAGTGGTCGTAAGCCACCGTAGACGTCGAGAGAGTTGCACTTGAACGCTCCGCTCCATCTGGGCGAAACGATGACGACTTCATTCAGTTGATATCTCTCGACCGCCAGCAATCGATCATGTATACACATTCATATGTACTGTCGAGCCCAAAGTAGTAACCGACATACTATTTGATGAGGAGTAGTGCAATAGTAATGTATGATAATCTGGGTAATGATAATGTAACTAGCGGCGATAAACTCGAAGTGTAATCATGTAATGCGTTCGCGATGATTCTTGTCCGTAGCGCAATTTTTTTCGTCGACCCGCTCTGGATGCGGGATATGGTGCCGCGAGGGAAGAATTTGTTCGCGTCTGCTGCCAAGGAGACCGGGGGGCGCATCCAAACCCAAACTCAAATTCCCTGAGCTGAAGTGCGATGAAGTGCGATTCGGTGTTCGAGCCAAACCCTAGAGACTTCGTCGGAAAGCGTCGGATACTCAATTACCTTGATGGATTGAAAGCAGATTTCTAGCTCGAGCTCGGTTCCTTGCTTTCTTTGTTGCTTGGGCCAGCGGAGCTCGAGCTCGGGTTTTCATCTTCCTGGCAGCTATCAGCGTTTTCTTCAGCTGATGAGCTCTCACCGCTGGGAGGTTCGGCATCCTTGGAGTTATCAACTTCCATGGGAATGGCTTCGGAGGATGCCACGTCTTCAACTGAAGACGACAACGACAACTTGACATCGGGTTTGCAGCTGCTGCTGCTTGGAGTCGGGGCTGGAGAATCCTTGTCGCCGGAACTGGACGTGTTGACTCGGTTTTCGCCAGTAGCAGATGATGACGAAGAACTCGCGGACACCTCGTTGCCGTCGGGAATAGAACCGTAGTCTTGCGAGGGCGATGCCAACATCTGAGCTCGGGGTTCGTCGGAACTTTGTGCCATGCCGGAAGACTCGTCCAAGGAGAAGTCCGCCGGTCTTTGGGATGATTGAGCGTCAGAGCTAGAGATGGATATTTTCTCTTCAGGAGGCGTTGACAAGGAGTTCTTCGCAGCATCGACTTCAGCAGAAGAAGCTTCCGAGGTCGCTGGATTGTTCGCATTGCTGCTGCTATTGTTGTTGTTGTTCTCGTTACCACCACTGCTGCTGTTGTTAATGATGTTGTTGTTGTTGTTGTTACTGCTCGAGATATCTTTGTCTTCGTCAGCGGCATTCGATAGAGGGTCGGCTTGCTCTGAAGTAGCATGCTGACTCGAATGCTGCTGGCTGTGACTGCTGGTGCAAGCTCCAGGAAGCTCTGGTTGCGAGTTCTCCTCAAAATCGTCGTCATCGTCGTCGACATCGAGCCGTGACGTTCGGTTCGTTTCACTGGTACTCTCACAGCGAGGCCGTCCGCTTTCGAACTCTTCTACTGGCGCTGAACTTCGTTCGGCGACCGAAGCTGTGCTACTCGAGCAGCATTTGGGCAGCGTGGGATCATCACTGGCATCGACCGAGTTGTCATCGATCAGCTCGCTTGCCTCCTCCGAACTCTCGACTGAGGCTCGAACGGGATCGCTGTCAGGTTCAACTTCTGCACTGTTCGCTTTCCGACTGTCAGCCGTACCTGGAGTTTGCTGGTCGGAACTCGACGGAGCTCCTTCTCCATCGATACGGCTTTCGACCCTGTCGTTGGACGTGGTCTGCTGCGGCGAGGAGGAGTCCGCATAAGAATCCGCGCAGTCTTTCTTATCCGAACTGGAAGAGGCGTCGAGAGGATTTTCGAGGCTGGCTTCAGAGGACGACTGGACTTCGGTTTGACGAAGGTCTTGGTCCGAAGTGTCTGCCGTGGGATCGTCGCAGTCAACCTTGGGAAGCTTGTCGGAACTCGAACACGCATCGTCAGATGAAGGCTGTTGGCTCGATTGTTCCGTACCGTCGGCGGTTGTCTGAGTGGGAGATGATGACGCGACGCAGGTTTTTGAATCAATTTCGTCCGATGGTGTACGACCGGCAGTTCCGGAGGGAGGTTCCGTATTCAGGCCGTCTGAACTGGATGATGCGCCATCCTGAGGATTCTGATTCTTGGGTCGATCGGTCGTTGACGTCATCTCGGTCGAAGACGACGACGCACTTTCCGCCGAATGCGAATGCAAACGACGCTGTGAGCCTTCGTCGAGAGAACGTCCGCTCTCATCGGAACTCGAAGCTGTCTCCGCTTGATTGGCCGCGGGCGAGCAGTCGTTTGGCGGCGCTGCCACTGGCGCCGCTAGACCCTGGTCACAAGGTTCGGCATCGGACGCCTTATCCGCGCCGCAATCGCCTTCCAAGCCGCCACTTGAAGCCTCGACAAGATCGTCGGGGACCTCCGAACGCACTTCGGCCGGGTTGTCACTGCTCGAAGTGACTTCGAACTTTTTGACACCGCCGATCAGACCGGGACTCGCGACTGAATGAGTGAAGACGCCTGTTGTGTGCGACGAAGAAACTTGAACGCCTCCAGAATCGTCAGAAGACTTCGCTGCCGAAACATCGGCTACAGCGAAGTCACCGGAACTCTCTGCGGCGTCCTGATGTTGTTCGGCGACGGCAGATCTTGGAGGAGCGATGCAAGAAGCCTCTCCAACGTCTGGATTCCCGGGGTCGCTCTTCGAAGGGTTGTCTTTGGCCACAGCTTCGGATGCGTCGTCACCGTCTTCATCGTCTTCGTCTTCGCTGTCGAAGCCATAACTGACTAGAGGATTTTTCCTTTGCTGACTGATTGATCCCACCATCATGCCGGTGGCCGCTTGCCCTCGACTCGACTGCTCGGTCGGCTGACGTTCTCGAGATCCTCCACTAGCATCGTTAGACGAAGTCGAAGCTTTGAAGGCGGACGACTCTGTGGAACACGAGGCCTCGGCTCCAGGTGCCGTGAGAGCGGATCCTTCCGCGCTTTCTGGCAGCAATTGCTGTTCAGCGTCTGGCGCTTGCAGGGCTCCATCTGTTTTCTGCGTTGCCGATTCCTTCTTGAGCTGCCTCTGCAATTTTTCTTGATCTTCCTTATTCTGTTCTCCTGAGCGCTCGACTTTTTGTTCCTGTTTCGGCTGCTCTTCTCGTTGTTTTCGCAATCTTTCACTCTCTTCCCGCTCCTTACGCAATCGCTTTTCTTCTTCTTCTTGCTTTTGACGCGAATTCTTCTCCTCTTGTTGTTTTCGTAAACTTTCCTCTTTCTCTTGTTTGCGTTTCTTTTCTTCTTTGTCCTGTCGTTCAAGTGAGAGCTTCTTCGCTTCTTCTTCTTTTCGAAGTCTCTCTTCTTCGGCTTTTTGTTCTTTTCGACGATGCTCAGCTTCCTGCTCTTTCGAAATTCTTTCTGCTTCTTGCTTCCTTCGCAGTTCTTCTTCGGCCAATTTCCGCAATCTGTCTTCTTCTTCTTGTTCTCGTCTTCGGATTTCTTGCTCCTCCTCTCGCTCTTTCTGCAATCGCATGGTTTCTTCCTGTTGTTTTCGAGCCGCCTCTTCCTCCTCCTCTTTACGTTTTCGCGCCAGTACTTCTTCTTCCAAGCGCCGTCTGGTCATTTCTTCTTCTTCCAACCTTTTCCTCAATCTTTCTTCCTCTTCCAGGAGTTTACGAGCTCTTTCTTCTTCCTCCAACTGCTTTCTAGCCTTCTCTTCCTCCTCTCGAAGTTTTCTCAATCGCTCTTCCTCTGCTAGCCGTGCCTGCTCCTTCTCTTCCTCTTCCAGCCGCTTTCGCTCCTTCTCTTCCTCTTCCAGCTGTCTACGCGCTTTCTCGGCTTCTTCGATTCGCTTCCGTGCCCTTTCTTCTTCCTCCGCCAGCAGTTTCCGCGCTTTTTCCTCCTCCTCTAGCATCTTCCGCGCTTTTTCTTCCTCCTCCAACTGCTTTCTCGTCTCTTCTTCCTTCTCCCGACGTTTCCTCAATTCCTCCTCCTCTTTCAGCCGCTTCTTCTCCTGATTTTCCTGTTCCTGACGCATTTTTTCTTCAGCCTCCTTCTGTTGACGCAATTTCTCTTCAGCCTCTTTCTTTTGACGCAATTTTTCTTCAGCCTCTTTCTGTCGACGCAATTCTTCTTCAGCCTCTTTCTGTTGACGCAATTTTACCTCAGCCTCTTTCTCTTGACGCAATTTTTCCTCAGCCTCTTTCTGTTGACGCAATTTTTCTTCCTCCTCTAGCCGTAACCGAGCCCTTTCATCCTCGTCATTTTGCTGTTTACGGAGCGCTTCAGCGTCCTCCTGTTGTTGTTTCCGCAGTTCGTCAGCTTCAATCTCTTGTTTTTTCCGCAGCAAATCCGCTTTTTCCTCTTGCTGTTGTCGCAGTTCTTCAGCTTCCTCTTTTCGCTGCCTGCGCAGTTCCTCCTTAGGCGCCTGTCGCCTCGTCGAGGATTCAGCGTCCTCCTTCCGTTGTTTCGTCTGTTTCTCTGTTTCCGGTTTTCGTGTCTCGTGTGACGATACGCTTCCCTCGACTCGCTTCTGGAGCTCTTTATCGGTTTTCTGCTTCTTTGGGGTCCCTTCACTTTGTGCTTTGAGGGACTCCGATGCGCTTGTACCGTGTGTCGAATCTTTCTCATCGGATTTCCTGGACTGTTTCGTACTTGGGTCGGCTCGCGGTTCCTTCGCTGTCATTTTCTGCGATTTTTGTTCAGCTCGAACAGTACCGACCGATTTCACACTTGGTTTCTGAGATTTGCTGGATACTCGCTCTGCTACATTCTCTTCGTCATCGTCATCTGAGGAAGATGATTCCGATGAGGATGCCCCCGACGAGGAGCTTGAGGACGACGATGAAGACTCGACGGACGGCGGCAGCTTCGCCGAGGGGTTCGACTTTTTGTCCCCAGTTTTTTTGTCACCAGATATCTGGACTGAAGACGCTTTCGCTGGCGGTTCAGCTGCCGTTTTCCGCCGAGGAGCCTCGGGTTCCGATTCGACTTTCGATGCATGAGCCTGGCCTGACCCTCGATCTCGCTGCTTGGGTCGGGCTTTGCTGCGTGCGTTCAAGTCTTCTGAATCGCTGTCCGAACTACTTTCTTCCGACAAGTTGACACTGTCCTTGACAGCGGGGCGTTCCTCTATCGCTGCTCGAGGGGGACTTCTAACGGGTTCGGTTGCTGTTGCGGCGGGAGAGGTTTCGAGTAGTTTCGAACAGGGGCCGAGCGGGACCGAAGATGTCTGTTCTGTGCTTTTCGGAGATGGCGTCGTTTGCTGATGCTGCTGCTCTGTGACGTCTACAAGTAGACTCGTCGTCGCCACGCTCTCTACGACGTCTCCGGTAACAGAACGAACTTCCTCGCTAATACGTCGCTCAGGAGTCTCCTTGCAAGTGCTTATTTCTTGCAAAACTTCGCCCACATTCGGTGGATTGGGAGGTTCTTGATCGAATACCCCGGTAGAGCCGTCCGGAATAACTTCGTCGTATTCTTGAGGGACCGCTTCAGAAACCACCTCATCGTCGATGCAGAGATCGGCGTGATCTCCTTCGTCGTCGAAAGGCACTTCTGAAAGGAGTCCAGCCACGGCACTGTCGGCGTCTGGCACGTTGTCGATGACCGCAGTGTCGTTGTCGTTCTGTCCTCCGTGCGAAGACAAACTGGACGACGGCCGCATCATGTCATTCAGATCAAGAATCGAAGCCACCGCACTCTCCACGTTGGGCTGCAATGGAAAGGAAGATTTACTGACTGAGACGTCTCAAGCATGGAATGATTAATTATAGATCAATGGTCCGCGGAAGAAACTTACCTGGAACTTGTGAGGAAGCTTTATTCCAGGAGTGTCGCCGATATTCGTTTCACTGTCATCTAACAGATCACTTTGTCGATAAGATGAACTCGGGTCCTCGTTACTGTGGAGCAGAGGTCGTCTTTAGTGAATGCTCTGACAAGTCCTCTAGGACCCCTGAGTATTCGAAAGTTTTAGGGACGAATACAGGCCGTAGTCTACAAAGCCAAATCGACTCACTCGTTGACTTCCGGCCACTCGGAAGAAGGATTCCCTTCCTGATCACCACAGAAAACGGCTTCCCAGAGGTCATCTTGCTCAGGTTGGGGTTTGCTCGAAACCTCCTGTTCGATGTCACTAGCGATGTCCTTGTTACCTTCTAGCAGAGCCGACACCTGAGGCACCTGCAAAGAGTCGTAGTCGAATCTTACCATCTGCTCGAACGACATTGGGGTATCGAATGACCTACGGATAGGATCCAGAAGCTCGAATGTCGTGATCCCAACACTTACCGGCTCGAGCTCAGATCCTTTCTCGACTTCGTCACATTTTTCAGTCGGCTTTTCAACATTCTCTGCAACTAGATGATTCGCGATTGCCGGTTCCGCGATTTTCTGCGATTCTTGCTCTTTGCTCTGCTGATGAGCATCTCCGAGGTCTTCCGCGCTCTTTTTCGGCAAACTACTCGATTTCTCAACCCCAACAACAACGCACTCGGGTTCTTGACTTTGTTGCGCGACAGGCTCTTTGTCATTTTCTACAATTTTCAGGACTCCGGGGTCTCCGTCGGTATCTTCGCTTTCCGATGCTTCGGGTGCCCCAGGAGTTGCCGACAATCCAGTGGATATCGAAGCCACGGCGTTGTTGTGCGTCGTTTGTTCTAGATGGGCTTGGAGCGATTCACTGGCCTTCGTGATCGACGCGTCATCTTTCGACGCAATAGGAGATTCCTGCGGCAGCTGCAACTCGGAAGCCGCACTGACGGTTTCCTTGATGGCCTCGGTGGATGCTTCTCCATCGTTCGGCTTCGGGGGTTCGACGGAAGGTTTCAGAAGTTTCTCTCCACTGGTCTCAGGCGCTTCTGCGACAGAAGCTGAAGCGACAGCGACGGCTGCTTCTGGTTTGATTGATTGTTCTACTTTGATGTCTTCGATGATTTTTGATTGTTTGCTTTCGGACGAGTTCTTTCCTGCAGAGGTGCGTCTAGTCTCGCACTTTGCGACGACCTGCTCAAGTTTGCTCGTGGGAGGTCCTTCGACGACGACCGCTAGAGCTATCTCAACTTTTGGTTCCACCGGCTTCGTTTCGACCGTTTTTTGTTCTTCTCGAGGCTCAGCTTCAGGTGTCTTGGCAATCGGAGCTTCTGGCTCCCGTTGAAGCTTCTCCTTGGTAGGCGAAACGACCTGCGCACAATCAGTACCAACAGTTTCTGCCTCCGTCGAGGTCTCTCGAGAGCGTAAACTCCTACTGCTTCTTGTCGACGGCTGAGAAACTGCCGCAGGTAATGATTGCTGCTGTTGCTGCTGCTGCTGTGCTTGTTGTTGCTGCTGCTGCTGCTGTGCTTGTTGTTGCTGCTGCTGCAAGTGCTGTTGCTGATGCTCGTCGGCGTGCTTGATATCTCTGGAAGTCTTCCGCGTAGCGCGCTTCACAGCCGTCTCCTCGATGGTTCGAGGTTCCAGAGGCTCACCGATCAGCGCAGCAACAGCTGCCTCAACACTATCTCTGCGACCAGATTCTGTCAGATCGATGGTAGCAATAGGGGTTGTGGCGTCTGGCGCCACACTGACGCTTTTCGTTGTTTCTGATTCGGGTTTTGTATCGATTCCCTCGCCGGAAAGACCTCTCCGAGTCCGCCGCGATCTGTAAAGCATAGAATGTTGGTTATTTTGTTCGTGCAATAGTTGCGAATTCTTGAGCAAGAGGTGGGGAAAACTCACGTAGGTGAAGTCGAGACGGGTATGACGTCTTTCGTCCTTTTGTCACGTGGACTCCCTGGAACGGCCTTCTTTTCTTTACTCGTCTTTGGCGTATCTTGTGGCCGCTTGTCAGACTTTTCTAGTTTTGGACCTGCGCCGAGCAGACGTAGAACACAATCATCTGAAAAAACAAAAGCATGATTCACGAAACGAGTTGGACGCGCAACATTGATGAATGGACTTTCACGGATCTCAATGATATTCATTTCTGCAATGTGATCATGAGGAAAAGTCGAAGTACTCACCCGGGGACACGCCGCTGCTTGGGGGCGATGCATCCGGAAGCTTCAAATTTTCCGCCTGACCGTTCTCTTTCCGAGGACGCTTCGCGAGACTTGCTTCTGCTGTAAGAAGATGAGACATACATTGGATGTCGATTCAGAATCAGATTCCCGAATCACGAGAAATGAAAAAAAAATGCCCTCCACGAGGTTCTTATGGGGTTTGTGTAATGGAAATCGGGCCTTACCCTTAGCCGCGATGTCCGCTGCCTCAACCTTGTCCTGGGTAAGCTTTTGGACAATGTTCTCGACTTTCGATCGCTTTCTAGTTTCCCGCACAGTTCGTTCGTTGCCAGCTGTGCGTTTGATGTCCGGACGCGGGCTTCCAGGGACGGGGACAGATTTCTTCGCGAATACCTCTTTTGATTCTTTCTCTTCAACGAGTTTCGATGATTCTCTAGCAACAGGCGGCGTCTCCTTGGTTTTAGCCGGCTTCACGGCCTTCGACCGCTCTCGACTCGCTGCCGTCTCAGCCGTTGGAGAGTCTACGCCGGTGGCTGACCGCGGAAGCTGTGGATGAAAGTCATATGAGCTTCTCGTTGCAAGTCGGGGTTCGAGAGAAACGTTTGCTTCCAGGGGTACGAAGATGATTGGTCGGGAAAAAAGGCCCGACTCTTAGGTTTTCGTCTTAGGGTTTGGTCGTATGAAGTGATAGGATTTAGATGGGTTCCAGCTGACGCAAAGCTTTAGTAGGATGCGGATCGGGAACGAAGAATGGTGAAAAGTGGATGTAGTGAGAACGCCAGAGAAAACTGGGCCGACATGAATCTCATCGGAGAATTCCGAGGCTCGCATTTTGAAGCATGATGGCCCAATTTCTCCTAGCTCTGCTCGCGAAGGTGTAGCATGCCTCTTTTTGTGGCACTCGCGCGAAATTGAACAGGTGTTCGTATGATCATGCCCGAACTTCGAGAAATGTCAAAAGCTCGCGCCCGAAAGCACCAACGCGAGATGTAAACAGTGTTTTCGCGGACAGGAGTTAAGAAGCGCCCAGTGAGGTGGATGAGAAATTACAAGAGGCCGAGAGGTCCTCACCATGTCGCCATTCTCAGCAACATCCAAGCATGGGATGCTTGGGTTCGCGCGGTCAACAAGATCTTCTTGAATCGTGTTTGCTTGTTGGTTTTTGGAGTCTGGGTGACGATCGCTATCGTCACCGTCTTGAGCTTGTGAGCACTCGTCATCGAGATTTTCAAGCGGCAACTGGTAATGTGGAATCGGGTTATTCTACCTGACCGCCCCGAAGCGCACATCTCAACCAGGCACAGATGTGCGGGCTTTCCAATCGATATCCTATATTTCGCCGCGCAAGGTTGAAGTTTCATCTGTCGAACAACTCGGAAACTAACTTGGGTGAAAAACAAACGTCACAAAACTTACGTTTCGTCTTTTCGGGCTCTTCGTAGCATCTTCAACACCATGCAGTGCCAATAAAGCGGCTTCGATGGGGTCCTCAAGGGACGCCTCAGATAATGCGGGATCAGCCTGAAGAATAAAACGAAATTCAGGTTCTGATAAAAGCGGGACCAATATAGGACGCATTATAGAATGTGACCACCGCTCGTTCCACCACATGTCGAACTTACTGAACTCGCTGGCGGGGGAACTCGAGCTCTTTCCTGCAACGTCTGAGGAGTCTCTTCCTGAGATCTGAGCCGTTTAGCCCTCGTGGAACGATTGTCCTCTTTGTCCGGAACGAGAACGATCGGTTTTTCATCAACGTCGGCTTTGACTGTAATCTGTGCTTGGCCGGATGCCACGAAATCTACTTTGGGATCAGACAATCGTTCGTGGGCGGCGAGCGTTCCGGTGCTTGGAACAGTCGTTGTTGGAGTCTCCTTGATTTTCCGCGGTCTGCCACGGCCCCGCTTGACCCCTTCCTTGCTCTCTGCACCCTGAGGGGTGAAATCCAAAGGCGTAGTTGGTGATTGCAACCCATCTGCCTGGATTGGGCTCCCGCGAACGACGCGTCTTCGTTTGGGCCCCAGGGAGGTGGGATCTTCGAGAGCTTTCGGAATCGAATTGCTCGCATCGTTCGAGTTGTATCGCGTCTTTTTCCGAACAGGCGTCTCGTCGACTTTCAGTTTGTGGTTCGCGGATCGGCCGCGAGTTGCTTTCACGGAGCTCGTTGTCTCCTCAAGATCATCGAGGATTTGTCCATCGGCGTTTGCCGAAAGGTCCCTCGTTGCTCCAGGGGTGTTGCCGAGCAAATCATTCTGCTTCAGGGATCCTTTAGTTTTCTGAGCGATTGGGCGTTTCTGCAAGAAAGATTCGTTCTCATCATGACTGTAGCCTCGAAAGAACTATCAGATGAGGAATTCGTGTCCGAATAGGGACGGAGGACAAGCGATGAGAGTCATTACGAAACACGCCGATTCTCGAACCATTCAGATCCCCTCTTTAAAGCCGTTGAGCGGGCCGGTGAAGCGGCCTCGCCTGTATGCACTCAAGACACGTGGCTATGCTCATTCCCTCGCCGTATGATATGCACTATTGACAACGCCGTACAATGGAACCTTTCAGGTAACGGCATCGATCGAAATGTTCTTTGTGTCGGTGCGCTTGTCAGCCTCCATCTGACAGCAGCCATGAACGACGGCACGACGCCAGACAAGCCATCGGTGCAAATGTTGTCAACAAAAACAATTCATTACTCCATGCACAGCAGCTCCGTTCTTCGCGAGCACATTGATCAAATAACGATCAGACTTTTTGAAAGGGCGTCTTCTTACCCGTTCATCGCTAGGTGTTGTTTCTTGGATCGGTGCTGTGTTCTCAAAGTGTGGCCGATGAACTCCGAAGAGCAGTAGTCTCCTCTGTTGAGCTTCCAGGTATTGCCGTACAATGTCTGATTGACCGACGGGGGTATCCTGCAACACAACGCACATTGATCGTTACGATCGAGCTTTGGAACCGAGGCGATTCATGAAGCGAAAACGATTCGGAATGAGTCGATAAGTCGAATTTGGTTGATTCACAAACCTGCAAGCCAATATTAGGCACAACATCTTCTTTGGCTAGAGCACGAGATGCCTCTTCTCTTAGCTTTTCGAGTTCGAGCCGCTGGAAATGAGAATTCTTATTATCTGCAATTTGCATGGACTAGGCAAAGTATCCGACATTTTCGTTCCTCAGGGGTAGATGACTGCATGAGACTGATAACGAGTTTCGACTACGCTCACCAATTTGAGACGGTCTGTCAGGTCCTTCCGAGAACCGGTTTTTGAGAGGTTTCGAAGCGCGCACTGCTCCTTGATCTCGGCCAAGGAGAGCTGGGCCAGAGGTCGGCCATCGGGCAATCGATCTACCTGTTGGGCGAGGCAATTTCGTGTAACGAGCTTGTTCTGCATTCAAATGTTCATATTCCGGAGGAAAGTTCTTCGTCGCCTCAGTCTGATATTGCAAGAAAATTCCGCTTTGCATCTGGAGGCATCTGTTGAGAGCATTCAAGAGAAACCGGGATCACAACTTACCTCCATAAGCCCAAAAGGACCTTGGTCGCGTCGATGAGCACTCTGAAAATGGGGGGTCCAAGCTCGGGTTCCAAACCCGGACCGGGCATTGCCTTAATGAGGATCAAGTTGGCGTCGAGTTGTCGCAGACACTATGTGCGCCTCAAAGTTCAGCCTCCTCGAAACTGCTGCAAGAGAAATTGGCGGGGATCAATGTCTAGTACTATCAGATATCAGTCTACCCGCGTCAAAAACGAAATAGTGCTTTCCCGGAAAATTCGACAGAAGTTTTCACACGAGAAAAAGGCGAACTGTTATGACCTCGCTCGATCTCGCGAAAACGACGACTATACCGAGGATAGTTGGGCTTCAAGATGCCGTGTATTATCATGATAATCCGAACCTCGGTCTCGTGGTTTCTTCAGGATCCTCCCCACCTCAAAAATTCAAAATACAGTGGCGACTATACGAGCAGTGGCGACCAGAGATCTGATGAGCCGTGATAACGTACGGAGATCGAAGATAGTACAAGTTCGCAGAAAATACGAATGAGGAGCCTCACCGAATTATCTGAATCAGTGACAGTGATTCTCGTTTCGCGTTCGTCATTCATATAGAAAAACAGCGAAGAAAAGTCGGAGCGGGTTCACGCGAACCCCGGTGAGACCTTCACTAATTACTGTGTTCGACGAAATTTCACGTTCAACTTGCTCGCATATCAGCTGCGAATTGAAGATTCAAATCTGAACCAATCAGAAACGCATGCGGTACCATCGAAAATGAATCTCAGGGATCACTCCACTTTATCATCGATCTTTGGACTCGCGATCCATAGTTCACAGCCTCAGAGCGAACAAGCTGCTGTGGAAGAAAATACGAACGGGGAGTCCGAACCGCATTTGGCGCCACCGGTGTTTCTGTTTGGCAGTCAAAGCGACAGCCAGGACGAGTGGCATCCCCGATGCGGAAGTCATCTTCGTTCGGTTGAACCGCTAGCTGCCGGAGAATGTTTCTTTTTGCGTCACATCAGCTTTGAAAGCCCTATGCTTTTGTCTCGGTACATAACGGATCATCGGAGCTGAGCGACGAACTCTCCGCATACGTTGGATTGTTTGTTCGGCACATGACCGCGACACGACATAAACAGAGAACTAAGTAGTCCAGGGACGATCGTCGACCCCTGCTCATAAAAAAGAACCCAATGTTCCTGACATGGCATAGCGAAAGCGTGCGCAGAAACCAAATCGGTTCAGTTGGATAACTGTCGGTGTATCTATATGATGATAGAATGGCTCTGTGGAGTCTGGGAGCAACCTGAAGAACGTAGTGGTTGCGTAGTCGACAAGCAGGATTTGGGGAGAAATAGGCGGCATATTGTGCGGCCCACCCGAAACCTCAAACTCACATCGAGCTGATCCGATCGCGAAACGGGAATTCCGACAGATCTTTTCGCTCAAATGATTGGAAATTTATGCACACGTTACAGACGTCTGTTCATAAGCTAAGATAACAGACGGATCTCCCGTTGTCTAGAAGGCGCTACAGGAAGACAAGAAATTAGATCACCCTCCAAGGGCATCTTCTCGACATTTCTAGCCCCACTTGAGCGCTCTCCGATCCGGAAATCGCAGTGCAGCATAGTCTCTCCAGAGCTACTCGGATTTCTATCAATTCGATGCGGTTTCGGAGGAAATAGCTCTCCGGGCCACAGTTGGAAGTGTCAATGGAGACTGTCGATGGTATTGGTGGACCAGAATACGGACGCGCGCCTCGGGCTTTTGCCACATCCGTTCGAGGCGAAATACTTACAGGAACGTGGTTAACCTCGATGAGCACTATCAACATGAGAACAGAAGTAATTACGCCATTTCACACATCTGACGCTGACAGCATCAGAAAAAGTCTCCTCAAAACACCATAGAGTCCGCCATCACTACATCCGGATGAACGCATTCCTTGAGTGTTTGTTTTGGTTTGGACGTGGCAGCGCCCGCCATTTTCAATTTCACCTCCTCTACATGGTTGCGCACACTGCGATCTTTTTTGACGCCAACCAACATCGAGTAGCTAAACGGTCTTCAGTTTCGAAACACTACGATTTCAGTGACTCGAACGATGACGCTGGAGGCCTCCCAAGTTTTCGCCTTCGCTCCTTGTTGCGGCACCGAATCGGATATGATTGCACTCAGTGGCGGGCCGTGCCTGACAATGAGTGCCGCCCGGGACGGACCTCGAAAAATCAGGGAAATCCCGCCCCCTGGGAGCACCTCCGACGCGGGGCGACAGCCAAGAAACCGACCCGCTGTAGGGCGCTATATCAGTAAAATGCCGCCCCCTCGGGAGTGACGCCCGGGGCGGACAGCACCCCCCCGCTTCCCCACGGTCCGCCACTGATTGCACTGCAGCTACGGCAAGGAGACCGGAATACTGAAAATTGGTTGAGAATAGCGTGTTTTTGTGGTGTTGCGGGCCGAACTCGCTTTCCCGTCATTCTACCGTCACAATAGTTTGATCCGATGACTAGTCCATACACAACGGAACATCCATCTGAAAACGTCGACGAAAGGCAATGAAAATTGATTGGCGGAGAGTTGATTCTCGGTGAAAGGTTCGAAGGATGATGCCTCCAGCGATGATTTCCATGGTTCCCTATTCGGTTTTGGAAAACACTCAAGTCGCTCCAAGTCCAGGTCGCCGTCGGAGAGCGATGGAGAAGAGGACCGGAAAATCTGGGAACGGCGAATGATGCATCCTGCATATCCCTGTCGAGAATCGAGCTGTAAAACGCCGAATCAATGGTCATCATACGGTCATCGGAGGCTCCTTATCTTCCGATCCATTCGAATGTCTGCTCACTAATCGTAAGATCAATCAATCTCCTACCCGAGTATACAGCCTCAGTGCTCCTGTTCACATCGACTGGGGGAATTCCGCACCAATTTGGGGATTGGAGACCTTGTCGGATTATCTGGAGGTCTTGGCAATGCCAGTCCGTATTCTCGACGTACGAACTATTGGTGATCCTATGTCCGATCGAGCTACAGTCGTAGTTCGAGTCCGTCTGTCGGAAAGGAGAAACTCGCCGATTCTAGCTTGATCCTAAACTTGTCGACGAAGCAGTACCATCAAACGCGGCCATAGTAGCTGACATGAATCAGCAGCATTCAGGTCCAGGAGGAACCTATACAGAAGCGAAGACACTTTATTAGACGAACCTCATCAATTTACGGAGTGGCATAGACCAGCTGTGGCAAGAGCATCCGTCACGCCCAGCACGCGGACACCCTGACATGAGCAGTGCTTTATTCGAACTGTGGAGCCCTTGGGATATTCTCAGCTCACTGCAAGCACGTGCAAGCAGAGCTTCTTCCCCTTAAGTTTTCCAGTCCATCCCGAGGCTTGACCGCCAGAAACGCGGTTGGAGCAGGAACCCTCCGTTTGGATGGCGGTACACAAGAGCAGAGCTTGATCATCGAAAATTTCATCGAAAGTGAATCGACAATTTCAACACGATAATGAGAGATGCGAACGAGAATGAACCCTCCATAAACTCCCGCATACAACCAGACGTGGCTGCTTCAGTGTCTGCCGAGCTTCTGGCGGGGGATACGATGATGGTCCTCGGATTCAAGTTCAGAGGATCTTCATCGTCGGAGTAACCCACGGCTCCAAATGTTTTCAGATCCGTTGAGTTATGGAGCAGCCCCTTGCGGGGGCTCCTTCGAAGGATTTCGCAATTTTCCTAAGATTCCATCCCCTGAAGGATTTCATCCCGGCATAACCCGTGCCTTCATTGAACATCAGCTAGAAACTCGCTCCGCACCGGCTACGCCCTGTCTGGGACTAAGTGGGTGGTCATCTCTAAGGTTTAAACAAAATTGCTTCATGAGCGATCATAGCATCCGTACGGCTCGATCCGGAAGGTTCCGATAGCTCAACAAGCACTTGGAACGGTTCCGTATAAGAGTACCGAAACAGGGATGGGAATACACCATTTTTGCGTCGTCGATATAGCTCTTCCGAGGAACACAATCCCGAGCTTCTCAATCCAGTGCTCGGTCAGCCACGTTCCCGGTCAGAGCACTCCGTTTGCAGGGAAACGTTGGAGGAACTTGTCAGCATCGTCAGCGGATTTCTAGTCTCGGGAACAACTTTCATATTCTAGCACAGCGAGAAATACGGAGTCGCCGCCGAATTGGCCCTCGACGGGTGCTATAAAATGGTCGCCTCGGTCCCATACTGCTCAAATCGACTTTCGCGTTGGGACGTGTACTTCTCGTTCGAAGAAGCACGTCAGCTAACTATTAGTCCTCGACGCACCTCGGCAAGCGATCTCGAGCCGACCTTCAAAATCTCCGCTGTCCCTCAGACGGGGCTGTTCTGGCAGATATGTTTCCCTTTTCAACGATTGGTGAGTGCTGCCGGATAGCTGCTGCGAGACGTGTCTCCACTCTCATACATATTCTGCCGAACAGATGAATCTTGCAGATTTTCTGCGAGAAGAAGCGAAGTTGCACTAGGCTTTTGGACTTTGATCGGCGTTGGATCACGGGAGATGTAACCGAATTTTACTTTTGGGGTTCTTCTAGGTGTGGCACTCGTGGTGGTCACCGTTTGCAGGGGCGAAAGTCCATTAGACAAGAAGTGCGAAAATGGCGATTTCTCTGATACGAAACCAGAACTCGAGGAAGTGGTAAGTACGACGGATCCGCCACGGATCGCACCGAGATCATCTTATAACACTCGACTTCACCCGTGGCTCATTTTCCCGTCATCCTTTTCGACAACCGAAATTTTAGGGCGGGAGCAGAGTCGAGTGCGTTTTCAAAAACCGTGGAGATGGTCACTGGTTTGCTTCACCCGAGAATGCGACAATCGTTCCGAAAGGCTTGCTCACCTACGAAGCAGCTCCGGGCCAAGTTTTTAAACTCAAGTATACCACACTGAGCTCAGGGACAAACGCTTACGTGATGGAGTCTTCGCCCGTACCCAGTGAGTGAATTAGTCGACCCCGTGATCTTCTTCCAATTTCACAGAAGTCACAGTATTTATTCTCGGCGATTGGGATTTTGCAAAAATATCTGTCTCTAACCTGCATTCCGCGTGCAGAACTGGTCGGTGGGGTGGCCATCCTGGCTGCCGGCGATTCGACGTCACCCGAAGGGCTCCCGACGTACGTCGTGATACTGATCTGCAAAGATAAGGGTCGGTTATCAACTATCTATTCCTCTGTTTTCTAGATAGACCGCTTATTGGTCGGAGTACGGCTGAGACTTTCTTTCCAGAACCGGCTGCGACTTTCGTGAAGTTCTTCGATGTTCCCTCCCCCGAAGAGGTGAAAACCCTAAACAACAAGTACGAAGTTCCGGCCACTGCGAAAATCATCAAACCCTGCGTTGAGGCTGCCGCGGCTGCTTGAATCTGGAAGCCTCGGTTCGACATTTTTCGTCAAGTCATCAAGAAATATAAGGAGGAATTGATCATCAGACGCATGCATTTTTTTGTTGTGGCACATTCAGACTTGGAGAATCGGATATCAAACAATAGCCGCCCATTCAAGATTCGGGCGGAGAGAAAAATCGTCAAGAGATAACGGGGGAATTCCCACTATGCGCGGGGAGCTGAGAAGAGTTAGAAAAACAACAGGGATGCTCTCCAAAACCGGCATATTCTAATGAGCGTGCAGTCCCGCGACTCGGGTGAATTGAGAAATAGAAGGAGTGACTTGCCATTGAGTCGCGGCATGTATACTGAAAGGTCTCAGCATGGAGAATAAATATGTTTCAGCGTCGAGCCAAGCGGGCATGGTCTATCAATTCATGCATGAATTACTCAAGGGGAGATCGCAAACCAGGCGATCATCCTGGTTTCGCCCGGATACCCATCCATCGACCGCGCACTCGCTCTGGTGAACGGGTTCTCGGCGCGAGGTCAGAATTCTTTCCAGATGGAATACGGTAGTTTGGGCGACCCACCCCGTGACTCAGCCCTCCAGGTGCCCCTACGGTCCCGGGCACTAGGCTTGATGACGCCCGGGTCAAACTCACCTCCCTCCCACCCTCGGCCTTTCTCCCAGCCCCATAGTTTTTTTAAATAACTCCAGTGAGTCCACTTCATTGTTGCAATCGGAAAATGATTCTCCGATCGATACATCCCCATGAGTCAGATCATAATCTCAATGAACTCTTATGTATATATTTTGAAGCCCAAAAGTCAACTTTTTCGATGCTCCTCGAAGGTAATCTTGGAGTCGTTGCAGAATTCCTGGCTGCATAATTCAGATCGACGCGCTTGGTGGAAAAATTTCCTCCAACAGAATTGAAGCGGAGCTAACCCATCGTGTTTGTCATTGAGAACCCCGAACATTGGCTCGAGAATAATATCTCCTCCGCTGGGGTCTAGAAGCTTCCGCCCCCAGCGATTTCAGAGGAGAAGGCAGGCGGGCTGCCTCAGCCTGCCCTACTTTGCGGACCTGAATTCGGTACTGCGAACAAAACACAGTCGCGATCAAACCTTGATCGATTATGAAGTCGATTATCACGTCACCGATTAAATCGGACAGTGATTGACAGAAGGTCAGCAAGCGTCACGGGAACTTGGTGTCTCGGATCGAGAATTCGTGCTTGATAGATCAGAAAGTGGTTCGGTGGCCCCACAATCAGTAATTGTTTCTCATATAATGATGGGATTGGGGAGGTTCGCTTCCGTGGCATGACAGTTCTCATTCTTATAGCTCCGGAGACCGAACAGTCCCTGGTCTTGCACGGGGAGGCCACGGGGCGCCCGTCAACGGATCCTCCCCTCAGCAAAAATCACTATCATCATATCCGTCGTTTTTCTCTGTTCGCAACCGTTTCTATTATAAGTCTCGTACTATCGTTTTCTTGGAAAGGCTCATCCAAGTTCGAAGCATACGTTCCTCTGCCCACAGGAACGCAATTCTTATGAACGTTCTTTCCGCTCCATAGAGAGGCCGTTCTGATCGTTCCGCAAGTCTAGGCGGTGCTGCTGGCTAGACTTAGGTGGAGTGTGTTCTGCTCTCGGTAGTTCATAGCCACTGAGACTATGTATCGCGATCAAAGGCCTCGGTCACGTTCACGTGCATAGAACACCACATTAACTTATAGTGTTCGCCGAGCTCAGTGGCACGAGAGCTCCTCCAGATCTCCCAATCGTTCAAAGTTCACTGGATTGACTCGTCAGAAGATCCATCGGCGGACTGGGAAATGGTTTCCGAGGAAGCTGAAGAACGGCGATGACGTCCCGCGTCCTCATCGGCTAGAACCACCCTGGCCGCTAAGGTACGTTCAAGGAATCTGGTATGACAAACTGACATCTGCGCTCAGAGTCGCGCCTTGCGAATTCAAGCCATGACTCAGAGGAACAGAGCCGTGGAGATGCGTACACCTGTGAGCAATCTCCGAGAACGAGCCTCCCAATTAAACATCGTCTGTCGACTGTGAGGAGCGTTGACAGGTTCCATGACGTTACCTGCTGTCAGATGTCAATCTCCTGGCGAGTTTTTAGGGACTCCTCCCAACTATGGTACTGAATATGTGCCGGAGTCTATTTCAGTCTCTGTTGGGGCTTTGATGCGCGAAGTTTCTCTCTGGTCAGTCGGAATCTTCTGATTGCTGGCATCGCTCTCGCTTCGTTTCCATCGTCTCTTAGCGGAGACGGTGAGTTGCTCAGAATCCTGCCGATTGATCCCACGAAATAGGTGAACTACTCGTATGATATTCCAGCGATGTAGTGAACCGCGATCGTGATAAGTCATTGCAAGAACCATGAAACATATAAGTGATCTCGTTGGCAGTCCAGAGGTTATATGTTGCTATCATCTCTGGAGGAGTTTCCTTTGGCTCACACAGATATTGAAGTTTGTGGAGACAAAAAGAGCGAAACTTTCGAAACGGTGGATGGAAACATTCAATCGGTATCTAATCGACTCCGATACGTTTTCAGAGAAGGACTTTAGTACACAGATTGTGGGAAACATAAGCGACATAATCGACTGGTAGTATTAAGAAATTGCCGGGTGTCGACGATGCAGGGCAGTCAGCAAGAATCCACGGGTGGGATGGGATAGCTCGTCTCGTATCAATTGGCTCATCGAGAGGAGGTTCGACTTTCGAGGATTTGGAGAGCCCGTCCTTGGACCGAATCGCGATCAGTCAGTGCCGACGGGCCATACTCCGAAGAAATCGGCTGGTTCGGGAGCGCTCACTTTCTTTGTACCATGGAATGCCCCTCCTTCCAATTTTGCCCATAGTCGACGATAATCTAGAAATCCTCTGTGCGGTACCAAAGCCTGTGGAACCTATGCAAGGCCTACAAACGAATTCCCGCAGATAGGGTATCGCTCTCGAGCTGATACAGGCCCGAAATCGTAGGATAGAGTTCGAAAGAAACCTGTCTCACTCTTCTCTATCATCAATATTCAGCCGAAATCAAAGCGGGACACATGGAACTGTCCAAGAATTGATAGCACAGTTGAGCATTAGTCACCAGGAAACGAGAGCCAGCTAGCTCGGAAGAGTTTTACGCAACATCATCTATTTATCTTGGTTCACTGACGATGGGAGGTGTTCATCCAAACGATTAACGGCTTGTTACTATTCCAGATGACCATTGAGACCGCGGTGTGCTCTTGGCTGGTCGTTTCAGCGGGAGTACTCTGGCTATGCCATGGTTATACCCTGATAATCGTTCTGCCGTTGTCGATACTGGGCTTTCTCGCCGGGTAGGTTTTCTCCGATTGTGTTTAGCAAAAATAAGAATTCGCCCACTTTGTGCTTCAGTGCCAGTCTGACCGCCTGTCATGTGCATAGGGATGAGGTTGTGGCTAATCATTGTTTTTTCCTCAGTCTGGTCACGTTCAGCTATGTCTTCGAGGTCGCGCATCAGAACGAGCAGACATCCGATCCTCTCACAGCGGCGTTGGCTGCCTCATCTCCGACAGAGTCGCCCATCGGGTTCAAAGGAATACCTCATATCACTCGGTGAGGACCGACTCTCGCAGAACGGTCATTTCCGGATGGGTGTCTTCATGAATCCCATTCTGAAGAGAGACTCCAATTCTAGGTCCGTTCTTTCGCCTTCCCGGAAACCTCGTCGAGAACGTTGCCTGACAGGACACTCAGTTATCGATGAATCGCTTTCGGACGTCCTCCAGCTGCTGTTTCGAGACTACGTAACGCCGTGGTACTCGTTGATCTCGCAGGATGAATCATTTGTTGCGCACATTAAAGACCTGTTTCACGAGGTCGTCGTCAATTTGTCAAACAAAGCCAGAGAAGTTGACTGGGTAGGTTTCGCTGAACCCAATACATTGTAGCCTCGTTTTCTCTTGCACATTCTCCCTCAACATATAGTACTTGGAATAACGCAGGAATTGAGTTTCCCGTTCCATTTTTTCAGGTTTCATACCTCACTGTCAACCTCGTGGACGATTTCGCGTCACATTTACGCCTCTTCAGGCAGGCTCAAACAAAGGTGAATTCATTCACAAACCGCTTCTCTACCTTCAATACGGCTCCGTCCGTCTTTCTGACATGAGATCCGTAAGCTGACGAGGTGTCGGCTTGGGGCAGAATTTCCCCCATCTCACCCCGGAACTTCCACAGGTGATGCGCAAACCTCAGCAAGAATCTGACGCACGGGCGGAAAATCTCTTGCGAACGTTCTTCACGATGGAGACTGCCATGGAGCGTTCACTATGCCGCGATCTTGTTTGCATCTCGAAGGAACGCGAAATCCGTGAGTTCATCCGAACAATGCTCCTGGAGCCCGTTGTCCGATGACAGGCTCGCTTCAAATTCTAAAGTTGATGTAAAAAAGGGTAATGGAAAAACTCGGCCCTCTTGCTCTTGCAGAATACTTGCAACAGGTTTCCGAAGTGCTCCTCTACTTACTCCTTCCACCGGCGGACTTCCAAAACCGGGTCACGCGTGTCTTCCTGAGGGAACTCATAGCCAATATCGTACTCCTTCCGGTCGTCGATCTCATCACGGACCCCGACTACATAAATCAAACTATTGTTTGGATGGTACGTCAGCGTAAAATCTACAAGTCCGATACCGATGTGAGTAAATTATCCCGTTTTGTAAGCTGCTGAGAGCCCCGGAACCCCATCGCATGATCCTGCACTGTTGGACTGGACACTGAATGCATCTGCATGGCGAGTACGTTGTATCGCCCATCGGAGGTTTCGCCGAAATTTACGCAAGGTCGAGGAGATGGAGGTCAAGTTCGTCTGTTGTCTTCCCTGGGAAAAGTAGCGGAAACCAATCGCGCGTCGGTGAACTCGAGAAGTTGGAGCTCTTTCCCCGCACGCACTCTCGCCTGCCCCAGAATGTTGTCGCGCGGAATCCTTTGTTTCGCCGTTTGATCGAAGAAATGAGTTGTCGACGATACTTTTTGTTTCCTTGCACCAAAGCATGCACAGTGTGTGTGACGAAGTCAGAGTCCGCTTTCGATGTATATACCCTCATTCCCGACGGTGTTTTCCAGTACAAGGAGAGCGGTATCTCATCGGAAGACTTCATGGCGGTACTCCGGTGCACTGATAACCTGGACGAGTTGACAGCCACGCTGGAGGTGGTGAATCACGAAATTGCTGTTCAGCGAAGTCGAGATAAAGGTGGTGAACAGGATGAGCAGGTCAAGCAACAATTGGCTTCGCTGAACTACGTCCGAGAAATTATCGAAAGTGAGTTTCCAAAAAAGCCAGCGTTTGTTGATTTTACTTCGTGCGAGTTCTGAGGAGCTGACTTGGACTTACGGGACGTCTATGGTACTTTCCAGAACGGATACAGCGTCTCGAAGACGGAACGTGTGATACTGACGTCGCTGGGTTTCCATATCAGGATGACCTCAAGAAACTCATGGCAGGCGAACTTTTCAATATAGCGTTCGACGATATCCTCAACTTGAACATCGCGTTGTCCTACTTCATCGGTGAGTGGAGAGGTTCTGAACGGAGTCGAGACCCATGCTTATACCGATAAGATGAACTAACAGTAAGTCCAAAATCTTCTCAAACATTAACAGTGACATGTATTGAAATTGATTTTGTTTATTCCAGAATTCATGACGAGTATCAATGCTCAGAACCTGATAATGTTCCATTTGCACGTAGAAGGGTTCAAGACTTCTGCAGAACAGACCGCCTCGACGATGCGCGCCGTAGGAGGCGATGCCACGCCGTCCCGCGTAGAAAACTCCATCAAGAGTCATCGAGAAGCCGCCCAACATATTTATAACACTTATCTCATGGAGCAGGTAGGTGCGACTATGAGCAGGTCATTTCGACCAATTCATGTGAACCATTTCAAGATTTCCCGACGAATGCTCGACTCACCGGCCGTTGAGATTTCGATTCGGGTTTCACGCGGTTACTCCTCTTCTTCTCCCAAAACAGCGCTGGGTAAAGTAGATCGCTTCGAAATGTAGTGGCTAATGTGGTGGCTCTGATGTCCATGGGTTGCATGGAGATCATTCGAGTTCGAGCCATCAGATGATGCCGGAATGATCCCGACGCCAAGGGAATACAGCTCAGGGGAAACATCTATTCAGCAATGAATTATTGTGCCTCAACTCTCTTCTCTTTCATCTTCTCCAGGCGTCCCCGCGTATAAATGTTGACCAAAAGCATATCAAAAAGTTCCTGAAAAGGTTCGCTGCCGAAAAATTCAACATGAACTGGTTTGATGACATTCAAGCAGAGGTGAGAACCGCTCTCTTGACGGCTGAGAATCGCACATACGGCAACGGACCGTGGAGCTCGAATTCGGACAGAGTCATCGTTGTGATAACGTTCCAACTTGTATTCGATACAGGTCATGGAAAAGATGCAAGAGCAGCAATATTATGGAGCCTTCAAGAAAAGTTATTACTACCTTCGACTGCTGGCGGAGCTCGATCTGATCAGCGATCAACGAGAACCTAGTGTCAAATCCGATGAAGACATGGAATCGTTGGGGCTGTCCTACGGCAATCGGTCGTACGGCAGCGGAGAGGATTCTGCAAGTTTGAACAGTCTCGAGCCCGGTGGCGAAGACGTCGAATTCCTCACCCCTCCGCCGGATGAGTTCATCTCATCGAATATGCCGCCACCGCAATCGCCAAGCGCTGAGTCGTACCTCTGTGCCTCTATCTACAATACGGGAATCGTGCGGCGAGGTACATCGACGTACGCCCTGTACGCAATCTCCGTCACGAAGCTTGAACCGAATCAGATGGAAGCAAAGTGGTGTGTCTTCAGGCGCTATTCGGATTTCTATGATTTCCATACCAAGCTGCTTAAACTTGTGAGTACCAGGTACCAGGCCTTGAATGCGAAAGCAATCGCATGCCGAGTTTTGCATTGAATGCACCTCTCTGGCGTGGTGTATCGGGACCTCGGCTAGCTTTCGCTCTTGATTCTTGAACTATTCAAATTTGCAGTTCCCTCATCTTGTCACGACGGCTTTCCCCGGTAAAAAGACGTTCAACAATATGTCGACAGCATTTCTGGAACAGCGGAAAACCCAACTCAACATGTACCTCCAGAGTTTGCTACAACCAAGCGTCCTCAATTACAAAGAGAACGCAGACATGGCCAAATTGGTGGAACAGTTCCTCGAACCGGGACGATACGAGCATACTATAAAGAAATGTAAGAAACCAGAGCGGAACCCTGCGTTCTTGTGGCATGGATGTCGATGAAATTCTATGAAGAACCGGATCATGCATCTATACTCTATACTTCCTAACGTTACGACGCTGATTCTCTCTCAAGCTAAACGCGGAATGGGCGCCATAGTGAACCCGTTGAAGAGTTCCGTGAAAACCGTCGGATCGATGGTCAAAAATGTTCCCGAAAACATATTTGACGGATTGAGAGACGGCCTCGTACGGGTGATGCGCTCGAAGCCTTCGGAGCAGCTTGAAGACAATTCCAAGGTCGGAGCGGGCATCGATGTCGACGTTGACGACAATATTCCATTCAGAATTCTGCTGCTTCTGATGGATGAAGTTTTTGACCTAAAAACTCGCAACACGTGGCTGAGGTGAGTCGAGGTTTTGCCAGACATCTGACTGAATGAGACGACGAACTCAATTTAATCCTCCGCTGTAGACACTAACGAATCTTACGCCTCTCTTCTGATCCCAAAAGACGTCGAATCATTGTCCTCTTGCGTCAAATCGTCAAGACGACGTTTGGAGACACGATCAATCGCAAGATTGTTGAATCCGTCGCTGAGTTTACTTCTTCCGAACAAATCGCCGAATACGTTAAAACTCTCAAAAACGCACTCTGGCCGAACGGTATCCTCGCCGAGCAGGGTGCAGAACGTGACGCAAAGACCAAGAATCGAACGCGAGTCGCCGCCAAAGTCCTGCTACTGTGCAGTGTAACGGGTGAGTTTTATCAGCGATCCGAGAACGGCAGTGAAGTCTTGAGTCGGGTGGGCCTTTCCATGAGGGAGCTTTGGCTCAGATAACTCAAGGATTGGGACTCTGTTACAGATGATCTGAAGCGTATCATCGGTAGTGACACCACACGTCGGGGAATGCTCTGCGTCTTCGAAATGTTCCAACACCAAGCCCTGAACCGGCGTCTGGTGTACGTGCTGATGGAGGGAATGCTTGCCTCTCTATTTCCCAACAACAAATTTTGCGAGCTATTCCGCCAATGGCACGCGCCTTCTCCAACTATCTCGATGGTGAGCGTTCACTCTGGCGGTGGCGGTGGTGCGAAATCTCCTCTCGCCACCCCTGAAATGGCGCATCGTCAGATCCCGGTCCCTCAGGCGTCGACATCGTCTTCAGCGACAGCTTCGACTTCTTCGTCAACGAACACAATCACGGGTTCGAACCTGGACAGTGGCAACAGATGACGTTATCAAGAGGCGGGACCTTCTTCAGGACGGCCCGCCTCGGGCAAAGACGCTGCTAAAGCCAGCGGAGAAACAAAACGACACAAGCGGCATCATTCGAACTTCGTATGAGACCCACTTTAGGATTACTTACTTTATGTCGAGCACTAACCAACGCCAGAATGCTGCGCGGAACAGCACGAGATTTTGTGACTTCGGACGGCACCCAGCAGAGCGTCGATTCCGAGGTACCACAGAGAGGAGGTTATGGAGTTGGAGTTATCTGTGATTTAGGGGTTCGAATGAACTCGCAGAATGATCACGCTTGTTTCAACACGGCTGAAAATCGAGTGAGAAGGACGGATTGTGAGCCGTCATCATCTGTGCTTTAAGGTGACCGAAGGAACACTGAAGACAATTCGAACATACGAAACAAAATCACTCTAAGATCACGTTGTAACTAGAGATGACGACTTTAGGAATGACGACGGAGTCCAGAGGGACTCCATGTACAAAATGACCACCTTATAGGTAAATTAAAATGTCGAGGTGTTGTACTCTGTGATCGCTCGGGCCATGGCGCGCGTTTTATACGGGCGTTTCAGCAGACATACTTCTGTTTCCAACATGGCTCGAGCTCCGCGTTAATTTCTCTGATGGTTGCCCACAGTTTCTTGCCCGTCCCACGGGCTTGGAAAGGATACCATATCCACTTACGCGGTTGCAATAATGAAGAATAATAAAAACGGATACAACGACGTGGATACTGCGGAGATTGTTTCCTCGAGTTCTGCGATTCAATTCGTTTACCGCGCTATCAAGTGAGGAAAGAGCTGCTGGGTATGAATAGGGCATGGACGTCATTTGTTTATTCCCTCCGGAACAGCGATTGACAAAGCAGTCCGATAACGAATACCTAGAAGATCACTGGTTTTGTGACAATGTTTTGGAGTTGCACTGGAATGGGCGATTCAGCCGCAAAACGCTCGAATTCTTGTAAGACCTTCCCTCAACGGCTGGGTGGAAGCATATCCAGCCAAGTTTACGAGTCACGCTTCTCAGTGAAACTCGAAATCGATGGTATTGGTGATTGGCGAGGAAGTAGATCGCTTTCAACCATCGAAAAACCAAACTGCCGCTCAAGCAGCTCTACCTAGAGCATGCTGCAGGCGCTCTTCTCCCGGAACGGATTCAATTTCTGATTCGGGAAGCCAACGTAGAGGTAATCTTCATTCTTGCGCTCGGTAACGTAGGTCAGCAGATCCTCGATCGCGCGAGATGCGGGGATCCTCTGCTGGTTCGCTTCGCGTCGCAGCTGTTCCACCTGCTGCCTCAGCTGCTGCAGCGAAGACATTCTGTGGTTTGAATCTGGAAAATCGAATGAAAATGAATGGCAGTGTGAGCTGAGGACATTTCAGGGAACCTATTGCTCGGCAGGTATGAATACGCTCATTCAAAATGTTTCAAGGATCCGCTGTCTAGACTCATCCATGAAACCAGGCGTACGGAATTGGCACAGTCGCCGCCCGACGCCCGATGCCATGGCGTGTGGTGCTCGTCACTCTGGCTGTCGGGTTTTGGGATTGAGTTGGAGAGCGCTGCGGGCTCGAAAAACACCTCAACGAAAATAAACGGTCACGAGACTTGGACTCGGTGAGGTTCTGCGGCTCCAAAGTCGGTAGGGAAGTCCAAAATATTCCGACAACCGCAAGCTTGTCGACTACGAACCGCACACCCTGCTTAACTGGAATCACGGATCGTTCATTGACGTCACTTCACTGCTCACATTGCTTATCAAGGAGGAAATGAGGCCCCCAAAACTGGAGTCACCGACACTCCGGATGGGGAATTCTCTCCGAGCGCATATGCCGCAATGTTTTTCCATTGATCGTGGGGCTCATTCGACCAGGTTCCAATCATTCTCAAAGTCTCATGAATTCCCGATTGCGCAATGCGAACCGCGTTGGCTACAGGCAGCGACTGCGGAACTCGAAAAATGCGCATCGCTCCTCCTCGGAAACGCTTCGCGAACAACTCGAAGAAAACGCTTCGCGAACCCGTGATGGCATCCATAACTCTCTAACAAACTCACTGCAATCCAATGTGAAGCCGTCGAGGAAACTTTTCAATCGCAACAAGTAGTTGTTTTGTTTCGAACCGTCAGACAGTCTGTGCAGTGTCTGCTCGCTCGCAATGGTGACGGCCACAGCGGATGAGAGTTTACCCTCACCCTTACCAGGCGCCGATTTGTGAGCTGCGAGCATGAGCGCTTGCTTGAATCTCTTCCTGATCGAGGATCCGAGTGTTCTTCAAAAAATAAACGATAGGCCTCAGCTATTGGAAAACCATCTCGGTTTTGACTGAGCTCAGAGATTTCGAGTCACAGGGTCAACAGCAAAGACGGATCTCACTCGCGGGCTGACAGAGCTAATCACAAAAGCAAGAGATCCTCGACAGGCGGTAACACCGTTCACAGCCCGCTCAGTTAACATGGAACAGAGGAAAAGGACGATATTGAAGGCACTCCGGACGTCGCTCTCCATAAACTCTTTATTATCAATGGTTTAACATTGTGCCCTTCTTCACTTATGTAATTTCTTCCCGTACAAATGGACATTCCTAACAAAAACCACCCGCTTCCAATCGATCTGAACCAAACCATTCCGCGAAGCGCTATCAACGGTGAGCTTTTCGTCTACCTAAGTATCTGCGCTACGTAAAAATCACTAAGTTGTCTGAACTTGAAAGCAGTGCTTCGGAAAACAAGGTAGGTGGATTGCGCTTCTCTCCTTCTCTAAGGTTAGATTGCGGCGTTCTGAAGCAACAGAGGAGAGAGCTAGTTGAACTCATACTCATGAGGAACACTGAGGAGAGAATCTCTTGAAGAGGCGCCGAAACAAGAGGCGCTCGCTCTGAAAGACTGCGGTTTCGGATTCGAGTAATGAGTGACGCGAGAGTCTCCACAAACGGAAAGTTCACGCCGAAACAAGTGATGTTTAACCGAAATCTGCTCCGCGGGGATGGTCTACCCGGTATCAACGAGAGATCCCAAGCTGCACTGTCCCCGACGAGATTGAGTTCTATACAAGTTGACGATTCCCATGTCGGTCTGCTTATCGCTTTCTTCGTACGTTGTGCCGTGTATGATCATGTGCATGCGGATTATCACCTGCGAACCGATACAAAATTCAGCGAATCCGCTCCCCGGCTCGACTTGGGCACAATCTTCAGAATAATGCTCAGATCTGGCCCGGATCTTCGGCAGGAACTTTGCTCAGAACCTCAGCAGTGAGAAGCAATTTCCGTGGAAGCAAGCGCTGCAACAGCATTGAGTTATACCTCTGGCAGGAGAACCTGTAGAATGTAAAAGATGTTGAATCCATGCTCCTGATTGAAGTGGTCCATGCAAAGCTTCTTGATGAGATCGAGTTGAGTAGAAGAAACCGCCTAATGAGAGAAACAAGATCCGAGTCCATGATTCAGGTCCGCTTTGAACAATGTCGTTTATCGCCTCCGATCCATGCATGGTTACTAGCCATCCGTTCCGGAACGGATACACACCGTAATTGGAATGGCATTGTCGAGTAGGCTGTTTTGTTCTTTCATGAACAGAACGTGACGCTGCCGCAGCGGTTCACCGACCGCCACTGATATTATTTCGGGCTCCAGCTTGTAGAACAGGTACCTGAAGAGAGATTTCTCAGCGTCTCATCACGGTCTTACGATTATTTTTTTCGTTAGTTAAACAAGAAATTATGCTGAATCAGGAAGATAACATGCTGATGCTGGACAGGTCGTAGAAGGCTCATTCCTAATGAGAAGCGTCTATTCGTGCAGCTGGAACAGGGAAGGCGATCCGGGATTCTCTTTGAACCGCGTCGTAGATTGCCACGAATTCATTACTCGCAGTAGACAGATGGTTTCTGAATTCGAACACGTGAGGCACGGAGTCACAAACGGAACTGATTCGATCGGATCGGACGGTTCACTCTGTATGGACGGACTTTTTACATCGAGGAACCGGGGGGACTCCACCCGGGAAGATTCCCGCCACGTCGAGGGAAAAAACATGATAATCATTCGGACTCATCGAGAAAACGAAAAATCTATATCACTTCATCAAAGAGAGCGGAATCGAACTGAAATCATCGAGGATCAACAGCCTGCTTGCGATGCGAAAGCGATTCATCGCAACTGAGCGGCGACAGAGTGCGCACACAACAACTGAATTGGATTCACATCGCACCTGATGTGACACTCGGTGAGGTTTTTGAGTGTTTTGAGCCTCGAAATTTCAGCTTCCAACTGAGCGACTTCTTTGTCGGTGTAGGTTTTCTTGTCGATGCGATCTTGGTTTTCTTTCGTCCAGCCGAACATCATGTCCTACAGTCGGGAAAGAAGAATCCAATGCGATCTTACTCACGTTCGTCGATCGATCCGGCTTTACCTGGGGGCGTTCCCGACAAAATTAAAAAACTGTTTCTGCAACTCACCGACATCAAACACTTTTCTGGAGCCGATGCTTTAAAATGCCGGAGTCGCTTCTGAGCGTCAGCTTTTTCTGGGGACCCTTCAATTCTCTTCCGGCGAACCGTCCGAAGTTGCAAGGGAGGTTCCGCCGATATTGAATTCTGATTCAAGAGGGTTGTGACTTGCGACGGTCTGTAAAAGAAAACTCGAAGGGTTCAGCTCATTCACGAACAAACATATCCTTGCAACATGCAGCAAACCAGATGAAGTGCTTACCGGTACTGTAGCTTTGGATCCGTCACCCCCGATGGCTCATAGGCCTCCTCTTTGGTCGCTTTTGTTTCTGGCGCTCTGGAATGTGGAAATAACCATGATGTCAACTTCAATTCCTTAACATCTGGCTCCACCGTGATCGAACGATGATTCTCCTTATTGATTGACCGCGACCGGAGGAAGAAATCTCACCCGCTAAACCGACTGATTCTCTTCGAGGCGGGTTTATAGGACACCCCTGATACCGTTTGCGTGGGGAGTCCCGCGGGAACGTACTCATCGACTGCGGCAGATTCCTTCTGACTCGGCTTGTACGTGGCTGTGCTGGATGCTTTTATGGGTCTCGACCGCGATTTTCTGCGAACGAGAAAGAAACGATTTCAGAACTCTGTATACATGCCTTCAACTCGTGGGTACTGCGGAGCTATGCATGCGACTTGGGGCTCTGAACTTACGAGCTGATTTCCGTAGGGATATAAGCGTCTTTGGCGTTTGTGGCTGAATTGATTTTCGAAGGTACATACTTCGCGGAGCCGATCCCGTTCACCTGGAATACGAGGAAAAATCCGCCTAGTTGATTACTGGAAGACGCTGTGCCACACAGAAAACGGGAAAGGCATGGAATGCGAGCTTACATCGGGGCTTTTCTTCTCCTTTATAGTAGGGACGTATTCTGGAATGTATTCTGCTCCATTGTTGCGTTTTCCAATCTTGCTTGGATTGTAAGTCAGAGATCCTCCTGTTCCCCCGATCGGAACGTATGTGTCGTCTTCCCTCGCCGCTCCGACCACCTGCCGACACTTTGTCCCTGTGTCTCTTGATTTCTGTTTGGTCGGAGTTTTCTCCTCGTTGGAAGATTTGCTCTGAAGTTTCAAATGGACGCTTTTCAGACTCAGTGTTAACTACTCGTGTCGTCAAGCACCGAGGATACGCGTTCGGCTGAGCGGTAACCCTATCAAATCGAGGGAGGGGAGCACGCATTGGTCCGAACTTACCTCATTGTGCGTGATTGAAGAGTTCCTTAGGGAAACTTTCCTCGTGCCTGCTTTCGGCGAGGTCTTGATTGGTTTCTCCTAGAAGACAACTCAGTTGTAACAGGAAGCAACGGGATCTTGGTTTCTGATCTTAGTAAACGTAGTAGCTGGCATATAGATCATCAAATGACTTCAGAAAGACTCGAGATTGGTTACCGATGACTCCGATCGGTCTGGATCGTCCATTCCTTCATCGAATAGGGTTTTGTACAGCTCTCGCTTCCGATCACAAACCGGAGATGACCCAATGGACCGAGGGGTGACGCTGAGACTAGGTCTCTGGACCCCGGCATTCCTGGGTATCTCGATAGGTGAGAGGTTCGAACCGGATTCGGGCTCCTTGGTGATGTGCAGATAGTAGAGACCGAGATAGTTGCGAATCTTGAGAAGAGCCGAGCCGATTGAGTTCGCAGCACGGACCAGGAGGTAGTATCACATAATTTGCGGGTCACGAGGATCACCAGTGACTCCTCTCTTTCTCGAATTCGTACCTTCTTGAACGTTCCACCGTAATTCTGCACCCCTTCGACAGGATCGGGGGATGTTCTCCGACTAGATCGCACCTGCAGGACACTCACCGCACCAAGTGCCGGATTGTGTACAAACTGAACTTTGTAACCGTTTCGTGACACCTGAGAAGGAGAGCAATAGCAGAGATACATGCGCCAAAGTGAAAACCCCGAGACCAGGACTGATTTTATTCATCCTCACCGAGATGTTCTCGAGCTTCAGGTCGCTGTCGTTGGAAATGCGTCCAAGCGCTTCCAACGCCATTTCCTTCACGAGGTCTCGTGACACCTGCAAACATCACCGAAGGCTCGAGAATCAATTCTTCTCCAATGAGAAAAATCATTAGTTGACCCGGAGCTCGAGCCAACGAAATTGCTCTATCCGATGAAGACTCACGTTCAACTTCAACGATTCCTGTGTAACCCGACATGTCACGCTGAGACCGTACTGTGACAGCGAAATCTGGGGAAAAGAGAAGCATTCATATCGACTCTATCGAAGCCGTGCGCTTCTGCAATGTGGACGGTGTAACATCGACATCCGATCCGTGCCAACCATCATCGTGGGGCTACTAGCGGCTTTCGACGCACACGTGGATCAGATTTTGCAACACAATATCCACGGACGGATGGATCAACGTTGACTTTTTTTGAAAACGGGCATAGAAGTGCTCAACATTCGTATGATCCGAGAGTTCCATGATGTGCCGCATTGGTATTGTGGGATTTCGAACGGAAGCGAGTTCATGTTTCTCTCGACCTGTCTCCAAGAAAACAGTCCGCATGGGGCCTACACGTTTGCAGAACAATGACCCACATTCTGACGAGCCTCAATAGAGGATGAATATCGAGAAGAAGCACATTCATCAAGCAAATTGCGCATGCGATGTCTTCTCTGCACATTCAACGAGTTCTGGTCGTCCGAGTTCACAAGGATACTCGAAGCCCTCCTCGAACGACAATGAATTCATGATGAAAAATACGGTGGCGAACCTACTTCATGACACTGTGTGGAAAATAAATTCAGAGAAAGTTCACTCTGAGGCGCAAAGTTCGCGGCCATTCCGTAACGATTGAGTACATTTCGAATGCCAAACAGTTCAGTGAGCGATTTACGATTCAACAGGGGGATCACGGAAGCAGATTTTGTGACTTAGGTGAGCAAAGCGCCTATGTCAGCTCGGTGAGCGCTTTTTGGATCGCAGCCTGAGAGAGCGAGCTCTGAGAGTTGGCACAAAATCTTTTGCTTTCTTCGATCGAGTAGGAAATCACAGAGAGTTTTCAGGAGTTAGAAAAGTCCGAGCAAGTTGTCGACGAACTTACATCACGCATGACGACTAACTGTCCGACTGGAACTCGAAACACCGGGAGTCAGTGGATGCCCCGCTGTAACCTTCGAGTCCGTGGTTGCATTTACAGAGAGAACTGTCGACCCGCAGAAACGAACAGTAATGAGTCGCTGGGAGTTTCGCATATGGAACAACGGCGGTATGACGTTCAGCGCGCCGCCATTTTATTAAGCGCGAAATATTTGAAATTTGCGCGCGAAGAACGTGAGTCTTGCCAGCTTTGTGCCATTCAACTGATGCTTTGTCAAAGATCAAACGACGTGTCCATGAGGATAAAATCGTGCCAGGGCTCCGCAAGAGACGATTCGGGGAAATCGCTCGGAGGTTCCGAGCTCCAAAGGTTCGTAATTCAACTCACGCGAATCCATCTGGAAAAATACAGAGGTCTCTCTGATGTGATCCAGTCGATCTCTGTCGGAGACGGAGCGCTGAATCTCGGTTGGTTCAACAGGAAATTCAGAGCTGCAATGAACGATGTCGAAAGATTAAGGAAAGGGATGAGAATGGCCCCGTGGGAAAATCTTCCGTTTTGTCTTCACGTATTCCAGAAATGACGAAGCCGGGAGAACGAGGTGGGTTCCTCAAGTATCAACAGAGCATCCACCAGTTATATTGACTGGTACTATCTCGTGAGCTGACCACGCTTATCTGTTGCAGCATGGATATATCTCCGCTCAGGAGGATTGAGAGCACGATGGGGGTTAGAGTTGCGAAACCGCTACCCTCTCCTCTGGAGACCCTTTCCACTTCACAGCTCCTGGCGTCAGGGATGAAAGCTCTTAGACTCCTTGGACACTGACATGGAGTGGGCGGACTGAAATCCGAATTACCATACGCTTTTTAGACGCTTCTCGCTCGCCTGCAATCAACCGCAAAATGTGGATCTCATACGTAGCCATACTCCTAGTGGCCCTTGGAGCGTCTTCCGGGCGTGAATGGCAACAGCATGACCTCGAGGCTAAAAACGGTGAGTGGCTGTTCCCAACTCCTCTGAGCACGCACTTTATGAGTGTTTGGATCACTTACCCCCGCTAATCAATCCTGAGATGAGCTTTTCCGCGGAGGAACGATTGGATAACCCTCTCACGGCCTGTCTCAGTGTCGCAATGGTCACAGGAAACGTTTCAGAGTGAGATCTTCTGCTCGGTTCCCTGCTTTTTCTTGTTCCTAGTTTGTCTCATCGCGGCTCAGACTCAGTTTGAACTCTCCTCGCGAACACGGGAAGGGAAGCCCGGATCATTCGGTTGCTGTCAAGATGTAAAGGAACGCATTTCGTTTCCAGATGAAACCGAGTACTCGGCAGAAAAATGTTCGCGGACTGTGGACATTTACCAGAGCGTGGAAATGCCCGCCCTCAGTCCGAGAAACCGTGGAAAGCCACTTCATTGCGTCTTTAGGATTCGGGTCCGACCAGCCAGGGACGACTGGGTAGTTTTCGTGAGATTTACTCGCATGCGTGTCGGAGTACCTTCCGATAACCGCGAATCTTGCCAGGGAGGTGGGTAACGAACCTGAGTCCGTTCTGGCTGCGCAATTTTTCGAAAAACAGATTCAGAGTCGAATAATTGATGGTATTCACTCTCACTCATCCTAGGCTACGTGCAAATCGTGGATGGATACACCAAGGAAACAAACATCTCCAATCGGGACTCTCCAGGCTTTTACTGCGGCGAAATCGACTCGCCGAAAACCTTCATTTCGGAAACACCTTACGTTAAGGTCGTCTTCCACGTCGACGCCTATGAAGTTGACACTTACTTGCAATTTGAAGCCACAGTCAAGCAACAACAGGAGGTGGCGTCGAGGTAAAAATCTTAGCGACGCGAAATGAAGCGCCGAAAGGCACTTGGCTTGCACCCCGAGACACCTGAGTTCAACCGGTCAGAAACATGAGCGAATGTTTCTTGTTTCAGATATGGTCAATATTCGACACTGTATCCGCACCGACGGGGCCAACCCGTTGCTAACACATATTGTCACCGATTATTCAAAGATTGTTCGCCAGGACGGTGTTTTGTGCAAAGTCCAGCCTATCCAGGGATCTACCCCCGAAGCTTGGCCTGCAAATATCGCATCAGCGTGCGACAAAGCCTCGTGGGTTTGGACCTAACGTTCTTCGATGTCGACGGTTTACGTTGCGACAATTTACTCATGTGTTTCCCTCGGCCGATTTCGAAAGACGCGGAAGAATGTCCGTACGACTACGTACGCATTTATGACGGACCCTCGGATAAACACCCGGTCATCACGACTCTCTGTGGAAGAGGTAGACTGAAGTCCAACATTGTCGGTTCGGGTTCTGAGATGCTCGTCAGCTTCGTGACCTCAGCGGCCGGGCCGCTTCTCAACACTGGATTCCATTTCAAGGTGAGCTCTCGCGGAGTTCCGATCACCTCGAGTTCTTCGGAGCGTGGGGTTTCGATAATAATTCGCACGCTATCCACTGATGAGACATGAGTTTCTCACGTATCCTTGCATATTCAGGCTGACAGCGTGTACGACTCTGGTGAAGGTGAAACTATCCAACTCCATAACCAAGCCGATGGGAAATGCATCATCCAGAAAAGCGTCTCGGCTCAACCGAGCACATTCAACTCTATTCGCTCGTGGTATCCGAACAACACTTCCTGCCAATATCGATTCTCGGCTCCCCAAGGAGAAATCATTCGGCTCGAGTTCACCGAATTCCGCGTCGAAAGGGTGACGTTTTGTTCTGAGGCCGTGCGCATATACGACTCCGCTGAAGTTGACCCTCGCTTTATTATCACAAAACTGTGTGATACCAACCGGCCTAGCACTGAGACCCCCCGCTCCGTTTACGAGTCGAGCTCCAACCGTTTGCTGGTGGACTTTACGTCAAAAGTCGGCAGCCTTGACGGAAGCTCCATCACGTTCTCGTTTGAGGTGCGCCACGTCCGGCCCACAATGAAACGCATCCCTGACTGCGGGAGAACCGATGCCAATGGAAGCAGAGGTAATTGATTCACCGGCTTAATGGTTTGATTGAGTCTGGGCACGGTGCTCGCGTTTCCAATCGCACAGTTCTTGCTCGAGGTGTGAAGAGGGTACGTGATTGAAATCTCTGAAAACTCAATAAGATGCTTATTTCACAGCTCCATGCCTCAACTCGACGACAGCCGATCCATCTCAGTCAACTGACGCAACGAGAGACCAGTGAAGAACCCTCATCTTTCAGTATTCCAAGTATTGATCGAAAGCATCCACCGCTGCCGCCAAGTCGGACTTAGGAGGAGCTCTTCTAAAACCGAATGTAAAACGCCACAGGAGTCAAGAAAGCTCCCGGAGGTTTGTTCCGGGAGGAGCTCGTATCTTGCTGATCGCAGAAGGTAGCTATAGACTCCGGACCGTATTCCCACGATGCCAGCCAATCTGGTTCTGAGCAGTGAACAACGAACGAACGTTTCCACCCGATTCGATTACCGCAACAGATTGGGCTCGCGGCTCTCTGCTCGCTCGCCTAGGATTTGGGCATCCCGAATAGGTTCCGGTACGTCCGAGCGTTTTGTTCGTTCTGTCTCCTCAGTTGCCAATTTTTGGTAAGGCTTCTATTCGTCAATTCATCATTCGACGTAGGCTTCGTAACTTTTCCATTTTCACCACTCATCAGTGAATCCCAAAAATACTTTGAAATCTGTGTGCCATTCATGAGTATCAGTTCCGAGCGGAGACGTGTAGAAAGCTTTTGCTGTCATGAAACCTATTGTCAGGCTTCCAACACCATGATTCTTAGGAGGATATCCCGTCGAACCTATGGCTTCGAGTCACTAGTTGTATATGCAAACATCGAGTTGCTTTGTGCATAACTTTCCCTCCTGGCACAATCCCGAGAGGACTTGAATAAACACGAGTATATCACCTTGATGCCGTTCGCTCTCCTCTCTTGAGTTTTCGCTGCTGCGATAATATATGCGGTGCTTATGAACTCGATTCGCACCCAGGTGAGCCACAATCACGCCCAGCCGTTCCCATATCTGGGTCTCTGATGGACCAGAGGTCGGGAAGATGTATGAAGAAACGGCAACGAACGGACCTCAAGCTGCGGATTCGTATTTGGACTAGGGGATACGATGGTCGCGACGGCAGGGTCAGGGGCAACGGAACGTGGATTGGATGGCGATCTGTTTCTGGAATGAGCGTGTTGAGACTACATGTCGGGCGGCCCGTTCTCGGAAGCGCCGCGCCGTCAGAGTTTATACAGGTTGTCGAGTTCAGCCAGTCAGTCGAGTTAGGAACTGCAGGCACGCAACACAAGGCTGCGAGAAATGACATTAGTCGTCGAGGATGCTAGTGGCGTCACACGCAGTACGCGGTGTCAATCTTCACATCTTCCGAATCGCTGCTTTTTAGGACCCATCGGTAAGTTCTTAACGATGGATATTCGCCTCAATTCCTTTTGGAATCCACAACGTCCGCTGATCGGAAAGAAGATTCTTCGGGATCGGAAGCTATATTGTTCCGAATGGCGACTGAACCTGTACCTACACTCCACTACTCGAAATCTTCTCGAATCCTTTCGAAAGGAAAACCGCGGGAATATTCCTGATCGAATACCTGCGATCCGAGAACTTGAGTTGCTCTTCTCCGAGCCCGAAAGCACCACCCACGAAATATCTCTCCCGACGGTGTTATGGACAGAATCCTCAAAAACTTCGCTACTGTCGCTGATGACTCTTCTTGGACCGAAAAAGGGGGTGTCTTCTGGCACGTGCGACGTCTCATTGAGTGCTTCGCATTTGGCATTTGGTGTGTTCACAGTCCAGGAAACGGTCGTTCCCTTTTCGCCATCTCCTGCGAAGAATCGCGTCACGGATCCCGCAGAAGCTTAACTATCTTATCTGCGCTGAGCGAGGCTTTTTTTCTCGAATATTATCACTCCATATTCAAAGTGCTCTCGCCGGCGTTGGATCTCGATCCAGTGGGTACTTAGACAGAGTACTTCGAGCCAATTGAGAGAAAGCTGTTTTTTCTTCGACATCATGACTCTCAAGCGAATGAGCGAACGGACGCCATCAACCCTCCCTCGCAGCACACATCGTCCCAAAGCAGTCCGTCAGTAGAGCATCACCAAGCCACCACAACGAACGTTGCTCCAGAGCAGTGTGTGTTCGAACTGCAAGAAGATCACGGACCCGTGTTCGAGTCTGACACTGGTGACGGAGGAGTGAATTGACCCGAGATCTCGGGAAGGATCTCTTCGTCGTGAAGTTCTGTGAGGCGGATCGTGACCCAGTCCCTCAGGCTAAACTAGGCCACAAGGCCGCCGTTACGTCCTGGTGAAGAGTGATCGTCAGAACTTTGTGAAGGTTAGCTCTAGAATGATTCGCTGTGCAAAAGTCGATGTCATTGTTTATAATGTCTTGCACTCGAATCACTGCCCGACGTCTTGGATACCCCATGCGTGCGGGGACACGACACGTGCTTCTTGACAGTGTTTTCGAGCAGCGAAGAATCGTGCACCAACAGTCTACTGTGGATCAGCTGAGCTGCGTCGTCAAGACAGCTTCCGAGCACGAGTTTGAAAAAAAGTGATTGGTTGGAGCTAGATCATCTGCTTTCTCGTGTGAAGCATTTCGGGTAAACTTCGGGCCCCGATTGGCGTTGTGGTGAAAACAGGATGTCCTCGGATTTCCATTGTGACAATTTGCGTGAAGCTGTTTGGAGCTTATGCGCTTGCGAAACCGTCTCTGGCCCAGCTCGTGCAATCAAAATTCATCAGTTCAATCTTGCCCTCGACATTCCTCGTAGCCCGAGTGCGCATTATTAGAGACCGTTTCGGAGATCATTCATGCGGGGAATCTGGGAGAAATTCGATCCATGCCGAGAACACCCAGAATTACCGGGTGTTCGAATCGGCTAGCTTCATGCCAATGAGTGAATCAGAATCCTGGGACCATATTAGATTCCGTGCCGAATCGATGCGTCTTTTCCCTCGAAAGAATCTCGTCGTTACAGAAGATTCGGAGCTTCAAAGCTCCGCTTGTTTCAACGCCGAAAATTCCCACATCACGAATGAGTCATGTTTGCCTTTACCGCAGTTGACTCAATAAATCGATGTCGCGTCGGTGAACGGGAGTTGTGCACGCTGTTTGAAATGCCGCAGACGTTTGTATAGATCCTGTACTATGTCAAAACATGGCTGCGATCCCTGTTTGCGGCTGTTGTCAGTCACCACGAGCGTGTCATCGCTTACCGTTGTGTTTCTCGGGCCACTTCCTCATAGCACCGTGAGGTCTTTGTGGTTGGCTCGATCGGCTTGAGCGGAGAACTCAGTGTTCTCGAGACGGGGGAACATTCTGGGGAAACGGATTTTTCGCATTGCCAGGGTGATCATGATGCAAACAGATATTTGTCCGGCCAGAGATAAGTCGTACTTGCAGATTTGCGCGCACAACGTCGATTTCTGCCCGTAGTTATCCAACACTGCCATGCTTGGTCGAGTCCTGGCCTGAAATTAGGAGCTAGATTCAACGCCGAGTAGACGCCGTGGCGGACAAGGGCGTAACCTTCGATCTCTGATCGTCTGATTTCGATGCATGAATGCCACTCGGTATCAAATAACTGACGGGTCTCAGTTTCGAAGATTCATTCGGTACAGAGTATTTCCAGAGTCTATCCCGGAAGAACATTCTTCCACTCTCTGTTTCCAGAGTAATCGGAGTAATTCCTGAAAGTTTATATTCCCTTCCATAGATGGATCGGAGACTATGGCTGTCGGCGCTTCTGCTGCTGATGCTGGGTGAAGGATGCTCGAGTAAGTTTCCGAGTCGAATCACCATTGTGATGACAATGATTTCACGGGACATTGTCGAAGACAATAGAACGAGACATGGGGTCGAGCATCTCCAACTCGAACGAAGAAATGTAATCTGTTCCCTAAACGAAACGATCTCGAGCAGGTGGTACCATGTCGTTGGTGCAAATATGCAAGGAGGGCAAAGGTCGAGAGGAATTCATGTCTGATCTCGTTGACCATCTGAAGTCAATACTCAAGTCGAACGAACCTTTCAAGATGGAGGACGATATACGCCAGGTGAGCGAAGCTACTTTTTTCTTGCCCTCGAGGAGAAGAGCTTCCATTCTCAAAGCCCGGACCATAGGCTCAATTTCCAAAAATTCAAACTTCAGGTTCTCCGACTGTACGATGGTCAACTCTACGGACTCTCGAACTTCTATCTCAGACACGACCCGCAAGTCGCTTGCATTGATGATGTTGCAAACGTTGTGTTCGTCTTGTCATTCAACGACACCAAGGTAAAATCAATCAAAAATGGCTGGAGGCAACGATAGTCCATCACGCAGTGAGAATCTTCATTAGGTGAACTGATTTCCTTAACGTAGTCATATCCCAATAGGTTCACTACACATGGAACTTCGCCGGTATAAAGCAGATCACTGGTGGCTTCTGGACGTTGGCAGACCGCGTCACAGCAGAAATCCAGCTATCAGCTCCTTTGAACCATAATAAACTCACAACCTTCCAGGTGAGCGAAGAATCTGAAGTTTTGTGTAGGAGTTGAGACAGTCTCGGTTTTCTGCCTGTTAGACGGAAGCTATCTCTGAGTGTATTTTGACCATTTCCAGGTGAACAAAGTGAGACTGACTGAACTACACAATATGAGGGTTCAAGTTGATGGCGTTCAACCCTTCGCATGGCTCGGAACTCAGATTGGGACTGTGGGAACTTTGATGACCAGGGATAATTTGAAGAAATTCCTCCAGTCGAACCTAGGAACGATCTTCAAGGAGATTTTTGAGCAATACGAAGTTTAGTCAATAGATGTATCTGGAATATGCTTGCTGGGAGTACCATCGGAAAAACGTATCCTGACCCCGCTGACCTCGGCCCGAAGAGCATCCCAAATCTCAAGAATGTAGGAGACTCAAAGCTTTGTTCACGATCATCTCAGCCATCAGCAAACGGCTCGGTTCAATGTATCTCTTGTTTAAAACAACGCCGAGTAAGGCGTACATCCCTAATTTCGCGCTCCGTGTTAATTCCTTCTTATGTTGGAGATCAGTGTTCTAGAGTTTCTCTCCTGGATGAAACTCTTACGTTTATTTGTTACGCTATGACAAACTCCAAGAAACCATGCTTGAAGCATGAGCGACTACACATCCGCTACACATCGAAATCCTGCAATATGAGCTCCGAAATGGCAATTCATCTGATCATGGAGACGAGGCCATTCTCTCCCTTGTTGAGAAGCAAATCTTCTCCAATCGCAATAAAACTTTCGATGGTGGAATTCGTCCGTCATGCTCTCTGCGCGATGCTATGCACGGTCGTCAAAAACTGTACACCTCCTGCCATCAGTCCAAACTTCGCTCCCGGCTGGCAGCCGCTCAGCCTAGATTAGGGAGCGAATGCTCTATTAGGGAGACAAGGGGCAGCTCTTGAATCCAGCTATTGAACGAGGTCAGCTCGACAATTCCGGCGAAGACGCGTATCGAGCAAGAGTTCATTCTCAATGAACAATGATGGAATCAAGGCTAGACTTCATAGATTTCTTGGAACGTCTCCTCAACCTTCGTCTTTTGCAAGCGAGTCCGACTAGACTTCTACCAGGAACGGTGCCGTCATCGATTAGATCGTCAATGAATCTAGTCAATGAGATATTGGCGGATATGCGTTCATTGGCAGTTTGTTGGTTTTCCCCGATCCATCAATCCATCGGGATCAGCCAATGATGGAGTGATGGAGAGCACGCCTCATGAAGCGGTGTATGGGGACCGCACGATTTGGAACTGTAACATTCGAGTTCATATGCTGGAATATAAGTCTCCGAATGCACTTCGGAGGGCCGGATGTATGATTCATCGACCTCCGTCTGTAACAATACAGATGCAGCGTCACCATTGTGCCAAGAGCAACCTCGAAAATGTGCCTATTCGCGACGAGAGATCGGGCATTGAGTGTTGAGGAGCAGCCGCCTCAGCGCACTGACTGTGAGCCGGGTCCTGCTCCATGTGAGGCAATAAAATATCACAACGATCCGCGCGGGGTCGTGATATCACTCTTCCGCGGCGGCTCAGCACGTTCAAGCGGACCCTCAGACACTCGGAATATATGAGAGGAGATCATCTCCTCCGACGGCAGCTGTTCCCGCTGTTTCCCGCGTGGTCTGGAGGAACCACGCTCAAGAAATCAGCCGCATGCAGTTCCGTCTCTTGTCAGCACGAAATCCTCCTGGATGCGGCATCCAAGAATCGTCGTACATTGTATGTTAATGACATGTTGAATACACAAAATCTCCGAAATGGTCTTCGACATTCCACAAATCATATGAAACTCTTCTACCCGGCGTAAAATTTTTGTTGCTAACTTCACACTGTGAGGGCGCAGTGCGCAGTTTCTCGAATGATTCAATACAACATCTCGGGTATTCGAACGTACCAGTCTTCTTCTCCATGGTTCATGCTACTTATTGATATTTGTATGTATTGTATCCATAATTTATCATACAACCCTGATTCAGGGGCGACTATTCTCAGCAGATCACCATCTTGCAAGGGTGACCAGCGGGACCAGATCGTCGACCAAGATGCTATGGCCGCTATGGCCACGGCTAGGGCGTCGATGTCCTCGTCGACTTCAGGCGCAGGTTTGGCGAGGAAGGAAGGAAGCCACGAGAGCCTTGGCGCCCTTTAAATGGCTCCCTGTGGAGGCTCATAACCATCATCCGTTGCCCCCTTCCCCCCCCCCCCAAGATAGTGCAAAGAGGGTCTTCCCCGCTCCGAGTTAAAATCCTGGCTACGCGCCTGGCAGGAGTCCCTAGGTTTGGAAGTCCTGCAATTTGGAAGGAAAACGGAACAGCAGGAGGAGAGAATGTAGAACAGCTGCTCCACGGAATGAAAGAATGGGGAGTTTTTCGGATTGGAACGATCCCAAAGGAATCGGACTGAGCATCTGCTCCGGTTGAATCTAGTATCTCTAATCTCTGAACTTGGACGGGTTAGTGTTTCAGAACCTGGTATCCGGACGCATATCTCTAGAGGAGCTGCATCGCTTCAAACTGGGGAGCTGGCGCAAAGAGAGCGCAGAATGCTCTGTGATGTCGACTTGACCACATCCTCTCCTGGTACGGAGATTCGAAGAGGAAACAATCACTTCCAACCCCCCTGGAATTAAGACGGGCAACAATTGACTCCTCTGTGGGAGGACTAGTTGCGTCGCCGGAGCTCCCGAACTTTCCGAAGAGCTCCCGCCATAGGTTTTGTGCCGAGAAGGAGTAGGCTGCGACCATGAAAGGAAACCATTTAGCCTACTTGCTCGAGGCTTTCCAGCATGTAACTTACGCGGGTTACTCTCCAAGCGCGCGTTTCGAAGTGTGCGGCCCGGCCTACGCAACCACACACCGAAACATTCAGTAAGGATCAAGATCATCATTCTCGTTTTTTTTTTCATGTTTACTAGCTTTCTGTAAGTCCCGTACTAGCCTTCCCTCGGAACGGCTCTTACCGGTCGAAACACACATTCTCCCGTTTCTCAGGAACGCTGCTCTTATATGCGTTCCTCCCGTACCGTGGGAACGCCGGTCTTTCCGATCCTCCCGTTCCAAAACATGCAAGTCCACTAGTTGTGCTCATTTCGCTCCAATTCCAGCCTCCCGTTCTTTTTGAACGGGATGCCATAGAGACAACAAACGTTCAGGAAGAACGGGGGGCTATCTGATCATCCGTTCGTGAAGAACAGACTCCAAGTCCGTACACTCTTCTGTCCAACGAATTACCTCGATTGTCTGTTCTTCCGCTCAAGATATCTTCAATCCGGAGCCAGAGACACCTAGTTCGTGTGCGTTTACTGTTTTCATAGCTGCACGATGGCTGGTCCTGATCTCAAACAGTAAGTATCAGATGAAGATCTTATGCGGAATACTAACTAGAGGGGCGCGACGCAGTGTCGCTCCGAGGAATCCACACGAACGCTCAAGAAAGAACCAAGCCCCGATCAGCTGAGGCAAGAAGCCTATCACTATGGGAGCGGACCAAAGCATGCCTCCGGACACCTCGTAGCAACACCTCTCATTTTGCGAATCTCTCGACCCAGAATCTTCGTTGACTGATGTCAAGTGTCTAACTCGGAGACGGGCTGATTACAAAGCGGAAATCCAAGTCGACTCGACTTCCCTCCGCTATTTCTAATGGGAGCTGCTTCATTGAGCTCGCAGTAAATTTTGCGCAGCCCGAAAAGCCCCATCGACCCCTTGTCATGTTTCCGTGAGACTCACTCGCCGACGAATCGCCGATTTCGGAACTATTTTCCGTGAATTCAGCGTTTGAATTCAGCTCGGCTGCGTGGGACAGCTGCGGCTCCCAAGGTGGATGCATTAAATTGCCATGATTTCAACTCCGTCACGCGACTGCTGCAATGGACATCGCTATGTGAAATCCTTCTAGAAATCCTTTCCACAACGTCAGTTTCACCCGAAGCCAGCAGGTTTCGAGTGTGATACTGGTCAGCGCTTGCTTTCATACAGTCTTGTCAATTTGACGTACGGAAGAGGGGAGCTTGAGGATGTCCAAGGTATTCTCCGGTCCCCGTTCTCGTTTCGGCGATGTATCGTCACCATGCCTCCACGATGATATGATTGTCACAGCTGTTCGTGGGCTCTTTGTGGAAAGTATACGGAATTAACAGAACTGAATATTTTCCAGGGGTCTTCCGCCGTCGCCGGACATTTCACCAGAGTGGGTCATAATCCACGACATCGGAGGCTCAGACTCGAATGCGTCAACTCGACACGAGATCCACGAGCTTGAATTCGACAGAGCTCTAGAATTCACTCCGAAAATAATTGTCATCGAACCACAGAGCCTTGGGGATGCAACAGCAAGGTATATAGAGAAGATGTCGAGACGCGTTGCGCTACCCTGGCTCTCCGCGAGCATCGATATATGTGCACCTGGAATTTTCAGGAAGGAAACCGAGTAACACTGATGAGTGCTCTACAGGTGGATCAATATCGGGAACGGCCTCAATCGAGTCGGAATCGTTTGCGGGCTGGCCACAGCTGCGACGTTCTCCGTGACGAAAAGCACATCACAATCGCTGTAGGTTTTCGTTAGAATTGGTAGTTCTTCATTTGCTGATTCCCACTCATACTCTCCTGATAATACCCAAGCCGAAACTGCCCCCTCACTTCGGAAAGCCCCAGATTTTTCATGCTTGGTGATCTTCCGTGTTGCAGGTACATCATGTTCCCCTTGGCGGGTGTCAATATGCTTTGTTGCAGCTTGTACAACATCTCCTGGAGCTCCGATCCGTGTATCCACTACCAAGTGAGTTTCCGCGCCAAATTGGTCCATGGGGAATTCCGAGACCCCTCGCAAGGCATTCTAGACGAATAGACGAAAATATCAGATGGTAATCCAGTATTTCTCTTTCTTCTCTTCCGCAGGTGAATAAATCAGGAAAGGTTCTAGAGGATTTACCTCCAGGAGACAAGATCGCGAAGTCTGTGATTCTAGTCCGTTCCGTGGACACCAAGCGACGAGTCTTTCATACAACTGTCACGTTGGTTGCTTTATCCCTGGTGGTATTCCGAGTTTTCCAATGGTTCAAGCAACTGTAGATTCGATACGAACCGCGTTCCGAGCCTCAGGAGTGACAACAGCAGCGAAGCCCAACATAACCGAAAAACATTCAGCTGGAAGTGAAAATAATAGATTTGATACGCGCGCCAGCCACCAAGCAAGCAAGCTTGGCAAGAGAAATATATAGTCCGCCAAAGCCTGGCGACCAAGGCTCCATAGGCAGCCCCGACCAACGTCAGTTCCGACTTGATGGTGATGTTTGAAAACGTTGAATCACATTAGTTTAGATGAGCTCGAGTGACACGAAAGGAGTTGTGAGATGCTGCGAGCAGGCAATTCTTCTCAGTTAGATATCGAATCGTACTCTGGTTAGACCGCTCCCTCGTACGGGAAGGACCGGGTTTGCGTGTCGGCACAAGAACTCTTTTTAGAGAGTCGAGCATATTTTCAATGTTCTGTTTATGGGGAATCATCTGTCAGTGAATCATCTGTTCATTCTTCTCGATGGGGCTCTGTTACGACGGTTTCATGTCGAGTTCACATATCGACGACCGGGAGATTCCCCGATTCACCTGAATCTATTTTCCTACGCGTTTTATGGAGTTGCATTTCATAGGTTTCGCTCCGCTGGAGACAAACCCATGAGGGGTCATATATTTGCTGAAAGAGCCGAAAAACTGGACGAATGTCCAAAGTGATCGAAGGAGCTCGACCCGAGTCCGCTCGGGCAGGCAGCAGAGTGATAGGACGAGATTGCGATTGTTGGTTAGCTCCATGAGGTCGAATTTGGAAGTAATTCTCGAAACGCGAATTCTTATCGCTAGAGATGCTGAACATACCCAGGACCTCAGCTACTCGGGAGACATCATCCCAGTCCTGAACTTGAGGCTTACCCTCTGACCTTTTTCGCTTCTGACAAGTTCGGCCTCAATAGAAATGGTTCATGCCAAAGTATGTAAGTATGAATGATCATCGAGAGTAGTTTTCTATGCCGTAGGTTGTTAGGGAGTTTCGAGCAGCAACTGTTGTAGCGAGCTCATTCGAACATGAGAGGTCTTTGGCCGCTAAAATAAGACGCAGAGAGCTTACATTGAATTCAATACAGTCTCGATCAGGGAAGAGTCAGGAATATGAGCATCAAATCAAAGCAGATTTTCGACATGTAAGACCCATGTGTAACAGGACACCGTATTCCTCCCGGTGCCACGCCAGTGAGAAATTTAGAACACCCCAATGCCTTTTCCGCCATAACCGATACATTAAGCGGTTCATGAATTCATCCTCCAAAAAGCTCCGTGTAAATAAATCCCCAAAACCGATTTACTCGCTGTCATTTTCCACTTATTTCTCTGCTCTCTAAGAGTCTCACCTTCATTTTGGATTCCATGAGCGACCCTCTTGCTGACTCCCCGAGGGTTAGACCCCGCTGAGAATCCGATGAACTCCGGAGCCTGACCGGCGGGGCTGATGTCGGAACCAGAAGTCGTCAGCCCGACCTATGAAAGATTGACCCTCTCCCTATGAGAAACCTGATGAGCTACCTTCGAGGTCATGACCTCGAAAATCCGAACCATTGTTATGTAGAACTCCTGTTACCAGTCTCCTCATCGGCTCCATCTTCGGGGTCGCAAGAGGGATATGTTGAGAATAGGAATCCCATACCACGACTGTGAACTTTCCGCATCAGCCAGTAGACAAATTTCGGAGTGACCGAGGTCCTGTAGATCCATGATACTGCTTAAGCTGAGCTTCAAGGTTTACAGCGCGGACAGAAGCACGGTGCATGATCGGGGTATGAACAGAGCTCTGTTTTCTTCGCAAAGACTTCGCCCGGCTCGAGCGGCAAACCTTGCTCGAAGGCTGGATTAATTCTCTGGAGAGAACCATTGCTTCCGTAAACAATGCTGGGCGGCGAACTTGATATCGGGTTCCGTCAACACATTGAGTTCTTCCATCATAGGCTGCAGAAAAAGTTCGGCCAATCTTTTTCCGTCTGCAAGAGCATCACCGATGGATCGGTATAGCGCAACGGGATTCTCGAAAAAGAGAATATCGCTCCGGATTCCCGAGTTCTCCAACAGATAGCGAATTTTTGTTCCCGAGATCATCATTGCCCCCTTCTGAGCAATCAAGCAGTCGCGAGTACCTTTTGAGCGTCTCTACTTCGGACTTCCATCGGACGGCATGGGAGCATGATCATTTTCAATAATGTCGTTCCAGTTCAAGAGCAGAAGGTTTTTAGCAAAGTCTAGACTGCATGCGAAAATTGCCTCGAAATCGAGCGTTAAAGGCTTGTTCCGTTTGGAGGACATCGTCGCGTACTCCCCTTCGGTCTTGAAAATGCTTCGACTGAGTGAGACTCCTCGATCAACATCGCCCCAGCTCTCCTAGTCTTTGAGTCCGCGTGCTTCCAGAAATCGAACCGACCGTGATGATGTTTCAACGAATCACATCAAGCCAGGCGCTCCAGAAGCGCGTCACTCTTGTACAAGGAATTCTCGCACCGAAGCTGAGCACGAGCAGTCAAAGTGTGTTTCATATCGTCTGGAAAACTGTTGAAGCACTCGCCATGCGTGGCCCGTATGCCGCGACGACGAGATTCTGCAATGAGGTCCGGCAGTAATAGGGTCGTTCCTGCTCTGGAATGATTCCCTGCCCATGGGATTGTCAACTCCATTGTCGCAGTACGGCCTCCTCAACCTTATGATCTCAGACGGCAAGCCATTCCCCCGGATTTTGAGATGCTATTCAGATCCATTGTTCCATACGTTGTCCATCGTACACCGATAGATACAAGCAACCGGTCGCGGCGGAGTCGGCTTTGAGTTTTTCGTGCAATCAGCCGATTGTCTCATTGCATCAAGAGCTAGAGAACAAGTCACAAGGGAATCGGCACGAGTAGGACAGGCTAAGCGCTGGTCTGTTTTCCAAGCTGTTGTCAACCAATTTCCCAGGAATTTACCAAGGAACGTCTGCTACCTATGGCGGCATAAGAGACGAATCTGGGATCGCATAATGAGCTCTCCGCAGCAGAGGAGATGACTCGTCTCTCGCACGATTCGAAGGCGACATCTAGTAGGTGGTTGGCATGGGGCCCTCCTTTGAGGACAGATTTCCCATTCCAGGAGATGCTGGCGGAATCCACGATAGTTCTCTAGACTCTTGTATAATGGTGAATATGACTTATCGTAGGTCACAGATTTTCCTACACGATGCAAGCCTTGAGACGACTCATTATGCGCGTTCGGATGCACGTTCCATGACAAGGTGCACACTCCACGCATAGAACCTCGACGGAGTAACTTCAGGGCGCCGCTCAGCTTCTTACGGAAAATATAGACAGATTGTCGGACCGTGCCCAGCTTCGGCTTCAAGATTCGGAGTTTATGGAATTTCCAGTCGCTCAGCTTTGCGGGTGATCATCCGATCTCTTCGAGCTTCAGAGATTAGTCTCCGTTTCGAAGAGATTCTCCCGGTTCTAGGTTTGCCATCAATGTGAACAATCCTGAAGCTAGGCAATTACATTCCCTCCTACTTGTTTGCAAGAGTATTTAAATCGAGCTCAGTAGGCTTGATGTGGACGTCGGTTCTGATATCAATGATTTCCGTCTACGCTGTACAACGGAAAGATGATTCTCGCGACGCGCTCCAGCGAGTTCTTATCAGAATCGGTCGATGTGGAAATGCCTGGTCTAAGATCAGCTCGGATGAGCCGATCAAGAGTTATCGTTCCCAGCCTCAGGGACGGAACGATTCCAGAGGCACTGCGATCCAGCGCCGCTGAACACGGCTAATATGGAGCTTTCGAGTACTTGACGTTGTTCCCCAGCTATCCGAGCGGAATCCCTCCGCGCCGTCTCGAGAATAGAGGAGCCGGTACCCCGAATTTGAGAATATTTTGCAGCGCCTCTCATGCAATTGAAATCGACGATTGGGGTTGCTTATCAACAATTCCCCCACCCCGATATTACGATGACTGGTATTGAGCGTCTTGTCGAATTCGAGTGAGACCCTTCTGGCAGGGCTGAAAAATCCGTCAGACGAGAAACCACCATTAGGACGTGCTGCCGCGCATAAGTTGCCACATGTTGTCATGTGTTGATGAGCAGAAATGTCGCTCTGGGCTACAACATCCAATAACGACTGACACGCTCGACTCGCACAGTGGCGGTGCACCCGAAAGTTCATGATTGACTGGAAGAATGTTCGGCGACGAAATGAGAAATCGATGCATAAAGAGTCGTTTTTGGCACACGAACTCAAAAAACTGAGTCTTTTGGCGAAGGAAAGGACCGAAGCTGGTCTGAGAAGGGATGCCGACACGTGTTTGTGGGGATGGATATACGGGGCGCAGCCAACCGGGTTGCGGCAGGCGAAACTCGCTGAGGGAGCTGAGACATTTCGGGCGATAGTCTGGAAAGGAATACGCTCTCGGCTTCACGCGCGGCGATCGAAACATCTCTTATGATTAATTCATATGTTGAATTTCCTCAAAAGGGACCTTTCCCAGCCGTCGATCCGAACACTCAAGCTGAAGATGCTGCTGTCACCGCGTCCAGGGAGAGCGGAGGAACAATCTCTGATAACATGCCGTTTTTCCTCCTCGGAAACCAGGCAACGTCTACATGGCTACCTTCTCCCCCCGTCTGATAAACGACCACCCCTCCTTCTCCCGAGTCGGTAATCAGTCCGTTTCACGCACGTGAACGACGGCACACCCTCATTCCGGCGCCTCTCTATTGTTGGTAACGGTGTCAGAGCGTTTCAGCTATACGACTCTGAAGCTTTCCTCCTCCGATAGTCATTGTCGAGTGTCAACGTGTCGCGAGTTCGGCCCGACCCGCATAAGGGCCAGGTGAAAGCTGGTTGCCGAGAGCCAGATTCGAATTTTCGCGCCATCATCCCGTTTGGAGCCAGGTCTGTAATGAGAGGCTAGTTTTCATGGTGCCACTCAGCCGTAGGCCTACTACCCCAGGCTGCTAACTGAAACAAATCTGTTGTACAACGTTCGATTGAATTTGTCTGCCAATTTGCTGATTGTGAAACGGCGGCAGACAGCGCAGCGTCGAGTGCATTGCACCGAAGCCTAGCGGCCCGTACAGCGAGCAGCTCTTCAGAGAATCCGAAAACAGTCTATGCCGCCGCCATGAACAACCAGGCGGACAAAAAACAACGGAATGTCAAGTCCAACGGTGCGACTGCAAACAACAAGTGAGTTGAAGTGCTGGCTTGCGAGTATGGGTCGGCGTGGGTCACGCCAGGGCTAGACTCGCTCGATCGACCGGCCTGGCTGCAATTTGGCAGATGTCAATGGAAGTCTGCAGCTGCAGTCGGGCTCAGCTGCACCGAGCCAGGAAGCGAGCGAACGAACGAGCTCCCAGACTGACAAACGGGTGCTCGGGAAGACGTTTGGCAAGCCACTGGCTAGGCTTTGGCAGAGGAGTTGTGGGGGTGCCATTCGGAGGAGCTCGCACACACGCTGTGGGTCCCTCGTAACGCCCGGGCGTGCAGGTGTAGAATGAGATTCATTGTGGCCTTCGCTTTCCAGGGGACTAGGACGTAATCAAAACAAGGCCCCAGTGGAAAAAGCCCCGATGGCTCAAACGAGCCGCGATAACCGTGAGGACCGGGACGGCAAAGGTGTCGTGCCAATGAACGCCACGGGAGTTTACGGGAATGCTAGATTCGTCCACGCGATCGCCGCCTTAGTCGTAAGTTGTGAATGAGAATCGCCGTTCTCTCAAGATGAACATTTGGACGGATCGAAGATCGACTGGATATTTTATCGTTCTCGATGTGGGATGTGAGCTTGTGAGATCTGCTCGCAGCAAGCGTCTGTACCAAATATTGGTGGAGCCGCTTCCTCGCGTACTGATATCGAAATATTGTTCGGAAGTGTCTCCCACTCGTTTTCCTCAAGTGACAAGTACTGTGCCGGTGACAATCCTTCGTTGGTTCTCTTCGTTGCCGCTCACCGGATTTCAGAGAAACAACCGTGATTACGCTCGGTTGCTGCCAGATTACTCGGCTGCTCTCTCGAATCAATCCCACATGCTCCGGTTGAGTGCCCACGGACAATTAAACGAGTAATAATTTTGCTGAGGTCACATGTGTGTCGCCGTATCACCGTGTTTTCTGAAACCGCGTCGAGACTCATTCCTAGACGTCGTATTTTTCAATTCGCATCTAGCTCGCAGACGTCAATTTCTTCGATTCGCAACTCCCGAATCCACTCCAATCGAATTTCACTTCCGTCAAAAATTGGAAGGAGCAGGCAATCTCGTGCGAGTGTACGATCCGATCGTTCATGTGCTCTGACGATTTTCGTCACATGAAGCGTCACGTTGTATCGAGTGAATCTAACGCATTTGAGAACAGACATCGTCCGTCACCGATATATCTTCTAGACCAGAGCTGCACCGAAAGCTCTCAACGAAGTTCTCCAATGAGCTAACGCTGCTTTGTAATCCACAGGGACATGTTGTTCAAGTTCGTTTGCGTGGAGACAAAGATATTTACGAAGGGGTTCTGTTTACCATTTCCCCAACGTTTGACGTTGCTCTGAATACAGTGCACGTGCTGGACACAGAGACTCCCGAGTCGAACACAGAAGCGCCGCAGGCTCCGGGCCACCTCGCTGGATTGTTGCGGAACATGGAGAGGATTCGTAAACAGCCCAACCAGCCTCTGCAAGAAACGATGATTTTTAATATTTCAAATATTGTGAGCATGACTGCGCTCAACATTGACCTCGACTTTGTTACCAAAGGTGGGTCTTCTTCAGACTTATGCCTGCAGAATTGATCCTGGAATGATCCACAGTAGCGATCTTAAACGTCCTCCTTATCGAAAGGCTCCCTTGAACGCCTGGCTAATGCATCCAAATCCTTTCGCAGAACACGCTTTCACAGACTCACAAATCTCCCGTCCAAACGGTCGTGTCCGGGAGCGCGACCTCGAGCTCTGGATGGACGGCGAAGGCGTCGGAGAAGGTATCGAGGATGGCAAACTCGAAGAGATTTCTGGGGCTTCGACGAGCTGGACGGCAGAAGAAATGTTCAAAACAAATCAAAAACTTTTCGGGGTCGAGTCAACCTACCAGGACAACCTGAAAGGCTATACCTACCAGATCCAGGAACGGAACGACGCCGAATTCCGGGAGAAAGAAGCTATGGCAGCTAAAATCGCCTCTGAAATTGAGTCCAACCCACAGCACAAGCGAAACTTCGAGTTGGAGAACGGTGGCGACGAGGACGATGAGGAGACGAGATACTCGGCGGTTGTGACGACTGATGACCGAAGTAGAACACAGCAGCAGCCGGTTCACCCACAACAACAATCCCAACAACAGCAGCAGCTGCAACAGCAACAAGAGAGATCAGAGTCCCGTTACGCACACAACAACCGACGTAAACCACTGCCTCCGATGAACGGAGGTGTCAAAGGTCCTCAAAGAGGTGCTGCGGGGGGACACCACTCACAGCGGAATAATCACAATCGTTCGCCCCCTATGGGATCGCCGTCTCCGCAACAAAGTTCCTCCCATCCCCAACAGCAGATGCCTCAGCAACAGCTGCCGAGCCAACAGCAGAGGGAGCCGTCGTCCAGAAAGGATCAACACGCCCCGCTGCAAACGACTCCTCCACAACAACAGCATCAACAAGTGACGGTCTCGCAGTCGGCATCACCTGTGCAGCAGCAGCAGCACGTTCAACAACAAGCCGCTCCTCCGTCGCTACAGCAGCAACAACAGCCACCGCAACACCATCACCACCAGCAGAACCAAGAAAATAAGAAAGTGTCGCCGGCCGAGAAACATGTCGCCTCGCGAAAATCCCCATCTCCGAAATTGGACGCGACAGCCGTTTCTTCCGCTGCAGGTCCGAAGAAAGATACCTCCAACCAAGCTCTCATTCAGGAGACGAAGAAATCACCACCCGGCAGCCCTCCGGGCGAGCCCAAGAGCAAAGCGTCCCCAACCCCAGAACGCGGCGCTTCACCTCGAACCCTCAAGACACCTTCGCCAGCTCCGAGTTCGGCTAGCGGCCCTCAGGCGAACACGGAGGAAATCGTCAAGAAAAGTACCTTGAATCCCAATGCCAAGGACTTTGTCCCAACACCAAAGCCGCCGACAATGTCGCACAAACATGGAGTTCCTCAAGGACACATGAACCCTGTCGCCGGACACCCTCGGGGTCATATGAGCCTCGGTGGACCTGCTCAAGGGGCTCCTCACGCTCAAAGTGGTGGGGTCATTATGGGTCCGTTCGCGTTCCCTGGACCCGCTGGTCCCCATCAGCACCCGCACCAGCATCAACCAGGTGGACACAACAGACCGTATCATCGTGGCAACAAAGGCCAAAATAGACAAGCCATGGATCAAACTATGCACGTAACCGGTCCGCCGATGGTGCAAGGTCCGCAACAACAACAACTGATCGTAGGGTAAGCAGTTCCTTTCCCCCCGCGATTCCTAATCACACTTCACGATTGCTTATCGAATATTGATCTCAGAGTCCAACAGTCGTGTGATCGAAGTTCCGAGGCCTAATCTTTCGATTTCATTTTGAAGGTACCCCCCACCGAACCCCTACGGTGCCGGTCACCCCCCGGGAGTTGCATCGAACGTGGTGACGATGCAACCACCTTTAGGACACGTTCAACCCCAGCAAGTTCAAATGGTTAATTATAGTTTAGTTCAAGCACGTGGAGTGATTTCACCACCCGGAGGTAAGGTTCATTCAAGCTCGGAGGTGACGCACTTTCATTCGGGGCGTAGAGAATCGGAAATCATAATCTTAACAAAGGTTATCTTTCAGCTCCGGCAGGAGTTTTTCCACCCATGCAATTGTACAGTGATGGAGGTATTCATTTAGCACCTCAACCCCAGATGATTTTAAGAGAGTTCACCACGAATGCGATGTACCCCGGTCAAATCGAAGGTGAGTTTTCAGTCGTCGCCGCCGCCGGCAGCCCCCATCGGCTTTCTCCTTTTCGGAAACCTTGTCCATCGGAATCAGCTGAAGAACTTCATCTAAATGCCTCCTTTTGTGTTTTCTCCCCTTCAGGTGCGAACGTATTTGTCGCAGTGAGTCCCTCAGCTCAGACGCCTAGCCAGTCGGGAGCCCCAACTCCCCCAACGACCAGCGGGCCACATGGTCATCCATCGCAGCCCCCAATGAATTATTCCTCTCAGCCGCCTTGGCCTGGTCAGCCGCTACTGATGATGAGTGCAAACGGAGGGCCCGCCGGAACTCCGCCACCTCATCATGCAATGAACCTCATCATGGCGCCCGCGCCCCCGCCGCATGGGCCGTCCCACGCAGCCGGCCACGGGCCTGCTCATGGGCACGGTCACTTCGCGCAGGCGATTGCGGTGCAGAACGGTCCAGGAGCGCTTCAGGTTCAGACGAGTCCTGTTGTTACGGGGCCGTCATCAAACTCGAACGTAACTCCGGGTCAAGCGCCTCAGGCTCAATCCCAAGCTACACCGACTGGCCAGGCGCCCACAAGCGGAGTGATCGTCCCTCCCCCCAACCAAAGCGGTCAGCAGACAGGCCCTCAGCAGCCACCCTCGCAGCAAACGCAACAGACTCCAGGCAGAGCGAATCGGACTTGAACCGATTCATCTCCACTATCAAGCAATCAATCAATTAGAACATCAGTTAGTCGATCGAACAGGCCTCTTTCTCTATCATTTAACGACGCGACATGATTGATTCCGACCCATCTACCTTTCCGCCCGCATGCCTACCTACCTAAAAACCTTTCTCTTTGCCGTTGGATCGATCCGACGCGAAGACGTCCAAGACAGCAACAAGGAAAGGATTCGCTCTCCGATCCCCTCCGCCTCACCACCAATCGTCGGGACGGTACTTGACCTCGTCGTCGTTCTACAGTGTTGCTCAAAAGCCTCGTGATCCTCATGCGCCGTCAATCCGGTCATTCATAACGTCAACGAATGAAGGCAATGACGAGTCCGTCATGGTATCATGCCGAGTCAAAGACAATGATTCTCGCCAGCATCGAGTATTCCACGTCGATCCATTGGCGATCATGGACTGAGGACGCTGGTGACGAGAAACGAAGTGACACATGTGGGTGCAGAGGAATATCAACCTCCCTGGAGAGTGCCAACAATATCAAAATTCAAGAGTCCGGAGCTGTTTGCCATTAACGTCGATGGCGGTTGCTGAATGAGGGGACGCATCGTCGTTCCCATCGAGGCCCGTTTGCTGAATTCGCAAGGAAGAAAAATTTCAACAGAGTAAACCAGAGTTGGAAAAACTATGAATTTCATCATTTATCATCGTCATCGATTTCTTCGTCCATCCACCTTCCCGCTACACAAGAAGAAGAAAAAACATGGTGCGCGCTCTTCATCCATCTCTGTGTGTCATCAGAAAGGGAGAGTCCGCAAATGTTCAACAGCAAACTGTTTCTCAGAGCTGAGGAGAGGTAAATAGTTTGGATTCGCTAGGAACTTTTATTCAAAATACCGTTTAATGAAGCGATTCGAAATCAAAATCACGGTTCTAGGGCTATCTGGCTGTGGGAAGGGGTTCGAAAAGTAACACTTGGAAGCATGTGGAACTTCGCGGCGCGAGCCGCGACTGTCAATACCTGCTGAACTCGAATACATGACCGCTTTCAATCGCCGACCTCGTGGCGTTAAAAAAAAAACGTGAGATGCTTCGTTATTTCAAATTTCGTAGCTCGTGGATCTCTTAGATCGGCGAGAATAGAGTTTGGTTCATTTTTCCTCTCTCTATCCTTCTGACGATGCCTCTACGGTGTCCGAACTGAGAGACGACGCTGGTCGGTGAGCGAGACCATCCGATGCAAGTACACGTTGAGGCAGCGGTGCGATCCTTGACTCCATGTGTAGTCCGGGTCCCGAGTCCCACACTCCGGGAACGTTTGATTCGATTTCCGAAAGAATCCTCCCGGATACACATCTCGAAAGAGCATCTTCCGCGACCTGCTGTCCATAGTGGATGAAGAGTCATCGACTCTGTGGTATGGCTACAGACACGTGGGAACCGGAAACCTTACTCGACTTTGAGCCTTCAAGAGAACAGGCGATGAATAATTTGCGAGACTGTGGAGGTGGCTGTTTGCGCAGACCTTGAACAGCAGTTTCGGAAGTGGTTTCCTTGTCAGCTGAACGGTTCGAGTGTCACGCGCTGACTGGAAAACGAGGTTTGGTCGAGGATACATTTGTTGATATTGTCGGGGTTTCGCACGCGATAATCCGCGAGAACTTTCTCGTCAATCGGGCGATGATTCTGCTGTTTTCTCGGACTACTTGTCTACTAATTTGTATCGGAGTGGTATGCAAGCGAGGAAGGGAAGAGTTTGGAAGGGTGGAGTCACAAACACAAAGAAACGTGTGTGGAATCGATGAAGCGAGCGAGCGAGCGCTGTCTGAAGAAGAGAATCTGATGGATCAGTCCCAAATGATGAAATGGAACATATTCATGCGTGCGTCAATGCGTCTATTCGCCTCACAATTACGTGGAAAAAGCTATATATATATATATATCTAAATATATTGAGGATGATATCTGAAGATCTATTTTTGTATGGCATCGGTAGGCAGATCACGGAGAGGAAAGCTGATGCAGGTGAATCGTTGTATACCTTACGAATGGTTGTCCACCGGTATCTTTCTTGAGTTTCTCTCTCTCCTGTCGACATGGATGCGATGGAGATGATTTTATCAATAATAATAATTATTATTCACAACCACCATGAGGATCACAACCATGACAATAATTATCAGAATGAATCCATGGGCCGGCTGGCTGATATGATGATACCGCATAGGATACATTTTTGAAGTTGATGTTGAAAGTCAAAGCAAGCACGATTCCGAGATGACGTCAAACAGAGTCACAAACATACGCTCAGGACAGATGCTGAATAGAACAAAGCAGTGAACAGACACAGCAAGTCGATGAAGAGTGAATGGGACTGATTTGAAGTTATATGAAGTGAAAACTAAGCCTTGGGACTCCGCGCGAGGGATTCGCAATCTGTCGCCGCACTCACTCCGATCGGAGCTCGACTTAAGAGCTGCTTGCCTGAAGTCAGGCCTCCCAGCGGTCACTTTGAAGTGCTGCGAGAGATTGATGAGCTCGAGAGGTCTATACCGAAATTTCTGGGAACATTGGGTTAGCTGAGTACGATTCTCATTAATCATCAGCGACGAGAACTCATGTCGCAGGGAATCATGACTTCAACCTCACTCGGCTGATTTCGTGAGTGATGACTCGGATTTTCACTTCTATTTTGCGAAGTGATAAGTGCAGAGAACTGTAAGATAGTCTGTACATACCCACTCGTAGGTAGGAGTTTATACGACGGTACTTTTGATACAAACAGAGAAAAATGCGAAAAATTCTTACGTCATCCTTGCACGAATAGGTTGATTCCAGTGCCGAAGCGCCGTGTGCGAGGGAGAGGTGAAAGCTTTCTATCATTTGCAAAGCCGAAGAAATTATCATTTTATGAACGCTTTGATAATTTCTTCCTGGGAGTTGCTGGAAATATTCGCCTTCTCCCTCTAATACTCGCGTTTTCGATGCGATCCGGGTGATGTTCGGGGCACACTGATAGACGATATAGAGGAGAACGGCGCGGCAAAGAGTCGGAGCGAAACTTCCCCGCGACATGTGCTGAAATTCCGTGAAGTTGAACCTTAGATTCCGTTCCTCGAGTTTCGAGCACGAACTCGACTGGTAGAAAACGAAATTCTCATTGGACTGGTGAGGTGTTTATAGTCACCGCTAATATTGTAGGTACATCTATCTTTGGGAACAACAAGTTGAAACTATACAAGATGAAGACATGAACCAATGCAATCGGCGCGATGTCACCCGACTATACGAAAACGAAATCAGAATCGAAGACCGCGGACGGGGGGGGGAGGGGGAAACACGGGAAGTATTAGGTTGGTAGGAACCGTCAGGACAGAGCGGCTCGAATCAACTCAGCCGATTTTATTGACGGAAGCGTGTTGAAAACAGATGATGGTTTCGATTGAGCCAAGATCGCCGAGTTGACTGCTGTGCGAGAAAGTCACGGGATCGTTGTTGAATTTTGTTGAACGCCTATGCGGCATGTTGCAATTAGGCTTACAACAAATCTAGGACTCACTTCTGAGAAGTGGCAACAATCATCCCAGTGTTATTCGATTCAAGCAAGTTGGGTCTGCCACTCGAAACTGAACGCGAACTTGATCAAAAAACCTGAAATCCTTTCGTACACATCCAAGCGTATGAGCGTACACATACCCTGTGTGTGGACGCATATACAGATAGATGTTATAATGCATGTATATATGAGGAGCTCGCCAGAGTGGAATTAGGTCGTGAATAATTGGGGAATGAATCGACGGTTGCGTGTGTGTGTGTGTGTGAGTGAGTTATCGTATGAATGGAGAACAGATGAAGTCGGTGAGTGCATGGAAAAATGTGACTGGATGAATGAACAGAGCAGAATCGGCGCCATGAGCGGACGACGTCCTTCATCGGAGACATCCCAGATGGGCGAACCATTCGATGATGCGCCTGAGGCGTGGTATCTCTTGAGAGTCGCGAGTTGCATTCGAAATGGTATTCGATACGCATGTTCGCCGAGCACCGCGATCGATATTGAAGCCCGTTTTAGATATCCGCGTCCGAACGATTGCCTGAATACATCAAAATCGGATTTTCGAGTGAAATGTATATCAGAGGAGGGGCGAGTGCGTCGACGCATGGCTTGGGGCATAACACCGACCTGCTCTCAGTTTAACAACAGGCGTATCGCTTACGTTCGCTCTTCTGTGTGAAATCTCCGCCTATCTGCCTGTGTGAATGATGGAGTTTGTGTGCGTGGGTTCATCATGATGGTTTGTTGATCTAATCTTACTATTAAACTATTCGACTCATTGGTCGTCGTCTCCTTCCACTTGCTCCTTTGTCCCTTCGTCTGTTATGAGATGTCCCGCGTAGCTTGCGGGGAACGTGCGAGAAACGATCGTCTACAGACCGATCGACAGTTCGGGAAATGTTCGACAGTAGTCAATGTTGTTCACAGGTTCTGTTGATAACGCTGGTTGAGTCGACTTCTTTTCTAACTGAAAGCACCCTTGAAGAATGAACTCTGAATTGTTAGCCGAGACAAACTCCCGAACACCTTCACGGCTGGACGGGAAATCAGGATGGAGGGAGGAAGGCGATTTCGATCAAGAATTTGGAATATTCTGTCAGTGGACAGCGCCGATGAAAACATGATTTGATTCCAAGATGATCGGGGCTTGCCTTCGAATCGGTTCTGCAAGTGGAAGGAGAGCGGTCGGAGTCGCATTGAGCTAGGAGAGTTTTGAAGATGCTCCACAAGTTGACGGCAAAGGTTCGAAGCCATGGTGGGACTGGAAAGCGAAATGGAATCCCTTTTCCGGAACATCACTTCTGTCCCGGACTCGAGGCGAATGTTTCGGGATGCAGAGACTATGTAGCTCTCTGGTGCACTTGAATCGCAGGCGCACATACGGGAGTCGGACAGAAGCGATGGGGAATGCGTGGGAACTGGCTCCCACCCCATGAAGATCATCACCAAAGCTCGCTCGGGAAAAGCGGAGAACGATGATAAGTAGAGGAATGATTAAATGAATGGATCCGTGGTTTATTCAACCGAACGGCCTCTTTGCCGAACCGGGAGCTCACGAGGAGCGTGACACGGAGCGGAACGTGGTCGCGTTGTGGAACGAGGAAGGGGAACATCGAGACTTTAATGAGGCTATGAGAAGCCTATGACTAAGACTGAGCCGGTTGTAAGTCGACGAATCGAGAACGGGGACTCTGAAAACGCAGGGATAGGGATGGAAGCAGTCAAGCTGTTGGAAATTCAAAAATTGGAGAGACCTTGAAATTGACTCAAAGAGAACAGAGGATCTTTGTGGAATGCCTCCAAGATTCCACGACGGCATTCGCTCTGCAAGTGATGCAATACCCGGACAATATTTGGAGGCATATGATCCGATTGGCAAGTGTAAGTTTGACAATGATTGAGAAATGAAACGAGGCAAAAAAATAAATAAAAATGTTCGAATGTTGAAAATGTGCGAGTCTTCATTCTTGTGGCATGGCATTGGAGATCATTTTCAAATCGAGTCGGGAATAGAAATTGTCCCTACATAATGCAATGAGGCATTCTACGTATTGTGCTCGACCATGGTAGCAGTAGCTTCCCCTCATGAGCCTGTTTTAGCGGGGTGCTGGACTCAGGTTATCGAGGATAATTTTCCCGGTCAATTATTCTGTGCGCCAGCTGCAGCTATCCAGTGCTGTTCATTTGAGAGGTTGAGTGAGGTGAAGACCTTTGAGTTGCATGCTCCAAGTATCTTCCCGACGTGCACGTGTCGAAACTTTCATTGAGCGAGTCAACATAATCTCAGTCCTCGACGACACCGTGCATCCCGCGCTGCCTCCACCAGAACGGGAATTTTTTTCCAGCAGTCTCCCTCAAGACGTGACGGTCCGATGCGAATGCACCTTCCGGAACCTTGAGCAAATGAATTCCTGCCTCCGAGAATATCCCCATCCTCGCTCTTGGACTTTTCGGAGAGCATCACGAGCAAAAAGGAGTTGGAGAATCGGTCGAGGTAGAACCCTGATAGTGAACTACTTTTGGTTTGGACCTTGTATTTCTTGAAATCAATCGGTTGGTAGTGATCAGGGGACTTGGGTCGAAGCACTGAATTTTCGGCGTTCTGACGGTGGCAGTTCATTGATGACAGCAGAGTTACTATCCGCAATATTACAAAAGAAGCTTTTTGATATTTATTACATTTGGTTCCGAGTTGTTGCTCTCCTCTGGGAAACTTTCGATCTGACTGACGATGAGCTACTCCCGGCCGCTGAGACGGGTTGGTAAATCAAGAGACGCAAGGACTCGGCGGGACTAATGAGCAGCGTTAGATCCTTGGTTCGCAGTAGCATAGTCTTCTCCATGCTTGATTGTGTCATTTTAAGGCCTCCGCTGGAGCGTTCCTCACTGGGAGAATCAATCGAACGCGTAGCGCATCGCGACTTATAAGTGTTCCTCCGCTAGTACGCACGGAAACGAGGCTGAACTCGAAGCGCTTGCATTTTGTAAAAAGTCGAAAATGAATCACAATATCGTCCCATGTCGAGAACCATGTTTGACATTGAGACATCGTCGCATGTTCGATCGGAGTGCCTTGAAAAATGTGATGATATTGCTCCGACGCTGAAACCCAGTTGAATAGATGATATGGTTAAGTTACATTGGCGTTTGGTCTACCGCAGACATGGAGCAACGCAAGCTGCGTTGACTCTCGCGACTTCACCACACTCTTCACAGTCGAAATCCTTGAAATCATATCGAATCTTGTAGAAAGTTGAATTATCTGCAGTGTAGAATAGCAGTTGATCGTTGAGGTAGAAGTTATTGCTGATCCCGAGCTTGCATTTGACTTTTTTGCACTCTTGTGCGCCGATCATAATGACGAATACCTGGAATCGAAGAAGAAAGTGCTATCATCGATATCCCGGAGGCTCTAGGTGTCAAGACCGGACGTCATGTTAGCCTTTGGTTGCCAAGCAATCACCGTGTCAGAGCTTTGGCCAGAGGCAACTCACCTTGTCAGCGTCACCCTGTTCGTAAAGAATGAGAACTCTCTCGCTTAGAGCGACGAGCCTCGGATTGGAGAGTTTGCAGGTATTGAGAGCGGGATGAAACCGAACCGGAGGTTGTTTGAAACTTCCAGTCACCTGTCAGCAGATAATGTTTATTTTTAGTTCGACGTAACCAACGTCAGCCGACTTCGGTCGGAAGTTCCCGCGAGTTCCCCTTATAGATCACCGCAAAGTTCTCGGGAGGCTGGAGCGTTCCTCTGGTCATCAAAATCCCACATAATTTCTTCGAAGGTCGACGTCACATCTGCATCTCAATATCAGAGTTGGGGGATCTGGGATCGAGCTGGGATCCGCATGAATCGAGAGTTCGAATTCGTTCTTCGACTATATGGCCGGGAGCCTGAGCAAACATCAGAGGAGCTTGCGCTGGATTCCTCATAAGCTATTCCTAGATCTCTGCTGGGCTAGAATCTCCGTCACCCGCGGCAACATATATGTACATCTCCTAGATGGCTGGCTGACCCCAGGGCCCCTCCTTCTTTCGCGATTTTGCACACGCGATGGCTTTAGTTGAGACCGAATCCTGGTTTTCAAAAGCGGTCTATCCGCCTGCCGATATCGGATACCATCACGCGAGCACGGCGCAATACCCAAAGCTTGGTCTGAAGTCGGAATGAATCGTATTCCAAACCTCGAGGATCGCAAAGTGATTCAAGATTCTCGCGAGATTTTCCACATCGAGGGACAAACGTCGAGGTTGGGTTAGTTGGAAGTATATACTGGAATAGCGTGACGATTCTTCGTCCGGATGACGCGGGGCTCTTTGAAGCCCTCTGTTCAAGCGGAAACTAATTGTAAGTAGCAAAGCGGGACGCTCGACCAGTGACTTACCTGATCAAAATCAAGGCACAGAAGCTCAACGTTGCATGGGAAGGCTCTGTGCGCAATGAGCATTGATAGAGTTGAGCTTGTCTTGTTCGTCCGATACCATGATATGTCATGAATGATATGCTCGCTCAAAGAGTATATTGTCTCGAAGAGTTTCAGTTGGCAGTTCCATAAAGCGACCTGTTGTTGCTGAAGAACGGCGTAAATGTCGCGACCGAACTGCAGGACAGTGTCGCATTGAGCTTCAACGAGTTGGCTCGGTCCTCGCTGATTCCAGGGGCATAGATGAAGTCGTCGAGAATCGGTGAGCACCAGTATGAACCGGTTCGGCATGACGGCCATGTTCTTGATGCATTCGTGCGGAATATCGTGCGGCAGCTGAAGTTCCTGGTTCGATAGCTGCCTCATCAGGGTCGTTCCTTCCGAAATGAGCGATCGCAGCTGAAACATCCAATCCTCCTGAGTCGTGAGCTCGTTCGTCGAGTGCGCTCTCATCAGCTGACCTGTGCTAATTTTCGCTGGCGGCTCTAGTTCCTCGCGATCGTAAAGATCGTTCAGACTTCCGGACGGACGTGTGCCCATCTGTTTCTCGGTGAACAATTTCGTTACGCAGTTGGGCGTGTGTTTGTAGATCGCGTACGCTGTTTCCGGCGCTCGCAATCGGTGGAGGCTGTTCTCGAGCTCTTTGATCAATGCTCTGACATCATCGCAGATGCCGAGCTTTTGTGTGTTTTGACCGAGCTTCCAACATTCGAGATAGAGAACAACTGTCTCGATTCCCAGCGCTTTGTCCAAACAGATGCCGCGCGCGAATATGGGAACAAGTTTCCATAGTTGTTCGAGTTCGAGTTTGGAAAACTCTTCAGATTTCAGAACGTCCTGGAGATGCTCCTCGATGAAGCACGTCACGAAATCCTGGAGGTTCTCCAGGAGCAGGTACTCGACGGCGAAGAGGAGCCGTAGGCAGTTTTCCGCACTCACGGTAAATTTTCCGTGCATGAAGTAGTTGAGTACGGTTTCGAGCGAGTCTCCATCGACGTTTTCGAGTCTGGCCCGCGAAGTGCGGCTCTCGCAGAAGGATCGACTGAACAGCGCCTCGAAGTAGGGTGACCATCGCGCTAGAAGCCACTGGTGACACTTGAAGTGTGCGCCGTCGTTGCTCTCGAGGAGCACCATTTGATCTCGGGATGCGGATCCTACTCGCCAGCATAGCTCCTCGAGCCACGTAAGCATGAGATCTCCGTAGTTGTGGAACACTTTGCATCGGCTTGGATTTGGCATTGTGAGCGTTGAATGCCGTCGCGGTGGAAGAGCCACTGCGGCACTCCACGCAGAAATTTGACGCAACAAACGATTGCACTCCACTGCGAACGGTTTCAGCTGTGGGTTTCCACCGCTACTTGATCGCCCGCTCCCCGGAGCCCCTCATCTGACGCTAGCGGCACCGTGTTTACATCGGGTAGAGCGAGAGGTTCGACGGAGAGGGCTGTGACCGCACGGCACGCTCGCATACTCCTATGAAGGAGGGACTTGCAACTGGCCCTCCGAGACCTGCCTCTTGCCCCTCTGCCCGCTGTTACCTCTGCTGCACCCCTACATCCGACATCGCTACCGCGTTGTTCTCACTCCGAGTTGTGCTTTGATCTGTCGGAAACAACGCAACGAAAGCTTCCGACAGCTCCTATGTCAGTCATTGTGCGCGACGCTTGTTTGCAACAACGGTGGGGTTGGGCGATCGCGTTCTTATCGAAAGAAATATGGGAGCCCCGCAAGAATTCAAGGGAAGGTTTTTTCTTCCGCCAAACAGAACTCTCCCCAACATTGAGAAGAAGCGAGATGTTTGTAGCGAATCGGGCCGCTCGCGATATCGAACACGGAAGACAGGGACAGGAGAGACTGGGGTCGACCTCAAGGACCCTCATGATTCTCTACCCTTGACTTCTAGATTCCTTGTACATAGTAGCAATCAGGTCGATTCCGCCCGTTTTGTATCATGATGGCGGGGTGGGGGTCTCGCAACCGCTCTCCTCCGGAAAGGACCCAGGAAGGATCCAGGAGTTCGCGGAAAAGGAGGCTCAATCAGTTTTTTGTAAAGGACTTATCGTTCGTTTGCGATGTGAGGGCGAATGGAGACGGTTAGGAGAAATACTGAGGAGGAATCCGGGAACATCCCCTTCGAAAGGGACGGGGATACTCGTCCCTTGGATCTGGGCGTTGGCGAAAAAAGCGGCGAATCTGGGGTGCAGGCTTCGTCGGAGCTTTCGGAGAATTGATTCATGATCTAGGAGAATTTCATTTCCTCTGAGGCTTCATCGGAAGAAGAACCTGGGTTCTCTCTGCGTCCAAATATTCGTGGAAATATTTTTGAAATTCCCCGATTGTTAAGGAACGGGCCTAACAAGCTCTTAGTATAACTGAGTTTATTGAACATGTAGACGTTGGAGGAATTTCACCAAATATGTCATAACACGCCTGCCCCTGGGAGCCGTTGATCCTTTTCCGCCATGCGTCTGGCTTCCTCAACCTCCGGAATGCTGAGTGATTCTTCCGGAGAAGGATCAACGCAACTTGGGGTATTTACAAGTTTACACGACGCAGCATCTCACAGAATACACAAGATTTAGCTTTACAATACTTTGGTAGAAATTCCGATGCAATTTTCAATCAGGATGAAGGAGGTGAGATGTTCGGACCATAACTGCTCCCGGTTCCCATTTTCCTCCTGGTCTGTGGGAACGATCTTAATCGCAAAACGTTGTCGATCGGTGAGAAGAAGAAAAAATCCGACCCATACTATCGCATCCGAATGAATTACAGCTGTCTTCCCTTATCCGCGGATTGCTTACATCGACGCTATCTCGGGTAAACACCATCCCGGACCTAACACTGAGCGAGCTTTCTCGTTGTTGAGAGCTCGAAATACAATTATTCTGATATAAATTCACTATGATTTCAATTCCTCAAATTGTGACACTGCTCGATCACGTCATCCCTCGTCAGCTTCTGCCTAGTCCCTCTATCGACCAGCGTCATCGTTGGAGACCGAGAGTTCGCTTGAATAATCACATTCTCTATCTAGAGGTTCAAGAATCACCATCATCATTGATATCGACGGAATATCTAACCAGCGCATAACCCAAGTAACTAACCGCTTCCTCGGCGAGGCAAACGACATCGTTGACGCCCGCCCTACACGTTCTAGAGATGATATCATTGTATCTGGCCTACGCCTCCGAATATAGATGAGAACAACGGGTTCCAAGCGACAGGGATGGGATCAAGTCAAGGATCATCAGAGCTATGGTTCATCGTCGTTCCACCCAACAGTTGGATTCGAATGGCCCCCGCGCTTTGCCTCACGCGCTGTTTCCTCCGGAAATCATTTGGAAACAGAAATTACGCAACCTCACAATAGGATAACGGCCCGTCTATCTACAACGCTTCGGAGGAGCGTCGGCGCTCGAGCTATGCGAGAGCCGATCCCTCGATCGCGTTGAAGGTGCTCAAAACCCGCGCGTCTTACATGTGCGTCTGGGCCGACATTGAGAAAAAGGTTCAAGTTGAAAACATCGTACATACTTGATGGGATGCCCTGTTCTGGAATTTACATCGATGTCGTCTCGCGTTACGCTCGCCTCGAAAATCAATGGTTGAAACTTCATGCACCCGAAACAGAGTTCGCGAGAGTCCCATTCTCATAGGAAATCTCTCGAAACCCATCTCGGGAACGAACTCGCAATAAGACTTTCGACAATTTCTCATGAAGGAGTTGCAAAATGGCAAATTGTTGCAAATTGAACCATCGGATCCGGCGTTGCTAGGAATTTGAAGTACAATTCCATGGAGCAAGAGATGGCAGAAGTTCTCCGCAATGCGAGGGAAACGAATAATTATGGGCCCCCGGAGAATATTCTGAGGCAAATGGACAAAGTTGGTCCCTCCCCGCTCCGCTCAGGTCATCGGGATCAACGGGACTATCGGGGAAGATGGTTGGGAACGGAACAGGACGGGAATGGGACACGTTCAAGTCTCCCGGAGCGCTTTTTTGTTTCCCAAGATTTCGCATCCGAGCTTTCATGAGCTCCAAAACAGGGATCTCAGCAACTGGGAATTGGCGACCGCATTCTGAACAACTTTTTGGGGAGTCGAAACGAATATAATTATGATTTTTTGATTGTGTATATTATAGAGACCAACGTTCTGCGATCTATTGTTGCGGGAGGGCGAGAGATGATCGAGGACCATTCGCATAACTATATAGGACAGAGGGTTGGTTTCGCGCGCATGCGAGCTGGCTTCAACTCCATCGTCAGTATCTTTCCGGTTCATGCAGATTCTCCGTAGAACACCTAAGAAATCGGGTAGGATTCTCACTTTAGGGGTCGGATCAGTGAAACATCTCCAGTGAAAATAGGCTTCAACTGAAAATAATTCCAAAATCGAACTAGACTCCGATCGGAGCGTCCTCGAAAACATAACCAGAGCTCCACAAGCATCCGGAAAGAAATGCTATACTAGAGATCTAAGGGACCTCGAAGTCAGGTCTGACCCCGCTCGAAACTTCTAGGAGGGACACAAGTGTACGAAAGAAACGGAACGGGGAGAAAGCATCATCAGATTCCTTTCGAAACAGGCCTAGACGAGAGGTGCAGAGACGCGGTGCCCGAAACCGTCTGGATTTCAGAGGTGCTTGCAGTGAGTTAAGAACCTTCGAGACTTGGATAAATGCAACATTTGGCAAGTAGTTAGAACTCAGTTAATCATGAGTTACTGAGTATTGGCTAAGCAGAACGAAGTCTCGGAAAGTTGAGCTGTGAGGCAGTATTTGATTAATTGCATCCTCACCCTCGGAGGCGACGTCCTCTAGAAGCCATCGGGGCGAGCTCCGCGTCGCGCCCTGTCCTCAGATGCTATAAAATTCATTCTTGAAAATTCTAAACGACCGTGGATGGACACGGGAAGTTCTCAGTCGTCGCAACGATGTCAATTGAAACAAAGGGTATGAAGGTTATGGCAGTGCGGGGCAGTGAACCCGAAATCACCGAGATCCGGAGGTCTAGGCGAGCTGTCGGTGACGAAAGCAATTCAAAAGCGACCCACCACCAAGATTGAATTAGTTGGAGCGCATCAGTGATATAGATTGAAGCCAGTCTCCCTTGTGCGGTCAGCTGCCTCTATCGAGGGTGCTGAATGCTTGCTGGTCGTGTACGATGTCCCTCGTTTCTCTAGCGAGCGTTCAATGCCGGTTATCTTGTATAAGTGCTCGTGAACCATTGAACATCATCTTCGTCGTCAGATCTGTATTTGCGGTGAGAAAGTGCAAACGTTGGTGAAATTAAGATTTGGAAAAGTGCTCGAGATAAACAACCCAACAGAAGACGGGGCATGCATCATGCATCCTACCGATCACGCGCACGATTGCTGAGCAATGTTAACATGAGACACATCCACGGCTCCAAGCTCAGAGCCGGACAAGAAATCTGAAGAGCAACATCGACTCGTGGATTCGCGAGAAGAAGCATTGTAAGAAGAGTGATCGCATGCAAGCAGTGGATCTTCGTAACATCGGTAGCCAGATAGAGTAAGCGGGACGAGGGGCGCAGACAATTTGTTGAAGTGGGAAATCCGACTCCCGCAACAGAAGGAATGAGTGACCGAGCCTACGACAAGTCGACTCCCGGCGGATTGTGTTCGTTAGGTGCGGTCGAAGACTGGCCCGAAACGCTCGCAGTAGCTAGCACAAGGTTAGTCAACGGCGGTGAGTACGCAAGCCTGTGAGCGTCGACGTCGTTTCACAAGTTCTAGGCGCCGCGAGAGAGGCCTCCGGAAGTCCGGAAGCAGAAATCGCGAAGAATAGCTCAAGGCACAAAAATGAAAGAGACAAAACCACAGTGAAACGAGATCGAAGCGACGATTATGAGGAAATGTCTTGCTGGCGTGACAGCCCGCGCGACGCACACAGTAGAATGGCACTCTAGCACAATGTTAGGACATGGGCAGATGGATTCGCAGGAAGATATTCGATGATGATGAATCGATCTACTCATTGATTAATTGAGCGGTGAAAGCCCCGGGTCGGCGTGCCTCACACTTACTGGAATTCGTCGTCACTGCTCAACAGCGTAGTCTTCTCATTGTGGCCTGGACCCGGGTTCACCATTCGATTGATCCCAGATCGAATCATTGAAGCCACACCGGCTCCTCCGGATGGAGCCGCAGGTGCCGCCGAAACTCCACTGGTTGTCGACGCTGAAAGATTTAGGTTTCGATGACACACTACCGAGGATCTATATGATGGAAGGCACATTGTGGCGCGAAGCACTCGCCGCTCATCTACGGAACTACGATTGTTACCACGGTACTTACCACCGGGAGCTTGAGGCACAGGTGGCTGCGGGGGGGATGTGATGGGTTGGTTCTGAGGCGCAGTATACTGCGTGTATTGTTGGTACTGCGGATGGAAGTTGTGAATCGCGTCGTTCATGATGTCTTTCGGATTCATGGTCTCCTTGAGACTTGACGATATCGACTGCATCGTGACAGTGCGCCCGGTGTGCATGTTCCCGCCATGGGCGTAAACACTGACTGGAAAAGCGTAGCGCAGAGCGATGGCCGCGAAGAACATTTCGATACAGATGAGGAAGTTTTGATAGCCGGCCGCCACCGTTCCAGGGTGACTACGCTGATCTCCGAACGCTTCACATTTCACCATGATAAGGAGGAGGACCCCTTGCCAGAACGAGAGGAAAATCACCGATTTGACGGTGAAGAACTTCCATACGGGGTCGAAGGGCTTCAGGATCTCCTTGGTGGCGAAGTAAAACAGGACCAAGCCGTAAAGAGCCAAGGACACCGAGATGTTGTAGATAATGGTGATATACAACTCGGGTGTGTTGAAGGTCGAGAAATCATCTTTGTAGATATTCAGACCTTGTAGAGTCAATATGATGATACTCATCAAGGGCTTGATTGCACAGAATTGCAGCGTAGCCTGTTTGCAGAATCGCAGGAACCCGATCGTGTAAGGCCGACCAGCCAGACAGCACGTGCCGTACACATACGACGACTGGATCGGTTTTCCTCGAATCTCAGTCATGATATTTCCCTCCCCGCCGAGATACTCGTAGCACAACGATAAGAAACTGTATATCACAAAGGCTGAAATCAGGCGAAGGGTGCGTCAGACAATGCGAGATACTCCAACTAATTGTAATATAGACCGTAGAACTCCCGAAGGCAAGTTTAGCTCAACTCGAGCTGTTCTTCGGCATGAGGACTGCGGAAGCCTGCTGAATGATTGAAACGACTTACCTTCGTACCAGTCACGGACCGAATTAAGGTATATGTAGAGGTTTTTCTGTTCGAAGAATAACAGCGACAACCAGGCGTCGAATCCATACAAAGGAATAAAGAACAAGATTCGAATAATCCATCGCTGTTCCGACGGCAAAGTGTAGAATCTAAGATGCTGGTAGATCTGGAATGACAGAAGACATCTTGTACTCAATCTATATGAATCAAGTCCGGGAGAAACGGGGGCAGGACGTGTCAATGTTCCTCTATGCCGAGAGCCGAACTTGCAAGAAACTTCGAATTTATTTACCTGATGACATGTGATTATCAGTGCCGCCCAAACGAAGAATCCGGAGATGGTTTGGGCTCCTGTAGTCTGGAGGAACGAAGGGAACACGTCGGTCACGTTCGCGACTGTCGCGTTCGGATCCGTCGACGGTATTGTCCCGTTCAGCAAACTCATTCTGCAAGTAAAATAACTCCTAAAGTGACCTGTGCGCATATGAATTCCAGCTGAACGAGCGGGAAGGAGCGAGAACGGACCCTGAGAACGCGCCATTACTGTCAGTCGATCCCGCTGAATTGTCTCGAACGAAACTAGCAGCACGCACATACGGACAGATTTAGCCAATATCTCTAATGAGCTCCACTATTCGGAACAATTGAAATCCTACAGAATAAGATTCTCGATTGCCCAAACCCTCCAGTATTCTTAGGCCCAGGCTTCATGATAATACGCATAGCTGCATTCCGCGCTACATCGACGTTCCCACGGCTTCAGTCTTAACTGCCCGCAACCGCGTCATCGGCGATAGCGAGCAGGAATTCGTCATCCAAAATTTGAAGGAACACATTTCCGCGTAAGTGGCCAACAGCTGAACTCAGGCAGGGGATAAAATTATTTATGAGCAATGTGAAACTATCTTCCGCTGAAACTTTACAAGGAGTATCATGTAACTCGACACGGGCCTCGTAATCCTATCACAACAAGCGGATGTTCTTTTTTCAATCTTTCCTTCCCCACGGGGTAAGATGATTGAATCGATGATAGTACTCTTGAAACGTAGCATGTTCGTCTTCGATGACGAATCCGGGCACTCGTATCCGAGAGTGGATCCCAAGAGTCGTTGATAAATACGCAAGCGTTGACGAAGGAACCGAACGTTTCCGAATGCTCAAAAGAATGGGCGAATGAAAATTCAACGCGGCTCGATCTGTGCGCTCTCGCTTTGATCTCGATTTGCGGACGCCCTCGTTCATCGTACGGCGCATAACTCTATTGGCAAAGAAATCAGGTCTGGATCGTGAATAATGAGCTAGGGGGAACGGTATAGACCTCTGCTGGGAGCCTCACATGAGCGAACCTTCACTACAGCGAAAGGATTTACAAAACAGACGCGACGAAGCGACGAAACTGCAATCACCGCGCTGTAACTCAAGAATTGACGACATCTTTCTGATATTTTCAAGCACCGTAGGGCTTGCAATGAGCGACTGCGAATCACATCCTTCGTTAGATTCCGGGCAGAAACGCTCATTGTTACCAACCGATAATCAACTTGGTTCGATGGAGCTGATTGGTACAATTGTTCTCAGGCCCTACAGGTTCGAGGACATATTCCTCGTTTCTTCTGCGCCCACAGACCGTGGAACCCCGTGAATTTGAAATCTCCGCGCTCCGCCGTGCCGTGACGTCTTTTGTTTCATACTCATCACAGTTGTTCCTGACCATTTCTGCCATCGTGGCCGGTTCCGGCGCAGAACTGTTCGGAAGGCAGAGATGCCAGGCATTCACGACGAGTCCACGAGTTCCCGGCACTCACGGTTCCGGTGGAGTCATTGCGGGAGCCGTGGAAGGCAGTTCCTCGGAATCAAATTCAATAAACGAGCCGAGATTCCAATCGGCTGAACAACCCGGAATGTAGAAAATGAGAAAAGATGCCAGTGGTTGGTCGTTCCGTGATCTCGCGCTCGCTCTCCATATGGGTCCATGGGTGACAGGTGAAGGGTTGATTATCCATGCTTCTGTGTCATCCCATTGGAACCAGTGATACCGCGGAACTACAGTAACAACAAAAACAGCAACGAACGACAGCGTGAGGCCTTCGAAGTATCGCTGGCCTTGATACCCCGCACAAAACGTACGCTTGGATTAGCAACCGTTGGCGAGCCGTGTGACGGCATACGTTTGTACCTTGTACACACGTCATAATCTGAGCCTGGCATCCGTTGCTATCGCTACCAAAAAGATGGATATTTCGCGAATTGATTCTCAGGATCGCAGTGACTTGGAATAGAAGAGAGAGCATCCGTCGCAGCGCCGCCAAGCCCTCGGAAGGCAGAATATCACGTCGATATCGTTCGTGATAATTTCCCACGGAGCTGTGTTTCACACGAGATACACTCTGCGTGCGAAACTCAAGTTTCATGGCGTAACCCGACGCTTCAATCCTCAAGAAACAATCATGTTCCATTGCGATTCACTTAGCCAGGCAATTATTCAAGGGCGACTTTGTGGAACTTCTCGCATTGTGTGCAGCTCAGACGGCCTTCGGTCCGAAACCCACCGCTGTCGAATGGCTGAGCGATAAGTGACGGTTACTCACTTTGGTGGCAAATGTTTCCTCGAGACACGAATTTGTTAAGGCTAACCGATACTCCGGTCAGATGAGGTACCACATCATTTTGGGGAAATGTCACAGAAACACTCTTCTAGAGACTTGTTCAGCAGGTGTAGCAGCTCACACACAGGATGTACTCTCTTGACATATTCCCTTTCTGCACCACTTGGTCACCGAACTCTCCAGGCTCCTTCGGTTTGCGCTAAGCGACGGACGCAAAACCGCCCTCGCCTATGGGCGGAGTTCGGCGGGCCGATTCGAAATAGGGTTGAATCTCCCCATCGCTATTCCTCTCGCTGCTTCAGTGAGCCGACGATTTGATGTTATTCGTGCTTCCCACTCTCCAAGTATTCTGTTCACTAGAACCTGGAAACGTTGGCTCAGATCACAAAAGTCTATTGTAGCCGGAACCGGCTGTTATGGGACGTCTACAGTTCCAACTTCCAGTTCCCCCACTCTTCCCTTGGATATATTTAGAATTTTCGTTCGCTCGAAACACTCGTCCGTGACTGATTTCAAGAATCCGCGAGACCTCATGTATCGCTACTATTATCGTCGTAGAATCTGATCTATCCGACCCTTTTGGCTTCCGTGTTGTTCGACGCGGAGCGCGGACGGTTGCAGATGAAGGGAAGACGTCCAAATCCTTCGGTTTAGAATACAACGTTCGCGGCAGGGGGCTGTCGAGCTGGAACTTCGAGTATGCGAGCGTAGTGATTCATGAATGAGGTTTGAAGCAATTTCAGAAACCGGATGTATGTGACCGAAACTGAAATAATGATCAAATAGTTCCAGAGGAGACTCCATCCCAGACTGATCGTTTTCAACTGCGCCTCACCTGTGTGACTTGCTCCGCAAAAAAAATCAGGGGAGCCCGTTCCTGCATATTACCGGAGTCGCTGAAAAGGCATCTCGGCGCTTGAACTCATCCGTCAGATTTTCCATGAAGTCTCTACATAGCGAAGCCATAGAGGCGCGGCGACGACGTCCTGAGGGTGCATTATTATTTCGTGCATCACCGGGGCACACCGGAAATTTCGTGGGGAACTTCAGCCGAGACGCTCGGATGTGTTGGAAGAACACAGATGTCCGAAAAAGATTAACCCTTGTTTCTGGGAGTAGACGATGGTTGTTTTCTCTGGCGTCCCGATTGGAATCTCTCAAAGAAGGGCCCATGCTAAGATACGTCTACCCCTGGATCACCAATCGCAAACTCTCAACCTACGCCATGGAGCTACGGAGTATGGAAGCGTGATATCTGTGCATTCCATCCACCTGTACAATAATTACTGGGGATTCCATCGCGTCCAGCATCGCGAGCATTCGAGCAAGATAGGATGGGTTTCTACCTTTGGATCGAAACCCAGTAGGAGTTTGGTCCGTATCCTTCGGAGGAAGGGATCATCATACGCATTGCGGGCAGGATCCGCCGATGAGAGCGTCGATCACAGAGTATTCCCTCAGCCGAATAAACACATCAAGCTCTCGTCGCTAAATCTCATTCACCATATCCAGGGCCGGATCTAGGATTTTGCCGCCCTGAGGCTGAGAAAAAAATTGCCGCCCTGAGGCTGAAAAAAAAATTGCCGCCCCCATTTGTCAAAAAAAAAGACATCGAGGCTAGAATAAGGAGATAGTCAGGTAGATGATGAGTTCGCTCATTGAAATCAGCAAATCATACTTAGAGTAAATCGAGTTTCAAAATTGGAGTGCATTTTCGATCGAGTACCCTAATTCGTACGCTGAAAAATGAGGCTTATTGGCTCCCGTGGGTTTTTTGAATCTTGGTCGAAACTTTTCATCACAGAACACTTGTATCACAGCCTCATCTTGGACCGAATTAGAATGAGGCGATGCAATCGCGGTTCACTCTGTATTCTCGATTTTCAATGGAATCATAGCCTCGAAAATTTGCCGCCCCTGAAAATTTGCCGCCTGAGGCTATAGCCTACTAAGCCTACGGGTAGATCCGGCCCTGACCATATCAAGTAGCGCCCTTGATCCCCCTGATGCTTTCATCAACACAGTGGCAGGGGTGCGAAATTCTGCCGCAAGCGATTCGTTCAGCCGAGTCGGGTTTAGAAGTAGAGACTTCTTTTGGAAACTGGACCTGACGTTCGATGATAAAATAAAACTCAATCGAGTTGAAGTGTCAAATTTCCACTCACAAGGATGAACAGATCTTGAATGCGGCTGATGATGACACGCCGTCTATCAATGAAGTCATCGTTCGGGATCTGCAGTGATACCTCCCACGTTTAGGTGTTTGAGCGGCTGACAGCAGTACGCTTTGGCAAATATCTTTTGCGAATAGCACAGACCAAATCTTCATCCCGCAGAATCATTCAAATCGTCGGGGATCCGTGGCTGGCGTTCCGACACGTGGGCATTCCGTTCGGTCGACCTGATGAGGGAGGACGACCACCGCAATCCTCCCTAGTAGGATACATGGGCATCGACATCAGGCATCTCGCTTGAAGTCTGATTATTAAGTTCATCGAGATGAATCCGGAACATTCTTCTTCGCAACCTCAGTTTCCGGTTTGAGTGATGGTGGGGACCGAATCGCATGCCGAAGAACCTTCATTCGTATCGGGTAGGTTCTCTCTCTCTTGGTTTCCAATCTGCTCGAGACCCTTGAGCGATTGGCGAGCCACGGTTCGACGTGAGAGGTTCATCCGCTGTTGAACGTTCGCTCGTCGACCCGCAACATGGGCCACACTGAGCACGGTTTTGGCAAATCCCTCAAAATACCATCGAGAGGCCAGGAAACGTCCATACGATACTCCGAGGAATTGTTCATCAGATAGTCCAACAAGTCAGATCCCCCGACCATCCCTCGCTCTGAAGTCCAAGTTCTGCCGGCTTCTCGGTGTGATGGAACAGTTTGTGCCGCAGCGCTTCGTCTTTCCTCGGTGGTTATCTGATAGCCTCATCACCTGATAATATGGTTATCTGAAAAGCTCGTTATAGGTAGAGTTCTAGGGTAGGTTTTTCACCTGAGACAACAGCTCCCGGGAGAGCGATTTTCGAGGGTCTCATCAGCGCATGGGCATCTTGATTTTTGCGATCAGATCTTTCGATTTTCATGGGGACATTCAGATGATGAGGTACTGTAGCTCAAAGATCAAGGAAGTGGACGGGCATTCAACCGCCACGCTAATCGCGCACGAATGAGTTCAGAGCTTCGTTTCGGCTAGGATGAACCTTGGTGAATTCTACATAGGAAGTCCGACGGAGTCTGCCTTGAAAAACGGTTACCGGGGGCGGCATTTCCCGATTTTCCACAAATTTTGAGTTTCCGCACCGGGCGGCACTAGGTCTCGCTACGCCACTGGTATGAACACAGAGAAAACACAATAGTGATATTGACTATGGTGAAAGACGCAGATCGTACAGAACCTTATAGCCGGACGAGTCAAAGTCAGAAAAGAAGATCAAAATCGTACGCCATGTGAGATTCCTGGTTTGAAGCTGCTGGCTGCTGCAAACACAACGGTTGCCCTTCCCATCTCTGGAATACATATGTATAAACTCTAATGGTAAGTGTAACAGGTCAGTTTTGAAAAAATGCATTCATGTGACTTGCAGTGATAGGTTGATGGCTCGAAGTGTCCGCGGATAAACCTATCAGGGATCTTGGACTTGAAACAGACGGAGTTCTAAGTCAATAGGTCAAATGAGCTTGCGATTGCGAGAGCGAACCGCGATGGTCTCGAGGTGTAGAAACTCCTGCCGACGGCGAAGGAAGAGACAGGTCCTGGAGGGGTGCGCGCAAATTACAATCTCAAGGTTTCTCTTTTTCTCATATATGTCAGACGCTTCAGGGAGAAATCCGAACATCGAGCATATTCAACGGTGGCTCTCGCTCAGCCGGCTCATTTTCCCGTGGTCAGAGTTCTAGAAAGATTCAGAACAGGATGCGGTCCTTCCAGCGCCGGCGCCGTCGACCATCACATTGGCCGGAGCAGGCGGGCTGATGCACGGACGCCTTCATAGGCCAGTCGGTCCGGCGCTCTGCGGAGCGGAGTACGATGCATATCCTGCTGGCCTCACCGGATGTCATCTCCTGCCGCCGAAAGCTCGGAGCACTTCCGGACTACTCTAGTGTCCCCATCATGAATCTGTGCAGGGCTCAAAGCATCCAATAACCAAACAGTTCCCCTCAAATCTTCACTGAGATCTTGGGAAGCTTGCAGGAAGCGCTTAACACCGATGATGACTCACGGGTTCGCGGTCGCGATGATTGCGTCTTGTTTGCATGCCGGGCAGAACACAGTTCCTGCACCTGACTCCGTATATTTGAAAGATAAATATATTTTTGAAAAGTTATAGACTCTTTGTTTCGTTCACTGCTTATAGCGATCTCCAGCAACCTGCTCCATGTGAATATCGCGCTGCCGAACACCCGGTCGTCCGGATTCGGGTGGCGCATTGCTAAGAAGACCTGGGACACCTGATGAGAATGAACAACCTGACAGTGTGCGCCTGAAATATATATCCGCTCCGCTTGGGCCGCATCTTCTTGCCTCTGTGAGGTTGCCTGCGTGTGAAAGAGCGAGGGTGAGGCAGAGCAAGAGTAGCGCGACTCCACCCGATATCAATTAAAGGTCTGGGTGCTGCACGTTGCTGAGTTGTTCGGCGTTATAGCACCGGCCGATGATGAACAAAAGCATTGTGCTTCTCTGCAGGTCACCGCGCCGAGGTTCGCTAGGGAGGAGTCTGACCTTCGGCACCATCCTCTTCTTTGACTCCTCCTCGCGTTGGCCGCCACTCAGCCAGCCCGCTCCCAGGAGTCAGATCCCCTGCTTGTTTTTCCTCTGCCAGACTTTATGTGATGGTGCCAAGAACGCTTATCTCTAAGCTTCGACAGCACGGATGGAAAAAGGAAAATGAGCGAAAAATGAGACCGCTTTCGGGGTATGCTGTGGAGTGTCGAAGTCAAGAGCGTGACTTTGCGGTGTTTCTATTATAATCAAGCGTCAACGTCTTGAATTCCAGTATTTGGATTGCTCCGCTACGTGGGTGGCTTCATCAGGCTGGGTAAATATGATCGGACGCCCCAGCGATTCACGGCACTGAGTTGCTTCAGCCTCTTCCCTCCGCTGTCGTCAAGAGATGGTCCCCATTGACTGTCCGGCGACGACGAATGAATGGTGACTGACAGGGCGGATGGTACTCTCCGGACTAGCTGCCAGCCGCAGCAGCGGAGGAGCGCAGTACACGCGTTTCGACATCAGCGTTCGGAGCAGTACTGGCGCGGTAGCAGCAGCCGCGACAGCAAGTTCGGAGGGTGGAGTCGTCGATGGCTCGGAGAAATTCTCAGCTGATGATAAAGGGGGCCCAGCCCGCTCCTCTTTTGTCTGGGCGTTCCGTTGTGATGACTGTAAGGAACTCCAGGACAGCCATAGGACCAACGATGGCGAGCAGTGAACGGATCGACCGCTCAAAGAGCACGGTCGCCAAGAGCTGATCGGAGTCTGCTGCTCATTGTCATCATGTGCTGTATCTCATCGGCGACGTTTTCCTCGACAATGACTTTGCGCGTCCCACCACGATGACCTTCCGTGTTATCGTTGGATAAGGTCGGCCAGGGTGATTGAATCGACGAATTGCTTGACAATACCATGGCAGTCGGGATTGCGTCCCACTTTCGAGCGCGCAGTCTTCTTGACGGAAATTGATCAGTTTCGCTGAAGACTTGTGAGGGGGGCTACTAGTGTTTTGAACTACTTCTAGCTGAAATCGACCTTCTAGCGCTCCTGGAGGACAAAACTCTTCTCCAGGAGCTAGGCATCGTCACAAAACCAGACATTCCTCGGATGTTATCTCAAAATCGATGAGTTGATCCAACTCGTTCACACGTCGCGGTTTTTGACCCATAGATCGATGAGATCAGCATTCGGTGCGTTTATGGGAATTCCATGTTCCCTTATGATTTCAGCGATCAATCGGAGATGAGTGCAGCCCATTTCTGCCACACTTTCCAGAGAAAAGATGGTTCAGATAACACGGTGATCAGAAGACTTCGTCGGACTGGAGCCGTTCGAGCGCTTCGTCATGATTCGCTGTCTGAGAGAATGGTTACGCGACATATTTATGGTTCCTTGAAACTCATCGTCTTAGTAATCTTCCTTCAAACGTGGAATGCTTTTTTTGCCACTGCCGAATGTCTTGTTCCCTCAATAAGTTTCTGATTTATACCTCTCTGCGAGTCTGAAGCCTCTGATCAGCGGATGACAAAAGCATCGTGAGGTCTTCGTGGAGTCGCATCGGTTCAGCTCAAACGGTTCGGGATCGACATCGGATCACGTCACCATCAGTCAGGCAAGCAGTGTGTGCGAGTGTGTACGCGCCAACTCGTGAGGGCGAAGGCTCAATAGCTGCTGCGCTCCTCGGAGCCTGCTGCCATCCTCTCTACCTGCGCCAGGAGTCGTGTCCCGGCCGTTGCCATGGAAATCGTGAAAACACGGAGAGCGCGGATGTGTCCTCCTTCCCGGCTATCCTCTTGGCCGCCTCATTCAGGAGCAGCTTTTCTCCTGACGACGACGGTGCCGGCCAGTAGCCGTCACATCTGCAGTCAAATTTGCTGCTTCCGAAAAACGTCCCTCGACGCCAGCTTCGATATCACCCTGTGTCGCGCTCTGAGGGTTCCTCGTCTGACCTCAATGAAGGATTCTACGCCTGCTTCCCATGGTGAGTGCGCTATCTGGTCGTCGTATTTGCCAGAATCCAGAACAGAATCTTCGGCGGAGGTTTGAAAGTCATCTTTAGATAGTCCCGAAATGTGAAGACAGCTTTCGGATCGGATGATGATATATCCTATCAGATTACTCGCGCCGAAGATTCGTGATTGGAGCTGGGTAGAGGTATTCAAACAAGTTGATGTGAAGATCGTTACAAGGTTGCGGTGTACGCCGCAAGATTCCAGCTCTCGATCCCGCCACGGGAGAGCTCACTGTCGACCTTCTGTCAGTATGCTGCTGCCTTCTCTCTGAGATTTTCGTGATCCAGAACTTCCAGAAGCTCCGAGTTTCCCAGTTCTGAAAAGTCTCAAAACGAATCATTCGGAATTTCCACATCCAATTCCCGAGATCCGCGGCGGTTTTGATCAGAGCTCGATCTTGCCCGACAGCTCCCACAACTCAGGCATGACCCTGTCGTTGGAGCGAGAGTGAGAGCTATGTTTCCACCGTGAGGAGGGAATCCTTCGAATTGATGCGGAGAGATCGGAGGTTCGTCATTGGTCGGAAAACGGGAGTAGATCCACGAATTTCCCCTGACTTTGCCATCGGAGCGAGCGCAACGCATGGGAGCCTCATGTTTTCCATGGTCGGTCACGCTCCCTCATTTCCCCATCGAGCGATCCCAAGGCTCCTTCTCTTTCAGCTCGCGGAGTTCATCTCGGTCGGTATCATGGCATTCTCCAACGGTGAAGAAAGGATGTCTATTCCGATATCCGAACATGAGGTCTGATTCTTCGTCCCGCTCGACATGAGCAAACGACAAAACGACGGGTTACCCTTGAAGTCGCGAAAGTTCTCAGGTGGAGGACGGAGTCTACGCTGAGCTCTAGCTCTAGTTGCTCCGTTGCTGTTTGCGGGTATCCATGGCAGCAAAGCATGCAGGCAGCGAAGCAGGCAGGCATGCTAGCCTAGCAGGTCTTCCACTCTTCGTTCCCACCCGATTGATTTGTTGCTGGACACCGTCCGCCACGTACGGAAGGAATCTGAAAGAGGGAAGCTTGGAGTGGCTTCGACATGGCTCTCCATCCGAGGTCTTCAGGCTACCCTTTCTCCGATCTATCCGGGGCCGCGAAGTTGGTCTTGAGCTGTATGAACACACCGTAAAGCATTTGAGCTCCTTGGAGGCGCGGAAACGATACGGCCGTCTGGATTCGGTCATCTTTGGCCGAAGACATTCGGAATATTCGAAGTTTCCAAGGATTCACCGTGCGAGGTCCTCGTCCAAATGATGAATGTATGAATGATGAGTTCACGGTGAGCAGAACGAAAATTACGATTTGTTCCGAGAGGAAGACTCGGATCTTTTCTGCTCGGATTCCGTTGGGGCTGAAATGATATAAATTTCCCTCGTATGGTATCGACGAATAGCAAGTCGTCTTCTATGCGCTCGCTCCCGTGTGAGAGCCGCACGGATAATGTTCGGAGCGGGAATTTTTCTGCAGATCCAACATATCCTCTCAACGAGCTCGCACAACTCAGGGAATGTTCATTTCCTGCATTTCTCAGCTCTTGGCTTGGTCAGAAGACAGAAGATGCAGTTGGGATATTCCTGCATCCAAGACCATCCGAGCTTCATACGAATGCAGTTGAAACAACAATTTCGCCGCGAGAATTTCTGGTTCATTTCAAAAGGTGGGTATCTCCCCATGTGTAAAATGTGGCACCCGGAAACTTGGCTCAAATCGATCGTCAGCTCGTTGGTACCATCGAAGACTTGTCTTGGATGATGTTGCTCTCACTTGGCTCCTCGTTTGTGCTCTCCGATTCCCTCGCGACAGGGCATCAGCTACCGCGAAGCAGTAGCGGCGCGGGTTTCACTTCATGGCGTTCCGAGTTTCATTAGGCCACAGGAGTTACGAGGCAATTTTTTCGCTGCTCGCACTGTGCTTTTTTATGTATGTTTGTGTTACTCGATGCGCGCACAGCGTTTGGCTTTGGGACGGACCCCGTTACGAAATGCCAAATCTCAGCTGTATATCTTGAGCTGAGCGAACAATGGGACCTGTGCCTTACCAGCTGAATGGCCGATAGGTGGTTTGACTGCGATGACTCCCAACGCGCGTAATCTCCTCCTCAAGTGCGTTGGAGGAGGCAGAGTCTCCTCTTAACCTCTACCTGGGAACAAATATTGGCGAAGGCGACCGGTTCCGCTGCCATTGCAGAGTCGGGACTAGTATCTCTAGTCGAGCGACTTGCTCCACTCATAGTGATAACTCCGCGGGCACCAAAAACAATGGCAGACTTTCCCAATGCGGCTACATTGGTTAAATATCGCGCTTTGCCCAATCCTCCGCTCCGGTGAGACATTGAGCGAACAACTGATATTTTCATGCTTTTGCCCGAAACGGACGGTTGCTAGCCTCCCCAGCTTCGATGAGAAGCTCACACCTCAAGTTCTAAGGATCTGAATCATGTTGTACGTTTCAAAATCCGGCATGGGTAACTCCGAGCGTCCGCGGGAAACGGGACGAAAATCTTTCGGTGAAAAACTCGCTTCCGATCAATGAATCGATACTCCACCGAGAACTGCGATCGGGCGCTCGATCCTCAGACTGCCTAGGCTGCTGTAAAGTCAGCTGCATTGTCGGAGGGAGTGCGATGAAGATCATAACGTTCACCACTGCTCTTGGGCGATCTCGATAGCCGCCAATCTACAGCTGAATCATTGATGCGAACCGAGTCATTGAGGCTTTTTTGACGTGGGCTCTAGAAAACAAACCAGAACAATGGTAGATCTTGCCAAGTATTCCTTTTCTTTGCAGGATTGTCTACCCAGCGTGGCTCCAGCGGCTCCTTGAAACTGTAGACGCCCATCTCACTCTCCCAGTCTCGGTCCTTCCCATCCAGGGTATCCTTCTGCAGCGCTCAACATGACGACTGAGGACAACTCTGTTCTTCTGTCCAACACGTCTGCAGCCTGCGTGCCTGCGGACCAGGACATGAGCGAGAGCGAGTCCGACGATGATGAGCTCCGTCTGACCATCACCGGTGAGTGAGTGAGTGAGTGAATGAGTTGACGGTGTCATTGCACGTGGTGTAATTTGATCGCTTGTGTCCAAAACAAACGCAGACTTTGGGAGAAAGGAACCCAAATGCGTGCTCCACGCTGTCCACACTTTCCGATACGCGGTCGTACAACGGCGTGGCGCGGATCAAGGAGGAATTCTTCCGGGATCCGCGCCAAGACGTCCGGCTCAGCCGAATACTCGATACCCCGGGGGGAAATGACGGAGAATTCCTTTCCAGACACGGAAAGCGTGACAATGGAAACGGAGGAAACACAACCACCTGCCATCGTTGTTTTGGATGCTTCCAAAGACTCGGCGGGCTCTGTCGTAATAACTAGTCATAAATGTCAGGTTTGCGGGGAATCCGCCTCCTCTGCCCACGGGTTATCAATGCACCTCCGCAGGGTGCACGACGTCATCTCGTGTACCACTTCGCAGCTCAATCCTGCTCAGCACACATGCAGGCTCTGCGGAAAAGGCCTCAGCTCGGCCAGCAGCCTTGATCGTCATATGCTGGTTCATTCGGGCGAGCGGCCCTTCAAGTGTGAGTGGCACTTCTTTGTCTTCTAGATCGGGCAGAACCGTCCTTCCGGAGTCTCTGCTGTGTTTGTTTCGACGGCGAGGATTTTGATTTTCCTTCGTTCGAATCAGGCAAAATCTGTGGAATGGCTTTCACCACGAACGGCAACATGCATCGTCATATGCGAACGCACAGTGGGGCCCCGTTGATCGCTCCGCTACTCCAGATGCAGAGCCAACTGCTCCAATTAGAGAACACTCCCAGTCGGAAAAGTCCAGCGCCACCCTCCATCGTGTCACCCTTCGCCCCACAAGATTTCAGGTGTCTGATCTGCGGTCGGCTCTTCCTCAGCAAAACAGCGTTGGAGAAGCACGCTCTCGTAAGTTCCTAGCTTGCTGATTTTCCCCTTTGAGGCGAGGCTCGAGCCATGACTTTATGCTCTCGAGTCTGATTGCCTTTCACCGGAGCTCGTTCGGAGTTCGAAAAAGTCCCTCTCTGAACTCTAGCAGCGACTGAAAGTCTATTGAAAGGCTACGTGCTTCGGATTACAGAATGTGCACGACGACCCCGCGGTCTCCTGTCCCAAATGCTTCGCCGTGTGCTTTCAATACTCCAATCTGATTGACGGGCTACACACGTGTATCGAGCCAAACTCATCTGGCAGCTCAAACTCGGCAAACTTCGATGATCTCGACCATCTTGAATTCTCATCGACAAAATACAACTTGATAGCCGCGGTGAGATGCGATCGTCATCCGAGACGTTGCTCCTCAGCTCGGGGTCACGACTGCGAGCGCTGCCTGCGTTCGTTTCCATCCCGCGACTCCCTGGCGATACATCGGAATCGTCACGAAGATTCCCAGGTGTTTTGCGTTGTTTGCAATACGTCGTATCCAACGTGCGGAGATCTCCAGCAGCATCAGACCGAGGTGCACAAAGAGCTGCTCGACGACAAAACGAGACTGATGGCTGCACTGCAACTCCAGGCCACCTGCAGTTCGCCTCGCCACGATCTCAGTGATGTTCAAACGCTCCTGAGCCTAGCAACCAGCGGAACAACGCACTGTCCACCCGCCGATGCCACAAACTCAGAGAACTCCTGCGATTCTGTCTCGGATTCGCTGCTGCTGGGGTATTCAGGTGACTCGAGCGAACGAGATAGCGTGTGTCATATGTGCGGGATGGCCTTCAAGAGTCTCCACCGACTCAAGCGGCACCTGCAACTGCACGTAAACGCTCCTTTCGCGTGCACCCTTTGTTCGTACGTGAGCACGGATAAGAGTACTCTTGTCCGACATCTAAGGACTCACAACGGTGAGAGACCGTTTCAGTGCGCGATTTGCAAGTACGCGTTCACCACAAAGGCGAATTGCGAGCGTCATGTTCGGAAACGACACAATAAGCAAACGAAGGTGAGATTTTCATTCATGGTCCACTGATCAGACTTTCCGCCTAGGAACTTATTGATATCTATGATTGCTGAATAGATTCAGAGGGAGAATCTGAAATTGAATCGATCTTCTATTGTCCACAGTCGGAAATTCGTTCGGCCATGCAATACAATCCTCATATGCAAAGTCAGCGATTATCTCCCACATTCTCCGCTCAGCATGATTCGGGAAGTACCGTGTGTAAATACTGCAACAAAGACTTCAAATTCAATCGTGTATTGCGTCACCACCTCCGTTCGTTGAACAACAGCTGCAGTCGAAAACCGTTCTCTTGCGTCGTTTGCAAGCTCGGCTTTTCCACCAAGAACAACTGCATCCGTCATGTATTGAAGCAGCATCCAGACTACCGCCATCGGCTCACTGAAGCTGTGAGCTCGAAACCGCTACCTTCCGATGGGATGCAAGATCCGCCCATACCGTTGACATTCAACAACGATAATGAGCCTTTGAGTGATGGTGGTATGGATGAAGACTACGACGAATCCGAAGAAGCCGCCGAGACGAAACTATTCCCCGAGGTGGAGGTCGCTAAAGAAGCAGCTCCAAAGAAATCGAACGCCGTCGAGCAGAATGGAACCTTGTTGAAGTCCGGAACCGTCATACTGGGCCCGATAAAAGGCATCTTAGGACCTTTTCACCACATCACCGTTTCTCCGCTCAAAGTTGATGTGATGACACAACCTGCAGTGCAGCTGCGTACTGTTGTCCCGGCAGCCCTTTCGCTGGAACCGAATCGAAAGGTGGAAGTGGGCTTACCGCTCGCAACTCCACAAGAAACCAAAGTTTCCGTCATCCCGGCAGCTCATCAGAAAGTGAGAGAAAACCATCCTGGAAAAGTCGTGATCCCGCCGCAGGATGAGCCTCTGGATCTTGCTGTTCACGCCCTTGATCTCAGCCGGAAGGAGGACTCGGGTTACGATCTCAGATCAATTCCCGCAAAAAACAACTACATCGACGTTATTTTGACGGCGGCTAAATACGTTCCAGAAGCAGTCGTATCTTCAGCGCCACCGACAGTGCCGTCGAGTGCACCGCTAGTTCCGAAAAGTTCCTCAACCGTCACTCCAACGCCGACTCTAGTCAAGCAAACCGAAAACTTGAAGACGGTGAAAGATACCAATCTACCAATCACAAAAACTTTCATTCTATCCGACAAGACGAGAACAGCACTGAAGATCTTGGTTAATGCTAAAAAGTCTGAGGAGAAACCTTTCGAAGAAGCAGAGCAGCAAGACCTCGCCTCGGTTTCTGCACTTCTGGATGCCGCTAATTCTCATCTCATGCTCGAACAGATGCTCGGTGATAACAGCAAGGATTCGAATACTCTGCCGAGCAACGAAAACCCCGAGCCACCGATCAACAAAAAGAACGATCTCAAAGTTCGAAGCGACCCGGAATTGCGCGTGAGTACATTTCCTTTTCCAGCTGATCCGAGCATGACGAGGACGCGTCGCGTCGTTCGCACCATTCGTTCGATTCATCTGACTTCGTTCTTCGTTACAGGCGAACAGTCGGAAGGAAGCTCCGAATTCCGTGGCGTGCGAGCACTGCCGACGGAAATTCCCATGGTCCAGTTCCCTGCGTAGACACATGTTGACCCACAGCGGACAGAAGCCTTACAAATGTCCACATTGTCCAATCCGCTTCACGACGAAATCAAATTGTGAGCGGCACTTGATTCGCAAACACGAGAAAAGCTCCTCCAACATCGGCAGATCCTCTCTGGGTTGGAATCTGCCTCAGAAAAAACCCGCGGCTCGAGCGCACTGCGTTTGCTGTTCGCGTTCATTCGTCAACGAAGCTTCGCTCAAAGACCATCAAAGTCAGTCGGAGAAACCGTTCCGCTGTGTGATGTGTTGCCAACAGTTCGCAAAAGCGACCGAATGCTCTCAGCACGCGGAAACCGAACATGCACTGCGTCTGAAACCGGAAAAATCCGGTGATCGTGCACAGGTCGAAGGTCAAGCTTGTTTTGTGTGTTACCAGCGGGTTGAAGATGCCATTGCATTGAAGATGCACTTCAGGACAAGCCACGGGCTCGATGGCAACAACAATACCAATAGTAGTTCGGCCAGCACCCCTCTTCCAAGCACCCAACCAAAGTCCGGCACCAAAGGCACCATGGCTGAGGACGCTCGGACCACCGACGAGATCCATGTAGAGAATCGTCGAATTGCCGTGAGCGCCTCCTGAACGCACAACACTCTTGAGCAAAGGTGGTAGAGAGTAGATGACTCAAATAAGACATCATGTGAGAAAGACATTCCGACGAAGATGTCGCGGACTCAGGGAAAAGAAATGTATGCAGTCAGCGGAACAGAACAAACTGCTCTTTCAGCAGCTAGTACAGCGTCAGCATGACGATGGACGTGCTTTCTTATCAGGTCGTCGAGGTAGAGGTCGGCTAGTTGAAACGATCCATATTCAGGGAAAAGTACTTGATCTGAATTACTGAGCTCAGGGAAAGTCCGCTAGAATACCTCGCAAGGGCTCAATGCCATCTCCGTAGATTCGGACTGCTCCAAGTCTGAACAAAGTAGTCGAGAAAGATGTCCCGTGAAAACGACAGCAACGAACAAATACGAGCTCCCGACGGCATGAGTCTCTGAGATTCCCTGTCATAATGTATTAGTAATGCCTGTCTGGGGGAAATGCGCCACTGGCGAGAACCGTCATCATAGAAGACGTTCGCAAAACGAAATATATGAGTGAAAGACACTCATCTCTGAAGTGGTTGAGCTTGGCGTCGACCAGGGCCCCGGTGAGGAACGAGTTATTGTGCGCTGCAGCTGCTGGTGGTGTGGACCAAGTGTACAGTCGGCGGGTTGTGCATGCCCTAGCATTTATTTTATTCTCGAGCGGTTCTCACTGATTTGTCTAGTTTGCCAACAATATCAGGCGCGGCTCGATCTGAATCGAGCAAGTTTCCTGTTTTAGAGGGAGAATAACATTGGTTGTGCGGATTCTGGATGTGACACGGAGCTCGAGCACTTCGAGCGCTCGAGCCGCGTGATTTCTGCATTTGGAGGTATGATTGCGAGGGACCGCAGACGTGTTACGGAGCGCAGGTTGTGTTTTGAGGTGAATCTAAGTAGTAGAACATGCTCGATATCAATAACAAGTAATTGGTACTTACTTAGCCCTATAATCGTCCTGCTGTAAATACCAGCCGCGTCAGCTTTCGAGCTTTAGGGGATTGTGTACTGTCCTGCGAGGCTGGGAGGTATGAGATGCCGCACCCGTGTGACCACTATCCCGAGCACAAAGTAGGAGAGCTTTAGATAATCCGATGATCCTCTTTCTCGTGGTGCAAGTACGAAATTGAGATTGGATGTCCGTAATAACCATCGCAGAGCTGAAGTAAAGGCGTGTATTATTGCGGAGGTTCTCGTATCCATGACTTCGGTTATGAATCTGAAGATTCCACTTCTACTCGATCGACTTTTGTTAGTCATTTAGGTAAGAGAACGGCTTTCATAGCATCGTTCGATGGCGTCACACTGTGCCTTATGTGAAAAAGCCATGCAAACTGTTTAGCGTTAGGTGATCGAAGCAATCGCCGTGTAATCACTGGATAGTACACAAGGTAGAACATCAGCACACGAGACCGCAGTGCCTTCACTCACCCGACTCATAGAGTCAGCTCAGCAATTGAGAACAGATTCAACCTGAATCAATAGGTGACGACCCGATGACAATAATAATGCTTTGTTGGCATGGATGGAGCGTTATCTCGCGAGATCTCTGACCAAACCCGTCATGATCGTCATCACCGCAAATCTCCGTCCGCGTTTCAGTGAGAGCCTAGTTATGAACCAGCTTATGACGCGCTCCACACCGCTCAACCTCTGAAAGCTGAATGGCTCAGTTCAGTTTCCTCTTGAAAAGACAATTTCGGCGCGAAGCCTTGGACTTCACGGCTTGCTTGTGAAGAAGGTGTCTCAATGCATTGTTTTGGAGACCATAGAGTCCAGCGGGATGGAGATGACTAGTGAAGTTCATCCGGTTTTGCGCACTAGGACCCGCGCACGAATGCAGAGGAACCCAGTTTGTTCGCGATCGAGTTCACTCGTAAGCTGCGGTGAAGATCACGGAATGACAATATGACGGACATTGATGCAGATGACCACACAACGGAAGCGTTGCGAACAAAGAAGAATTTGAATTCACGAGGGAGTTCGATATTTCTAAAACGATGCTCCAAGTACGGATTGCGCCGCCGTGATTCGCTGTAGATAAACGAGAACACCGTCCCTTACGGAAACGGTCAGAAGAATGAAGGAATGAATCAGGGAGCGATCTCGAGCCATACTTCGGCAGGGCACCGTCATGATCACGACTCCAAACACACAGTGTATCGCTCGTGAGCTGTGGCCACAAACGAGAACCCCTGCAATGACGGTGATGATCTGGGACCCTAACTGGAGCGGAATGATAGAACGTACGAGTTAAACTCCTATGCCTCTGGTCACTGGATCTAATAAATTAGTCGAGCACGAAACTTTGATAGTTTTCTACATTGTTTCTGGGGATCTTACAGCTGTCAATCTCGCTCCGGTGCCCTCTCGGGTCTCAAATGCCGCGAATGAGCGGGTGATAGGATCAAAGCTCGACTGTTTCTCCGTAACTGCCCGTATTCAGTCTTCTTGATGAGTGTGTCGCCCACGGAATCGATGACCAAATGTGATTGAGAGCGCATGACTTTATTTTTGTTCTTTTTCCAACTGTCGCCGTACAGAGAAGAGAATGTCGATGCCGATGAGCTGGGCGCTTTTATCCTAAACTCTAGTCACGCTGAGTGGGAGGACTCTATGACGACAACGACGACGACTCTAGCAAACGACCACAAGAAGAGCCGATGAAAACTCAAACTACCCGACGAACGGTCAAGGTTGCCTTCGAACGAGTTACATAGAGCTGGGCAAGCGACGAGGAGCAGGATGAGAAGAGTGACGAGAGGACAGATAGCGAAAACCAAACATGACGCCTCGAACCCTGAACCTATCGACAGCGACTCTGACAACACCACACAGGAACGCTCAGAAACTGAGTTTCGCGCGAAACGATCGATGCAATGTTACTATGTATGTATATTCAGTCGAGGCACAGAATGTTTCAATCCGGAACACTTGGACGCCTAATGGCAAGGCAGAATAACAGTCGCAGACGGAAAACCGACTCATCTCTGTGTTCTTTCCCGGATGAATTCCAGAGGCCTGTGTTCGTGATGGTCGGAATTACCCACAGCTTGAAAACATTCCTTCGGTATCTCCAAATCACATGCGGCCCAGAAATGGAGAAGAACCGAGTTTTCGGATAAAATGAACTCGGGCGTATTCACGAGCGCTTGGGCCTAAGCCGACGTTGTCGTAAAATCTGACACTCATATCGTGCAGCTGTCAGATTATTTGATGGTGCTGTCGCGCACGCGGAAGGTGGACAACAGCTGTTCTCCGGCCGAATGAGGAGATAACGCGCGGAGAACGCAATCTGATATATTGCCTCCGTATACACATACGAACATACCTCGGCAGCGTATACTTGTGGTTCTCGTTCGAAGTGTGACTAAGTCTTTCTATGAGTCAGGAGGTTTACTCTGACTTTTTCTCTGGCCTATGCCTGTTTGACTGACTGGCTGGCCGACTGGCTAGGCAGCGAGCTAGCTGCGTTTTGGGTGGTGGAGAGACCCCGCCGTTGTGGGAGTTTGTCTGGCTTTAAAACTCTTAGCTCTTGCGGCAGAGCCACACCGCGACCAGTGGAGTCCAGGGCTGAGCAGAGCCGGATCGAACCTCGTACGATAGGATAGAAAGGTAGGACCAGTTTGTGCGAGTTTTTAGTTGTCGTCTGGATTCTTGGATGAGGACGTCATTGGATCTCACTTCTCATACGATGCTGATGAAGCTCTGGTCGATTCGTTTAGATGCCATTCCGTCCTTCTGGAGAACAATCTCGGTGCCCGAAGTGCGCCAAGATTGTCTATCATGCCGAGGAGATCCTTGCCGGCGGTCAGAAGTGGCACAAGATCTGCTTCTACTGCGGCCTCTGCTTGAAACGGCTGGATTCGACCTGTTCCACTGAACACGAGGGAGACGTGTACTGCAAGCAGTGTTACGGTCGGAAGTTCGGTCCCAAAGGTGAGAATTCCCATCGAGACGTGACGGTTGCCAACATTGATCTATGTTCGCTGACGACGTGAGGAATTTATGGATTTTCGCGCTTCCTAGGTGTGGGCTTCGGTGGTGGCGCTGGATGTCTCTCCATGGACAAGGGAGAAGTTTTCGGAAACACCGAATCGGCCCGCAACAAACCTCTCGATCCCTACTATGGGCAGAGCGGAGGATGGCAGAGACCAACTCGTTTCCACGGCCAGTCTAACTAAGCTGAACAAATTCTAGAAAATTCACCGCATATAAACAGTCATTTAGAGAAATCGAGCGTCTGCCCAGATCGAGGCGACAAAGGAACTCCAGACGGTTTTGGCCCTCGAGTTCTGCATCCAGAATTGAGGAGCTCCAGCCTATGGAAAGCAGACGATGATTTGCGAACATTGTTCCGAGCAATCGTTCAGGGAAAAGTGGTCGCAAGCCCAAAGTTCCATTTTCGTTCTCGGTCTCGGAATTGTCGATTGGATCCTCTCATCGGTGCAAGCGAGCCTGACTGCCTTGTTGTGGAACGTGCTTTGAAGAACGAGTTTTTACTGTAAACTAAGATGGAACGTGCAAATACGTGATAGATTAGAGTCCGGGTTGTATCTAGGTGTCTAGATTTCGAAGAGATGGAACCGCCACGTTGGCTTAGCGCACACAGATTCCTCGACCAGTCTCCGTCGCGGGAACTTTGTGACTGTTAAAATAGAGAGTCCCCGCCGGGTCCGGAGCTGCGAGTGATATTGATCATATAACGCTTTCGTGAATCTTCCTCATTATCCACATTGTGGGGAATAAAATCGTACGCCAATTCTCGGAGTGTTATCTTTCCATTTCGTCCCCGGTGTAATCGTTAATAACAGCAGCCCTCTCGAGAAGAGGACGCTCCGGCGATTGTGCTCATGGTTGATCAGATGGCGTCGCTAGCTAGGCTTGTGTGTTTTCGTAATCAAAGATCCCCATGAGAATGTTCCGATCAGGATCCATCGCCCGACAATCGTCTTCCCTTACACACCATTCGCTCGGAATGAGACATCTGGGCACATTGATGCATGACAAAGATGCAGGAACGCATCGCTCCCGGACGATCGACAGATATTCACACACTCTCCGAAAAACTTTAATCATCAGTTCATCGATCCCCCCCCCCCCCCGATAGTTTAATGTTGGGAAACGTGTCCAAGCTTTTTCATCTTTCTGTTTTTCTCCAAGAGCTTCCGACTCGAAGATAAATCGCGACAAAATTTCCCCTTGTTGAAACGAGATTGTGGCATGCGAGTCTCATTCATGCTTTTTTTCGTAGAATTCGGAAGGGGCGTGGCCCGCGGAGTGAATATTCGTAGCCGTTCCGGTTCAACTCGACGACTCCACCTTGTCATCTTGTGTCTCCAATGGGGACATTGTCGGAAAGGCCTCCGCGGAGAGAACCGATGCTGAGGAACTTGCTCTCGCCGATCGAGAGCTCCGACCGCTGGTTTTTACGCTGGTGTGCCGTCCACTCCTGGAGTCTTGCACGAAGATCAACTGCTGCTCAGGGTGAACTCGAATCGATCGGCTCCTGTGCCGCGTTGGCGATCCCCGTGAAGGGGGACGTTCGTATACTTCCTCGCGACACGGCCCGAACTGGATGGACCTTCCCGGCTAATAGCTTTTTTCCGCACAGGTTTTCGTTGAGACACATCAGGTTGCTCGGTTCTGGTTTCCGATCTAATTCGGTGCTGGCGAACGATATCTCCACTATCTCTATATCAAGTGACTCTCGCGATAGCGGATTCATTTCATCGATCGTCGTGAAGAAAAAAAAAACATCTCCAAGGAGTTCCATCCTTAACACAGAAAAGAAGAGAATCCCGCTCCAAGGTTTCCAGCGTTTCACACAGTGAGTGATGGCAATGAGGCCGGGAGATTCGAATCCCGCGGGTCACCTCGCGACTCGAGCCTGGGGTCGAGGGACTTGGTTGGCACGCATGCGCGCTCCATCCGAAAGCCTTCGGACGACCACTGACAACACTGCCCGTACTCAGCACTGCTCTCGGAAGTGTTCTCAAGAGCGTTCTGTGTTCTCTAAGCGCAGATGTGCGGCATCTGTTTATCCTGTGAAGCTATTCATCCCGGAAAGTCGAGTCGTTTTGTATTGAAGGAGCACCGCCTCCACGCATTGGCTCCGTTCATCTTGAGCAGCTGCAAACCTTGCACTCACTGGTGTTCCAGTACGTCCGTCTGTCAGTACACCTGAACAGTCAAGAGATTTCCCTGCTTGGCGTCGACGGTGGCGCTCCACATGACCGAACGAATGTTCGGTAACGATGCCTGAGAATGCGTTATTTTGGTGCTGGAGTCTCTCTGGTAAGCTACCTGCGTTCCGACGCGACTCTGCGTCGAGGTCAGCTTCATTCGATTGTGGGAGCTCTCCGGCAACATTACCCAAGAGTGTTCCCGCTCTGAAGGTGAGCCCAAACTCTCTTTTCCCTTGTCATCTCGTTCAACCTTCCGAATCGTGATTGTAGAGCGCCGTTCGTAGGTTCCTCCCTGATTATAGCTCACCATCTAATGTGTGGCATTATGATTTTGACTCTGTGCAGCGATCGTTGCGTACCTCTGCGCGGTAGCCAGGGTCCGTCTTGAGCACCCAACCGCAAAGGGATAGCATCCGTGGATCTCCTTGAATTACAGCAACTTGATCCTGAAAATTAGAATAGTGTTCCCCGGCAGGCCTGAATCTCCTTGCATGGAAAAACGCGGGCATTGGTTCCTCTCACGAAATGCGCGATCACTCCCTCAGTGACTCGGTTCTCCATGCGAGTTTCCCTCTACGCTCATAGTCAGACATCGAATTATGCGCTCGCTCATTGAAGTTCTACAGTCACGATGTCTGTGTGCTGCCATGCCCATTACATTAGGCTGATGAAGATACGGTCGCCGAACGAGCTTCTGCGCCGCGGCCGCTACCGCTTCGGTCGCGCGGATGCTCGGCGGAAACAACAGAATTCCGTTTGCCGATGAGAGCTGCGACGGCGCGGCGCTGAACGTTGATTGGGTTTATTCTGTTTTCCTCCGAGTGCGCGAGCAAGACGAGAGGCAGCTGGATCCGGTAACTAAATCGGAGCGTTTTCCCCCAGGGAATCTGCTCCAAAGGAGTCGAAAATAGTCCAGTCATACCGAAAGTGGAAACGTCCCCCGCGGAATCGATCTATTCGAAGGTTTCGAAGCCGCGTCGGAAAGGGAGAGAATCAGCTGCAGGACCGGAGACACCCAAAGTGAGTTTTTCGCCGCTTGGCCCCCGTCTGGATAGGCTGAAATAGACTCGACGAAGAATCAAGTTTGTCTCGACACAATTGTCCGCATCGATCTGATCGGGAATGTTTCATCGAACTTGCAGAAGAGAGGTGGTACTGGGGAGGCCGTGTACGAGAGTATCATCACCTTGGATCCCTTTGAAATGATTTCAATGGCACATATGAATCAGCTTCAACAAGCGAACCAGTTGAACTCCCACTCGTTTCCTAACGGTCTCCCGATGCCGAACGGCAACATGATGCCCATGCAGAATACACAGGGGCCTACGATGCACATCGTGGCAAATCCCATGGAGCAGGATTCCTTGTGAGTAAATCATTGCACTGAGAAACGATTCGGAGATTCCTCGCTCGTTTCCCCGTTGCAAAGTTTCGTACGAAGAGCTGCCAATGTGCATAACGTGGCGATGTTGATGCCGAACCGGCTGAGTTCCACGAAGGTGGCTGGCGGATCCTCCAGGGGCTTGGGCCACAGGCTCGAGAAGAGCTTCCCGAGCTTGCCCCTTAATCATGAGAGGACTCAAATCGGGAATTCATGGATAGCACATAGGCTAAGAATGAGGGAAATTCACAGATATACTACCATCGGAGAGGTTTCTGAACGAGTTTATGAGTGCCCCGACGAATGCGCTCCTCCCGTGCCACCGAAGCAGATGGAAGTTCTATACACTAAACCCACAAAGGTATTTGTTCATTCCCTACAACGTTCCCGGTTGTTTGGTGGATAGAAGGAGGGATAGGGTCTCGGTACTTCATGGCCGCGGCAAGAGTGCCGAGCTTCATGTCAGTACGTTTGGATCACAGGTGTTTCCCAAAACGAACGGGGCTGCCGCTATGAAAATCTACAAAAGTCGCGAGAACGTCCCCGCGTCACCAACACGAGAGTCTTCGTCGAACACCAGCTCATCGGACACGAGAGATCTGCAACAGGAGAATTACGGCTTAAAACAGGTGGGGTCTTCATCTAGTTTCGTGGATGACGTTCCAGCTCGCATTAGGGGGAGAGCTCTCACCATATATTTATCGATCCTCCAGGAAATCCTCGCGTATCGCGAGCGCGTGAAAGCTCTGGCTATGAAATTGGAGCAGTTCGATGGAATCTCATCAATAGTTGAAGAGCTCCAGCGCAAGGTGAGTTGATAGCGTTGGAGCTGCGTCCTTACGCCCTTCGGATATACCTAGCTTATGTACGACGGGCATATAACAACAACCTATATAATCGTCCAGGTGGACAAAGTCAGTCAGGAGAACGCCAGGCTACGGTGCTTTGAACGAGAACACCGCGAAGCTCAAGAGCAGCTGAAGGAGGCTCAAAAACAATACAAACTCGATATGGATCAACTAGGGCAACAGGTTGGCTGACTGAGAGCTAAAAGATCTTAGACCTATGTTTGGACTTTCAACAAGAAGTGACGTGTAGAATCGGAGTATTAAAAGGTTGACCTCGCAGGTTAACTTGCTGTACACCGAACGGAACGACCTCGAGAGTTCACTCGCGAAACTTCAGGCCGAGCATGACTGCTTAATGATCTCGTCGCAAAACTCCGTTTCATTCCATTATCACTCGCAGGTAGGTGGAAAGTGAGTTTCCGGGGATTGGTGGAACCCCGCGGAACCGAGACGGGTTTTCTACCGCAGTAGTTTCCTTCATCTAAACCCGTCCAAGTATTTGGAACTTTCTTTGAGTATATGGGATACTCAACCTCTATCAACGGTCGTTGGCTACCGACATGCTTCTCAGCAAAAACTCCTCGTCCTTCTAGGCCATGCTGGAAGTGAAGCGGCTTCTCGAGGAACTCAAGAACAAGTACCACAACGACAAGGAATCTCTGTTGCTCCGGATAGAGACCTCCGAGCAGGAGAGGGACAACTTCAAGGTGAGGCCAGTGCTCTGGAAGTCCGATATCTTCTTTGATCCTCGACATCTAATGAACTTAACGTATCACGCGGCTGACCGAAATTTCTTCCGCGCAACCGTGACCTTCGCTTCTCGTGTCGTCATATCATGTCTCATCCTATACCCTGGAGTCCGCGAAATGAACGGCACTGATTCACCTCGACTATTTTGTTCCAGTCGAAGGTCGGCCAGCTACAAGAGGAGCTGGAAGCGATGCGCGCCGAAAAAGATTCATTGAACCAGATGTACCGCAAAGCCGTGCGTCAGAACCAGTCCTTGGTGACGCACATCAAAGAGCTCCAGAGCGAGGATAGTGAAATGCATGCGCTGATGCAGACGCTCCTGCAGAGTGCACATCAAGCTGTCGCCGAACGTGACACCTTGGAGCGTTTAGTGAAACCAAAGGATTCTGCAAAATCTTCCCCACAGACTGCGGGACCATCATCTCCCCAGGGCAGCAATACGGCCACGCAGCCGGGGACGTCGGAATGGATCAGTGATCAAAGTTTCCTTTCTTGCTAAGCTGAAGACGCTCGCTTCGAATGGTTAAAACTCTAGATTGAACATTTCTGTAGATTGAGGAGTGTGATGAAATGGACAATTATAGCTTGAAGAGGAGCAAATATGAAAATTTTCGATTTATGTTTGAGGAAGCCCTGCTGAAGCAAATACCAGGCTTCCACGTGCATTCAAACGCTGCCAGAAAGTTCATGTGCGAAATTCTGGATCGCGTGACTCTCACCCTTTGAGAACCCACTGAAAGCTCAACATAGGCTCAACCAAGTGCAACCAATGAAACGCATACTGGGGAAATCGTACAGAAATACCAGAGAAAATGTTCAGCAGCATCCGACACCGAGTTTACCTCAACGAACCACAAAAGCATAGGCGAACAATTATAAATATCGTGAGAATTACGGGAACCCATTTGGGAAAATATGCGATTCCGAACGTTTTCGTGGAATTCCATTAAACACTGTCCCGATAGGTAGAATTCAGAGCTAACGAATTGAGAAGTCGCTGCCGACTCCACGGATTTTTGCAATTGTCACTTCTATAATGTTGTCATCAGCGTTCATATTTGGACCTCCAGTTGGACCGAAGACTACAGGACCTGATTAGAAAACACGTCAATCAGATGCTGACGAATTACCCATCCGGTATGAATTTTATTTTGACGACGAATCCGAATCGTTCAGTTCATGTTCAGGAAATCGCGAGGCGGCAATGCTAGGCAGTCGGCGCACAAAACCCATTCAATCATTCAATAACATGAAAAACAATAATCATTATCGTGAATAAGGTAACCTGCGGTCGGATTCGTCGGAATGCGAATCCTCTCATGAAAATTTTGCGGACCGGTTGTCACGAGACACTTCCGGTCGTTGAGCCGTGAGAAATCGGAGCAACGGTACTGAACTTCGGGCTCTCGGCTGAGGGAGCGGAATGTCGTTTGTCAGAGTACTTCCTCCCATGGATAAGTTCTGATTGCGGTGGGAAGGTCGAAGGAAGTTAGAGAGTTATGGAAAATGCGCGGTTCGGGAGGGTTGCGAATTTCGAATCACTCTAAATGCGAGAAGCCGCCTGTGAAATTGATGCAATCTTGTAAAAAAAACTGAAATCTTCCCTTTTGTTCGGAGTGTTTGATTCCGTTCAGAGTTCCATATCAGCAATACCTTTTCAACAGAAAGCGGTGAGCCAAATACCGAATGATGATTGGTTTGCCCCGCGGAAACATTAACTCAACGCCAATAGGAAGATCCTGCATATGTTGAAGCTTGAATTTCTTAATGCTCCATTCATGGCTGTGTGTCAACTCAGGAGGTGGGGAAAGAGTGACCCCGGAGAAGAGTACGTACCCCAACCCAAGAATAAACCCAAGGAGCTGTTTTCCTCCGATACCAACTGCAATCGTGCTGTTCAGTCATTGAATGAGGGAATATCAGAAAATTTACGGAGACGTAGAGCGGAAAACGTTCTCTCGTTTCAACACCATCCGAGGAATTTCCGAATCCGCGTGAACCTAAAAAGATTGTTCCGCAACCCACTCCATGGTGCGGGGAGGTTCAGTATTAGAATATTCACAAAAGAGGGACGAACTCACAATGAGGCCACAATTCCACAAAGGACTGCCGCGCACGAGGGTTGCCGCGCTCCAACCTACCGGTTGCGCGTCGGCAAAGATCACAAGCACCACCGGATTTCGAAGACACCAACGGCGGCGTTTTCGTTGACCGTCGATCAGCTTTGACTTGATTCGACAGATCGAAGAGCGAAGGTCACTGTTCGATTGCCCCGGCCTTGTTCACTCCAGTAGCAGTTATTCTCTGCTCCACCACCTCTAGCCTGTGGGTGAAAATCTGGACGCAGTAGTTGACATGTTAGGAGCGTCCTTCTGTAGAATATAGTGCAAAAAGAATAGCCAGAATGGACACTCCTACTCTCAAATGTCCACGATCCGGTCGAAGTAAGTTGAATACATTTCCTTGCCCCGCCAGATTACCTTCCAGCTCCTTTTGGGAAGATTTCAGAACACACGTTCCATGACTATAACAATCAGCTGGGCTCCGGTAACTCCACGGAGCAAAACTTCAAATGGCCCCCCTCAACCATATCCCTTCCTATTCAGTTCTGACTCCGCTGTCGATGGACTACTGGCGACTCAAGAAGAAGCTCAATCGAATCATCTCGGACTCATCGAACTCAGACGAAGAGAATGATGAGACTCCTTTCAAGGTGAGAGCCCGAAAGGAACCCGCAATAGACAAAAGCTCGTTATTTCCTGGAGAAACTGGCTTGGAGAAGATATTGAATGATGAATTTACAGAAACCAGCAGAGCATTCGAGGAAGATCACTTCGTCGAAGAGCAAGCCCCAACTCCATACTCCTAATATCTCACACAAACCCGGGCGCACGCCGGCGAGAACTAACGCCGAATCGCAGCTGCCCGAAGTTGAAGTGAGTGATTCATCTTTGTGCGGAACTCGTCATTCCCCCATTATGAGTCGAACGAGGCAAGCTTCTCCATATTTTGGGGTGGTTCCTCATCGAGGAAATGATTCTATTCCCAGAATCGCCACGGTCAGAGCCATGTTCCCGAATCACGGACCGGGTCTACGAATGACGACGATAGCGACAAGGAGGAAATCGTGTTCAAACCACGAGCTCGCCGGAGGGCTCAAAAGGTGCTGCGACAGATAGCCGTATTCGAGGGCAATTGAATCGCCACCGTTTTCTTCCGAACATTTGTTTCCTTCGGTTTAGTTCATTCTCGATCTCCATCACACTTCCTCCTTCAACGCAATAATTTCCTGCCGATCTCCTTGCAGTTCACTATCGAGAGCTCATCTTCAGGAAGTCAAGAAGAACAGGATGCTGGATCATCTGGCTCAAACCAAGATGGAACGGAAAACATATCGAGAGCTCTATTTTCCACAAGGATAAGCTCCCCGAGTCCCCCTCCTTCAGAACCCAAAACAACAGCGAGGGCTGCGATCGAAATCAGTTCGGACGAAGAAAATCTTCCTGGACTGGATGCCAGGTTGAAGGGAGTACGTAAGTCACCTCCGCTTGAGCAAAACAATCTAAAGGTTGCTCGAAAACTCCCACAAACAGAGCCAAAAGTGAGTGGAGTTCGTTCTCATTCTCGATTCTGTTCTTCTCGCCAACGAACGAGTTCGGAGATTTAACGACGTTCATACTTCAGAAACGAACTGTGAAGGGGATTGGGGGTGCTATGCCTCCTCCTTCTGCTCCGTTCAAAAGAACCTTGGGGGCCCAAGCGAAATCTCGAACGAAGGACGATACCGAGGACGATTTTGACGACCTTCTAGAAAAACTGCGTAACCGAAAGCACGAGGACGACGACTATGACGAGAGTCAGGTACAGGAATCATGCCCCACATTTTTCCGCGTTTCGTCCGGCTTCGTCCGAGAACTTTGAAGTTTGGAGAATTCAATGAAGGTGCCTCGCGTCCCATGATCAGGGTCAGTGGATTTGAATGAACTTTTTGGCTCCGTCGTTAAATGAAATACTATGCTACAGGTCGATCTCAACAACACTGTCAGCGAGTGTGAGAAGAGCAATGCCGATGACCGCAGATTCTTGGAGTCGTTGGATGAAGAAAGCGTTCCTCTGAAGTCTTGTCATAAAGACGCCCTTGTTTACCGCAAGAGCAAGTTCAACAGCATCAAGGATGAACTCACGCAAAAACTATTTTCGGTTAGTCCGATCTCAGGCGATACTCTGACTCACTCTCCGACTTCCAGGCAATTTTTTCGTTGCTCTCGAAATATCGAAGAAGACTCATCACCAACTTTTTTCCCACAGCTGTACCACAGAACAATATTCCAAAACCGTTTTGAAAGCGAGATTCCCATCAGCTGGAATGTCCGCATGACGAAAAGTGGTGGATTCTGTTACTACAGGAGGCACGTGAATGGAACAAGATGCGCTCGGATCGAGCTCTCGCCGAAGGTAGGAAGTTGTTCTATGAAAATGGACTTGGAGCTGAAGTGTGATGATTCGCACGCTTACATCTCGACAAATTCGACAGGTTGTGGATCGAGCATCCAGGCTGAGAGACGTTTTGCTGCATGAAATGTGCCATGCCGGAGCATGGTTGATTCACGGCTACCGTGATGGGCACGGCGTACTTTTCAAGTTTTGGGGTCAGAGAGGTGCTGAATTCTTCGGGCTTCGAGTCACAACTTGTCACACCTATGTGATTGAAACGAAGTACATCTACAAGTGAGTTTCCTCGGAATGTCGTTGCTATCATTTCATATGCATCGGAGCGCGATTCTGTATTGCTCATGTTCCCACAGGTGCCAAGGCTGCGCAAATGAAGTTCGACGACATTCGAAATCTCTGGATACCTCTCGGTTCATCTGCTCGAATTGTAAAGGACGTTTCGAGCTTTTCGTGAACAACAAACACAGCAAACAACTCACGCCCGTGAGCGAGAGGAAACCGTCCGCTTTCAGCAAGTTCGTCAAAGATGAATACAAAGTCATAAAGACTGAAAGCCCGCATCTCAAACACGGAGAGGTCATGTCAGCCCTAAGCGAACGCTGGAAGACCATTAAAAGCGGTGTCTAGCTTCTTACGTTTTACAGAATTTTTCGGTGACATCTTTTTGTGGTTTTTCATTTCGTCGTGATCTCAGGGACCTGGTGCGATTCCCTCGATCGCCTCCGCTATAGATTCTCAAATGCTTGTAGACTCCGAATGTTAAGCGACGTAGTATTGTGTATGTCGACAAAGCTGTTTTCCGCTTGAGTTCTTCTCCGACGATATCGAAGAGAACTGACTATATCATTGGAAAAATACTAAATAATGAATTTTGAATTTTGCGTCCTGTTATTGAGTGTGGATGCTGCTTCATTCATCTATTGTCAGCCTCATGGATTTATGATATCCGTGCCGTGCCAGTATTTCACTCGGCCTCTTTTGCCGCTGGCCACATCCAGAACAATTTCTTCTACTTTCCGAAAAGGACTGAAGGGTGTTATCAATCGTGATTGATTATGTCGCACGGAAATCTCAAACTGTGCTTGCTTTCGGTCAGTCAAGCAAGAAAACCAACGTCCCCAAGGTCTCATGATGAGTCGTGTTGTGGCGGACCGTCCCACACATTGTTCTATTACTGGTTCCATCTATTCCCTGAAGACGCCGACGCACGTTAGCCGAACGAGCGCAGTCTCGCTTTTTTTTATAGTCACGGCCATATAGACGAACCGCTGTGGGAATTGAGTGACGGGTGCAATTCTCGTAATCTCTGTTTGACGAGAAGGTGCGCACGGAGCTTTGCCTACGTCTGTCATTCAGTAACCCGGAACTATGTAGATTGTAGATGATGAATGCGGCGGCTGAATTCGTTATCGTTCAGTCAATCAGCCTAAAGTATACTTTCTCTGTGCCCATGATCGTTCCCTATGATTCTCGGGATGGTAGGTGCTCGATATGCATCGCTACCGATGATCCAACAACGAACTCGGGAAATGTTCGACTAGCATCGATCAACTCGGAAAGGAGATGGAGTCTATTGGGACCACGGTACTAGAGAGGGCGTCGAATCAACGTGGCAAAGAGGCTTTCCCGAGCATGCTCGCGCCGTATACCGCGGGAAGCGAAATTCCCGCATGGCTATCGGGACTGGAGCCACGCTCATCTTTCAACTCTCAAGGTTACCTCACGGAACGCTTCCGACTTGACGACCGTGAGCTCTTGGAGATTTGAATTGAGCAAATTCGGGGGAAGAAAAAAAACCCCTCGGAATCAACGTGGCACGCTTCTAGCACAGCGTTTGCGACCCACAGGTTTTCTCCCGGCTGGAACGCAGGCTGCCCCTCATCAGATCCCATCAGCTTCAACGGTGCCTCTCATTGGGAAAACGGCTATACACGTGGGGCAATTATTATGCGCCGCGGTTGTGGTTGTCGTCGTCGTTGCCGCGTTGGAAGGTATGGGAGAAGAAAGCTTAGTCATTTCATACACATCCACTTCGCCGAGATTCGCAATGATCGTGCATCCTCTCCTCGTCAGGATTCCAACCGATCCGTGAGTCAACAGAGGTCACGACAGAGGGCGAAACAACACAGTTCGTGACAACTACTACTCCAGCGCAAACTACGCCTAAAAAGGGTATGAAAATCGCTCCTGCATCTTTCGTCTCGTCGCTCTTGGGTTCAAAACGTTGGTAGGGGAGCCTAACCGGCATTATGACGCCCGCCATGGAGTTCCTCGGACTTTTAGGAAAAGAGTGAAGGAGAATTCTAGGTGAATCAGCCCATATGTGATCCTAGCCTTCGGCTCGAGAATCTGAACGCGCAACGTCCCCCCCGGCACCGCAAAGAGAAACCAGCGAATGATCATCTGGCTGATAACTTTATGCTCCTATTCAATCCAACTCCAGTTTTTGATCAAGATTCATCAGAAGCAACACTAGTTGCCGCTCATCATTGCGAACCTTGGTTCGAAATCTTCGAAGTCTGGAATCTTAACAATGCATTGGCGGGCAGAGTTTTGTTCGAGGGTGTGACATTCATGATTGGCCTTCAGTTTCAGTCGACGAGAAGCTTGTTGCAAAAGCCTTCTCGAGAGCGGTCAAAACTGTCGAAGATCAGAAATCTGTATTGTTCACAAAACCTGACATGCAATACCGCGAAGATAAAAACCGATTATACGATTCGATCCATCTACTATTGGAAGGCTCCACTCTGAAACTCGATGGAGAAGTTCGGCTATCGCCCGAATCAGGTTAGTATTGCAGTATGATTTGACCCTGACTATTCGATATCATCCAGGAAAACCGTTCACCGTAAACGAACCTCGAAGAGGAGAGGGACCTCGAGGAAGATGAGGAGACGGTCCTTCTGGGGGAACTAGTGGCCGGGAACGTGCACCGCCCGGGGCACTCGGACGCATGCAGAAGGCTCCTGACTCCCTGAGTCGAAGCTTTTGCGGATGCCTTGGGAATGGCGATAGCGACATATCTCCCTCATCCTCCTCGCGAAGTAGTGAAACATGTGAGGCCTGACGGGAGCTATCGAAGGAACTATAAGCCATAGCTACGGATCGAAGAAACACGGAAACTTGAAAGATCTAATACAGGTCCGCTGGCTTCGGTAGTATACCGATTTCAGAGGACAGGTGCCTACACACAGCTTTGTAGTTGAGTAACACTTTGCTTGGGGCTGACGTATTTCGTTTCAGGCTCTGGGTATTCAGTGAAGACCGTAATCAAGATTCACGGTATGAAAATGCTAGGCAGACAAAAGCCGAGACGCGACAGGTACTGGACTTGGTTCGAGTGCATTATGTCACAAATTAGGATCGATACAAGATCGGTTATTCCAGACGATGAGTACTGGATCCATCTGGAGACTGTGGAAGTAAGTGCCCGATCCCATTCAATCGCTTTCCGAGTGTGGCGCGTCTCTTCCTAGGCTCATGGTGCGCAGTGGTGTGTTAGCGGGGAGGTGGGTGATGACGCTCGCGCAGAATGGCGAGCTTCAGGTAAGATATCGATGCCGGCTCGGGAAACCTGCTCTGTACAAAACGGATTGAGACACCACAGCACGGCGTAGCGGCCTAACGATGTCGTGGCAAGTGACGAGAACAAGGCAGCTTAAACTCACAGCAGGCCGGTGCAAACCGAACATCGCATGCAAGCGTCCATCCTGACTGGGGAAAATTTCGATGCATTACGCATGACGAGCATACCTCATCAGACCTTGGATAGATCGATTTTCCATCGCTCTGGGTTATTTTGTGGGATCCGACGAATTCCTCGGCCACCATATCTATCGGGATCATCTTCGTCTCCGGGGACGCGTGGATGCTTACAAATGTTCACTGTCGATGAATTGGAGGCTCTTAAGACTGATTTTACCTGATCCGATTGTGAAAGATTCTTGGCCTTATTGGCAGCCGCGTCATAAGCAATTTTTTTCGCAAGTTCGAGCTGCTGGGCAGCCTCATCCGCCCTTCCCCACCCCCCCGTCGTCGAGATGAGCTTTCGAAAGTACGAGTTAGAGCTTGTATTTGCAAATTTGAAAATTGGGAAGCCGTAGCAATGGGAATATCCCGTTGGTGAGGCGGCTGATTTTCAGTCGACCCGCAATCCCCAACTCAGGCTCCCGGAATATTGGGAACCCGTGCGGAATGAACAAGTCGAAGTAAGAGAGATCGAAAGGGTATAGGATAAGGTTTCCACTGAGCTGTTGATACGAGATATTCTCGGAAGAGGAAATGCTCCCGCTTTCATCACGCAAAGGTGTGGGTCGACACAAAGATCAATGACTAAAGCAAATCACGTTCTAGCTTGTTGAGCCGCCACCCACGACCTGCACGAAGCTTCCACTGTCGATGGAAGAGGCTGACACTCTCGCCTTCGAATTCCTAAGGGGATATGTGCAAGGTCCCTTCAAGAGATCTTTGAGGCTGTTCCTGGTGGAAGGAAAAGTCACCGTCTAACCTGTCGAGCATCGTACCATGAATGGATTCAACAACATCACTTGTCTCCTCGTCGATCGACTCGCCTCCTTACGGTTTGCTGAAACATGTAGCCCATTTGCTGGAGCCTCCTGAAGTTACAGCGCTTTTCCGATTCATGGAATTTTCTCGCCATATGTCTGGATCCGCCCATTGCACAAAGTTCACGAGTGTCTGCCCCATTTTGAAGAACCGGATTCCTCAAGACATCCTGAAGGAATCTGCTATTGCTGTGAAAGTTTTGGAAAATAAACTCCTAGCGTCGGAATCTCTCGACGACTTATAACTTTGCTCTCTTCATATTCGGCGGGTCGATTTCGTTCGTATACTACCTCCATGCACCTCGCCCGTCGGCGCCGATACGGGGAGATGAAGTTTGGTGGAGATAAACAGAGCTTATTCTCCCTAGATCATGAAAAAGGCCAACACAAAAATGGGTGGATGGGGTGTGACTCGCCAGTCTAGCCTGAGGTCCGCGATCGCTAATCTACGAGAGGTGTTTACAATGAAGGATAGAATCACTGGATGATTTTTTGGAATTCCCCTCCTATCGTTAGATTTATTCCCGTTTCTCTTCAGATTGGCTCCATGGCTCAAACAACGAAGGCCCACATGATCATCGTTGATGTCGTGAGCCGGTGGGGCGAAACATGAAGTCAGACGAATCCATAGGACAACACTCCGGACGGAATCGACTCAGCGACCGAGCTTCCCCAAGTTTGCCTGATCGGCTTGAAGGGGGTGGATTGTCAAATCCTCACTCAGGATTGATGTCAGCGCAAGCAACGAGCTTCCAACTTCCTCGAGCCGAATTCAGTCAACTGAACAGCCGTAATCCTCTTTGGTCCTGTTAAATGAGCGGCGAGACAGTGAATCTTCCGCATGCCTTCAACGCCCTATGAAAACCTCTTGCAGCCCTTTTCTCACGAGGCGAGAACTGGCTACCGACAAGCATCGAGAACATCCAGGGCACGAATATCATAGATAATGCGAGCAGTGTCAGCTATGCAAGCAAGGCAACCACAGCAATTTCTTGGGTCGTGTGCGCGGCTATCGTCATTGTTGCTACCATCCACGTGATCTCGGGACTTGAGAGCGGTGCCTTGGTCCCTGATGGTATGACTGAGAAGATTTCTTCCCTTGCTTGTCTATATTGCTTCCATCTGAGTGGTGATCCTCCCTCAGTCACCGCCCTGATTTGGAACAGGAGGTGCGGAATCAGATGAAGATACCAGAAAGACCAATTCAGCAACGCGGAACAAGGTCACAACGATTGCAACGGGAACAACCGTTCCGGAACTCACGGGTATGAAGCTTTGATGACTTTAGGCATCTTCGTCGGGCCAGCACTCAAATGGAATCTCGAGTGTCACGATCAACCGGGACTCACGTTGCGTAGCTCAAAATAATAATATTATAATTGATTGAGCCGGGCTGTGTCACCTTCACAATTAGGAGACGGATCAGCTCCGATCTCGACGGTGACGATCACAAGAATCGAGCCCTACGTATAATCTGGCTCCCTCAACCATTCGGATCTTTGTATTCCATACCTTGAGCTCGTCGGACCCGATTTTCGTCCACTTTCTTCATACTCCTGAAAGATGAGACGAAGCATGAATACCTGAATTGGTTTTCGTGACTCAGCAGGATGCTGAGGAAGTCAGCTCAGGGAGCTCCCGAAGCGGATTTCCTTGCCCAGGGGAGTGGGTTGCCGCGATACGCGAAGATCCGGCGACCTCGAACTTGAGTAAATGGGCGTGCGACGTTCTGATTGATTCAAGAACCTCCCATTTATTCAAAAAATCTATCACAAAGCCGCCCTTCGTAAATAATGACTTGATCGAATGAATCACCACAGGGATCGATTCACAGAGCAAGCATTGACGCGCCTTCACTACAAAGCGCTCGCACGGGCGAATGAGGGTAAACAGCAAAGCTATCTTAATCCAGACATCAAGAATATCACGAGTATTGTCCCAGGATGGATGACGCATGGATTTATAGTTATTGTGCTGGACTTCCTTCCCTATGGGAGGCCAACGATCAGGATTATAACAGGTGAGTGCAAGGTTCTGATCGAGGGAGCGCCGGACGAAGACTCGAAATTTTGATCGGCGTCTCTCCTGGTGTGTATGAATAGCCCATTGGTCATTCTCTGTTTGTGTGAACACAACGGGCAAAGTCGTTGGCATCCGCCGGATCCGAGCATAGCGGGGCAAAGGCGGGTTCGATTCGATGAGCAAAGCCCGATATTTGGGTATTTCTCGACCTCAACGAGGTAGCGGGGGTTCGCAAACTATGGTGGAGCCTTCCCAGAGGCCGGGGCACAGGAGGTCATCTATTTCAATGAGCCGTACGTTCCAGAGAATTATCTCCCTGTTCCTCTCGGTGTATGAGTCATTCTGAGTGAAGCCTAGCAACCGTCGACTTTTTCGCTGTCGTCGAGGATGGGAGTGAGCCGCACTATACTTTCCCGAAACGCTCCGCATCCCACCAGAAGTCCTCAGTACGCGGGACTCCGGATTTTCATTCATACCCGAGGTGAATATCGGAATGGAATTCCGGTGTCGGAGAAGACTAGGTCCGCTGTATTTCAGAATCGCTGGGGGGTTCAAATTGAATTTTGAACCAACAGAGGACTTAATTGGCGCTCGTCGTGCGAGGGCGAGTTACAGGATTCGCGGGGGCAATCTGACATTTTTGCTCTTACGGCACATTTCACGAGTCGGCATGGTTCTACAGAACCGGGAGGAGGGATGATACTGCCTGAAAAATGGAGTCTCGATGAAAATAGATAGAGTAGGAAAACCTGAGAATCATATCCCGAGAAACTGATCGTTTTCCGCGATAAAGATTTTTGTATTGCAGAGTCCCTTCTCGAATTTGACTTGGTGTTGGTTATGGAGCAGACCTTCTTTCGATTTATTGAGCAAAAAATCCTTTTGAGAAGATTCTACGTTTGTCCGGTCCCCGAAATTTTCCTCCATATGAGAACACATATCCAGATTGGGTATAACGCGTCCATCACTCTGCGGTATGCTCGGGTGAGTATCGGAATTCCTGAAGGCGAGCTCGAACATCCTCAATGATGTGTTCATTAGTACGGACATGAAGGCTCCCAACCTGGGTTCCGCGGACCCTTAGGGTTCCGCGGGAGATTTTTGAGGTTCCGCTAAAGGATATTTTGCGAAACCTTGGGGTTCCGCCAATCCTCGCTGTACATATCACTCTGTTCCGCACGCAGAATGAAATCCGGATAGTGAAAACGATCCGCACTCTGGGAGTGCCCCACCAATGGCCTCCCAGCGCTCTGAACGAAATTCCTCGAGGATTCTTCCGAATTATGGAGAAGTGCTCTTCGAATCGTCGTCTCTTTTGTCAGCACTTCACTGTGCGAGCGTGCTTCGTCCGTTCATGCGTCTATCACGAATGAACACCGCAATGGACTGGATGCGGGAAACGACCTGAGACTGAGGATCCGCGAGAGGATCGCGAACTTGAACGAGATATCGAGAGCGATCCGGCAACAACCTTCACATTGGGCACCGGCATTGCTCGAAGGGAAGTCTCGACAAATGTCAAACCTCCAGCAAGGTAGAGGCGTGAATCCAGTGCCCTCAAAATGGTCGATGAACCACAAAGCGGGGGCTCACCTATGCTTAATTCTATCGAATAGAAGAGAGGAGCAAGCCAAGGTTCAGGGAATCCTTCGGCCGGAAAAGCTTGAGAAACACTGTTCTTCGTGACGGAGATGATACGCCTTGCGGCAAATCCTTGAAAAACGAGCGCTTTCAGCAAGGATAAACACTCTTCTGGAATCAGCCGTCGCCGTGAAATGTATCCGTCAGGATGTACGATGAACATGTCCACCACCGAAGTTCAACCAAGGAACGCGTTCGCTATTCTAGGATTCACTGCGATCGTGGGGTCTCTCTTGAGATGCCGCCATCGATCTGTTTCAAGATGAACCCGGCGCCCGTCATCGGCCGCTCCTGCTGAATAGAATGACATCTCTTGACCCTCAAAGACTCACGTCGATCGGGGCAGTGTCTCAGGTCCATTACGGAACGATCCTCTGAGCGCTTTACCTCGTCCGATTGGAACCGATGCCCGCCGCTGATCAGGAGCCAAACTAACGGCGCCCTGAGACTGAGCGAAATATTACTCAGGATGCAATGAAGCCCATCCGGAACTTGACTTTCGGAGGCTCATGCTCCTGAGATGTTCTGAACCGATCACGAATAGCCTCTCGAATAGATATGAGGAGTCTTCGATAAGACTCCGTTGCCTGCTGAATCTCACGGGGAGTCGGAAACAGTGGGAGAGAGCTCATCCGTCCTAATGGGTTTCAGGCGATGTTGGTGTACAGATACGAGTGAATATCTTATGGCTCAACCTAATTGCATTCCAGGTTAGTCTACCGTTTGCTGCTGGAACTTGTATATCGTTTAGCAGTGAAAGGAACAAATTCCACCCCAACACTCCGACAGTAACCAAATACATGTCAGACTACGTCGAATCCTACGTACAGAACGTATTCGAGCCCAGACTGAGGAAGAGTATCGAAGAGAGAATAATCGATTTCTCGTGATCTATCCATGCATTTTTGACAATATATGAATAATATTTCTCGACCAATCATTCATCGTAGCCTCGTTGTTTTTGAAGGAAGAGCGTCCAAAGTCTTATACGTTGTTTCGGGGACAGTAGTGTCATGAGTAGGTTCCAGTTCCAGGTTTTTCCCCAAATCCTTCCAGGATCTCAAATATCAGAGAAAATGGATCCCGCAGCTCCCCATGGATCACTCAAGACAACGAAGGGTTTCAGGATCGGTTTCCGAGCTCTCAAAAACCTTTATCCCAGCCTCGAGGTTCCTGATTAAGACTCAATGAACGTTCCTGAATGGACGAGGAGGGGTCAACCCGAGTCCTGAATGCGACAATTGGACCGCACTAGCACAGAGACTAGCATAGCGTTACGATCGAACGCTCCGCAAAGGGCATGACAGCTTCCCTCAGCAGAATAGGGCTGGTCTAAGGATGTCGGCTTTCGTCTCCGAAATCGGCTGAATCCAACTGACAAGGTTTCGTTCCCCACGCAGAGAGCTCACCTGAAGTGAAACTATTCGGGAAGGCGCGCAACAAAGAAAGGCTCATCCGTGGTGCCTCCAAAACGTCAGTCGATCTGATCTCTGACACCCAGGGCTACCGTCGATGGTTGCAACATCGACTCCCGCATAAACGGTGCTTCGCTGTCGCGGAGGTCTGGTCTTACAATAAGTCTCTATTCGCTATCACGTTGAACGTTGAAAGGGCCAAGCTTGCTTCTCACGCGAGCTCAGATCGTACCGAAGGTCGTGCAGTTGATTCTCGTCCCACATTCAGAGTCTTCAGTTTATGGCGAAGTCCGTCTTGAGCGGCTGATATCGATTTGAGTCCGAGCTATTGAGTTTCAACAACGAATGCAGAATTTGAACTGGTCACGGTCATTTCTTCGCGAAAACCATGATTCCAGAACGCTCGTTGGAGCCACATACAATCCATTATCATGTCGGACGGAAAGCGGATCTGGGCTCGCTTCCTACAAAGGGGTTCGCGAGCCCAGCCTCCGCGGAGCTGGCGGGATCTTCGTCAAGCTTTCAAGAAGCTCCTCCGCACCACTTCCAGATGCACGACTGTGAGCCCCTGGAGATTCGAAACATTCAAACAACTTGGGTTCTGCATTCAAAAAGCGTTCTTTCGCGAATAGTCGACACGCTGCCTTTCCAGCTCAGCAGTCGCGTGCCGGAGGTTCGTACCCGGCTGGAAGTCCTGTGTTCTCTCCCCTAGAAGCAACCACGATTTCGGGCACTGGATCTATAAAGAGGGGTGTGTATGTTCTACACATGATATGCGTGGTCGTGATTGTCGTTGCCTGTTACGCCGCCTTCGCAGGTACGGAGGGTAGATTTTATTTCGTAGTGGACTTCCACTTCAGAGTGGCACATATTGGTACTGATCGTTCTTCTCAACTCGTTAGGCGCACCCGAACCACAACGCGGCCCAACGGCAACAACAAAGACACCCGGCGTCACGGAACGGCTAACGACGAAAATTTTCATAAAAAGAACGTCCGCAACACCTGATCCCTCCGAGTTTACGAGAAGTATGGAAGTCTTCCAAACAACCTTTTTGATGAAGTCCGAAATCCTTCTTGTGGAATTTCCCCGTCGCGGCAGGATTTTCGAAGAACTTCGGGAAATGTTGAGGTCGAAAATTTCTCATATGGGCACGGTTTTTCATTCATTCGGCTCATTTCAATTGCAATCCAGGTCTGGCGCTTGTCTTTCCAGTGCAATATTGATCTCCTCCTCTCTTGCGGAAATTCGCGGGATAATCTCCTGCGGAAAGTTCTTTTGGAGGTTTCTATCAACACTACACTGACACGACAAGTTCCAGACCTGAATCGCAATTGGAATGAGCTCTGACCGCAGGTTTTTATGGACCGCTTTTGCGGCCGGCATAGCGCCCAGAAGGACGCATTCTCCAAGGGTGGTTCCGAAGACCTTTTCGTATCAAAATAGCGAGTTCTCGAATGCTGGATATCGGTGGTAATGGGGTTTTCGGAAATTTCTGTGATGCTCATGGGACGTAAAATCGAAATGCAAAGGCGGTCTCCAATGACGGTTCTCCTCTTGATTACCCACTTTTTTTGATGAGGAAAACGCGAAAAACCGTTTTACTGACCACCGTGTATATGCATATATGCCAGTGGGCTTAAAGGGTTCGTCCGTTCAGGATTCTTGCGTCTTTCTCGAGAATCGCTCTAACTGACCGTCCAACCGGAGAAGAGGCAGCACATCGGCGTCGATCAGCCAGAGCAGCCGCCATCGATACGGAAGTTCTTCAGATCGTTCCGATTCCAATAGAATTGAAATTCTCTGCCGTGTGGACGCCGGGAGTTAGGGCCTTGCTTAGACGCGATTTGAATTGTGTAGAGCAATGGATCTATCCTCTTCAATCTGGAGATAGATGCGGTCATAGGGGCCAGAAAGTTCCTCCGCGCGAGACCGGACGGTCAAGCGTTAGTCGCGCTCTGTGAGGTTCATTTTTCCATTTCAGAGCAGATCGAATTAGTGAACCGCGCCTTCCTTAATGCGGTCGCAAAGGTCCAGAAACAGGGTATCTCTTGGTTCGCGAAGAGTGAATACCAAGAGGTCGGAGGCTGGTTGTGGTCCTATGATAATCTCCACCTGTATTCTGAGAGGAATTTGAAGTTTCGCATCGAAGGACTACAAATGTCTTTTTTCGAAGGTGAGTACTCAAGCGTTGTTTAACCTTGGGAGTTTCTTTATGTCTTAAAAGTCGAATGTCGTTCCGATGAAAGGGAACTTCTTCATTTGTCCCTCCTGCGACAATACGTAACGGAAAAGTATACGACGACGCACGGTTTTACGTTCTTCGGAATCGTTCGATATCGCCGCTACCGTCAGGGCGTCTGGCTGGGGTAGTTGGAGAAATATGATTGGAAGAAGGGCCGTTGCACGTCACATGTGACCACGATGCAGGGCAACGTCCTCATAGGTCTTTATTGGACTCGGTAACGCGCAGAAATAGTGAGAGCACCATTGGGCATAATATGAGCCCGTATATACTTTTGTTAAAACATGGAAAGACGAACCGTTGCCACCGGAAACGCACAAGATGGGTTGCGAGGCATAGAATCGCCTGAGCTAGAGCTCTTACGATCTGGCTCACCAAACAGACGAAGGACTGCAGGCTCAGGCTGACGAGGAGTCTTACACCGAAAATGAGATTTTTGCCGCAACTTACACTTGACGGTTCTCAAGCTCATAGCTGACTTCGCCGGCGGGAACAAAATTTCGGGGATCGTTGGTAGGTCAACTCCTCCAGAGCATGCGACATCTCGTTCCAGGCGCATTACGTCCGTAGACTCCAAGCGCTCGTCCTTTTTGCTGTAATATAATCAGGATGGCCAAGCGCAAAGTTTCGATTTCGAGGAAATGATCCTTTGCGTCTGAGACATCCAAGACACGGAGATTAACCAAACTGTAATCCGTTAGGGTCTAGGACTTCTTGGCGCGACCGTTTTGGCGTGACCGTTTCGGCGCAGCCCTCTGGTCGCAACCCACTTCGGTACGGCCTCTTTGGCGCGAGCCCCATGCCTCGTGTCTCCGGATCGATGGCTGATTAGGAAAGTATTGCTATGAGCATTTGTGAATCGGAGTGATTCTCATGAAAATGACAGCCTCAACGGAGGAAAGAGATAAAAAGCAGCGGAGCTGAGGGTACAAAACCCAAGTTATATTACCCTAAAGTCTTCCGTATAACGAACCCTGTTTTCCGGAAAAGTGTCGATCGTATAAAGAACTTTTCCTATAAAGGACTTTTCGTATAAAGGACTTTTCGTATAAAGGACTTTTCGTATAAAGAACTTTTCGTCTTTGGAGGACTTTTCGTATAGGGTTCTTCATTCAAAAAGTCCTTTATACGAAAAGTTCTTATACGAAAAGTCCTTTATACGAAAAGTTCTTTATACGATAAGTTCCTTTTACGCAAGACTTTAGGGTACTGAAGATCGTGTTCTTTCCTGTTGAGCCGTCACTCTATGGTCGAGACTCGATGAATTCCCTGGCGGGATGTTATGACCGGTAGACTCCAATTTTGCATCTGATAGTTGTATGCAACACTTCTCAAGAACTCGACAACCGACGTCGGGTGAGCCGTGATCGAGTTCTCCTAGTTCGGGTCGGGTTGAAATTTTGCACCAACCCAAGTAAAGATCGTCTGCATAATTCATTTCCTTGGACTCTTTTTGCTTCATTTCCTCGAAATTTCTCTCAACACACCATGACTTAACTCTTTCAAGCACGCTTGTCGTCGCGACGCGTTGCCGAAACATCTGTCTTGGTTTAGTGATCAGTCCGTAGAAGCAAGAGCCGCGGATGCGAGGCGCGAAGCTCGCGCCAAAGTGGATTGCGCCGAATCAGCCGCGTCGAAGTGGGTTGCGCCAAATCGGCCTCGTCGAATGGTTCCTGTCCCCGGAAAAGTACCTCCGGCGCCCGAATGGGCAATACAGGAGAGGTCACGATTCCCGTTTTTGGAGCCCGGAGAGGCTTGTAATATCGTCCAGGTCCGTCTGACCATGAGTGCCAATTCACCCAGATCTTCTTTCGCTTCAATCGGCTCTGTGATCTCGGCATATTCTCGGGGTTGAGTCGAGGAACGATGGTGTCGACGATTGTCTCGAGAGTCTGAAGCTATCCGCGTGTTCCGTAGTCTAGCATCGGTTTGGAGCTTTCCGCTCGTCTTCTATAATAATCGAAGGGGACTTCAGAACAAGGTTCATGTGCAAAAGATGGAGAGATGGTCGATCGTCTCCACTCAGGTGGAATGCGCAAGCTACGTTTGGAAATCCGCTTCTCGATTGCGGATGAAACGAGTTGCAAATTTGAAAAAAAATTAATAATCCCAGTAGTTTTCCACGCAGGGCTGACTCGTTTTCCTTACAGGCGCCGTTGACTCGATACAGGGCTATATTACAATTCGAGGATTCCGACTTAGGGGTAGGATCGGTGCACGAGCCGTGCCGGGAATGTTCTGGTTTGAGTGCCACATGGGCGACGTGAGGATTGGTACGAAGTCGAGAATTGGACGCAAAGAACCCTGGATTCATCTAGAGGAAGCGCAAGTGAGTTCTTGGTCTCATTCAAATGCCTCAGTTTGTTTCGAGGACCCTTCTGGGAGATGCCGTACTCGATACCAAGGGTTTCCAGAGACTGCTCGGGTATTCCCGAACATGACTTCCCCCACACGGCACATGATGGTTATCGACAGAGCTGTGCGCCGCGCCGCGGATGTGCTACCGCGAGTTTCTTGCCTCGCCGTCACCACGAGTCATGTCAGTGTACCGCCTCGGCAGAACGGCTCCAGAGACACCAGAATGCCCCACTATACATACTATACTAAGGAGTTGGGAAACTCGAAGTTGTTTCTGAAACCGCTAACGGAGATCAAACGGAGTGCAGCTGCTCGAAGAGTATTTTGGAACCGCATGTCATTTCGATTCCGGCAGGACCTCACGTCTCCTTCTCGCGTCAACCTGAATTATCCAGAGAAGACCAATCTCGATCCATATCACCAGAAAACTTCATGCCTCTTGGTAGGTCTGAGGTTAGAACAATTCTAATTGCGGAGGGCATCAGATGGAGATCCCACGGTGATGATCTTGCTCGTTCCAATGACTGTCGTCGAAACTCCTCGATCAATTGAGGAGTCATTCAGGATATCTCCTTTATCGGACGGAAATTCCTAGGCGTCAGTTGCTTAGCGAGTAAAACGAACTGAATGACCTGGCTCTAGTTCTCCTCGTGGCTCTCATCTATCCATGGAGCCTTCCACCCCTGAGAATTCAGTTATTGGATTGCTAGCAGTGAACTCAGATGAACTTTGATTTTGTCTTTGGATAAGGTCAACACGGGCGACTCATCACGCTCTCTAGGACATCCTGGGAACTTGCTCGTGTCACACCTCGTGTTTGCTCGCTGGTTTTCGAGGAACTCCCACGCGATTGACCGGTTCACCTTTTTTCATGTATTATTATCTATGCAAAGAATACAGGTTGTAGAAATCGGGTGCCTGTAGACATACGGAATATCCCTGAGAGCTTAGCAGATGGAGGGTGGGAGTTTTCCTCGTCGTTTGTCCGGTCTCTGTTTGTTTTCTCCCAAAGGACTTCCACGCGATTGATCCAACCGACTCACTTCCTCCCTCATTTCTCGGTGTGGTCTCTCGCGGAGGTCAGAGGCTGTAAAGATTGGACACAACAGTGACTATAATAACAATCATAATCGTGATTGTGAATATGGCGTAATCATAGTCGTGATAATGATTCGATCATGACCATATTTGTAAAATTGTAATCGTTAATAGTCCCACCGACTCTAATTTGAACTACGCGCGTCAACTGAAAAGTTGACGGCAGTGTCGAAGGAGCAGACCATGACGCTGCAGCGCTCAGTCGGATCGCTCACTTTGTTATTCGCGCGTTTGACTGCAAACGTCCTGATGTTTGTCTGCGGGCATATAATGCGCTTGTTCTACCGTCGCTGTTGTACGGTTCAGAGATCTGGCGACCGTGGCAGTCCCGACACCTTATCTCCCTCGATAACTTCCAAAAGCGTTTCATTCGCAAAGTCGCTCTCAAATGTAAGGTGGAGCCATCGGCGCTCTCCCTCCCCCCGGTTGCTGAGGTTCTCGACTCCAAGGACCCAAGATTATTCCGTCAAATTCAGATCAATCCCGACTTCCGATACATCTTCCCTACGCGGCCTACTTCAACGCGTTCCAGATTACACTATGTTACTAGCAGGGCCAGATCCAATGCCGTGTATCATAGCTTCAGATGGCGTATCTCGAGATTACTTAACAAGCCTAGAAGTGAATCTCATCTGTTTCCTCGTCCAGTTCAATAAACGAGTGCTTTACCTAGATCCTACCATATAATTTGGTAATATATATAAATAAAAGTCAAAACGCTGTCTGTTTGTCTGTTCGCGATAGACTAGAAAACCGAGGTTGGAATCGAGCCCGAAAGTGTTTCATGACGGACATAGGCCACCCACCTTTCCCCCTCCCTCACCTCTTTACGAAGAAACAGCCATTAGCCGATCTCTGATAGGGATAAATGCCTCTCGCTGCGGCCCCTCAACGGAGGCGATTACGGGGCCCACCGGTCAGACCACACTTTTTTGAGCCTATGGGGCGATTTCGGGGTCGGTCTAACTTTACTCCTGGATGTCTATGGAAGTACAAGATCGGTCATATGATACTTTCTTGAGACCATGGGGCGAACCCGGGTACTTCATAATCATTCTTTCCGGAGCCTGAGGATGCGATTCTGGGGTAGGTCTGATCATACTTTTTAGAGTCCATGGAAGTAAAACCGGGGTCGGTTTGACCATACTGTTCAGAGCCTATAAGGGCATTTGAGGGCCAGTCAGCCTATCCTTTTTTTTTAAGTCCCTGGGGCGATTCCGGGGTCGATGTGATCATACTTTTTCGAGTCTATGCGGCGGTTCCGTAGTCCCTCTGATCATACTTTCGGGAATCTATATGAAGGCGATTCTGGGGTCGGTTTGACCATACTTTTGGGAGTCAGGGAGGTTTTTCGGAGTCGTTCTAATGATACTTTTCTGAGTCCGTGGGGCGATTCCGGAGTCGGTGTCATCATACTTATTTGAGTCTATGGGGCGAGTCCGTGGTCGTTCTGATCATAAATTCTGGAACCTAAGGAGTTGATTCCGAGGTCGGTCTGACCATAATTTCGGGATTCTATGAAGGTATCTCGGGATCGGTCAGATAATACTTTTTTGAGTCCATGGGGAGATTGTAGGCCTTTCTGATCATACTTTTCGGAACCAATAGATGTGATTCCGGGGTAGGTCTGAGTACACTTTTCCAAACTTATGGAAGGGATTCTGGGGTCGGTCAGATCATCCTTTTTCGAATCTTCGGGGGCTACTATAAAGCCGGTCTGATCATGTATTTCAGAGTCCATAATGACGATATCGGGGACGGTCTCGCCATGTTTTGGGAGTCTATGGGAATACAGGGCGGGGATTCCGGGGTCTGTCAGGGGATTTCGGTGCCTTTCTGATCATACTCTTTGGAACCCATGGAAGCGATCCCGGCATAGGTCTGATCATACTTTCCCAAGCTTATGATGATGATTCCGGGCTCGGTCTGATTATACTCTTTGGTATCTATGAAGGTATTTCGGGATTGGTCGGATAATGCTTTTTCGAGTCCATGGGGAGATCTAGGGCCTTTCTTATCATACTTTTCGGAACCTATAGAGGCGATTCGTGAAAAAGTCCGATCATACACTCCGAAGCTATACATTCCCATGGGAATGATGTCAGAGTCGGTCTGATTAGCCGATGCTGCGCTCGCAAAGTGATATTCGGACTTCTGAAATTAATATCGATTGCCCTTCCACTGTAAATAGGAGTGACAGTTCGAACATAAAATTCGTCTGCGTCACGTAGTCCGCTGCGTGCTCTGCAGACCATCCAGCATTATTGTCGCGAAATTCGCATCCGATATCTTCTTTGTCTCTCGCAGTCTTCACTGGCAGCGCAGAAAACGCAAGAAGGCCGCCCGGAGGCTGGGCAGCGTAGTCGGCCGAAGGCCGGCTAGTCGTGAATAAATGAAACATCTGTTTTAGTGAATCGATCGGCTCCTGAGGAAACGTCTTCCATATTCATACTTGTGATTATGATTACTGTTCTGCCAGGGGTTCTCCGAGTGTGTGCCGCAGCACTGCAGAGTCGGCCTACCCTCGGTGGCCTGGAGTCCGCCAATCTTGCGGCGCCCCAGGGTAGGCTGCCCTGGTTCGGGGTCACTTTACCTATGATCAAGGCTGTGATCATAATAATCATAGATATGACTATAATCATAATCATAATAACTGTGATCATAATACCCTAAAGTCTGGCAGATAAAGGACCCTATTTTCGGAAAACTCGTCCGGCGTATAAAGAACTTACCAGATAAAGGACTTATCGTATAGAGGACTTGTCGTATAGAGGACTTATCAGATAAAGGACTTATCGTATAAAGGACTTATCGTATAAAGGACTTATCGTATAAAGGACTTATCGTATAAAGGACTTATCGTATAAAGGACTTATCAGATAAAGGACTTATCGTATAAAGGACTTATCGTATAAAGGACTTATCAGATAAATGACTTATCAGATAAAGGTCTTATCAGATAAAAGACTCTTCGTTCAAGGGACTTTTTGTACACAGGGTAGTCCCAGATGCGGTTTTTAGAGGTTTTCCCGAGGAATTTCATTATTAGCAGTTTTTCGAAATTATACCGAGTCCGGCCCTTAATCACGGAATAATATCGAAAGAAGGTCCGGGCCTCAATGCGTTTTTCGAAATCATTCCGTGATTCAGGGTTGGACGCGGGATCACTTCGAAACAAGGTCCGTGCCTCAATGCCTTTTTCGAAATCATTCCGTGATTCAGGATTGGACGCGGAATAATTTCGAAAATATAATGATGACTATGACTATCTCTGCTGATAAGTCCTTTATCTGATGAGTCCTTGATCTGATAAGTGCTTTATCTGGTAAGTGCTTTATCTGGTAAGTCCTTCATACGACAAGTACTTTATCTGATAAGTCCTTTATACGATAAGTCCTTTATCTGATAAGTCCTTTATACGATAAGTCCTTTATCTGATAAGTCCTTTATACGATAAGTCCTTTATCTGATAAGTCCTCTATACGATAAGTCCTTTATCTGATAAGTCCTTTATGCGATAAGTCCTTTATCTGATAAGTCCTTTATACGATAAGTCCTTTATCTGATAAGTCCTTTATACGATAAGTTCTTTATCTGGTAAGTCCTTTATCTCCCAGACTTTAGGGTAATCATAGATATGACTATAATCATAATCATAATAACTGTGATCATAATAATCATAGATATGACTATAATCATAATCATAATAACTGTGATCATGATCATAATCCAGTCTGTGATAATAATCATAATGGTGATTTTTATTTTGCCCGACACTGGGGCACAATCCGTCGAATGGGATCTGCCAGAGATATTTTCTAGGAAAATTTCTGGGAAATCTAGGGTGTTTCGCGTCCTTCGTCTGTTAAGTGAGTTTTCTCCGATCACCTCCGACCACCAAGTGCATCTGTTCGAGCTTCGCCAGTGGTAGCTTTGGATCAGGAATCCCCGAACTGAACTTGCCGCCGCCGGCATCACTTACAATCACTGTCGTCCCGACCATAAGTTCCAACACGTTCCGATGTTACGTCAAGAACTGAGCACTATTACCCAATCCGAATGAGCACTTGTTAATATGAGGAGGGTCCCAAGGTGAGGGACAGAGGAAGCCTCTGGAATCACTCTCTTCTTGTTGGTTCGAATCGAACCACGTTCACGCACACTTCTGTCCTGCTCGAGATCCTGCCTAGCCCTCAGATTAAAGTATCGTTAAAGTAGATTCCGCGGCTGGATATTTGGTTTGCTCCTCGAACCAAGAACGACTGGGGTTACGAATCGGAGCGAGTGATTCTCGAAGGCTTCTCGATTTGAGGAAAGACGGGTCTCCATGCCGTTTCTTTTCACATTTGAGATGAGAAGCGAAGCACTCCGTCATCATCATACGCCAAATCTGTTTAAATCTAGAGATTATGGTACAGTAGAATCCCGCTATGAGGGCCACGGATAAAACAGACTGATCGCTGGTCCCGGCCGAACCTGTGAGACCACAAAAGTTGAGGACCCCGGTTATGAGGGACCATGACCTCGGCAACTCGGATGCAGCGAACGGAAGAAATCGAGTCTGACATGATTCCAGATGGAACTCAAGTCCTAGAAATCGCACGAACAGCGATTCGCGATTGCGCCCCCCCTTAGATGGGCGTCCTCGTCCCCCTGCAAATTCATTAGGGATAGTGTCGTGCAAGAGAATCTCGTAGAAGTGAGTGTAGCGGTGAGGATATCTAGTCTCGACACTCGTCCGGAATAAGCATCAAATGAAATCGAATCACATTCCAGCCTGACCAAACGCCTTCCCTTGATTGCGGAAAGTACCGGCTCGTGAAAGATAAGGAGCAAGTGCTTGGCGGCTTCGTTTCTCGATTAGTCGAAGATTATGCAAGGGGATTTTTCGTACGATATCTGAGCTTTTATCTTGAAATTCAGGAAATCATTCCTCAGGACCGATAGTATTTCATTTTTGTATCACACTTGATCCACTATAGAGATCAGGATGACGTTCTATTATTAAATGGAAGAATAGAGAAGAACCACGATGTTTTCATTCCAATCTTGTCAAGCGTCCCACGAACCCGTCGCATTGCTACAGATGACAACGTGGTGTTATATACCGCCTGTCCAGGCGCGTAGCCAGAGGTGGGCTGTCGGACAGGGTTTCAGGGACTCAAAAGAGCCGGAAATTATCTCAAATGATTTCGTCCATCTATTTCGGGAAAATTAGCCACTGTGCGGCGCCCGTCATCGGCCGCTCCTGCTGAATAGAATGACATCCCTTGACCCTCAAAGATTCACGTCGATAAGGGTATTGTCTCAGGTCCATTCCGGAAAGATCCTCTGAGCGCTTTACCTCGTCCGATTGGAGCCGACGCTCGCCGCTGATCAGGAGCCAAACCAACGGCGCCCTGATACTGAGCGAGATATGACTCAGGACGCCATGAGGCCCATCCGGAACTTGACTTTCGGAAGTTCATGCTCCTGAGATGTTCTGAATCGATCACGAATAGCCTCTCGAATAGATATGAGGAGTCTTCGATAAGACTCCGTTGCCTGCTGAATCTCACCGGGAGTCGGAAACAGTGGGAAAGAGCTCATTCGTCTCGATGGGTTCCAGGCGATATCGGTGCACAGATACGAGTAAATATCTGATGGCTCAACCAAATTGTATTCTAGGTTAGTCTACCGCTTGCTGGTGGAACTTGTATATCGTTTAGCAGTGAAATGAACAAATTCCACCCCGACACTCCGAAAGTAACCAAATACATGTCTGACTACGTCGAATCCTACGTACAGAACGTATTCGAGCCCAGACTGAGGAAGAATATCGAAGAGAGAATAACCAATTTCTCGTGATCTATCCATGCATTTCTGACAATATATATGAAATATATGAATATGAATAATATTTCTCGACAAATCATTCATCGTTGCCTCGTTGTTTTCGAAGGAGAAGCCCCCAAAGTCCCATACGTTGTTTCGGGGACAGGAGTGTCGTGAGTAGGTTTCTGTTCCAGGATCTCAGATATCAGAGAAAATGGATCCCGCAGGGGCAGGGCTTTGAGGTCCGTCTCGAAGAATCCACGACACGGCGCCGTTGATCTTCCCTCAGCAGAATAGGGGTGGTCCAAGGATGTCGGTTGTCGTCCCCGAAATCCAACTGAGAAGGTTTTGTCCCCCACGGAGAGAGCTCACCTGAAGTGAAACCATTCGCGAAGGCGAGCGACAAGGAAGGGTCCATCCGTTGTGCCTCAAAAACGTCAGTCGATCTGACCTCCGACACCCAGAGCTACCCACGATGGTCGCGTGATCGCTACAGAACCGAGGTCCGTTCTGATCCGCAAAACTCACACTGAAGATTTTGAGGCGAGAGTCGTTCTCGACCTGTGGACACGGGGAGGTCCTATGGAGGGAAACTATGAGCCACCGACTCCCAAGACATGACAATAACCAGACCTCGTAGAGGCTGTATGGAGTTGAGTATATAAAACAGAATTGACTTGGGTTGCAGCTATACTTAGGGTAATGAACGTGTTCATCAGCAACGGTCGCCATGCGGCTTGATCGGATACCTCCCCATAACGAACGGGTTCGTTGATTGAGGCATCACCGTATTACTCCATCGCTGAAGCCGGCAGGAGTGGATGGGTCGGGGGAATTTTGAAAACGCGCTGAATATGGGATCAATCAGTCAATCAATCAGCAAACGGATCATCCGGAAACGACCGCGGTCGAACGATGACTACGACGACTTCCTGTTTACGGGATTTCCGGAAATACCGGAGGAACTCTCTGTGAGAGGTAGATATCCATCTGAGAACGGTGAAATTCGTGATTCCAAGGTTTTGCGCGAAATGTATGAGGGGGAGATTTTTTGTTTGCAGTCATGCGGAATCTTCCGGAGTCGAAAGTTCGGCAACCCTAATTCCCGCATAAGTGCTGTTTCCCGCATAAGTGTAGTCCCTCTTCACTATCGTAAGTCATGAGTTGAATGGGCAAAGCTAGCTTTTCACACGAGCTGAAGTGATCGAGCTTGCCCAACTAGATGAGCTCGCGCCGCAACAGTTGGAACTGTAAAACAGTCGCTAATGTCAGCTTCGTTATAGTCGACTCCATCGTCCCCGTCGTTCCATGTTCTCGAGCTCAGATCGTTCAAAACGTCTTGGAGGTGTTCCACGTCCCCCATTCAGAGCCCTCAGTTTATGGCGAAGTCCATCTTGAGCGGCCGCGATCAATTTGAGTCCGAGCTATTGAGTTTCAACAACGAATGCAGGATTTGATTGACTCAAAGTTATTCCTTCGCGAAAACCATGATCTCAGAAAGCTCGGCGAAGCCAGATACAATCCATCATCATGTTGGAGGGGAAGCGGATCTGGACTCGCTTCCTCCGAATGACTTCGCGTGCCCAGCCACCGCAGAGCTGGCGGGATTTCTTTCAAGCTCTCGAGAAACTCCTCCACACCGCTTCCATGTGCACGACTGTGAGCCTCTGGAGATTCGAAGCATTCAAACAACATTCAAAAAGCGTTTTTTCGCAAATGGTCTACATGCTGTCTTTCGAGCACAGCAGTTGCGAGCCGGAGGTTGGTACCCTGCTGGAAGTCCTGTGTTCCCTCCCCAAGGAGCAACCACGACTTCCGGCACTAGATCTGAAAAGAGGGGTGTGTCTGTTCTGTACATGATTTGCCTAATCGTGATTTTCGTTGCCTGTTACGCCTCCTTCGTAGGTACGGAGGGTAGATTTTTTTTTCGTCGTGGACTTCCGATTCAAAGTGGCACATATTGGTACTGATCGTTCTTCTCAACTCGTTAGGCGCACCCGAACACCAACGCGGCCCGACGGCAACAACAAAAGCACCCGGCATCACGGAACGGCTTACGACTAAAAATTTCATAAAAAGAACTTCCGCAACACCTGATCCCTCCGAGTTTACGAAAAGTATGGAAGTTTTCCAAACAACCTTTTAATGAAGTCCGAAATCCGAGAATGAAGTGGAATCTCCCTGTTGCGGCAGGATTTTTGAAGAACTTCGGGAAAAGTTGAGGCCAAGAAATTTTCATGTGGGCGCGGTTTTTCATTCATTCGACTCATTTCAATTGCAATCCAGGTCTGGAGTTTGTCGTGTCAGTGCAATATTATTCTCACCCTCTCCGGCGGAAATAGGGTTCTTCCGTTCAGGATTCTTGCGTCTTCCTCGAGAATCGCTCGAACTGACCGTCCAATCGGAGAAGAGGCAGCACATCGGCGTCGATCAGCCAGAGCAGCCACCATCGATACAGAAGTTCTTCAGATCGTTCCGATTCCAATAGAATTGAAATTCTCTGCCGGGTGGACGCCTGGGGTTCGAGGCTTGCTTAGACGCGATTTGAATTGTGTATAGAAATGGATCTGTCCTCTTCAATCTGGAGACAGATGCGGTCATAGGGGCCAGGAAGTTCCTCCGCGCGAGACCGGACGGTCAAGCGTTAGTCGCGCTCTATGAGGTTCATTTTTCCATTCCAGAGCAGATCGAATTAGTGAACCGCGCCTTCCTTGATGCGGTCGCAAAGTTCGAGAAACAGCGTATCTCTTGGTTCGCGAAGAGTGAATACCAAGAGATCAGAACCTTGTGGTCGATATGTGATAATCTCCACCTATATTCTGACAAGGATGTGACGTTTCGCATCGAAGGACTACGAATGTCTTTTTCCGAAGGTGAGTAATTGAGCGTTGTTTAACCTTGGGAATTCCTCTATGTCGTAAAAGTCGAATGTCGTTCCGATGCGAGGGAACTTCTTCATTTGTCCCTCCTGAGACGATACGTAACGGAAAAGTACACGACGACGCACGGTTTTACGTTCTTCGGAATCGTTCGATATCGCAGCCACCGTCAGGGCGTCTGGCTGGGGTAGTTGGAGAAGTATGATTGGAAGAAGGGCCGTTGCACGTCACATGTGACCACGATGCAGGACAACGTCCTCTTAGGTCCCTATTGGACTCGGTAACGCGCGGAAATAGTGAGAGCACCATTGGGCATAAGTAGAGCTCGTATATACTTTTGTTAAAACATGGAAAGACGAACCGTTGCCACCGGAAATCCACAAGATGGGTTTCGAGGCATAGAATCGCATGAGCTAGAGCTCTTACGATCTGGCTCACCAAACAGACAAAGGACTGCAGGCTCAGGCTGACGAGGAGTCTTACACCGAAAATGAGATTTTTGCCGCAACTTACACTTGACGGTTCTCAAGCTCATAGCTGACTTCGCCGGCGGGAACAAAATGTCGGGGATCGTTGGTAGGTCAACTCCTCCAGAGCATGCGACATCTCGTTCCAGGCTCACCACGTCCATAGACTCCAAGCGCTCGTCCTTTTTGCTGTAATATAATCGGCATGACCAAATGCAAAGTTTCGATTTCGAGGAAAGGATCATTTGCGTCTGACAATGAGACATCCAAGACACGGAGATTATTCAAAGTGTAATCCGTTCGGGTCTAGGACTTCTTGGCGCGACCGTTTTGGCGTGACCGTTTCGGCGCAGCCCTTTGGTCGCAACCCACTTCGGCACGGTCTCTTTGGCGCGAGCCTTATGCCTCATGTCTCCGGATCGATGGCTGATTAGGAAAGTATTGCTATGAGCATTTGTGAATCGGAGTGATTCTCATGAAAATGACAGCCTCAACGGAGGAAAGAGATGAAAAGCAGCGGAACTGAGGGTACAAAACTCAAGTTATATCACTGAAGATCGTGTTCTTTCCTGTTGAGCCGCCACTCTATGGTCGAGACTCGATGAATTCCCTGGCGGGATGTTATGACCGGTAGACTCCAATTTTTCATCCGATGGTTGTACGCAACACTTCCCAAGAACTCGACCACGGGTTGAAATCTTGCACCAACCCGAGTAAACTCCGTCTGCATAATTCAGTTTCTTGGACTCTTTTTGCTTCATTCCCTGGAAATTTCTCCTGACACACCATGACTCAAGTCTTGGAAGCATGCCTGTCGTCGCGACGCGGTGCCGAAACATCTGGTTTTAGTGATCAGTTCGTGGAATTAAGAGCCGCGGATGCGAGGCGCGAAGCTCGCGCCAAAGTGGATTGCGCCAAATCGGCCGCGTCGAAGTGGGTTGCGCCAAATCGGCCGCGTCGAAGAAGTCGCGCCAGAACGGTCGCGTCGAATGGTCCCTGTCCCCGAAGAAATAGCTCCGGAAACCGTACGGGCAATACAAGGTAGGTCCCGGTTCCCGTTTTTGGAGCCCGGAGAGGCTTGTGATATCGTCCAGGTCCGTTAAGGTGCCCATTCATCCAGATCTTCCTTCGCTTCATTCGGCTCTGTGATTTCGGCATATTCTCGGGGTTGAGTCGGGGAACGATGGTATTGACGATTGTCTCAGAAGTCTGAACCTATCCGCGTGTTCCGTAGACTAGCATCGGTTTGGAGCTTTCCGCACAGTCCCGGGTAGTCTAACAAACGTAACATTCGGCTCCCCACGACCTGACTGATCGCTAGGTGGAAAGATGTGTTGATGCCTGCCGTGGGTTCCTCCGGGGAGACGCGATCGATCCATTTTAGAGGAAACTGATCACAGGTGATGAAAAATTAGTGCTTTCCAAGAACGTTTCGTACGGAAAAACGTGGGTCGCTGAGAGTTCTCGAGCATCTGCCGCGCCGAACGCCGAAATTCATCAGAAACAGGTCATATTGAGTTGTTGGTGAGATTGCAGAGCCTTGGTGTTTCTCGACCTGCTTCCTGCGGGTTGAACCATCTCGTCCGAGGTCTACGGCAGACAACTCGAAGATCTGGAGACAGCAGTGGCCACCAAGCGTCCAGGATCGGCGAATAGATGGGGAGTCGTTTTCCAGCACTACAATACCAGACCCCACTCAAGTTTGGGCTCTAGAAAAGAATTGGCAGATTTCGGCTGGGATGTGGTCCCGCACCCACCGTATTGTCCCGACCTTGTACCGTCAGACTACCATTCATTCCGGTCTCCCCAGCACTTCCTTGGTGGGGAAACATTCACCTCTTCGGAGGGTATCAAAAATCACCTGATTTAGTTTAACGATGGAAAAATAAAAACTTCTCGGAGGAGGGAATATTCTGTCTGCCTGATCGATGGACGAAGGTCATTGGGAACAACGGCCAACACATCATTGAATGAAACCGCTTTTAAGTACGAATTTTTTTTTCTTGAAAATGGGGTCAAAAACGCTACGAACTTTTCGACTTACCTAATATAATCGAAGGGGACTTCAGAACAAGGTTCATGTGCAAAAGATGGAGAGATGGTCGATCGTCTCCACCAGTTGATGTGCGCAGGCTCCGTTTGGAAATCCGCTCGTCAATCGCGGATGAAACACGTCGCAAATTTTAAATAATTCCTCATAGTCCCGGTAGTCTTTCACGCAGGGCTGACTTGTTTTCCTTACAGGCGCCGTTGACTCGATACAGGGCTATATTTCAATCCAAGGATTCCTACTTAAGGGTAGGTTCAGTTCTCAGTCACAAACGGAGATGGTCAAGTTTGAGTGCCACTTGGGCGAAGTGAGGATTGGTACGAAGTCGAGAATTGGACGCAAAGAACCGTGGATTCATTTAGAGGAAGCGCAAGTGAGTTCAGGTCTCATTCAAATTCCTCAGTTTGTTTCGAGGACCCTTCTGGGAGATGCCGTACTCGATACCAAGGGTTTCCAAAGACTGCCCGGGTATTCCCGAATAAGCTTCCCCCATACGGCACGCGGTGGTTAGCGACGGAGCTGTGCGCCGCGCCGCGGATGTGCTATCGCGAGTTTCTTGCCTCGCCGTCACCCTGAGTCATGTCAGTGTACCGCCTCGGCAGAACGGCTCCAGAGACACCAGAATGCCCCACTATACTTTACTAAGGAGTTGGGGAACTCGAAGTTGTTTCTGAAACCGCTAACGGATATCAAACGGAGTGCAGCTGCTCGAAGAGTATTTTGGAACCGCATGTCATTTCGACTCCGGCAGGACCTCACGTCTCCTTCTCGCGTCAACCTGAATTATCCAGAGGAGACCAATCTCGATCCATATCACCAGAAAACTTCATCCCCCTTGGTAGGTCCGAGGTTAGAACAATTCTAATTGCGGAGGGCATCAGATGGAGATCCCAAGGGGATGATCTTGCTCGTTGCTGTTGTCGGAACTCCTTGATCACTTGAGGGGTCATTCAGGATATCTCCTTTATCGGACGGAGAGTCCTGGGAGTCAGTTGGTTAGTGAGTAGGACGGACTGAATCATCTGGCTCTAGCTCTCCCCGTGGCTCTCATCTATCCATGAAGCCTTCCGCTCTTGAGAATTCAGTCATCAGCCTACTGCCAGCATCCATGGCTGTCGATCCGTAGCAGTGGACTCACAATCAGATGCACTTTGATGTTAGATTAGGACAGCGGTTCCCGATTAGTTTTTGCGTCCGGCCCCCTCACCGGGCGAGCTGACCATCGGGGCCCTCCTGATTTCGTCCTCCTAAAATATCTTGCGGATTCGGTCGTGCTCGCCTTGATAGTTTTTGATTTGTCAATTTGTCTTGATAGTTACTCGAGGTCATAATTGTCATTGATAAGCGGCATGCTCTCGATCCGCACCTTCGTCTTACTTATTGCCATTCTCATATCTGCCTCGGGATCCAAGCGCGACTGATACTTGTTTTTGAGTGTTACCAGCGTGCTAAGAGCGGACTCGCACAGATAAGATGTCGATAACGCAACCAGAACCCGAATAGCCATCTCGGCAAGCTTTGGGTAGCCTGGAGCGACTGCGCACCAACGTTCCTCCAGATTCTTGCTTCCGGAGTCCATACGGAGTGCTCGATAGGGGTATTGTAGCGGGCTCCGAGGCCTCCGAAATCACCTCCGGGCCCCCCGAAAATCGTCCCCTGGCCCTCTGGGGGGCCAGGGCCCACGAATCGGGAACCGCTTGCTTAGGATAAGGTCAATCAGCTCAGGATAAGGTGAAGTCTGCCAATCTTGCGGCGCCCCAGTCAGTGGCGTAGCGAGACCGAGTGTCGCCCGGTGCGGAAACTCGAAATTTGTGGAAAATCGGAGAATGCCGCCCCCGGCGGCCGTAGTCGAGCTGGAGCGACAACCAAAAAAAACAGCACAAAACCCCAAAATGCCGCCCCCCGGGACGCGCCGCCCGGTGCGGACCGCACCACCGCCCCCCCCCCCCCCCCCACGCTACGCTACTGGCCCCAGGGTAGGCTGCCCTGGTTCGGGGTCACCATACCTACGATCATGGCTGTGATCATATCATAGATATGACTATGATCTTAATCATAGATATGACTATGATCATAATCATAGATATGACTATGATCATAATCATAGATATGACTTTAATCATAATCATAGATATAACTATATTCATAATCATAGACATGACTACAATCATAATCATAGATATAACTATAATCATGATCATAAACATGACTATAATCATAATTAGGGCTGGGCGGCCGCGACAGAATCCGCGATTTCTCTGTTCCCATCCGCGTGTCCGCGAATTCCGCCATCATCTTTCTCTCTGGATCAGTGAAGATTGAATTGGGTGTCCTCAGCATTTTAGTTTGGTCTGGTTCAGTTTTTTTTTTGCATCCTCATCCTAAGATGACTCCTGATTCAGGAGGGGGCTTAGCCCAGCAGATACCGGTCACAGTTTAGAAAGTGGATACCGTTGAACCCACCCGGCAGCAGGGATCGAACCTGCGACCTCTCGCTCGACGCAGCGTCTACATGGCAGCGTGCAACATTAGTTGTGCACGCTTCCACTCGACCACGCCAGTGTGCAAACTGGGGAAACAGTCCCAGTGCGGAACGACTCCGGCTCTCTGTGGGATGCGTGCTCGACACCTCGCGCGCACCTCACTCAAAACACGATCAATATTCACATCGTTCCCTCGGTAATCATATAAGGCCATGTCGTGGTCTGCGAGCGGCATATGCAGACATCATTTTTCGCAGTGCGGAGTGAGGAAAATCAATCTCGTTGTATACAGCCCGTATACCTGTATACCTTGAGAATGATTTTCCGCACTCCACACTGCGGAGAATTATGTCTGGGCATGTGCTGATCGTTCGGAAGAAATGACTCGTAACAAAGCCTGATCAGGAGAAATCCAAACACATCATCGCGGAGGTTCGAGCCAAATGATTCGCGCAAGGTAGCTCCTACTCCTCAGAAGAGGAGCTTTTCTGCAGCAGATGCAGCAGTGGTAGATCCTACGAAGAGAGATATATGGTATGTATAGAGATAAATAGTTGCAGATTCATCCGTGTTTCGGCGTTTTCAGGGAACGAATCGCGGCATCCGCGCTTTTCAGAAAGAAGCCCGAGACTTCGCCGCGAATCGTCCCACAGAATCCCGCGACGAAATCCTAGCCCTAATCATGATCACAGATATGACTATAATCATGATCATAAATATGACTATAATAATAACAATCCGTCGAAAGGGATCTGCGAGGGATATTTTCTAGAGAAACTTTTAGGAAATTTAGGGTGTTTCGCGTCCATTGTCTGTTGATTTGTGAGTTTTCCCTGATCACCGTCAAGTGCATCTGTTTGAGCTTAGCCAGTGATCGTTTAGATCAGGATTTCCCGAACTGAACTTGCCGCCGCCGCCGCCGCCGCCGGCATCAAAGCTGCCGCAGCAAGTGGTGATCTCACAATCAGTGTCGTCGCGACTAGGGGTTGCAACGGTTATTAGCCGCGGTTCGCCGCAATTTTTCGCGGTTATTAACCGCAAAATAGCCGCACTTTTTCTGCGGTCAGCCGCAATCACCCGCAAGAGAACGAGATGAAATTGCAGCCTCTATTGTATGGTAGTATTGACTCCTACGTCGGAAACAGGGGCGTGCACAGCTTTTTTTTTGGGAGGGGGGGTCCAAGGGCACTTCGTCAGGCTTCTGAGGGGGGCTAACAGATGATGATCCCTCCCATAGGACTCTACGGGAAGGATCGAAACTTTGGGGGTCCTTGGCCCCTTGGACCCCCCCCTCCTGTGTACGCCTTTGGTCGGAAATCCTCTCATTGTACATAGACGTGACATGGGAATCCATTTTCGACTCACCTCCGACGCTCATCATCCGACCACAAACCACGATCAGTGAGGCTTTGAAACAGGATCTCGGCTTCCGCAAAACTGACGCTGACCGCGGGTGCCTACTCTAGCGCTGCTTTGATATCTTGCCCGCAATCCCTCGCATACTGTGCAGGCAGAGAAAGATTTCAGCACAGTGGGCAACATTCTCAGTGAACAGCGTGCAAGTCTGTCTGCCCCCACCCCCGACTTAGTCTTCACAATGACGCCGAGCGTTCCGGAGGATGTTCTAAAGCTTCGAGATGAATGGCAGGGTCGTAGCTGAGCGGAGATTCCATCGGGAAAGCATGGTGTCACTGGCAGGGAACCATATGGATTCACCTCGGAAGGCTCTCGTTCGGAACGATGCTCGTTTTGCCTATGGGGCGGATAACCTCTCAAGCAGTGGCGTAGCTAGGGGGGGGGGGGGGGGGCGGTCCGCCCCGGGCGGCACTCTCGAGGGGGCGGCATTTTGCTGATTTATGCCCTACAGCGGGTCGTTTTTTTTTTTTTGGTTGTCGCTCCACGTCGGAGGCGCTTCCAGGGGGCGGCATTTTCCGAATTTTTCTAGATCCGCCCCGGGCGGCACTTTGGCTAGATACGCCACTGCTCTCAAGGTCTCAGTATCTCTTTATTATACAAGAGGATTTCTCGGGGCGTTCAGGCGGCGAACAAGCCTCCAGGAAAACAGATTATTTACAGCATTCGTGCGTGCAAGGCATTTACCTCTGACTAAGAGCAGTGGTGGATCTAGGGGGAAGGGGGCAGGCGGGGCACTTGCCCCGGGCGCACCTTCCAGGGGGCGCAAAATTGGGGTTCTGATCTTGTGATAACATGTTGATAATGCAAAAACTTGCAATACTCCGAAATAAATGAATTCTGGCTTGCAAAGGGACATCGCTAGGTCCTGAAACTTGGGTTTTTACCACGAAAAATCGGGCGTGGGGGCGCTTTCTCGATGATCTGCCCCGGGCGCCGCGCCGTCGAAGCTAGATCCGCCACTGACTGAGAGGCCACGGCGGAGGGAGGAGGAGGACACGATGAAAAACTTCCTCTCGACTGGGGACCTCAGAATCCGCGTGAGAGCCCGGTCGTCAACCAGACAATGTAGATCTTGAAGAGTGGGGAGCACAACTTCGTCTCTAGACACGCGGCATCCCACCGCAACGCGACGTAGGAACCTCTTACGCACATTTCCAAGAAGATTGAGACCGCCCTTGGACAATGCGGACCAGACGGGGGAGCAGTATAAGATTCGCGGAACAACAGTACTATTATAGAGATTAGTATAGTACGAGGGCTTGCGGACCACAAGGCACCTGAGTATGAGATTGCACAATGTAGAGCAGACGCGGGCGACAGAAGCTGCCTGCTGTTTGAACTTAAGATTACGAGGGACCAATACACCATGGGACACCATCTTCGATGGTTCCCTAATAGGAACGTCGATGAGCGTATATACATAGGGATTAGGCGAGCGGGCGACCGTGAGAACCGCACACTTCGGAACGGAGATGTCAAGGCGATTCTTGGAGGCCCACTCCGCGACCGCGTCGGCGGCACACTGGAGAGCCTCACAATGGTTGGTCTCCCGCACCTCAACATAGACCTTGATACATAGTCCGCATACAACTTGTAGTTGACCCCCGGGAGCATCCTGTCCCTCGAGTCCCCTCTTGCCGAAAAACGTTTCTGAAATTCTGGTGTAAATATTTGAGCGGAATCGGTAGTATCACAGCGTTCCATGGAGGCTCCCTGGAGCAGATTTCAAGAAGTAGTCATCATCAATCGCGACGTACCCCAGAAAGTTCGCCAAACCTATTGCAAAATCTGAAAACGCTTATTTTGCGGTTAACCGCGGTTTTCGCGCTGCGGTTTGCAATTAATCACAAACCGCGGTTTTCCAGAATTGCGGTTATTTGCGACCCCTAGTCCCGACCATACGTTACAACAGGTTCCGATTTCGCGTCAAGAACTGAGCACTATTCCCGAATCCGAATAAGCACTTGTTGATATGAGGAGGGTCTCAAGGTGAGGGAAAGAGGGAACATCTGGAATGACTCTTTTCTTGTCGATTCGAATCGAATCACGTTCAAGCACTCTTCTGTCCTGCTCGAGATCCTGCCGAGCTGTCAGATTAAAGTATCATTAGAGTAGATTCCGCGGCTGGTGATCTGGTTCCCGCACCCAACCAAGAACGAGTTAGGTTACGAATCGGACCGAGTGATTCTCAGAGGCTCTTCGATTTAAGGAAACACGGGTCCTCATGCCGTTTCTTTCTCCATTTGAGATGAGAAGCGAAGCACTCCGTCATCATCATACGCCAAGTCTGTTGACATCTAGAGATCATAGTACAATAGAATCCCGCCATGAGGACCTCGGATAAAACCGACTGATCGATGGTCCCGGCCGAACCCGTGAGACCACAAAAGTTGAGGACCTCGGTTATGAGGGACCATGACCTCGTTAACTCGGACGAAGCGAACGAAAAAATTGAGTCCGACATGATTCCAGATGGAACTCAAGTCCTAGAAATCGTACGAACAGCGATCCGCGATTGCCCCCCCCTTAGATGGGCGTCCCCGGCCCTCCGCACAAATTCAAAATTCACCAGGGTGTCAAGAGAATGTGTCGTGCAGGAGAGTCTCGTAGAAGTGAGATCTCTGAAGAGCGGTGAGGATATCCAGTCTCGACACTCGTCCGGAATAAGCCCATGACTTCTCATTTGAGACCGGCAGCCAGAATCTCTCGCCGAATCATCCGGAATCACTTGAAACCGCCATAGGGAGATAACTAAGAATGATTCGAATAGTAGTAGGAGCTCAGGTATAATCGACCCTTCACGCCGGTCCTTTGGAGTACGTTAGAACGAGATTCTATTGTACCATCATCACTAGGGCTGTGCTTCTGGCGCGGCCGCGATGGAATCCGCGATTTTTTGCGTGTTTTCGATGCTGCCGCGAATTTCCGTGTTCCCGAAAATATAGTTCCCACGTCGAGATTCCCTAAAAAAACAAGAGAGGCGGAGCAAGTATCGGATGCGGGGATATTTTGACGTCCTCTGGCAGCAAGAACAATCTATTTTCTGATAAGTGGCCGGATACGAAAGCGATCAGCCGTAAACCAGCTCCAAATTCGAAATCGGGAACGATCCGTAGAATGCACGTCAGCGCATCGCACAGTGAATTCGAAAATCGAACGATCCTTAGAATGCACGGCGTCGCATCGCACACTGCATGAGGCAACATTGACAAATTTCACAATGACCCACTCTCTTCAAGCGGATCTCACGTCATAGAGCGCCGCTAGGTATTAGCGCAGACGATTCGGGATCTTAAGAATGTAAATTCACGAGATGATGGCTCGTAATCAAAGAGATTTTTGATCTAACTTGTAAAATCAGTATCTGGATGGAATATTCTCGTATCGCTTAAGATATATCCCCCCAATAGCTTTGTACATCCTGCCTTTTTCCTTCTCTGCTTCCGGCAATCTCCGAGAAATTCGTGGCGTCCGGGATTTTTCGCCGAAAAAGCCGCGATAACGCCGCGGATTTCCGACTGAAATACCGCGCCAAAAACACAGCCCTAATCATCACATATTCCGCTCATTCCCTGATATTTTCCCTTGTTCGCCCCAGATCAGGCGGTGAGGCTTGAAAACCCTTGAGATACGATCACTAAGGTAGTGGATGATGAATGACGAAATCAAATCATATTCCAGCCTGACCAAATGCCTCCCCTTGATTGCAAAAAGCCCGGAAGGATGAAGAAAAGGGAGGTGGTGCTTCGTGGCGCCGCTTCTCGATTAATCGGAGCTTATGCAAGGGGATTTTTCCTACGATATCTGGGCTTTTATCTTGAAATTCAGGAGATCACTCCTCAGGACCGATAGCACCTCATTTTCGTATCCCACTTGATCCACTAAAGAGATCAGGATGATGTTCTATTATTAAATGGAAGAATAGAGAAGAACCACGATGTTTTCATTCCAATCTCGTAAATCGTTCCAAGAATCCGTCGCATTGCTACGAATGACTACGTGGTGTTGAATACCCGCTGTCTGTCACTCATCGAATTCGGCTCAGAATGGAGTCCAGCAATTTCGGTTCAGATGGACCGGCTGAACCCGGATTTTGAATTTAAAATGACCCGAGTGTGGAGCTGCCCTCCCAAACCGAAAAGATCACATTCTCCTCATCATCACTATCTACGCACAGGTCTGACTCTGTAGGAAGAATCAATCTTGTTCAGATGATGTTCGGATCGTATAACATGCCGAATGTGAGGCAAACTCTCTCGATTGGTCAAGAGATTACAGAAGAAGCTCTCTCAACAATAGGCGTTCAGAGAAGAAGCAGCTGCCTCCGGAACGCTGAAAAAACTACTAATATGAGACCAACATTGAAGTCATATTCATGTTCCTTGTGTCGTCAACGCAACGAGTTCTCTCGTCTGAAACTCCGGCGGACAACGAGGAAAGAATCGAATCACCATTGGAAGCCCATATGGACGAGATGTTCCTAGTAATGCACGACTCCAAACGCTCGGCTAACGAAATACGGCCTCCGTATTCGTCGCCGCCCATCACGAGTCGACCCGCTTCCTGGTTGGCCTGAAGCAGCCCGTCACGCTGGTCGCGGGGAGCGCAAGATCAGTCACCCATTTTCCTTTCGCAGAGACAAAGTTCGAAATCGAGAGCGTCCTACGAATGCATAAGGTCCTCTTTGAAGGCTTCTCTGACACATGGTATTCTGGCATTCTACATGGCACATGCTTCGGAGAGACCTGACAACCGAACTCCTCCCCCGCGGAGAGTGTCGGCGACGACAGTGAGCGCCGCAAACAGCGACAGCGAACGGAGAAATCTGCAGGGAAGGTGGCCAGTGAACGCAGCATCTAGTCGGACCTGATGTTCGCTGGATTCTAGTATAGCGGGAGTATATATCAAGGAATCGACCGTTAGAAGGTCTTCCCGCATCTTCCTCGATGGAAAGCACGAGACTCTCCTTCAACTTACTGTTCGCGCGGCTGTTTGAGCCGCCAACCACGTCCTGCACCGAGCGATTGAGGACGCTGACGCTCTCGCCTTGAGACTCCCAGAAGATTATGTGAAAGGCTCCTTCAAGAGATCTCTGAAGCTGTTCCTGGTAGATGAAATGGGCGCTGCCTAACCTGTCGAGCATCGTACCAATGAATGGATTGCACAGCATCACTCAGTCGCCTCGTCGATCGACTCGCCATCTAACGGTTTGCTGAAAAAAAAACTAACGTTCAACCTGCGGTTGAACCTTGCGGTTCCGCAGAAATGGGAGAGAGTGAGTGAAGTGTAAGAGTCCCAATCACAGTTAATGGGAACCCTCACGTTTCGCCTCACTAGAGGAATCCGCATGTTCCTCTCAGAAAATCCTGTCTTTAAATGACCCGTCCCTTTCCGAATGAGATTTCGTCGCAAAGATGCTGCTTAAGAAGGATGAAAGGGAAAGCGAAGGAAATCAAATTTATTACGAGAGAGTGGTGGAGCGTTGGATTCCCTATCCAGGATGAGGACCGTCCATTTCTTCATGTGGTCGGTGAGAAGGGAAATATCCGTTTGCCAGTTGTCGTTCTGCACCGATTGTATTCCCCTCGGTGGAAGGGTCCGAGGTCAACTCACTCGACGGTGAATTGGAAATTTCAATTTTGAGAGGTCCAACAGACAAGTCCTAATGAAGAGGACGGAGGGAAAGATGACGACACCGAAAGGATGTTCTCTGTACCGAGACTCGAGGTCTTCGGTGAGACGCTGATTCTGAGGCAAATGAAGTACGTCTCCTGGGGGGACCTAACAAGCATCACGTAGATGGCGAGTGTTACCTCCATCGTCGGACAGTTGTTCCCATAGATGATGATATGATGATACTTCTCAATACACAGGTCAGGATCTCCGTACCAATCATACGTTTCCCGACGTATGTGAATCTCTCTCTCTAATGCGAATCGTGAAATTCGAAAAACTCATCTCCATCTAGCAAATCGTTGACCTCGTTCTTGAATGGATAGAACCATGCAACGTTAGAAATTGGTTCGATCTTCGGGGCCGAAGTATGCCCACCAGACAACACGCTCCACCGCTCTCTCGCAATCGATCTGATTTTCTTCATTGTCCTTTTTACACTTCTTCGATGTCATCTCTAGCACATCATGGCGCGACAAGAAGGCCGAGTCCCGTACGTGTATGATTTTCGTCGTCCATTGCATGGAGTTCTAAGCCCTCTTCGTCCATTCTTGCACGAGCCTCATGCTAACTCATTCGATTCTTTGGGATATCCGACGGGATGAACACGGCCGATGCGTGTGTCGACTGCTCACACGCATCGGTTCTCGGAGTCGAAATTAGGCTGCTTCTTGATTCTTAAGCTATCACTTCATCCAGGAATCGGATATTGAATGTTCACGTACGTCGCACAACTGCACTCGTAAAGGATGAATTATGAATCCATGTTGGATTTCAGAATGTTAGCTATCCAAGGGCTGAACGTATACGTCCACTAGGCCAGGATGGCGTCTGGAACCGACACGCTTCGCTCTTCTTCCGTCGTCCACCGTACTGTTTAAACCACGTAAATGTGTGTTTGTGCCCTTGTAACGGCGCGTTATATCGATTCTTTATTCAGAATATCGTCATCGTCAGGGAAAAAGTTAACTTCCTCATCTGCGGAATCATTGGAATTTGAATAAAAAACCGTTGCAAACGGCAAAGCCGAAATATTTGCCCTTCCCGAAGCCACTGCACAATTGCACACCACTCGTCGGACATCCAATCCTCTCCATCAATGGTAAAACCTTACTCAACATCACAGAGATCATTCCGAGACCTTAATCGTTCAGACACGATACAAAGATGCCCGTATTGTTGTTCGATGAATTCCTTTCGAAACTTCTGGGACGCGGTCGCCGTAAGGCCACACGCTCCATGAGCAGTCCCCATTTTCTTCGTCATCATCGATTCCTCCGGACCCATGGATGGCCCCGACCATCACCATGATCTTCCGAAGATTCCGTGTTCTCTTCCCTAAACTCTCGATCCTCTTACCATTCTCACCCCCCCCCTCCCCTCGATTTGACAGTCCGTCCGGAAAGCGACAAATCCCGGAAACACAAACCACATCCAATATTGCTCTCATCCACACCCCTCACACTGACTCTTGTCCGGGGATCCCCTACAGGATGGAAAACTGCGTTTGATGCAACAACATGTCTCTCCCTGTCGGTTCTGACGGACCAATGCGAAAACTGACCCTCTGAACAACAGACCCGTAGGGAACATCTCGTTCCTCCAGACCTCCTCCATATCCTCAGTTTCACGTTGTTTTCCAATGGTTTCTTGAACCCTCCGTTCCTGAAGTGTTTTCAACTACAACTCTCGTCACCCATCGCTCTTCGAGGTCCGTAGGTCCCTTATTCTCTTTGCGCTGACAGAAACTCTACCGAACGATGACCGATCACGACGCATCGCTCCCCCTCGACTCGCCAAGTTTCGCCTTGAGTCATTCCCAAATCACGCTCAGAGAAACTCGCCGAGTTGATCTCCGTTGTCGAAGTCAACAAACGAATATTGAATCTTGTCGTGGCCGGCGGTCAGTCCGGACATGAATCCCATGGGGAATCTCGAGGGCGAGATTGCGCGACGTTTTTACAAGGATGGAGCTCAAGGACGCCATCAGGGCAGCCTGAGCGTCTATTGACGCAGATATGGCGCGCGACCTCATCGAGAGTATGCCTGGGAGAATTTTCGCCATCATTCACGCGCAGGGAGGTTTGACGAGATATTAGAAAGCGTGATCTTCACCTCACGAAGCCTTTTCCGCGTCCCTTTCATGGGAAACGAATCATTTCCATGGGTGGCTCTATCATGATTTCGTACCCGACAACCCAGATTTGAGTTTCTTTCCCTTGTATTAGCTGGAGAAATTACTTTTGTCTGTGGTTCACGTTTGTTCTCCCGTTTGTCATCCATGATTATAAGTTATCATCTATGACAGTTCCGCCTACGTTAACTTACTTTCAAACTTGAAGAATAAGGCGGCTCGATCCTAATTCTATAGTCACTGTATAACAGCCGGGCCGACATCCCGACACTCTTCGCCAACTCTCAGCACCTAGGGTTACGCCGTTTCCGAGATCCAGCGTCACTGAAGAATATGACGATTTCGTTGTTTTCCCTGGTGCCGCAGCCACTCCGGGTGTCCGCAAAGCCGCATTTCTCCGGCAAAACATGTTGCCCATTCGTTGGAGGCTCGCGGAGATAAACGCGGCCAACACAGAAATGGGTGGATGGGGTCTGACTCGACAGTCTTGCCAAAGCGTATCCGCGACCGCTATTCTACGAGACGTTTTTTCAATGAAGGATAGATTTACGGGATGATTGTTTGGATTGTTTCCTGTTGTCCTATCCGCGTTCCTCGTCAGATTGGCTCCATGGCCCTAACAACGAAGACCCACACGATCATCGTTGATGACGGGAGTCGGTGGGGCAAATCATGGAGTCAGATGAGTCCATTGGTCAACACCCCGGACGGAATCGACTCAGCGACCGAGCTTCCCCGAATTTGCCTGATCGGCTTGAAGAGGGTGGATTCTCAAATCCTCACTCTGGATTGATGTTCACGCAAGCAAGCGGCGTCCAACTCCCTCGAGCCGAATTCAGTCAATTGAACAACCGTAATCCTCTTTGGTCTAGTTGAATGAGCAGCAAGACTGTGAATCTCCGACATGCGTTCAACGCCCTATGAAATACTCTTGCAGCCCTCTTTTCACGAGGCGAGAACTGGCTGCCGACTAGCATCGAGAACATCCATGGCATGAATATCATAGATAATGCGAGCCGTGTCAGCTATGCAAGCAAGGCAACCGAAGCAATCTCGTGGGTCGTGTGCGCGGCTATCATCGTTGTTGCTACCATCCACGCGATCTCGGGACTTGAGAGCGGAGCCTTGGTCCCTGATGGTATGACTGAGAAGATTTCTGCCCTTGCTTGTCTATATTGCTTCCATCTGAGTGTTGATCCTCCCTCAGTCACCGCCCTGATTTGGAACAGGAGGTGCGGAATCAGATGAAGATACCAGAAAGACCAATTCAGCAACGCGGAACAAGGTCACAACGATTGCAACGGGAACAACCGTTCCGGCACTCACGGGTATGAAGCTTTGATGACTTTAGGCATCTTCGTCGTGCCAGCACTCAAATGGAATCTCGAGTGTCACGATCAACCAGGCCTCACGTCGCGGAGCTCGAAATTCATATAACCAATTCTCGCGCAAATAACTAACCCGAAAAAAATACAGAAATTACTCCGCGTAAGAAGAATCGTCCGTATAGCGAACCTCGCGTAAGAAAAATCTTCCTTATAACGAACCTCGCCTAAGGAGAACCTACCGTATAACGAAACTTGCTCAAGAAGAACCTTCCTTATGAAAAAACCTCGCTAAACACTGGCCCCTCGTACACAAGGTTAGGCGGTGTCTATCCTCCCGGGATGTGTAATCGAGAGGCGGGAGCGGTATTGCGGCCGTGGCTGACTTCTTACGCGAGGTCCCGCACACACAAGGTTCTTCTTACGCGAGGTTCGCTATACGGGAGGTTTTCCTTACGCGAGGTTTGTGATACGGAATGTTTTTTCACGCGAGGCTCGTTACACGGAAGGTTCTGAGCTTGAGGTCTAGTGCTCACCAGCCTCAACGTAGGTACGCGCCTGGTTATACGGAAGATTCGTCTCACTCGAGGTTCGTTATACGGAAGGTTCGTCTTACGTGGCGTTCAAAGTCCGCAAGAGAATAGGTTACATAAAAATCCAGAGTATGTTTGTTCGTCCGCATTGGATTCTCCCGCAATTATATCATGTCGACAGATTTTTTTTTCCACGTCGTCGGGGAGCCTCCTGGGAAGGACATAGGCTATGTAGAGCAGGCCAAATGGTTCATCTCAAGTTTCCCAGAGCGGTCTCCATGAAAAAGAAGAGTATTCCTGGGTCGTTTGTCTATTTCTTCGTGTGATCGCCTAGGCCCAAGGAAATTCTGCGGACCTTGGTTTCGAGCTTCCCGCTACTGTGTCCCGCGATCGAGACATTTCGAAGACCCCTGGATTAGATCTTCCCGCAATGGTTGGTTTGGGGTATCCGGCATGATCTTTCTCGTCAAAAGTAGCACCGCCATGGGATACCTGACTGCCGGCGTAGGACTCCCAGGGAGGCTACGTAACGCACGGGGCCGGCGAGAGTAGTCGGCCAAAGGCTAGGAGATTGATCAGTTCCGAGCTCGACGGCGACAATTACAAAAATCGAGCCTTCCATATAATCCGTCTCCCAAAACCATTCGGCTCTTTGTATCCCATACCTTGAGCTCGTCGGACCCGATTCTCGTCCTTTCTCTCCATACTCCTGGACGACGAAAAGAGACATGAATACCTGAATGGGTTTTCAAGACTCCACAGGACGCTGAGGAAGTCAGCTCAGGGAGCTCCCGGAGCGGCTTTCCTTACCCCGGGTTGTGGGTTGCCGCGATACTCGGAGATTCTGCGCAGCCTCCAACTGATGTAGATGGGCTTGCGACGTTTTGATCTCCGATTCGGAACGCTCGGATATTGACATCGAGATGACAGGCTCATCCCTGTGCCCCTACTGAATTCTAGCATGTCCCATGGATACGAAAATCTACCAGAGAGCCGCCCTCCGGAAGAGAGAGCTTGATCGAATATAACACCACAGGAATTGATTCACAGAGCAAGCATTGACGCGCCTTCACTACAAAGCGGTCGCACGTGCTAATGAAGGTAAAAAGCTAAGCTATCTCACGCAAGACGTGAAGAATTTGACGAGTATCATCCCAGGAAAGATCACGCATGGTTGGATTATGGTTCTGCGGGACTTCCTTCCATATGATAGGCCCACGGTCAAGGCTATTTCAGGTTAGTTCAGTGTTCCAGCCGAGAAAGCGCCGCAGACTCGAATAATCCTTTGGGGCGCCTTGGGTAGCAAGGATTCGCAAACTCTGGTGGAGCCTCCCCAGAGGCCGCCGTACAGGAGACCTTCTATTGCCATAGGCCTCAGGTTCTTGAAGAACATATTCCCATTTCTCCCGGTTTACGACCAAGCCTGATACAAGCCTAGCAACCGCCGACTTTTTCGCTGTCGTCGGGGATTGGAGTGAGCAACACTGGACTCTCCCGGAAAGCTCCGCATCCCACGAGAAGTCCTCAGTACGCAGGACTCCGAATTTTTAGTCTTAATCAACGTGAATATCGGGATGGAACCCTGGTGTCAGAGAAGACCAGGACCGCAGTGTTCCGGAATCGCTGGAGGAGTTCACGTCTATTCGTTGAGTTTCGAACTGACGGACGACTTTCTTGGTGCTCGTCGTGCGAAGGCGAGCTAAACGATTCGCAAAGGCCATCTAACATTTCTGTTCCTACGGCTCATTCGCGAGTCGGAATGGTTCCACGGAGCCGGGAGGAGGAATGATGCAGCCTGAAAAATGGCGTCTCGATGAAAATAGATGGAGTAGGAACACCTGAGAATCATATCCCGAGAAACTGATCGTTTTTCGCCACAAAGATTTTTGTATTGCAGAGTCTCTTTTCGAAGTTGACATGGTGTTGCATATGGAGCAGACCATGTTCGTATTCAACGTGGATCTCGTCTTTGTAACCATAAATGTCTGGTGTCCGATCCCCGAAATTTTCCTCCATGCTAGAACACTGACCCGGACTGGGCATAACGCGTCCATCAGTTTGCGGTATGCTCGGGTGAGTACGTACTCAATGATGTGTTCATGAGTACGCAGATGAAGGTTTTGAAGTGACATGATATTTGTAGCCATCCAAATCTTCGAGATACTCTACAGACACTTCAGTGAATACACTGATTCTAGAAGTGCAGTCGGAAGTACCCGGTTCACAACGACACTCTCAGCTTCTAGCTTTCATTATCAGGGATCTCGCTCGATCTTAGCAATCCCGTTGCTATATACATCGGTGTTTACGACAGAACGAACCGAAGTTCTACCAATAACCGCGTTTGTTATTCTGGGATTCACAGCAATCATAACATCGTGAAAACTTGACCTGGGGTTTTCTCTGTGCTCTCGGAAGTTTTCTCGAGAAGTTATCATACCGGCTCGGAATATTCTATTAACGCCTGGGGATCATTGAGTAGGAGAGGTTTCTCTTGAGATTCTGCCATCGCTCTGTTTAAAGATGAAACTGGCGCACGTCATCGGCCGCTCCTGCTAAATGGAATGACATCTCTTGACCGTCGAAGATTCACGTCGACCAGGGGCGTAGCCAGCGCGAAGCTTGCGAAGCTCAAGCTTAAGCTTCGCGATCCTGGGACTCCACGAAGCTTTGCTTCTTGGATTCTGATGTGCCACGCCGCTTCACGAGTCACGAAGCTCAATATCGGAATATTTGTTTGCCTAGAATCAAGTCAACGGGGAAGCGAGGTATTCTCCAGCTTTGTGAAAGAAATAGGCTAGCTACGCCACGTTTGAAAACGCTCGCCGCTCATCAGACTCCAGACCAACGCCGCCGCGCGATGGAGCTCTCACAACACGCACTCTCAGGAAAGCGTTATCCATTGATTCGTTATCGATAACGGTGGAATCGAGGACTGAAGTATCGTGCCCTGAGACTATGATAGATATGACTGAGGATGCAATAAGGCCCCTCCGGAACTTGACTTTCGGAAGCTTGTGCTCCGGTCTCCACATTCCGAACCGACCACGAATAGCCGCTCAAGCTGCCATGAGGACCGCTCTCGCAGATGTCTTCGATGATACTCCGTGGCCTGCTGAATCTCACCGGGAGTCGGAACCAGTGGGAAAGAGCTCATCCGTCTCGATCGGCTCTAGGCGATTTCAGTGATGCTGATACGCGGTGGCGGTTTTTCGCGGTCTGCCCCGGGCGGAACTCAAGCACGGTCCGCCACTGCTGATGCGAGTAAATATCTGATGGCTCAACCAAATTCCGTTCTAGGCTAGTCTACCGGTTACTGTTGGAACATGTTTAACGAATAGCCACGACACGTACAAACTCTCCGGCGATTCTCCGGAAGCTACCAAATACATGTCTAACTACGTCGATTCCTACGCAAAGAACATCATCGAGCCCGCACTGAGGAGGAGTATCGAAGAAAGAATAATCAATTTCTCGTGATATCTTGATGCGTTTCTGAGGATATGAATAATATTTTCCATAGAATCATTCATCTTCGCCTCGCTTTTTTCGAAGGAAGAAATTTCCCTTTAGAAAACTCCTCGGGGAAAGGAAAGTCGTGAATAGGTCCCAGCTCGGGGTTCTTCTCCTTCCAGGAACTCAAATATCAGGAATAATATATCCCACAGCTCCCAAGGGATTACGTAAGGCGACATGGAAGGGTTTGGGAGCGGCTTCCGAACTCTCAAATACCTTTCTCCCAACCTCGAGGTTTCCGCCTAAGACTCAATGAACGTTCCTGAATGGACGAGAAGGGGTCAACCTGAGTCCTGGACGCGACAACCGGACCGCACTAGTACAGCGACGAGCATAACGTCACGATCGAACGCTTGGCAAAGCATGTCGGCTTCCGTCCGCAAAATCTTCCAAATCCAACTGACAAGGATTCGTACCCCACGGAGAGAGCTTACCTGAAGTGAAACCATTTTGGGAGGCGATCGACAAGCACGGTTCATCCGCAATGCCTCCAAAACGTAAATCGATTTGACCCCCGGCAGCCAGAGCGGTGCTCTCCTAGTGATAGCCCCGGCGAGTTAGACTGCGAAGCGCCAACACGCCGTGTTCCGACTTGAGCAGGTTCCATGTCCACTAACTCCCACACTTCCGCTGGTGAGTGCCGCTCGCTGCGCCCGGATGATTCCATCTGCCCCAACTGCAGCTATCCCGGCCCCATGGATTACTGTAGGTCGCATGATCGCTACAGATCCAAGGTCCGTTCACATCCGCGACGCTAACACGGAACATTTCGGGGCAATAGTTATCCTTGACCCGTGGACACAAGGAGGTCCCATGGAAGAAAACTATAAGCCACCGACTCCCGAGACAACACAACGACCATGGTTCCGATCCAAGATCCGGTTCTCCCCGTCAGAACAAACACCATAGGTAGTTCCGATTAGGCAAGGGGGCCATTAACTGAAGAACAGACTTCGATTCACCCTTACCTTGAACAACGAAGACTCCTATGGCTGCCCGATCGTGCATCATATATGATGTGTTCCTCAGTCGCGGGTGATGCAGTCAAATTTCGCGGCAAATTTTCATCGACGGGATATCTCGCCAAGTTCTCCTGATCGGAACCGTGGGGGTGGAGTGCCGGATCTCCAGTCTCCATGGATGGTCACGCAAACAACGAGCTTTCGAGATCCTCGGGCTTCAAGCCGAATCCCCTCACAGGATAGTGAGTTTCGTTAGATTCAGAATATCCCATCCGGACAAGTTGATTATGCGGGAGGGACTACTCCGAGTACCGTGGTGGTACCCTTTCAGCCCGGTTCTTGCAAACCGGGAGTTGGTGTCCCGGACGTCTTGGAAATATCCCGGAGACCTCGAACTTTGCGGACCAAGTTAGCAGAGTTGGCAATCGAGCACGAGCCTGTTTGTGGGTCTCGTTTGCACTTCTTGTTGTCATTGTTATCATCTCCGGAATTTTCAGAGCCGGGAGAGGAATCTTGACTCCTGAGGGTACGAAGGCAGAAGCAGCGTTCCTATTTGTCATCTTCCACATTTCTCCCGTTCGAATTCATGAAGATTTGTCCCCATTTCAGTCTCAAAAGCTGAAACGACGGGACGAGAGACCGAGAGAACGGGCCGAACGACATATTCCGAAGCGGACGAAACCACCACTACAGAGCGCATGCCCGCTTCACGTGTCACTGGTATGTCGATCCAGTTTGAAGACATGAAACTGCCCTCCCGACTTTTAGAGACGTCCGTCGACGGCAACCCGAGAGGCTCCACAGCCCCAGACCTCAGAAATCCGGAGTCTTCGATTGACAAAGCGGAAGCCATAAATCGGTCGGGGCTTTCCATGTCGGGGTTGGTACGGTCCATGTGAGCGGCGTTTCGTAGGAGCATCGCATTCCAGTGTCGTTCCGGTTCCTGGCTCATCAACAAAGGAGTGAATTCCCGATTTATATCACCATAGTAACAATACTAGAGATTAATAGATTAGAAACCCTCAGCCGATTCCGGCCAAATGAGGCCCGGTCGGCAACGAGCCCCATATTGCAGCACGATTTCCCTTCTGAATCTCGACCGACAGTCTCTGGAAAAGGAACTCCGTAGATCTGCTGTCGCCGGACACTGACTCGATGCGCCGTCCCAGCTCCCTGAGGAAGTCCTCAGTCGACTCACCCACGACCCCGAGAGTCTCGAACGCAACCGGCTGGACAATGTAACGGCTCTCGAGCTCGCGTTATTTCGCCAGTTTGCTCCTTTCGGTCAGCTCTGCGATAGCGCCGGCCAGTCTGGCGGCGGCAGCGCGGTGGAACGGAGCCAGATAATCCCAAATTGTTGCGTACCATACTTGCGTTAACCAACGCCGGACACCGAACCGCAACCGTCTCGATGACACGCGCGCAGATCTCTTCTGTGAGGGCTTCGATACCGAGCATTGGGGATTGAAGGGGAGCCGTCCTCCTTGGAGCGACCGGAGGTATCCACGGAGGAGGGAGCGTTGGTCACTGAAGTGCCAGGTGAGGGAGCCTGCGTGCGCTGAGTGAAGTGCGGAAATCCTCTTGAGCATTGATATCCGGCGCGGTTGTGACAACTGGAACTTCTTTCTTGTTCTTCGAGATGTGTCCGAAAGCGTTGCAGTGCTACTACTGTAAGGGCTCGTGGAGGTTCAACCCGATGCAAACTTGCTCAGGGATGGTTGGCCCGTCCGCAAATGTACACATGTCGCGGTCAGTCTGAGCGAGAGCTCAGAGGCGCTCGTCGCGGACCTCGAGGCGTACAGCTTCAATGACACTGACTCTCCGGAAAGACTCGAGTTCCGAAATATAACGATGAACACCATAAACCATGCCCTTCGTCATAACCCGAGGTTTGGATTCGCTTGAGGTAACGGCCACTCGTGCGAAAGTCTGTAGCCAGGAGAGAGATGCACCATCGTCGTCGTTGTCGACCTCCACCACCAGGTCGCAGTTCGACATCATACGGGTCTCCGTGTGCATGCCCGTCATGAGCTTAGCTGCAGCCAAGAAGGCTGCCTTAATGTCCTTGATTTCGCTGGAGGAAATAATGGCCCGTTTCCTCCATTGGATCACCCAGGCGTCGTCAACTGGGTCGGCGGAGTCACTCGGTTCTCCAACGCGAGGATTTTTCGTTTGTGGAAGAACCTTCGGTTCGATGTTGCTGAGGTAGCAGACATCGATCGACATCTGCCGCCGAAATCTGATTCCAGGTTCGTCTGCACCAGACCGACTTTGTCCGAAATCTTCGGATGGTTCCTGAACCGTATGAGGTGAGGTAAGGAGATGGATGTTCAGAGAGGGGGGCACTGAAGCTTGCTGCCCTGATAGCTGCGAAGATTGCCAGGAATTTGATACGGAGGGGTGGTGTAAACTGTATTTGAGCGGGAGCTCTCACAAACGCCACCGAGTCAACCAATCAATCTTGGCTCACTTATTTCGGGGGGACGGAATGAAGCGAAAGAAACCACCAAGGCGATCGATGAATTTTGTTGCGGAGACATGATGAAATTGATCTCCATCCGGAATATGAACTTATATATTATATATATATTCCCGTGCTAGGGTTGGATTCTGGCTCCCGTGGATAAATTTGGCGTGCCTGATTATTTTTCGGATGGGTAACGTATCGATGGAAGAAGGTGGTCGAATAAAGCAGTATGCTAATTTTCCACAGTTAAAGCACTGACGCACTTCTACGACCAAACTCTCATAAGTTTCAATCGAGTCAGAGCAGAGGATTATCTGGAATCAGATCTGGAGGGTCTTAGGCCTCCAAATGTTAGGATTACCGCATTCAGAACGGTAGCTCTTGTCCGCGCAGAGGAAATCATATTGCGGAAAAAGTCAGGTTAGTGCTGGGCTGCTTATTGCCCATCGCCGCGCGATCGATCTGATCTCAGGACAATTCATGTCGGGTTTATTGAATACGGGAGTCATGCGTGACACGCTCTTCATGCTCCATATTTGAGCACGATCAAGATCTCGGAAGAATCTCCTCAGGAGACCTGAACTTCTTTCGGGACAGAGTATGGAAGAGGTCTTGCTGATCTGTTTCGATCGGTGCCGCTTGATCGCATCTTTCTCCTCACTCCACACAGCGATGAACTTTCGAGTGTCATATAGCAATGAATACACGGATAGGTCTGGACGACACTTTCGCGTCCGGTCAACTCCAAACGCTCGGCCAACGAAATATAACCTCCGTATTCGTTGCCGCCCACCACGAGTTGACTCGCTTCCTGGTTGGCCTGAAGCAGCTAGTCACGCATGTCACGATGAGCGCAAGATCAGTCACCCATTTTCCTTTCGCAGAGACAAAGTTTGAAATCGAGAGCGTCCTACGAATGGATCAGCTCCTCTTCGAAGGTTTCTACGAGACATGGTTCTCTATACATGGCTTTCGATGTCCAACTCCCTCAGTAGATATTGTGACAATATCAGAGCTGAGTTTGGAGGGGCGCGCTACCATCGATCTGAAATCAACAACTGTGAGTATTGGATTACACTTGTACGCTTCTCCCAAAAGGTTACGTCTGACTCCTTGTTTACTTCGGAGACACCTGACATCCGAACTGCTCCCGCGGAGAGCGTCGTGGAGAGGTTCAATGGTTGACTCTGGCTACTTTGCAGGTTCGCGGACCGATTAACGTGGGACGGTGTTTTGTGCTTGGAGATCATGACCCGCCACAGATCTTAGAAAAGGAGGATATCATAGGTTACCTGCAAACTTATGTCAGGACTTACACACGGAAAGTTATACACGAGTCATTGGGCAAGCATCTCAAGGCACAAGTTGTTAGTTTCCCATGATGATTGCATAAACTCATAGGAGTGATGATTTTCCTCCCTTTGGTGTCGTTCTACTGCTGTCAGTGAGTAATTTGACTGGCTGTTCAAACTGCGCACCGGTCAAGGATTCTCATAGATGGTAGGCCCTCACCTCAGGTCCCGAGAGGTGGGGTTCGGCGATTCTCGGCCCCTGATAAGTTCTTCTTTGTCGTATTGATCCAGTACGTTGTAAAAATGTGACATCTCTTTCGATCCACAACCTTGGGCGGGGTTTCCCAACGTTACGCGACGGCACCCATTCTTCCGAGTGATCTTCAGGCTGTGCTTCATCCTATGAGGATCATGGAGAGCCCCTCTGGCGTTTCATGACTGATTTAAATATTACCGGGGAGCTACCGAAAACGAATATGGATAATCATAGCTGCGATCACATATCCGGCTTTCCCAATCAGAACGAACACCTCAGTCCCAATGTGGCAAGGGGGCGATTGGCTAGAGTACGGAGTCCAATTCACCCTTCTCTTGAACAACGAAGACTTCCATCGCTGCTCGATCGTCCGTCATTTATAATGTGAGCCTGTGACGCGGGTCATGCAGTCAGATGTATCCCAAGATCCAGATATCGCGGCGAATTTTCATCGAAGAGATAACTCGCCAAGTTTTCCTGATCGGAACCGTGGGGCTGGAATTCCAAATCTCCAGTGTCCATGGATGGTCACGCAAACAACGAGCTTCCAAGGTCCTTCGGCTTCGAGCAGATTTCACCCACAAGATCGTGAGTTTCGTAAGATTCAGAATATCTCATCCGGAGAAGTTGATTATGCGGAAGAGACTGCTCCGAGTACCGTGGTGGTACCCTTTCAGCCCGATTCTTGCAAACCGGGAGCTGGTGCCCCGTAGGTCTCGAGAGCATTCCGGGGACCTCGAGAACCGCGGACCAAGTTAGCAGAGTCGGCAATCGAGCACGAGCCTGTTTGTGGTTCTTGTTTGCAATTCTTGTTGTCTTGGCCATCATCGCCGGGATTTTCATTGCCGGGAGAAGAGTCTTGACTCCTGAGGGTACGACGGCAGAGGCAGCTTTCCTATTTGGCATCTTCCGGATTTCTCCCGTTCGAATTCATGAAAATACGTCCCCATTCCAGTCTCAAAAGCTGAAACGACGGGACGAGGAACTGAGGGAACGGGCCGAACGACATATTCCGAAGCGGACGAAACCACCACTACAGAGCGCACGCCCGCTTCGCGGGTTACTGGTATGTACATCCAATTTGAAGACATGGAACTGCCCTCTCGGCTTTCCGTCAGCCGTCGTTGTCAGACTTTTGGAGACGTCCATCGACGACGACCCGGCAGGCTTCAGACCCTTTTGGCTCTGTTGATGAATTCGGATCCTTCGATTGAGAAAGCGGAAGCCATGGCTTGTCGGGGCTTCCCATGTCGGGGTGGGTACCGTCAATACAGACGGCGTTTCAGAGAAGTATCGAATTCGGGTCGGCGGTCGTGGCGACGTGCAAACGTGCCCGACTCAAGACATGTAGGTTTCGGGTTCGATCCCCGCCCGAGGAATTTGCACTTCCCAGGGGTCCGTTGACTGATGCAATACCTAAACGGTGGTCCCGGCGACGTTAAATAAAATTGGCTGAGAGGTTCAGCCAGGGAAAAATTATATAGCTCGTTAATTTTGAGGGGATGAAATGAACCGGGGAGGAACCGCCAGGGCGATCCATGTCTTTCAGATGTCAGACCATCACCCGCATCCTTCACCGAGCTGGTCTTCATCTAAATTTGAACTGATATTTCCGTGCCAAAAATGGATTCTGGCTCCCGTGGATGAATTTCGCGTGCCTGATTTTTTCCGAATGGAGAACGTTTAAAGGGGTGAACGTGGTACATTCAAGAAGGATGCTGATTTTTTACAGTTAAAGCAGTGACGCACTTCTACGACGAAACTCTCATACGTTTCAATCGAGACAGAGAACACGAATATTTTGAGTCAGATCTAGGAGATTCGAGGCCTCCGAAAATTGTGCTTACCGCATTCAGACCGGCAGCCCTTGTCCCTGCAGAGGAAATCATATTGCGGAAAAAGTCAGGTCAGTGCTGGGCTGCTTATTGTCCATCGCCCGTTTCGTGGTTGGCCTGAAGCAGCTAGTCACGCAAGTCGCGATGAGCGCAAGATCAGTCACCCATTTCCCTTTCGCAGAGACAAAGTTCGAAATCGAGAGCGTCCTACGAATGGATCAGCTCCTCTTTGAAGGTTTCCACGAGACATGGTTTTCTAGGGATCACTTTCGATGTCCAATTCCCTTGGCAGCCCTTGTAACAATATCACAGCTGAGCTTGGAGGGGCCCGCTACCATCGATTTGAATTCAACAACTGTGAGTATCGAAGTACACTTGTACGCTTCTTCCAAAAGGTTGCGTCGAGCTACTTGTTTGCTTCGGAGACACCTGACATCCGAACTGCTCCCGCGGAGAGCGTCGCCCACTACAGTGAGCGCCGTGAACAGCGACAACGAACTAAGAAATCTGCAGGGGTGGTCAGCGAGCGCAGCACCTAGTCGGAACTGATCTATCTTGAGGTGGAGAACTAGAATCTCCTTCAACTCATTGTTAGACGGACGGTAGTGCGACCCGTGGTCAGGACGGGATGCGCACGCTTTCCGGCAGTCAGGCGATCCAATGGACCGTCACCCGTGATTTCCGAATTGATGTTTCATGGGACCGAGGTCTTAGAAACTCGTCGCATTGAAAATCCCGGAGTCGATACTGGTTCGATAGCGATCATTCGTGTCAATTTCGTGCATCATTATGCTAAACCAGTATACCGATCGGGCCGCTCTCTCCTCCGCGCCACTAACTTCGATTCAGCTAGGTTGACGACCGCTCCTTACCTAGAGAATCAGCAGGTCGACTCTTCGATTGAGCTGGGCCTGTTCTGTATGCGATCTATTTGAGTGGGGCTCTAGTGGCTGAATCGAGGTACTTTTCAGGTTCGCCCACCGATTGACCTGGGGCATTGTTTCATGCTTGAGAAAATTGACCCGCCAGAGATCTTGGAGACGGATGGTATGATATCATACCTGCGAACTTATGTCATAGTTTATACACGGAAATTTATACACGAGTCATTGGGAAAGCATCTTAAGGCAGAAGTTGTCAGTTTTCAATGATATCCGTATAAACTCATAGTAGTGATGATAGTTATCTCATCCTTTGGTGTCGTTCTTGTGCTAACCGTGACAATGTAACTTGACTGGCTGTTCAAACTGCAAACCGGTTATGGATTTCATGGCAAGCAGGCTCCCACTTCACCTCCAGAGATGTTGGGTTGCGGCGATTCTTGAGCCTCGAAAGGTGACATCTCTTTCGATCCAAAACCAGGGGCGGGGTTTCCCAAACTCACGTGACGTTGACGAACCTGAGCCGACACCTTCTCTCCTTCACACGGGGCTGCCGAAGTCCCGGAGACACTCTGGTCAATTCATACACCACGAAGATCGAGGAATCTTGGCATCTGTTCAGCAACAAGAATTTCACGGGCTCGGAGCGAGGTCAAATCCCGTAAACGCTTTGAATATGGGATCAATCAGTCAATCAATCAATCAGCAAGCGAATCATCCGGGTAAGACCGTGGTCGAACTATGACTTCGACGACTTCCTTTTTACGGGATTCCCAAAAATCCCGGAGGAACTCTATGTCAGGGAGCACATATCCATTCGAAAACGGTGAAATTCAATATTTTGCGGTTTTACGCCAAATGTATACGAGGGAGATTTGTGGTTCACCGTGATGCGGAATCTTCCGGACTCGAAAGTTCGGCAACCCCAATTCCCCCATAGGTGCTGTTTCGCTGTCGCGGAGGTCCGGTCTTACAATATCGATCGCTTCTTGCCTTCTCTTGAACAACGAAGACTTCCATTGCTGCTCGATCGTCCGTCATTTATAATGTGAGCCTGTGACGCGGGTCATGCAGTCAGATGTATCCCAAGATCCGGAAATCGCGGCGAATTTTCATCGAAGAGATAACTCGCCAAGTTCTCCTGATCTGGACTGTGTGGCTGGAATTCCAAATCTCCAGTGTCCATGGATGGTCACACAAACAACGAGCTTCCAAGATCCTTTCGCTTCGAGCCGATTTCACCCACAAGATCGTGAGTTTCGTAAGATTCGGAATATCTCATCCGGAGAAGTTGATTATGCGGGAGAGACTGCTCCGAGTACCGTGGTGGTACCCTTTCAGCCCGATTCTTGCAAACCGGGAGCTGGTGCCCCGTAGGTCTCGAGAGCATTCCGGGGACCTCGAGAACCGCGGACCAAGTTAGCAGAGTCGGCAATCGAGCACGAGCCTGTTTGTGGTTCTTGTTTGCAATTCTTGTTGTCTTGGCCATCATCGCCGGGATTTTCATTGCCGGGAGAAGAGTCTTGACTCCTGAGGGTACGACGGCAGAGGCAGCTTTCCTATCTGTCATTTTCCGGATTTCTCCCGTTCGAATTCATGAAAATTTGTCCCGATTTCAGTCTCAGAAGCTGAAACGACAGGAGAAGAAACCGAAGAAACTGACCGAAAGACCTATTCCGAAGCGGACGAAACCACCACTACAGAGCGCACGCCCGCTTCGCGTGTTACTGGTATGTGCATCCAATTTGAGATTATGAAACTGCCCTCCCGACTTTCCGTCAGCCGTCGTTGTCAGACTACTGGAGACGTCCATCGACGACGACCCGGCAGGCTTCAGACCCCCTTGGCTCTGTTGATGAATTCGGAGCCTTCGATTGAGGAAGCGGAAGCCATGACCTGTCGGGGCTTCCCATGTCGGGGTCGGTATCGTCCATACGGGCGGCGTTTCAGAAGAGTATGAATTTGAGTGGTGTTTCGGGTCCTAGCTCGTTTATTTGGGGAGGGAGGCAGATGAGATGAACCGGAAGGAACCGCCAGGGCGATCGATGTGTTTCGTTAGGGAGATGTCAGAACATCGGTGAAACCTCATCCCCGCATCCTTCACCGAGCTGGTCACCATCTAAATTTGAACTGATATTCCCCTGCCAGGGATGGATTCTGGCTCCCGCGGATGAATTTCGCAAGGCTGATTTATCCCGTATGGGGAACGTTTCGAGGGGAGCACGTGGTACATTCAAGCAGGATGATGATTTTTTACAGTTGAAGCAGTGACGCACTTCTACGACGAAACTCTCATACGTTTCAATCGAGACAGAGAACACGTATATTTGGAGTCAGATCTGGAGGATTGGAGGCCTCCGAGCATTGTGATTACCGCATTCAGACCGGCAGCCCTTGTCCCTGCAGAGGAAATCATATTGCGTAAAAAATCAGGTCAGTGCTGGGCTGCTTATTGTCCATCGCCCGTTTCGTGGTTGGCCTGAAGCAGCTAGTCACGCAAGTCGCGATGAGCGCAAGATCAGTCACCCATTTCCCTTTCGCAGAGACAAAGTTCGAAATCGAGAGCGTCCTACGAATGGATCAGCTCCTCTTTGAGGGTTTCGAACAATATTGGTCTTCTAAGGAATACTTCCGATGCCCAGTTCCCTTGGCAGACCTTGTAACAATATCAGAGCTGAGCTTGGAGGAGCCCGCTACCATCGATCTGAATTCAACAACTGTGAGTATCGAAGTACACTTGTACGCTTCTCCCAAAAGGTTGCGTCGAACTACTTGTTTGTTTCGGAGAGACCTGACATCCGAACTCCTCCTCACGGAGAATGCAACCGACTACAGTGAGCGCCTTAAACGAACTCAGAAATCTACAGGGAAAGGTGGTCAGTGAGCGCAGCACCTAGTCGGACCCGATGTTCGCAGGATTCGAGTGTAGCGGGAGTATTTAGGGATCGACCGTCGGTAGGCCTTCACGATTTCCGAGGTGATGTTACATGGGGCCGAAGTCTCAGAAGCTGGTCACATTGAAAATTCGGGAGTCGAGACTGGTTCGATAGCGATAATTCTTGTCAATTTCGTGCATCATTATGTCAAACCAGTAAACTGATCGGGCCGCTCTCTCGTCCGCGCCACTGACTTCGATTCAGCTAGGTTGACGACTGCTCCTTACGTAGAGAATCAGCAGGTCGACTCTTCGATCGAGCTGGGCCTGTTCTGTATGCGATCTATTTGAGTGGGGCTCTAATGGTTGAATCGAGGTACTTTTCAGGTTCGCCTACCAATGAACCTGGGACATTGTTTCATGCTTGGAAAAATTGACCTGCCACCGTTCTTCGAGACGGACAATAGGATATCATACCTGCGAACTTATATAATAGTTTATACGCGGAAAGTTATACACGAGTCGTTGGGCAAGCATCTCAAGGCACACGCTGTCAGTTTTCCATGATATCCGCATAAACTCATAGTAGTGATGATAGTTATCTCATCCTTTGGTGTCTTTCTTGTGCTAACCGTGACGGTGTAACTTGACTGGCTGTTCAAACTGCAAACCGGTTATGGATTTCATGGCTGGCAGGCTCCCACTTCACCTCTAGAGGAAGGAGCGGCGGCGATTCTTGAGCCTAGAAAGGTGGCGTCGTTTTGATCTAGAACCAGCGGCGGGGTTTTCTAACCTCACGTGACGTTGGCAAACCTAAGCCGACACATTCTCTCCTTCACACGGGGCTGCCGAAGTCCTGGAGACCCTCTGGTCAATTCATACATCACGAAGATCGAGGAATCTCGGCAGCAAGAAGAATTTCATGTATAATCTCAGGATTAGATGAATGTTTGTACCCAAAAATCACCAAACAAACAATTCAATCGTCAACCGCATCATTGAAGAGAGAGAAATACCCCGTGGACACTGAAAATCTTAAACCGCCCCCCGCCCTGGGGCAATTCCTGGATCCGTCACTGGTATGAAGGTGAATGAATAAAACCAAATCGTCTCTGATCACGTTGGTATTCCGGGTTATGAGCCTGTTCATCAACGACGGCTGCCTTGCGGCTCAATCGGATACATTCCCTAACGAGCGGGCTTGCTGACCGAGGAATCACCATGTTGCTTCATCGCTGAAGCCGGCAGGAGTGGATGGGTCGGAGCTTCGTCGAATCACGAGAACGTTCTGAATATGGGATCAATCAGTCAATTGAATCAGTCAAGTTGAACGTTGAAAGGGCCAAGTTTGCTTTTCACACGAGCTAAGATCGTGCCAAAGGTCGTGGAGTTGATTCTCGTCTCTTATTTAGTTCCCCCAGTTTATGGCGCAGTCCATCTTGAGCGGCCGAGATCGATTTGAGCCCGAGCTATTGAGTTTCAACAACGAATGCAGGAGTTGATCGACTCACTGTTATTCCTTTGCGAAAACCATGATTTCAGAAAGCTCGTCGAAGCCAGATACAATCCACTATCATATCGGAGGGGAAGCGGATCTGGGCTCGCTTCTTCCGAATGACTTCGCGAGCCCAGCCTCCGCGGAGCTGGCGGGCTTTCCGTCAAGCTATCGAGAAACTCCTCCGCACCGCTTCCAGATGCACGACTGTGAGCTCCTGGAGATTCGAGACTTTCAAACAACTAGAGTTCCGCATCCAAATAGCGTTCATTCGCGAATAGTCGACACGCTGCCTTTCCAGCCAAGCAGTTGCGTACCGGAGGTTGGTACCCGGCTGGAAGTCCTGTGTTCCCTCCCCAAGGAGCAACCACGACTTCGGGCACTAGATCTGAAAAGAGGGGTGTGTCTTTTCTGTACATGATATGCGTGGTCGTGATTGTCGTTGCCTGTTACGCCGCCTTCGCAGGTACGGAGGGTAGATTTTTTTGTCGTCGTTGACTTCCGATTCGGAGTGGCACATATTGGTACTGATCGTTCTTCTCAACTCGTTAGGCGCACCCAAACCACAACGCGACCCAACGGCAACAACAAGAGGACGCGGCATCACGGAACGGCTCACGACGAAAAGTTTCATAAAAAGAACAACACCTGATTCCTCCGAGTTTACGAAAAGTATGGAAGTCTACCAAACACTAGTTTCGATGAAGTCCGAAATCCTTCCGGCGCCAGCGGAATCTCCCTGCTGCGGCCAGATTTCCCGGGATCTTGGGAAAGCAATGAGGTTAAAAAAATTCCTGGGCCATCAAGGGAACAGCCCGTATCTCTTATATATGTATCCTTCCGGTCTTGGAAGGTCATTCTGTTCAAGATTTTCGCGTCGTTCTCGACAATCCCTCGAACTGACCGGGGGCAAAGGGAGGACATCAATGTCGATCAGCCAGAGCAGCCACCATCGATACAGAATTTCTTCAGATCGTTCCGTTTCGAATTGAATTGGAATCTCCTGCAGTATTTTGGCACCTCTTAGACGCAGTTCATATGATAGCAATGAATCTATTCTCTTCAACCTAGAAATAGAAACGGTCATAGGGGCCAGGAAGTTCCTCCGCGCGATGCTCGAACGGTCGAGCGTCAGTCGCACTCTACGAGGTTTATTTTTCAATTTCAGAGCAGATTGAATTAGTGAACCGCGCCTTCCTAAATGCGATTGAAAAGGTCTCGAAACAAGGTCCTATTTTTTTCACGAAGAAAGAATTCCAAGTGATCTCAGGCTGGTGGTGGAGCTATGATAATTTCCACCTGTTTATTGAGGACGTAATCCTTCGCGTCGAAGATCTACGACTGTTTGTTTTCGAAGGTGAGTACTCGAGGGTTTTCCGACCTTGGGAATTTCTTTGTGTCTTCCGAGTCCGACGGCGACACACGGTTCCACGTTCTCCGGAATAGTTCGCTATCGCAGACACCGTCAGGGCGTCTGGCTGGGATAGAGTTCGTATTTGGAAAAATAGGATTGGGAGAATGGGCGTTGAACGTCCCACGTGACCAAGACGCAGGAAAACGTCCTCATAGGTCCTTATTGGACTTTGTGACGCACGGAGATGGTGTGAGCACCATCCGGCATAAGTAGAGCTCGTATATGTACTCTTGTAGAAGCACGGAACGACGAATCTTCGCCAGCGAAAATGCAAAAGATGGGTTTCGAGCGATAGAATCGCATGTGCTAGAGCTCTTACGGTTCGGGCCCAACAAAATAGGCGAAGGACTGTAGGCTCAGGCTCACAGCGAGTTTCTCACCAAAGATGAGATCTTTGCCGCAACTTCCACTTCACGCTTCTCAGGCTCAAAACGGACTCCCCCGGCGGGAACGAAATGTCGGGGACCGCTGGTAGGTCAGCTCCTCCAGAGCCTGAGACATCTCGCGCCCAGCTCAGCACGTCCGTTGACTCCGAGCGCACGTCTTCTTCGATGTGATATAATTAGAATGACCATGCGCAAGGTTTCGATTCCGAGGAAATGATCCTCTCTGTCTGGAACGTTCAAGAGACGGAGATCGACCAAAGTGGAGTCCTTGGAAATCGATTTATTCATGGCTCCGAGGGCTCTAGCAATCCTTGTATCGCGTCGAGCCCAAACCTCCAACGCAGAAGCTCTCACCAAACGGTCCACCCCCACTTCGCCGACGGCCGTTTCGCCGCAAGGCCATCTTGCCGCCGGCCCGTTTCGCCGCCGTGCCATTACGCCGCCGTGCCACCAGGCAGCCGATTACCTCCGCAGGTGAATTCTCTGACTCGGTCAGTGGGTCGGTACCTCCAATGTTTCTGGAGATCACTGATGCCCCTGCAAACGTTCTCCTGATTCCTTCCCGTCCATGCAAGGGGTCATGGGGCCTGGAATCTTCTCATTGTGATATGATATGAACACTTCTTCACTGCAAGGAGGGGGTGGGTGTAATTTTAGGATGGGCCATTTGTTATTTAGGATCGTCAGAATTCTCCAGGGGAACAGCCGGCCAGCCCTACAAGTTTTCGGCAGGGAGCGTGTTTCTAGAACAAAGCCTTGACGACTGTCGCTGGCATGCAGCTTGAACATTACTTCAAGAAGGGCGTCATTGGTCATAAACTTCCTGAAGTATCGGCTGTCGCCATCGCGCAGCCGTAGATCAATGTACTCTCCCCGAGTTAAATTGCGCTGCGCCAACACGCCAAGGCGGAGACTTGGGCATGCATTTGTTGCGATGGCTTACAGGCATCCGCTTGTGCTTGCCGCTCGTTACGCTCGCGGGCAGATATGATTCCACCTGCCACAGGTGCAGCAATGCCAGACCGATTAACCGGCCCGGCTTCAGTTTAACTTGACTCGCCAACCGCACGTTCAGATCCAGCCATTAGTCGGCGGGCGCTCACTGAAAGAGATCCTGGGGCCCCTCGGTGTGCTGCCGTAAGTTCTTTGTCTCTCCTGAGGTCCTACGTATTATTGGCCAAGGAAGTTTTCCGCCGTTCGCGGGATTATTGGGGATGCTGTGCCTTAATGAGCGGCGGCGAAACAGCAGCGGCGAGGTGGCCTGCTTCGCTCACCAAATGTACAGAGCATGCGGATTGACAGGCGCGATCCCGCCAAAAGTCAGCGCTAAGAATCTGTGCGCCGCGACACGTGGAAGCCGTCTACGCTGTCGAAAACCTGCATTTAAAACCGCATCGACGATACAAGAGAGGGCGCTGTATCCGTTTTTGGGAGCCCTCAGAGGCTTGTGATATCGTCCGGGTTCGTCTGAGCGTCTACTCATTCACATATGTAATGATAGTGATCCATGATCAGATCGACTCTATAGTCAGTTGTTCTGCATTCCATCATAGTCCTAGATTCCGCTTCTGAGCCGTTTAGTGAATCCGTTCATGAATCTCCGCAGACGCCTTCGGCTCTGAGATTTTGGCATATTCTCGGGGCTTGGTCGAGGAACGAGGGTATCGACGATCCCCTCAGAAGTCCAAATGGACTCGCATGTGTTCAGTTTCGTATGCTAGCATCGGTTTGGAGCTTCGCGCTCGTCTCCTATGATCAAAGGAGACTTCAGAATGAGGTTAATATGCAGACGATGAAGAGATAGTCGATCGTCTCGACTCCGGTGAAAAACGCACGCTGGGTTCGGAAATCCTCTCCTCAATTCCGGATGAAACGCTCTGCAAGTTCTCAGGAAATCCTCATGGTCCCAGTAATTTTTCACGCAGGGCTGACTCGTTCTCCTTGCAGGCGCCGTTGACACGATGCAGGGCTCTATCATACTTGAAGGAATCACAGTTAGGGGTAGGATCGGTCATCGAGCGGATTTTGATATGCACTGGCTCGCATGCCCCGTGAGCGAAGTGAAGATTGGTACGAAGTCGAGCGTCGGACGCAAAGAACCGTGGATACATTTGGAGGAGGTGCAAGTGAGTTCTTGGTCTCATTCAAGGGCCTCAATTTGTTTCACGGGCCCTTCTGGAAAACGCCGTACTTGATACCAAGGGTTTCGAGAGAGTGCTCGGGTATTTCCGAACACAAAGTTCCCCCGCACGGCACATTGTGGTCATCGATCACCGACGCGCTCGGAAAGATCGTTTCTTTACGTGCTGATGAGAATGCTCTAATGAAGGGAGTGCGGAGGGGAGGCCTCGACGTTCCCCTTTACTCATGGAAGAATCGGCTTCAATAGGGGATTTACTCACCACGCCAAGCATGGAAACCTGGGCTGTGTTCGCCTTTTCGGTTTCGATGAACGCCCCTGCAATAGATTGGCATAACTTTTTTCCGTGTGTTAGGACAGGCGTTCTCAAACTGGGTGCCTACCGGCACCCTTGGTGCCGCACCTGCAGGTCCCGCTGCTATCCAAGCTTGGGGTGCCGGCCGGCGCCGCCACCAGAAAAGTCCGAGAACCCCAGTGTTGGGGTATGCGCGAAAAATGCAGGCGATAGAAATCGGGCGCCCGCAGTCATATGGAATATCCCAGAGAGCTTAGCAGATGGAAAGTGAGAGTATTCCTCGTCGTTTGTCCCGACTTCGTTTGTTTGCTCCCGGAGGCAGGGGTGGTCCGTGCCAAAGTGCCGCCCGGGGCGGCTCCGATATTTTGCCGCCCTTCACGCTCAACCCTCAGGCTCCTCGATACTTTGCTGGGAGAAAATTCTCGCGAAAAAAAAACATTTCCTGAATCAGATAACTGGAATCATCTTCAGAGCATTATAATTGATATAATTTTATTATTTTCGATTGAGGCTTCCAGTCTCTATTTTTCTCGCTGAATCTCTCAGAATGCCGTTCCTGGAATAGTGGCGTCCGGGGTGGACCGCAACCTTGGTCCGCTACTGCCCGGAGGACGTTCACGCGATTGATCGAACCGACTCTTCTCCTCCCTCATCCCTTTGAGTGGTCTCTCGCGAAGGTCAGAGGCCATATAGATTGGGCACAACAGTGTTGGGTACATCATTATCATGGTATTACAGTCGTGATTATATTTCAATCATAACCATTCTCATACTTGTGATTACGCGTATGATTTTGCGTGGGGTTTTCCGAGTGAGTGCCGTAACACCGCAAAGCCGGCCTCCCCTCGGTGGCCTGAAGTCCACCAATCTTGCGGCGCCCCAGAGTAGGCTGCCCTGTTTGGGGATAACCATACCTATGATCATAATTATGACTGTGATCATAATCATAGATATAATTATAATCGTAGTCATAATGACTGTGATGATGATTATAATCTTAGTCATAATGACTGTGATAATGATTATAATCGTAGCTATGCTCGTGATTCCCAATTTGTGATTATCATCATAATGATCATTTTGATTTTTTCCAAGGCTGGGGCACAATCCGTCATATGGGACCTGCGAGGGATATTTTCGGCAGAAATCGAGGGCTTTTCGCGTTCTTCATTTGTTTATTTGTGAGTTTTTCCTGATCACCTCTAACAAGTAAACATATGTTTTGGTAAAAAACAATCGCCGATCCCGCTATGACGGATGGATCGGCCTTGGTCCAAGAAGTAATACACGACATAGCTAGCCGGCTATCAGGCCCTTCTTGATAGTTCAAACGGTCAAAAACTCTAGGAGGGACCTGAAATGAGCAATTTTCAAATGCATGCCATTCCGCTCTCGATGGGGCTAGCGAGCTGATTCTTCCACCATTTTCAAGAGAATTTTGTCCTCTTTCAGGTGAAGGTCTTTTTTGATGAACCTTCTACGACGAATACTCGCTGCTCTGGAACACTTTGAAAATACCAAAAAAAACGTGGAAACCCTAATGGAAAACGTGCACTAGCCGTCATTGGAAAACGCCACTGTGCGGTGTATTTCTATTGGAATTCTCACGTTTTATTCGATCCCTTCAAAGTGCTCCAGAAAAGCGAGTATCCATCGTAGAAGGTTCTACAAAAAACCATCTGGAAGAGGACAAAATTCTCTTGAAAATGGTGGAAGAATCAGCTCGCTAGCCCCGTCGAGAGCGAAATGGCATGCATTTGAAAATTGCTCATATAGGTCTCTCCTGAAGTTTTCGACCGTTTTAACTATCAAGAAGGGCCTGATAGCCGGCTAGCTATGTCGTGTATTACTTCTTGGACCAAGGCCTTTCCATCCATCATAGCGGGATCGGCAATTGTTTTTTACCAAAACATATGTTTACTTGTAAGTGCATCAGTTTGAGCTTCGCCACTGATAGTTTAGATCAGGATTTCCCGAACTGAACCTGCCGCCTCCGGCATCAGAGCTGCCGCAGCAGGTGGTGGTCTCACAATCAGTGTCATCCCGACCATACGTCCGATTTTGCGTAAAGAACTGAGCTCTATTCCCCCGAATGAGCACTTGTCGATATGAGGAGGGTCTCATGGTGACGAACAGAGGGAAGCTCTCTTATCGATTCGAATCGAATCACGTTCAAGCACTCCTCTGTCCTGCTCGAGATTCTGTCACGCCGCCGCCGTCAGATCAGAGTATCGTTTGATTAGATTCCGCGGCTGGAGATCTGGTTCCCGCCCCCAGCCAAGAACGAATGAGTTCACGAACCGGAGCGAATGATTATCAAGGGCTCCTTGATTTTGAGGAAAGACGAGTCTACATGGCTTTTCTTTCCCAATTTGAGATGAGAACTAAAGCACTCTGTCATCATCGTCATATGCCAAGTCTGTGCATATCTAGAGATTATAGCTGGGGCTGCGAATTTGGCGCGGTCGAGAAGCGTGAAATTGCGGACGAATCGCGGTGAGGAAACGGAAAATCGCGAAAACTCATGAAATCGCTCAGGAACCGCGAATTTAGATCAGAACGTATGACTTTCGTTTCAAAGTCGTTCGAAACTACTTCGTATGAGGCCGATGCTGCCACCTTCTGGCTTTGCAAAATCCCTGGCACCTGGCACCGCAAGGCTCCAAAATATGCCGCAAAGTGTGATAATTCTCGCGGCGGCTATGTGAGCTAAGTGAAAGAAAAGGAGGCTAGCTAATTGCAGACGGCGCAGGTACGGTGTTCGTTCTTCATCTCTGCTGAAATTCCATTGGTCCAATCCACGGGATAGGATGGACTGAGTTTGGATAGGGTCTTCAACTGCCGAATCCCTGGCTGTCTCGATCATCGTCGCAACTTTCAACAATCGCGGACGACACTGAAATGATCGCTGATTCCGGCCGAACCCGTGAGATCACGAAAGTTGAGGACCTCGGTTATAAGGGAAGCATGACCTCGTTAACACGGATACAACGAACGGAAAGAATCGAGTCCAACAAGATTCAGGTTGGAACTCGAGGTTTAAATATTGGGCAAACAGCGATCCGCGATCGCACCCCCCCTCCTCATCAAATGGGGGTCCTCGGCCCTCCGCACAAATTCAAAATTCATAAGAGATAGTGTCTTGCAAGAGAATCTCGTAGAAAAGAGATCATTAACGAGCGGTTAGGATGTCCAGTCTCGACACTCGTCCAGAATCAGTCTCCGACCATTCATTTGAGAACGGCAGCCAGGATCTCCCGCCGAAAGATCCGGAATCACTCGAAACCACCATGGTGGAGGTCCCTAAGAATAACTCTGATATAAAGGAGTTCGGGTAAAATGGACTCTTTTCGCCGGTCCTTCAGAGTTCGTTAGAACGGAATCCTACTGTACCATGATTACATTTTCTGATGATTCCCTGATATTTCCCCTTCTCCGCCCCAGATCACGCGGTGGGGCTGGAATACCCTTGAGATCCGATCGCTAGCCGAGTGAGTGATGGATGATAAAATCAAATCACATTCCAGCCTGAGTCAACGCCTTACGTTCGTTGCGATGCGACCGAGAGCAATAATAAGGAGATTACCGGCATTGTTTCTCGAATGATGGAAGATTATGTAAGGGGAGTTTTCCGACGATATCTGAGTTTCTATCTTGAAATTCAGGAGATCACACCTCAGGACCGATAGTATTTCATTTTTGTACCCCTCTTGATCCACTATAGAGATCAGGATGATGTGTTATTATTAAATGGAATAACCGAAAAGTACCACCATGTTTTCACTCTCTTAAATCGTCCCACGACTCCCTCGCATTGCTCCAAATGACAACGTGGTGTTCAATACCGTCTGTCTGTCATCTATCGAGTTCGGCTCGGAACGGAGTCCAGCAATTTTGGATCAGATGGACCGGCTGAATTCGGATTTTGAATCTGGAATGAGTGGAGTATGGAGCTGTCCTTCCGAACCAGAAATTTGATCGTATTCTCCTCATCATCACCATCTACGCGCAGGTCCGACTCTGTAGAGTGAATCAATCTTGTACAGATCACGTTCGGATCGTATAATATGCCGAATGTGAGGCAAACTCTCTCGATTGGCCAAGAAATTGTGGAGGAGGCTCTCTAAACAATAGGCGTTCAGAGAAGAGGCAACCGCCTCCAGAACGCATGAAAAAACATCCAATATGAGACCCACATTGAAGTCATATTCATGTTACTTGTGTCTTCAACGAGACGAGTACTCTCATCTGAAACTCCGGCGAACAGCCAAAAAAGAGTCGAATCATCATTGGAAGTCCATTCGGTCGAGATGTTGCTAGTGCTGCACGACTCCAAACGCTCGGCTGACGAGATATCACCTCCATATTCGTCGCCGCCCACCACGAGTGAGCGCCGTAAACAGCGACAGCGAACGAAGGAATCTGCACGGAAGGTGACCAGTTAACGCTAATCCTAGTAAAGTATGATCGCAATTCAATCAACCAGTTCGTGGAAAGGGTCAATATATGTAATCGAAAGAGAAATGTGAGAAAAAGTCATGTGATCGAGAGGGCCAATAAGCGGCCAAAGGCGCGCTGTCGAGTACCCCTGCAAACTCAGGGACGCGGGAGTCCCGTGGCAGGGCCTCAAGCTGACTTATGGAACGCTTCTCGTGCCGCTTCTCTCCTATGGGATTGTTCTGTGGGGAAGAGGCTGCAGGGCAGCACGACGGCAATCACAGGTGATGCCCAATGACGGCATCAGGGCCATCACTGGACGTCGGCGTTACGAGTCAGTTCGCGATGTTTTCGTGAGGGAGGGATTGTTACGCATCGAACAAAAACGTTTCCTGGAGTCCTCAATGCTAGCGCTTAAGTCAGTGAGGGGTATCATTCCCTCAGACATCCTGTTCCGAATTGAGAAGACAAAGTTCCAGTCGTCACGAAGGGACACGACGTTTGAATTGCCACGCTCGACCAGAAATTTAGTTCGACACCCGTTGCTGTACCGCCTGCCTGAGGTCTGGGGTTCGTTGCCGAGAGGGATTCGTGAGTTGAGGGCCGTTGAAAAGTTTTGCAGAGAGGTGAAGGATCGAATTCTTAGTCGGGGTCTTGGTGGCGTTACCGTTTAAATACGTCTTATGGTGTTGTAGAATATTTATATCTTCTTCTATTTTTTCCCCTTTCAACCCATTATTTTTCTTTTGGTGAGAGCTTAAGCGTTCCGTACTGCAGCTCCAAAATAAACCGCACTTCAAAATCAAATCAAATCAAACCGACTCTGGATGCGAAACCCGCCTGGTCGAGATGGGCGAGACGTTCCGTGAGAACAACACGCCGGCCGTCGCTTCCCCGGGAACGGCTCAACGTAGTTCAATCGCGGGCTAAAGTCGATACTGCAGCGCTGAACAAAAGCATCGAGCGGCCATCAGCCGATTGGGTACATAGGTAGCGCGGCCGGCTCGCTCGTCCTACTCATCGCGGCGCTCTAGGCAGGTGTTCTTGCATCAAATCCAGTGCGGTACGCAGCTTGAGAAATTTCAGGCCTCCCACGAAGAAGATGCGAAGTAGATGGGGAACACAGTGGGGCCCCGCATAACGAATGCCTCGTAGAACGAACGATCCGCATAACGAACCATTCTATCGAATCTCATGTGCGCTCAGGAATTCCAATCTTGTAGCCCATTTGTGGTTCTTGAGCGGCTATCCATGTTTGACCATTTTTATCCTTGTCTGAAACGACACATCACCGGAGGACGACATATAGAGTGACCCCGAAGATAACCTGATCTAGGGAATCCTGACTGGCTGATGTAGACGAGATCTTAGAAGAGCATGAACATCCAGAGGACCCTAGTGCAGCAGATCTGCAAGCCCTGTTAGATGAGACAGAGACCCACGGTGGCTCATCTGACGAACAGGGGGAACAGGTCAAACCGCTGTGCTCTAGTGACATGAAAATCTTATTCGAGAAATGGGGAGGATTAGGGCGATTTCGTCGGCCTCTGAAATCCCGCCCAAGACCGCTGGGCCAATGTCATTCTCGAAAATACTGTTGCGATTCTGATCTGAAATTGAAACTGTACCAAAAACGCCGTGAGCATCTTTTCCAACACAATAATTTCTCAGAAAAAAACGATCCCAAACAAAATGAGGAGTATGAGTTGAAAATAACAAAATAAAATGGTGATATTAACCTTTGTTCACCGAAAGTATTCTGAATCCCGCCTTGGAACCAATTATTCCGATTCCCATAGTATCTAGTTCTAAGGGGCGCTTCGCATAACGAACACTCCGCACAACAGACCGTTTCGCGGAACGAATTAGGTTCGTGTCATCATGTCTAGGATTACCTAGAGCCCGAGGTATAAGAAGCGGATGGAGTTCATGAAAGAGGCGGATCGCTCAGAAAAGATTTTCGTAATATCCAGAAATTGCATGGAATGGTCTTTTGAAGCAGCAGCGCTGGTGTCCATCCCTATTTTGTCAATCATCATTTTCCTAAGACTAAAAAACCTCTCCGAAATGGATGTGGTGGCTGTGGCCCCTTCTCAGGTTGGTGCCCGGCTCGACTCGTGCCGAATTTCTAAGTTTACGACGGGGACTTCCACAGTTCGGAAGTTGTGCGGGTGAGGAAAGAAAATGGGCCGGGGGAGGTAAGACAATTTCATGAGACAGTAGAATCAGCTTAAGGGGCCCAGTCGGTTAAAAGGCCCACTCGCTTATTTGGCCCGATTAAATGTGAACGGGACTCCGGATATTCAGCCAACCCACCTTTTCGGAACGAATCGTGCGGTATCGAAATGGGCCGATTAACAGGATTCTACGGCATCATAATTTCAAGCTTCACTGCAGCTGCTCTTTCGAAGACAATAGCTTACAATCAGTCGCTTTCTTACTCTTCAAAGATATCCCGATCCCACAAAACTCGAAAGCGAGGAGACCGAGGGAGACATGCTCCCGAAAAATCACTTCCCGGACTGAGCTCCTCCGCAGTCCATCTTACTTTGGTCGTCCCTCTGCCTGCAGCAGACAGCACTACATAGATAGTCACAGTTCGAAATTTCAAGCGCCTCCACTGTACTCTGAGTTTCCGAATTGTTCGCGGTCGATGGCCGTAATTGCTGAATGACCAGCCGGCAGCAACATGGAACGATTTTGAAGTGGACGAAATCACGTAGGACAAAATCGTGAAGTACCTTCAATATGAGGGAATTTGGAAGTTTACGTCGATCTGAAATCCAAAGTCGCCCTCTTATTTCTGTAATATTTCGAGTGTAACTGAGAGACATGTCGTAGAGAAGATCTTGCGACCTTGTCCGCTCTATTGTGCGTGAAGTCCCCAGAAAACTTGGCCCGAAGCTTCGACAAATCGATGAGAATACATGAAGTAAGATCCAAGCCTTGATGTTAGTCTTCTGGGGAGAAAGCGACTGTGATCTCATTTGCTCGGGAAGATTGTAACTGCGGATGTCACGCTTCTTCGTATTATTCGAAGCTCGAGCGGCGGAATCCATGTTGCGGACATAAGCTTGGTCCAACAGTTTTTGTGCGATGAGGCAGACCCTTGACCGATACTTAAGTTTGGACTGTTCCCGGTGCTCCATGCTCGGAAATAATCATTCAAATAACCACAGAGCTCCTATGCTTCGAGGCGACCTGGGTGTCCTGAGCCGGTAAAAGAAAACGGAAATTGGATCTCCTCCTAGCAAAATTGTTCCGGAATGACGAACAATGCCCCGCGCTGGAAACGAGTGCTGAACGGCACGAAACGAAGGTTCAAAGATTCGAGTCATCTCTGGGCCTGCAGGGGCAGCGTCGCCGTCGTCTCTCGTCTCTCGTTGTGCCGAAGCACATGATGCTTCGAAATGGGACACATACCGAATGATCCGCGTATTCGTCACTTTGCTCGTGAGCAGCGCTCTGATCGGGACCGAATTTGATTTAGCCACTCATAGTGCACCGCAGCTCAACATCGTCAGGTTTTGATTGGCTCTCGTCGCGCATGAAGGAACGGATATTCATGAACCGCTGAAGCTTCTCGGCTCTTCAAGTCTCTCAAAAGTGCTTCCCAGCAGACACCGCTCAAACAGATTCCCAGCGAACTGACAGCTGTCTCGCCAGCTGACTGACTTGATCTCTTCCGCAGAAGTATTTCGAAGATAGCTCACGACGATCGCATCTCGTATTTTCGGGAGAATCGGAGAAGTGCGAAACTGCGATGACTAGCAAGCTTCACTCACACTCAAGTAAGGAGCCTTCCCGACACACGAAGAATATCGGATACTTCGGGGAAGAGGGAGAAGTACATTCTCTTGCTGACCCAGCTACAATTGGCGAGTGCAAAAAATGGACGCTGAAAATCGCAGAAATTATAGAGCGTTGAACCCCTCCATTCCACCCTACCATCTGGAAGCGTCTCTCTCGTTCCGAAGAATCGAGAGCACGTTCCGGATGATCGTGCGCCAACCGCCAACCAATCGCAAGAATGTGATTGTAGTGAGCCTGAGCTTTGCGGCTGTAGACCTCATGGCAGCCAGTGTTTTCTTTGCGGAGCCCCGCAGAACTTTGGCATTAAGATCTTTATTTATTTAGATCAGAATCCTGGAAGGAGCTGCGGTTCAGGATTGGGCGCTTGCGCGTTCCCAACCTTTTTCTCAAAACAAGCTGCCCGTTGGGAATTCCAGCCACGCCTCCCTGCACGCAAGTATTTCGCTGAGCGGAGAATGGGGAACCACAAAAAAAAATTAAAGATTCCGCTATCAAAACGACCAGCAGAAAGACTAAAGATGCGGTTTACCGGACTGGAACACGAAGCCGTTAGTTGCAGTAGGCAGCGCCACACCTGTTGAGGTGTATCCGCTCCAGCATTCGAGCGCTCGGCTAGCTTCGCCCAAGCCGAAGGAATTCCGACTTGTATGGTCAGAATCCCTTGCGGTCTGTCCGTCACAAAAAAAAATCGCCTCAACTCAGGCGTAAGGGCATTTGACATGAGTCGAGATGCTACTCCGGGAGAATTTCGCTTCTTGGCTATCTTATATGCAAAAGCTATGCTCGTGACAGCTTCCAATATGGCCCGTGAAAAGATGTCAACTTGAATACCAACTCATCCTAGAACTAAGGAAGTCCACAGTCCATCAGAGGAAAAACGTTCGAAGTCTGAACGGAGCGTCCTGTAGCACGGAGGGAAAACGGGTGGTAGAAGCTCAAACAAGAGCTTCATGAGGTCGTGGGAATCAGAAGGCGTCTGTGGAGAAGGATTCCTCACTTTCTCCCGTATCGAGTGACTGAGCTTCATGAAACACGAACAGTTTCTCTGTATTCGCTGCCGATTGCAGTTCAAGGCTGCGCGTACTCCTCCAACTCCGTATAGAACGGGATTTTTGTTCGCTCGAAAATAGTTCCTCGTTCCAAAACGCCGCGGGCCTAAAGAGAACAGGGTCCGGAGGAACATCGGGGACCCATGGGACAAGGGAACGTCTTTTTCGGAAGCCGCCCTCCACGATTTTCCTTGAATTATCTTACGTTCTTTCCGGCTCGTGTCCGTCATTCACGTTTCGTCTATTCTCGTCTTCTCGGATCGTTCAGGGGTACCTCTGAGGGCTTTATGACCGAGTCGTCCCCTGAACATGATAGTTTTTTCTTCTCACTTTCTGTTAACTGCAGCGAACGAATGAAATCGAGTGATCCTTTCCTCTACTGAGACAGTCTTGAAAAGATAAGAGCGAACGCTTTCGTTGGTCGGGCTCGACTCTTTTCTGATATCAGAAATATCGCCAATTCGCCCTTCCAAACTCACAGAGGAAGTCAGCCGTGTCAACGACGAGCGCAGTTGAGTCTTGCTGCACGGGAGGCTTCGTTTTATAACAAGAGAGTGAAAAGTGCTTGTTTCCTGTGGTGAGTGAAAGCGAGGTTTGGGAAACTAGGGATCGAGAAGAGCCATGGAAACAATGAGCCGAACACTCGAGCATATCTCCGTTGATGGACGTTTGTGTGAGCTGCTTGACGTTGTCACCTCATTTTATGCCAGGAACGCGTAGATCGGAGCAATATCGGAGCACCGTGCCGAAATTTGGTCCTGTCACGAAGTTTCCTAGCTCCTGCCCTACTTCAGGCCCCGCCTCGGTGCCGGCAACGTATAATCACTCGCGAAGTAGCTCATTGTCAGTGCAATTCCGGGGCAGTTAACCGAGCCAGTTAGTGTCGAAAGTTGCCCAAGCTCCTTTCGCTGAGTTTTATAGGTTAGCCAACTAACGTGGAAGGGTCGTCAACTCTCAAATGTAAGACACGCTCTGCTCGAACGACCCCCTATAAAGCTTCGTGAGGGATTGTTTTATATTTCAGCTCCGAACGCGTGGGGATGCCTTCTGTGCTCTAAATCTCTTGGGAATGCGTCCCTCAGAGTTCTAGCCGAGAAACCTGTCGAATAGAGGTTCCCAACAGGTGGGAATATGTTCCAACAAAGGAACGGCCACTGCTGTCGTCCGGTGAGGCCCGAATCAGCCGCGGGGCCGACATCGCCCAATCGAGGACGGCGCACTACTCAGCGCCTTCGTGATCTTCGAAATATTCTGCAACCTGTTTCGATTCTTGAGCTTGACCGATCGGAGAGCTAAGGGAGAAACCGAAACGCACTGAGCGCATGGCCGCTCACCAATGTTGATCAACTAGGCAGAAGGTCTATTCTTTCTGATTGGTTTCGACAGTTTCCTTCCAGGCAAGGAAGAATGACACAACATCTATGTGTACTCTCTGCGAGCGGGTGATGGAAAAACGTTTCCTGGCTGCCGTAGCCGACGTCACAAGCTGTATGGCAACGCTTGGTTGGGAAAAGCAATCTTATACGTTCCGTGGGGCTTCTTGAACTAGCGGTGCGGTGGTGCATCGACAAGACTCAACTTCTCCTCGAACAGTCTCAGATTCGTTTCTCGGTGCCGTGACCAATCAAGCACCTGTTTTCAGGAGGTATCAAAGTTGTCTCTATCGGTTCTTGGATCAGCATCCCCGTCAAACTGAAGAAAACTTGGGTTTGCTCAAAGCCATCCGTTTTGCGAAACCCACTCAGCTTTGCAGTTATCGGGCAACAATCGCTCCGGGACTATGTGGCGGCAGTCTATACATGGCGAGATGCATTTCACAAGATATTCCTGACTTTGATTTGAAGCGAACCCAGTGCACATTAGACCGGCCTCGGACTTTTCAATCCAGCAAAAACTGTATGGCTTTCAGGATGGTTTGTTGGGAATATTTCGGCAATTCATCGTCAACGGTTGCGGTCACATCCTGGGCAATAAGTGATTCAGCGAAAGCCTTGATTGTCCTGGTCTGCGATAGAGCAACTCTTCGCAAAAAAAAGTTTGTGATAAGCGAATCTTTTCTTCCGCCTCCGGTTCCTCCATTAAATCGCCATGCGCATAATCAGCCGAACGCGTCGCTGTGTCAAGCATTCCACAGATGAAGTTCTAGTGTGGTGGTTCCGAGTGAACACAATCATCGCAGGCAACGCATCTCGATACGGCCACGTCAAACGCAGCTGTTCGGTATAGGATCGAGTCACACGTTTCCGGGGTTGTTCACTTTTGATTGTCTGTCTCAATTTCCGGCTTATCTGAGGATGCCGAAGCCCGCAGAGGACCTCAAAATATATGAAATATGAATCAATAAACGCTTGCCGGCATTTCTAGACAGGTCGCGCTCTCGTTCCAAGAAAGAACTCGAAGCTGCAGCAAGAGAACAGTACTCCAGGGAGCAACTGACCATTTTTCAAAGTGCTCGACAACGAATGGTCGTCCTTCTCTCTCTCTCTCTTGGTCCTGGCAGGAAGAGGAGAAAGGGGATGGCCTATGGCGACGGAGGGAAATTCTAGTCAGCTTGGTTGAACTGTTCTCGAATGCAGCAGCTTCAATTTCGCTCCGATGGTCAGCCGACTCAACATTCCGACAAACTGTAATAAATTTAATGTGCGCACGATGTGTCATGAAATGTCGTCGGGCCCGCCAGGTCGCTGTTCTTCCACGATGGATTTTCCCTCGGGAGGGGATACCGTTGTCAACCATCGTCCCCGGCTGCTCTCCTTCCGAAATTTCCAAGAATGCGATTCAGCAGCGAATTTTCTCGGATCGACGACCGATTTGAGCTCCGTGCTCCCTGGCAAGCTCCTGAGAAGCCTTGCAGTGTGAGGTGGTTGCGATACGGAGGGAGTTCGACAGATTTATTTTCTGAGGTGACCTCGGAATACATCTCGAAGCATTCCAAGGAACAATCCTCCTGCGCCGCGCCGTTCCAGGAGCCACTGAACCGAGGTAAGACGTCAAATCTCCATTCTGGGATTATGTTTTCGACCTTCGAGAAGAGGCAGTTTTTCATTCGATTGCTTCCCGACCTTTCTCAACGATTCCGAGTTTTGAACTCCACTCGCCAGACTACAAAGGTCGAACTCGCCTGCTGAGTCACTTTCGGCAATAGCCCGCGTATCCCCCAACCTGGTTATCGACTCGCCCTTCCAGGACAGTGGTTCTCTGCCAGGCAGGGCGCCTCATCGTTTGGTAACGAAGAAAAATTGCAGAACAAGGGTTTTCTTCGCAGGAAGATAATGCAGAAGCATGTTTACACTGCCAAGTCGATTTTCACATGACGGACTTGCGAGGGAAGTATTGCTTCCTTCGTTGTCACCGACTACTGATGACTAATTAGTAGGACTGCGACGTGAACAGCGATGACCATGCTCGTTGTCCATGTCGGGATGATGGTGGTTTTTGTGAAAAGTGTCCAGTTCCGCGGATTCAAGCGCCCCTGACCGATTCTGGGCTCACAGAGGAAAGTAGTGCGGTTCCCGAGTTACAGTTCGACGGTTCAGTTCGGCAATCGAACTCTGCCTACGGCGCTGCGGAATTCGCCGATCAAGGATATTCGAGCCCCGAGGCTCTCAGTAGCGACCCGGAGCTTTAGAGTCGAGCGAAGCGATGGAAACCCCTCCTTTATCCCCGAGAGCGCATCCCAGATCGTCACATGCTCGACATCGATGAATATTTGTGGTGTTGTGCTTGGTTCCATCAGCGGTGCTCTATTCGGTTGGGGGTCTAAGTTTCGTCGGGCTTGATTAGATGTGTACTAATCAGGCTATCTCGGCCTCAACACTCTCCCACCGATTTTGTCACCTAGGCAGTCTGACGGGCAGTCTTCAGTAGACAGGTGGTTCTGCAAAAATAGCCGGGCAACTCGTCTACCATGAAGACGTGTTGCGAAGTGGAGCCCACCATGGAATGAGCGCTTCCCAATGGACAGACCATTCTAGGCCGTTTGAGAAGGAAGACGGTAGTTATGTGACGGAGGATGTAGTGCAGCTTTTTCCAATGTTTCGTGCCACGCGGAGCCTTCGGGGAGGGGTAACTCAGTCTGCGGAACCCACACTAGTTATAGTTGAGGCAGATTTGTAATTTATTTGAGTGCACCTTCCTTTTTTCACGCTCCGATACCAGGAGCTCTCGGTGATGGCGTTTTTTTCTTGAATGCGATTGTCATTGGATGTTCCTTCACAGCTCCGAAAAATCAGGAGCTCTCCAGTCATCCGAAGCTCGTCGCCGGGAGCTGTTCATATAACCGAATGAGAAACTTCACTTCACATGTTTCTGCCGGCTCCAATTTATTATCGGAGGCCTTCTCAATTCGGGTCTCTCCCGGAGGCCCACAGGTTCCGCGACAATAATGCTGACGGAATTGGTGGGAAAACTCTTTTATTTTGCATAAAAGGATGGGTATATGTTAAATTCATGATTACATTCAGCTCACTGGACGTTCAAGCCGGCATGTCACTCGCGTTTATCACAGTTGTAATCCGCCAGGCGAATTGATCATTCATTTTCCTTGTTTTCGCTCTCGAGCGAGCGGACAATACAAAACCTCTCCTCGAGGCAGTCGCATGAAGCTCGAAAAACTCGTTGAACACTTCTTCGTGTCCAATCATCTTTCTAAAATATACAATGTCAATTTTTTTGAGTCGATCTCCTATATCGATTGTTTCGATCTCATGCCGTTGCAGACCGCATCTGAACTCGACCTTCCGTAAAAACTTGTCTTGCACTTTTCTGAGCGCGTCGATTCGTCCCACCAGCGACGGGTGCCACACAGGGCTCGCATACGTAAGGATGGGGACGACGTGAGAGTTGAAAAGCCTCAAATACGCGGACGGCGACCTCAGTGTGAAGGATCGCAGTATCCAGGAGGACACCAGGGAAGCTCTCCTGACGACGTCTGACACGTGCGCATCATAGTCCAGCTGGTCGGAGATGAACACCCCCAGGTCCCTCATCACCGGAACCGATTCAATGTTGACCCCATTCAGGGTGTAGCCAAACCTCTTGTTCCGCAGCCCAAAATGCAACGTAGAACACTTGTGCATCGACAGCTTCAGACCCATCTGGCCGGCCCAATGGGCGAAGTCGTTCAGAACGGACTGGAATTCCGCACGGTCCTCCTCGTTGCGTACCTGCATCGCCAGTTTGATATCATCAGCATACGTGAACATCTGAACCTGCGTAGTAATGATGTGTTTGAGCTGATCGACGAAACACAGGAAGAGCGTTCCTCCGAGCAAACTACCTTGAGGGCAGCCCGTCGTAGGGTACCCCTCTCGTGACAGGGCGTCACGCAGCTTCACCCTGAATGATCGTCCTCGTAAGAAATCCGAGATCCACGTGACGATCTTCGGACCGACCCCTCTCGATGGTAGAACTGACAGCAAAAGGTCTCGGGGCATCGTCTCGAAAGCATTTTTGAAGTCCGTGTAGATAACGTCGACGGGATGTCCCTCGTTGATTGAGTTAGCCACGAAGTTCGAGAACAGAAGAAGGGGAATCCAGAGAATGGTCCGCGAAACCCGGGTTGGGAAACGCCGATATAGGGCAAATTGTACACCACACCCCTACTTCTAGTTCCCCTTTCAGTGAGAATGTCGGATATTCTGGAAGAGCGTGAAGACGACACGAATATTCGTTTCGTGATTCAATCATGACGTAATTCATTTACGCTTCATCCTGCTAGCTCCTCCTTATTCCGAGAGAGCCTACGAGAATCCGTGGGATTCTCTACGTTCCATCATGATTCTATTTCTCACAAGCTTCTGATAGAGATTATTTATCTGCGGTTGTTCACCACATGAAATGACGTGACATACCGTAAAATCTCTAATAGACGAGCAGTCTCCAATAAACGGGCAGGCCCTAATAAACGGGCAAATTTCTGAAGTTCCAAAAAAATAAACGGGCAGTCTCTATTAGACGGGCATGTATTGGACAAGGAGCTTGGGATCATCTGTAGCAAGGGGACGCCCCATGATGAACACGTTTCAAGCGGGAATTTGTGCCCTAAATAGGAACTCCGTACGAGTATTAACGGCCTCTAGAATCGAAAGTTCTATGAGAGAAAAGCTTCAGGGATTTTGGCACGCGAGAGTTTCTGTGAGCATAAATTTGCGCGGGAGAAGAGGTCCTCTCTTCATCAATCGGCGGGAAGTCTGACGGGTGACACCTGGCCAGATGACATCAAGAGACCGCGCGCGCAGTGGAATGTGAAGTTTGATTGGGACCGTTCGAGACGGTTCTGAGATTATGACAGTAGCAAGTCGGGAGAAACCGTCGAAAAAATAGACGAGCAGTCTCCAATAGACGGGCAGGCTCTAATAAACGGGCAGGTTTTTGAAGTCTGAAAAAATGGACGGGCTGTCCGTGTATTAGAGATTTTACGGTATTTCTGTTCTCGCTTTGATGTCCCGATGTCCCACGTTGATCCATGACAACGGTCAGGGAGCGTTTTTGAATATTTGATCCCCGCGGGTAGGAGCTCGGGAGCCTCAAGACTTCCAAAACTGACTCCGATTTCTCTATTCTCTCCTCACGATAATGCGGTATGACAAACAGGTCATCGGGTCATCGCAGTGCATATGTTTGTATGCATCACATGATGATATCCGAAAAAGCCGCCCTCAAAAGCCCTTATAACATCCAACAGGCTGCGCCTGGCTTCTGCAATTACAGGATATCTATGCCGCGCCGCACGCTAGGTGAAGAGCGTCTGCGATCGATCGAGATCTCGGGATCAACATCGAGACGTGCGAGAAAATCCCCAACCTCGACGCTGAAACAGGGTTCCAGACGCGCCGACTTTCAGAAAATCTCGGACGAGATTCCCTACGGGACAAAGGAGACCTATTCCAGACTAAAGCTCCGAGCTCATCGTCTTCCGAACACGGTAGTCCTGAGAATGTTGGCCTGTTGGTTCGAAGATCGGAAAACCACGGAGATTTTGTCTCCGCAGCCGGAATATTCCATTCCGAACCATCCGTAGGAATGTTTCCACTTCCTTCGAGGAATCGCAGAAATGACGTCGGGAGCAACGACGAGCTACGAAGCAGCTGTACTCGCTCGGATACAGTGGATTTTGATGAATAATTCATTGACTTGTCATCGGACAACGTTCAAAACCATCTCTTTCCTCAGCCAGTGCGTTTTGAACGACATGCTGTCGCCGTCGTCGCCTTTAAGCTCCTTCCATCTGCATTTCGGAGACGAATTCAGCTCCTCATATTTCACTAGTTGCTGGATTTATTCATCAATGACGGGGTTTTATGGTCCAAGCCGTATGGCCACGTCGAGCAATTGTCACATGTGTCACAAGCTGAGACAACAGCGCGGGTTTCTCACTTCTTTTTGATGAAATATCTCCGCGGAAGTAATCGCTGTCCGCTGAGAAAACCCTCGAGAGTTCGCTACGCTCACCTGATCTGCGATGATTGAATCCACATGTCGAGTTGTTGGTATCGATTGGATTTGCTTTGGGGCCTCCGTCAGGCGATCGTTGAGAGCTACCTCAAAGAGCAACTCGAGCAGACCGTCAACAGAGAGTGAGATTTTTCCGAGCGATTCGTAACCATCCATCAGCCGTATTGTGCTCTATCGACGCCTGGATCCATTCATGTTTCCGACACTTGCCGCGAGTGTGGTAATTGATGAACCGCAAGCTTCTCCAGTTAGAAATTCTGACGAAAACCATTCAGCTAGAAAAGAAGCGAGCGGAACGGAGCTCCGTCTTGTGACGATCGGTTCATTACACCGGCAACAACAGAAATCGCCCTGAGGGAGGAGGCCTTAAGGACCATGAGCTAGATTCTTCCCCAGGGAACTAACTGACTCTGTTTCACGCACCCGAGCTGATCTGGAGCAGGAATTTTATTTGGGGAAGGACAGGACTATATCAAACGGACCTTCCCGGAAATTTTGAGGTTCCTGACAGACTTATGTTGCATGGAAAAGGGAAACAGAAAATCTGCGTGGAGATAGAGATAGAAGGGATTCCCATTGCATAGGTTTCAACTTCGGAAATCACGTCTGAGAACTGCACAGGGGAATCTCGTCCCGATCGAGAGGAGTATTGTCTCCGTGCGACTTATGGAATAGATATTTCGTGTGACCGATGCTTCGTTCGGGAAGCTGCTTTTTCCCAATCTACTATGGTCTTGCAGAAGATCGATCAGTAACAGCTGGACCCCGTTCGAATTTAACTCATGGCGCTCATTAGGAGAGACAGCTTTTTGATGATGGGCACGCCTTCGCGCTGAACGCCCGTGAGGCCCTGAAGGTTCCCGAGAGCGTTTTGTTTTGCTGCGGATCCGAATTCCAGGATCAATTCCAAAGCGTGTGCGATCTCATGCGAGTGGGAATATTCGATTCCTTCCGGAAGAAGAGCAGCCGCTCTCCCTTCCGCAAGTGGAGTAGCTTCGACCCTCTTCCCGGTGTTTTTCTTGCGATGGGGCGCCGGAATCTGGCGCTTGTTTTTATTTTCAAGTTCGCGCTCCGCGCTCGATCCGACGATCTTGTGGGTAGGATCCTCTCCCACGGCACCGCCCTGTAGCTCTGGGACTGAACATTACGAAGTCGCGTTATTTTTCTTCTCTCTTCCTTCGCATGCTCGTTCCCCCGTTTCCTCCGACCGATCGAGAATCGCATTTTGGAAACTGATTCCAACTTCACGCATTCCGTGAAACTTCCGCGTCATCTGGGCATGCGCTCAGAATGCTCTTCTTCCAGCCAGAGTTTGGATGGCAACAATCCGGTAGGAAATCAGACTTCGTCGAACCCGGTAAGGCAGCTCGCAGAGGTCATTTAGTCATCTCAGAGACGTCAAAGAATCGCGGAGCGCTTACGCACCCTCTCATTCACTGTGTAGGGTGATTCATCCGGATGTAAATCGTAGCGTCGGACATGGCCGAATCCACTATTTTGCAAGAAACATTGCTTGTTAGAGTAATTGGCCCATCTCTCGTCCGACGGAGACGGAAACTACGTTAGACGTCGATTGAGAAACCCCTCGTGAAGCGAGGCTAACAATCCCCTCGCTTTCTCTGTCAGGAGAACACGTTTCTCGTGTTGCAAGAGACAGGCTGAGAAGGAGCGGGATGGCGAACGGGATAGGAATAAGAAAGAGATCTTACGGAGGGGACGGGAGCGGCACTAGACAATGAGGAAACCGAGTCCTGGGCACGGTGTTGGCGGTGGTAGGATCGCGTTCCCGAGCTTGCGACGGGGATACCGCGGGACGGGAGTGTAGATCTCCGGATCCGACCTTGTGCCGTCGAGTTGACTCCGTTATTCGAACGAGGTGATGCTTCCCGACGATGTTGAATCATCTTCCAGCAACGACAGGTTTTCCGGAACGACTCGATTGAGGATGAAGTTGAAGTACTTTTCCTATCAAGGTCGACGGAAGCGCTGAAGATCTCAGGTACAGCGCGTATTCTGGAGTAGTAATGGGACCCTCGTACTGATGTTCTACAAGGGACCTTAGAGGTCTGTGACAGTGGACCACGCGTTGCATCCCAGCAGACCCGACACAAAGTGTGATGCTCTAACTCAAACATTGCTAATCTTTATTCTCGAAAGTTCCGTTTCTAAGAGATGATTTCCCAATGATTGCGCACTTTCTGTGTTGCCTTGGAGCGTCGTCAGCTGTTGCGGACCGTCACGAGAGCGATCGGCTCTAGTTTCGGTGATATTGTTCGCGCTGTGGGCGAGGATGTAGTCAACAAGCATGCGATGTCAGTTCAAATTTGAATGATGACGATGACAACATCGAGCGCTGCAGTTTTTTCGCTCCGCTGCTGCTGCTTCGAATCGTGCGACTAGCACACGGAGCGAGCTGAAACCTAATCGATCATCCTTAGCTCCTGACAAACTAGAAGCTCTTTTCGATTATCCGTTCGATCAGACGGATTGCCTAAGAAAAACGCCTGAAAGAAAGACTGTCTGTCGTCCTGAATGTACTGCCTCCTACGACGCGGCAGAAGAGCCCGGTCTATGAATCGCGAGAAACTTAATCGTATTCGTGTCCGTCCATATTCATAGTGCACGACTTCTGCTGCTCGGGGATTCGACCTTGAACGCACGCTCCGTGCTTCCAGGTAAGAATAACATCACAACTGTACCTCGATTCCAAAAGCTACACTACGTAGTAGGCACATATGCAGGCTCCGAATTGGTGGGGACTCCATAACATGAACATGGAAGTGCCCCGCTTGATGTTGCGTCGGCTGTATTTGGTGGATTATATTTCGGTTTCCCACAAGCGGGGAATAACGCTCGGCTTTCAAAAACCGATCGGCCAGTGCCCTTCCCACTGACAGCTTATCAATAAAGCCGATAATCTAGAGTACAAGAGTATCGCGTTACTGTGCCATCAGGCACCAACTATGGGGCTTGCTCATCGACTCGGTACTGTCACACGTTCAGTTTCCGAGCTTACATTAGATGATATTCGAGATGCATTAGTAGACCAGCTCAAACTCAAGGCGTTTGATACTACTGCAGTTTGTGGGAGCGAGAACTCAATTCACTCGACGGAGGTCCACCCTTCCGCCCAGCGAGGTCCGACATGAGGTACCAGCCCGCGCGCGTTGGAGCGCAAAGGAAGACGGAAGTACAAGATCAACGTTCGCACTTTTTCTCGAGTAGAGCTGCCTGATTCGACTCTGGTCGAGAGTGAACGAAGATGCAGATGCTCAAACGCGGTGCTCAGTCAGCGTTCTTGCGGGTAGTCCGCTGTACTTTATCTATGCGAATGCCGGCGAACATATTCCAAAACTTTCATATCCGGGCGGCGCAGACTGGGTGATTCCGGTGCCGTTACTTTGCCGCTGCGATCTACATAGTGGGACCGGCATTGTAAACTAAGAAGCCTCACTCGGCGCGGCTGTCGAGCATCCGTTGCGGAGTATATCAGATCCGAGAATTATCAAAAGCTGCCCGACCGCAATTTTTTTGTTTGATAGCTCCATTCTTGCCCGACGCTCGGAGGGTTGAGAGAACGAAAGAGAAGGTTTAAAGCATTAGCTCCTTCATTTCCCTGATCACTGGTCTGAGAAATGCAATATCCGTCGACCGTCAAGAACGCTCAGGGTCACTTCGCCGTAGCTTCATGGAACAGATTTCGTTTTGAGAGGAGCTTGCATAATTAAACGGGGGTGAGGTCGACTGGTTCGCGTGTCTCAAGTTGAAACGCAGAGATCGTTATCGGAAAATCGTTTTTCTTCCTTCGAACGAGGAAACCATGGTCTGCTCATGAATCGCTTGGGGGCGAACTTTCTGGAAACGAAAGCTCCGGATGCTGAAGTCTCTGATCGGCGCTGTATCGCTTTCCATCGCAGGCTTCCATTGTGCCGCTCATGAATCTCCGCAATTTCCTGCTAGCCATTGTCACCGATGGTTCAAGAATAGGAACCGCGATTTCTGTATATTTTTTCCTTCATGATTTCTCTCTGACATCTGAGACAGGGAGGGGGAATCGAACAAAATCCATTCGTCGGATGCTGTCGGCTCGGCAGCTCCATTCGAACTTAATTCTGACATGTAGGCCTTATATTGAACTCCGCGTGTCGTAGAGCATGGACAGGTCACATCTGTCATCGTTAACGCAAAACAAACGCCGATCTCATCGATAGCAATCATTTTTGAAATGGAACACATCAAATACGGCACTCGTAAAACGACGTATAGTCGTACATCTATGTCGTAAAGCAATGGATGGGCCGCGGAGCATGTTCGGAGCTGCGGATTGAGGGCAATTCGGTCGCCGATCGACCAAAGAATCTTCCGTCCGCGAACAAAACCCTAGAACACCTCCGGTAGGCACATTTCTGAAGCAAAAACAACTTCAACAGGCAGCACTCCCGGCTGTATTCGTTTGGGCGTGTGGGAGGGGAACATAAGTGTACGGGAATGTTTTCCTGCTCATGTAAGTGAGTATTTCGGAAGCGTTCTAAATGAAAGTCCAAGACTCCTGGTCGACGCATTCAGCATCCGGAATCCAGTGCATTCGGCATCTTTTGTAGGCGAAGAAGCGACGACAGCGGCGTTCTCTGGTTTGTGGGAACGTTTACGTCTGTTGAACTTTCGACGAAAAGGTGCTCTCAGCGATTCAATGCTCTTTGCCATGCCAAACTTTGAACTCAGCGCAGGCCGAGCTCTGTGATAGCAGAGAAGGAGAGCTCTTGCATTCAAATACCGACTCTCTCTCTCTCTCTGAATGAAGGGCAAGTGTCCAAAATATGCTCTGGCTCGCTTCCGTTATCCTCCTGTGGTCTCCTGTGGGGAACGACACGGGAGGGATTTTCAAACTCACATCTCACTGAGTCCACCAACCGCCCGCTTACCTCAAGGAAAATGTCATTTTGATATCGAAAACAATTCCGCTTCCCAGGCTCGGATCGATGTTTTCCTCCCGAGAGGAACTCTTGGTGGCGCGCCAGCGTAAATAATGGAACGATGAGCCATCTCAAGTTCCTTCAGTGGCGTTTGTTATCCCGTTCGTCATCTTTTCAATGGCTCTCTGACTTTTCGATTCCTATCAGTTGCTGGAAAATAAAATTCTCTTACGGGTTTCACGGATCCCTCAGGAAATGTTTGCTACAGGCGTGTGGCGTTCGTTTTCTTGTCGAGCTCGTGGTTGTGAATTTGGAGAATGTGAAGTCGGCTGCCGTTAGTGAACGACCTCAGCCTGGAAGCAGCTGGAATTCCACCGGATTTCCACTCGTCTCCTATCGTGCTAACGACGTCTGTCAGCTTCCACGGTGAGGAAAAGAGATTAACACGAAACCACGGACCGGAGCTAGAAATCCAATTAGATTCATTGTTGGGGATCTTACATAGAATCGGTGGTCTTCGCCGGTCACACCACTCACACGTCTGGGACGCTTCTGAGGAGCGCTTCCCTGAGTGAATTCCATCTCTGGATAAAAAAAAAAGGAAGACCGCCGACCGTCAGCCTCTAACGCGTGAGTTGTACGAGACTGTTCGAGGCACGTTTTCAATAAGAGGACGACGGAGAGGAAAACGATCCCGACTTTGCTGGAGGAACTATTTCGGTTTCGACCACGAACGACCAGGTTGTCTAGACGATTCAGAGCTCATTATTTTTCGAAAACGTTTGGGAAAGCTTTGCGCATTCAACCGGACTCTGGTTGGCTGCAAAATGATGTGGTCACTCATAAGCTCTCGACCATAAGGCTCTAATAACCAATTCTTCATTTGGTGTTATAGTTCGAGTGAACTCGGTCAGACTACGAAATCGCGTGAAAGTAACGAATCGAGAACGAGGATCGCCTACAGCGCTGATCGCTGTTACTGATAAGTGTCTTCGCGAATGCACTTGATCTCATCTGTAATTATTGAGCATTTCTTATGAATCAAGATTGCTAACAGTCGTCGCCAGCACCCGTCAGTACGGCAATCAATGAACCACATCAGACGGGGCATTGAGGGGAAGATGGACTTTGATTTCGTAGCGTTAGGCGGATAATGATTTCTGTAAGAGGCCTCTATGGGGCAAAATTTTACTCGGATCGTGGAGGAGAGGCGTCGCGTCGTTGTTGTTCACGGACTCGAGATCGGTCTGACTTCGGGAGGCTGAGGAGATCTCGAATGAAAGCGTCGATCTCGCAAAGTCCGAGTTAGAACTACAGAAGCGCGACCAACGACGGAAAAGACGTCCTCGACACGCGACAGGGGACCAGCGGAAGAACAGAGATAACGGAACTGTCGATTTCAAACTCCCGCGCACAGAATGTAGAGGACTCCGCTTGAGTTTCAAGCTTTCTTCCGAACATCACTGTAGTTGCACCCCCGGTGCTCTATACTATAGAGCAACTCTATAGTTACAACTCACAACCCCGGTACTGAATGTCTGTTTGGGAAATATCGATGAATACCACTGAAAATAATGGAGATCGGCCTCAGCCCGAAGAAGAGATGGGGGTCAATATACCGCGAGCTCAGCCAAGTCGAACCAGGGACTTAAGGTTGAGGTTGTGATGGTCCCCCGTGTATTCAATCATCTTCAATAGAAATGTCGATCCCCAGTGCTGATCACGGGCGCCTTCCGTCAACGGTCCTTGAATCGGAAATTGAAATTTATAGAGCTCGAGCACCAGAGCTAGGAACAAAGCGTCGAGAGTGGTCGAAGTTCCCCGCTCCGAGAGCGCGTATTCTCCAGGGAAGACGGACCGTGGCTTCCAATTCAACGAGCTTGCAGAATGAGCGCTCGAACTTCCGAATTGAGCAAAGTCGAGGAATCTCTCCCTCTCATACTTTATCGATGACGACCGCGATTCCGGTACGTTTTGCAGCAAATCTCAGGACCGTGGAAATGAAGGAATATGGTCAGCGAAACGAGAATCGCTGGAGAGAAACCAAACTGTCCGGGGCATCGGGGGAAGTAGGCCTCTTTTCGCGGTCTCGCTGATGAGGAAAGGAGATGTTTTGCTCATCTTCGAGAGGAGGATGCGTGTGTGCGTGCGCTGTCGACATCATCATGATTATAATGATGCCCTTGTCTATGATAGACTGGCTCTCACGGGAGTCATCCTGATGTTGCTGCCGCTGCCGGCTAACCCCGATCCCCGGCCGAGGACGCGGGCGCAAACGGCTTTGTCGGAGCCTCGATGGTCCCACCTGAACTATATGCGCTCTGCCTCCTTCCTGCCGGAATGACTTTCGGGCCACAAACAACGGAGCTGGCGAGCTACCGCACGAGCAGCCAGGCAGGCAGGCCGTATACCTAGCTACCTTCTCCCACAGTATTGCAGAGGACGGGATTCGAAGAGCGCCGTCTGGCGGATTACTCGCAAGGGCCTCTCTCCAGTTGCGGTGTTCTCCTGAAATCCCCCCACTCAGAAGGTCTTCGACATCCGCGTGCTCGCGTCACAGCTCCGTTCAGCTCTGTAGGCCGAACTTCACGAGTGAAAATTCCTCTTTGCGACACAGGCCCACGCGCCGTCACGGATTCTCTCAACAGTGCTGTAGTGCTAGACCGACTCGGCTTGACAACTTGTCAACCTTGAGCAACAGGTGCGGACCCGCTTAGCTTCAGACGTTTGGAACGAATCGGAGCCAGAGACCCATTCGGAGGTCCACGCCGTTCGACCGACATTGCGCACTCAGTGCTCGGATCCAATTTGCGATCAGCTGTTTTGCACGCGCTCCGATCAGGTGACCCAGTTAGCCGGTGGTCTCGTCCAGATTTTCTCTCCTCATACCTGAATCATTTTCATCTCCTCTGTCTCTCATCTCGAGTTCCATCGAGCGTGTTCTTCTTCCAAGCGGGTTCGAACTGCTTCGTTCCGGAGCTTTGAAACGTTCGCGTTCAGATCCAATGTGCGGCGCTCTTTCGACAGAGTGATCTATTGGGACTAGTGAATCCGTCTGAATGTGTTGTTGCTGAATTTTCGAGCACTGGGCTCGCTGGAATGCGTCGGTTTTCCGGAGTGTTTGTTCCTTATGCAGTCAGGTGCAGTTTGGATTCAACTGTTTCTCTTCGATATGGGGTTTCCGATATCACGGATGATTTGGATAGTTTTGTAAAGCAGGAAGCGAGTTGTTCAAAAAAGGACGGTATCGATTGATGTCTAAGAGTTTCTTCCGTTCGTTTTCTCTTGTCAGTTCAAACGCTTCGTCCGCTGATACCAGCACACGGCCCTTCGGCAGACAACAGGTTGCAGGCGGGCCGCACTCTACGTACGATTCAGCTTCGAGCAAGTGCCAACAAGTGAGAGGAAGCAGCGATGTCTGAAAGTCCGGAAAGCAACGCAAGGTCGCAAAATGCAGCCGCAACGACGACGAACTTCATGCGACAGTTCCGAGACAAGAAAACCCGTGAGCTAAAAAACCTCACGGCCTCCCAATTCATGGAGGTTTGGTCTCACTACGATCACGACGGTGAGTACCTGCGTTCTTCACGTGCAATTTTCCCGAACGCAATTTCCCGATAGTATTAGTCCCTCAGAAGAGACGTTCGGTTAGGTGTCGTCACGTTCGAGTTCCGATGCCTAATTGGACGTTTAAATGCATTTGTTTCGTTAGAGCGATAAGTGGCTGAAAAAATGGCGACGAGCCTCTTTTCTTCGATTCCACGAGCGTTCGAAATTCGAACGCTCGTGTTCGGATAAGATATCCGGCAGACGTCTCGTCGATAGTGGAGTCACTCTGGAGCTCTACCTTTTCAAAAGCGTCGAAGTGTGTGCCCGCTGTTCGCGGGACGGATCCCGAATCCTGTCTCCATTTTGGAGATGGAGAATATTCTCAAACCTCTCTCCAAGAAACTCTCCGAGCTCCGTTCTTCCGAACGGTTCTTGAATCCAGGATCCAGGAAGCACGAGGGGACTCAGGAGGAAACAATGAAATGGAGGCCGCCTATGCTCGAAGCCAGCGCGGCTCGGCGCGCATCCGGGTTCCAACCGGCAGCCCCGAGGCTGCAGAGCTGTGGAATTAGACGCATTGCTAAAGCGTAAAATGACGACCTTGCACCGCGCGCGGGCGTAGGGCGACGAGAGCTGGGATCAGCTCTGCGAAAGAATCCTTCTTGCGAAACTTTTGGGTTTGGAGGATCCCTGCCGCAGCCCGGAAGCCGGATTTCCACTTTCCCACATCCAAGAAGTGATTTGAATGCCGACGGCACGGGACTGGCCTCACGGTGCCTCATGTGCGATGATGAACCGGGCTTGCATCATTAATGCAATAAAGCCCTCCCGTCTCTTCGCAGCTGTTTCTGGTGGCTGGTTTCGAGTCTCACGATGTCGCGGAGTCGCCGCCTGGACGCTCAAGACACTGGGCCTAGGCATTGCTGAGTGGACGAACTGGAACAAGATTGAGCTTATGTCGACCAAGTCGGCTGGGAACTTCGCGAATCGCACATTTCAATACGTAGGCATTGGGGAGAAAAGCCCTAGAAGGGTGATGAGTATCCGATACTACGTAACCTCAGCGGTTTTATGGACTAGGCCTGGCGTGCGTATGTATCTGTAGCGCGTATTTCCGGGATGCAGCTCCACGACATGGATTAGCTCTCGAAACGATGGATGTCGACGAGGGTTGTAAAAGCAACCTTGCGACAGACTCGCGACACGAAGTCGCTAGTCAACCAGTTCCGCTGCCGCTATCTTCAAGCTAGACCACAGGACATGACGTGCGAAGGCCGAACACGCGCGCTCCGAGATCCACCTCTGTCACCAAATCTCCTCTAATGAAATGAACTCGGTGTTCTTGGTTGTTCTTTTTTTGCTGTCCACTCACTCAATCACCTCCCTCTTCCCCGCTCCATGTCAGTCAGTGGCTTGTTCCGCGAGCCGTTGCGAATCGATACATTTACTCTCGGAAGCGGTTCGCTAAAGAACGTCAACGATACCGACCGATATTTCGACCAGAATAGAATCGCATTTGATGTTCGAATCCAACCTACTTATGTTAGTAGTAGTTCTTCGAGATCTGGTAAAATAAGAGATCTCGTGAATCGAGTTAGAGGGAACCGATCGGATGAATAAGCTTTATTCTGCTCTCTGAAGCCTCTCTCGTGGAGATCTCTGGCGAATTTCTTCTCTTTTTTCCCATGTGACGGACGGGTATTCATTCCTCGAGCCTCCTAGGGACGGACCTCACGTACTTTTTACGGAGAGGAGTGAACGTGGACGCTTAGTGACCTTGATCCGAGCCTCGATTTCTCATTTTCTGCTCGGGGCATCCCTTGAGAGCTTCTTCGTCTTCGCGAGTCGAACGAGCAGAAGAAGAACCGAGACTCATGAAATCATCCAGAGAAAAGATAGCCGAGGAAAAACTTCAAAGACGAAAATGACGAGGAGTGCGATCCTCGTATCGCCCGAGCCTGCTGCGATCGACTGGGGGTCCCGAGGTGCATCTCAGAAGTCCCAATGACCTCGAGTCGGAGCTTGGAATCCGCTGAAGAATCCGTGAAAATACACTCTCTAACTGCAATCCTTCAGCTCGAGTGACGCCAGCTATGCTCTCTGCCGATCCTGGAGACCGACAGAAGCCCGGTGTGTGCTCGCCAAGGGTTAGAGAATAACTCCCGTCCCGAACAGCCCCGTTTCCAACTGTTGCAAAACTCTTGAGCCGGGGCAGAGTTTGTTTTTTCTCTACGTCAACGGCTCTATCTCGGCTGACGTGGCTGTTCTCCCCTTCCAAACAGCTCTGCGGAAATAAACACCAGCGAGTGCTGGTAGTTGTCGGAGGTAATTGATGCGGTTCGCTATCATTGTAGTCGTTGATTGTTCGGTGCAGCTCGGATAACGAGCAGAGGAAGAAAGGAAGAACACGGTGAATGCCACCAAGTTCGAAATGCGGGAGATCTCACCCACATCACCTGCTCATGTTCTCAAAAGATGAGTTGGGCATCATCGGCCAGCCGTTGACCTAGGGAATGGGTCGACAGAACGTCGTGGGCAATATCAAAATACGCGAATCTCCAGGCGATGGGCCGTTTCATATAAAACAGATGATCGGTCAATCATGTCTCCCTTCCGAGCTGTAAAGTGTGAGCCAGCTGTTTATACAGCGGGCGGGCTCCGTCATTCGCTTTGTAACGAAAGGAGTCTCCGTGGGGAGCTGTTCGAAGAAAGCGGGGTTTCCTCGCTCTTTCGCGAACAGTCACTTACTCAGCCGTTTTCACTTCCTGGAAATTCAACATTTACACTGCTACCGGATTCAGACTTACGTTGCCCTGAGGTAGTCATGAAGAACAAAATTATTCACGGACCCCAGGAGTTAGTCCTTCCCGGAAACTCCTGAATGGAAATTCCGACGAACCGCATTCCATTTGTGGCGCCTGGTTCACACCATACAGCACCGGCGCGGCGGCGGCGCCAGAAGTGAAGGCTCCTTGGAGGTGGGTATTAGAGGGAATGAGAATCTTCATTGATCGCTGTTGGTTTGGCGGAGTGGCAGAGCGTGTACTCTGCGATCTGTTAGACCTGAGCAACGCAGCGTCACGTTGCCCGAATCAGCGAACGCCCCGCTGACATCTGCTGTGCGTCTTCCCCGACATTTCGGCTCTATGGTAACTTGATTGGCAATTGACAAAAGAAATACGTTGCTACGTGAGCTGACTCCTCGTCGACCTCCTCATCCCGTGTCGTACAGCAACCTCTTACCCATGAAGGAGTCTTCTTTGGCTTGTCTACGAAATTGCTCTCCTGGAACTCTCCTAGCTCTTGAAACCTCGACGAGGCTCCCACGATGAGGCCGGGCTTTGCGCCTGCGCCCACGCTCCGTCGTCGTGAATCTAGCCGACTTTTAATAGGTTTTTGAATTGAGCGGAAAGTTTCTCGTCTTTGTAGTCGACTCGAGTGATGTCGAGCTGTCTGAAAGGGGCGGATTCATTATCCCTTCGTCAGCTGGGCTCAGGTTATAGGCGCTCGCGTTGATCAAAACTGCGAGCACTCGCCTTCCACCGATCTCTGCCGTCCCGGGAAAAAAGGATGTGCCGGTGGCATGTTGTCAGAACTCTCCGTCGACCACAATCAATTTTGCTCCTGTTCCGAACCTGTTGCTGACTTCGTGTAGAACGTTGGCAGCATCGAAGGTTCCTGAGTCTCGACCCTGCTGCATCTGATGCACGAGCTGGATGTCCCGTTCGGGAAGTCGGACTTGAGCCTGGTTGGCTCGTTCGTTCGTTCGTTCATACAAACGATATGCGCGCTGCATACGATATTACCATTTGGTGTTTGTGCTGCGACTCTAGGTAGCTCTGGCATGTGAGTATTGCTGGGAAGGGGCATCCAGCCAACCGACTATAAGCGGACCTTGTGCCTTTGTGACCATCCAGCCGAGGGCAGAATGGATGGCGGTGGGAGCCGAGAAACGATCAAATGAAGGCGGGCGCGGACATGAGCTTGGACAAGAGGACCTCGCGGGCAGGATAATCAGCCAGAACCTCCTGAGAGAAATCGGGGAAATCACACGGAGGCCGGCAAACCCTGAATGGCTTTCCTGACTGTCCCCATTCAGAATAGATATGCGTCGTCCCTTATTGTCGGCACAAGCGACAAGACTAACTACAGCTCCTCTAATAAGCCACCGCCATACAGTGAGTGCAGGGCGAGAGCGAAGTTTCCCTTAATTGTTCCCTCCATAGAATGCGGGACCTTCATTCGCTTGCCGACTACCATATTGGAGGCGTTGCCTTGTTGACGTTGAACGCTTGAAATATGATATTTGCGCAGTCACAGCTGAAATGAGTTCTCGGGAAGGCTCCCATGTTTGTTCATTCGTTTCTTTGTTTGTGCTCTCGCTCTTGCATGCGTACGAGCGCGCAGGAGAGTGTTAGATGATAGTTTTTTTCTCCGCATCTGCGTCTCCTTTCGCACGACAGATATTGTTCGTTTGTGAGTGTGACTGTACCTGGGAGTCCAAGCAAGCCATCGATGCGGGGTTGCCGCGGGCGAAACCTGCACAAGCTCGGAGAAAATGTCGAGAGACAAGTTTCCCAGCATTCTGAGCCTCGAGAGCTGGGCTCGAGCACCACGTTCAGTTCTTGAGTTCTGTGTTCTAGGTTTTGACATCACCGATTTGGCAGGGGTGGTCGGTCAGGCCCGGTTTACCAGCGGAATCGCCTTTTCTCGCCACATTGTGATCGAATTTCTCTAAGGCTCCGAGAAGGAGCCACTTTGTCAACTAGTCGAGGGGACGTGGTTTCAAAACGGACGATTTCTCGAATTTCTCGGCGTTTGACCAAGATGTTCTCCAACATCTGAACTGAGAATCCTGTCGGAAATTCGTCCTATCCGTTTTGAATCGAATTCGAACGAACACACGGTCGCCCAACTCTCTGATTCGGATCTGGTTCATCCGAGGGGACACAAAAGACCGTTCCGGAGCCAGGAAGTTTCCGAAGACTCGAGAGGCATCCCAGGAATCAAAGAGTTGACAATATTTGGGCCTTGAACTTTAATCATCGCAGCGTCGACCACCATCCATCCTGACTGGCTCCGCAGGCATATCAGGATTCAGGATTCGCATGAAAAGGAAAGACTCGAGGGCGGCGCTCGCTGGATCTTGTATTCCAAATGTAATACAGCGTAGGCGTAAGCTCCGAAGCCACAAACGCGCGTGGAACTCAGGTTTTCGGGACAGTTTGTCATTGTTTTCAAACTCAGCGACGGCACGCCGAGTCTGTCGGCATTATTAGTTTCCTTTGAACCGCTTGTTATGGAAACCCTCGAACTGTGACGGGAACGGATCCAGAACACAGGGAGGAGTTCCTCCCCAGCTAAGGGGAGTTCCAGCTTCAAATAGATTTCTGAAACTCGAAACCACCGATGTTCACAAGTAACCGTAGAGCTCGCGAAAGCTGATCCGCGCAGACGAAGTGACTTCGGAAGGTAACAGCTCCGGCGAGCCCTGCAGCTCGAGGCGCGTGACGGTTTGTTCGGCACTTGTTCCACCGGAAATATCGACGATGACACAACAAGTGTGACGAGCATTTGCAACCCGGACCGCAAGTTTTGAATCGCCCGAATGGAGGAGCGTGCGGCGCGCAATCAGCTTTTTCGATACACAGTCGAGGGGAGGACGAGAATCACGCGACCCGCTTGAGCAACCAAGCCGTTAAGGGCACGGACTTCATCAGGTTCATATACCGCACCTTGCAGTAGGCCACAACGCCCTGTAGCTGACGCTGCGTTCCCATAAGCAAACAAGGAGTTCCAGCGGGGCTCGCGTCAGGGATTCCGCCAAGGCTTCCGTTAGGCGTCCCGTCAGGGATTCCTGGCCTATTCAAAACTTCTAGGACACCTAGCAGTGCGTGCTCGTTGGCTGAGTCCCAAGTCCGGGATTCTCCGGCAAATCATCTTAATCGAAGGTCGAAGTTATTCGCAATCGAATCGATGTCGAGCACACTGGGCCGAGTATATCGCGCCAGTGAGCACCTTCGAGGCTTCATTGAGCGGAGTTAGTCGCCGTAATTAAATTGCCCGTCGTCCAGGGGCTCGGTTGAGAAGTTCGAAGGCTCTCTGAATAATATTCCCTCATAGATCTTGCGAGTTGTTGGGGAAGCCTCATCAGCGATTCAGGAATTCGCTCGCCCGCACTCAACCCACCGCGGTGGTGAGAGACGTTCAGTGGGAAGTTTGCTCGCGCCTCTAAGTGGATCTTTCACTCTGGAATGCACTTGGCCACTTTTTCACTCGGAAAGGCTATTTCCAGTCGGAGCAGCAGCAGCAGTACAACAACGCGTTCCGTGATTGATGGCTCAGTCAATTGTGTTGTTACGACTGACTCCAGTGAACGCCAAGTTTTCCGCCCACGTCAGAGACGCAACCTCGGCCTTAGACCTCTCTTACTCTCCCCGTCTTGCCGTGACTGCTCGACGGCTCGTCTCCCAGAGACCCTCGGAGGAGTTGGGAGACTGGCCGAGTTTATTGCTGAATCTCTGAACGGTTGTCTCCTGTTCGGATGTTTGCGTCTCCTTGCGGTTTCTCTCGGTCACCCGGAATACCTACTAACCCAACCAGGAACTCAATCTTCTTCTCCGCCGTGTGTCCTTCGCCGCGACGGCGAAACGTTTCTCGGGTTTGCAGGCTCGGAGAACAAGACTCGGTTTCCTGGACGGGGATAACGGCTCTGGAAAAAAAAACCCAACGGAGGCTTTACAGGGTACTGTCCATTCCGGCCATGATGAGAATCTGAGCGAGGGAGAGGAACAAGGATTGACCTTCAGTCCCGAGGCCAGGGTTTGCGTCCCGTGCACAACGGACGAGACGATTCAAAGCCTGAGGAGAGAATTCGATTTTTTGTTGCAGCAGATACCTTGTAGAAATCCATCAAACCAGCTCGCGAAAGGTAGAGCCTTTGAAGTTTGTTTATCGTTCATTGCGCAGCGTCGCGTCGCAATCCGTGCACTCGAGGAGAGTTCGGGATTCGAGGGTGAGCTGAGAAGTCAGTCCACCTCACGCACGCGAATCTCCGATCGCTTGACTTCTCAGCACTCAGAAATCAGTGGTATCCTCTGTTTCCGACGACCTTTGGTTCGAGCTTGCGATTCCTCATGTGTCATACGCACGTTCCAACGAGACCTCGTGCTTTGAATGACGAACAGCTTGATCTTTGGTGATCGTCCCCTCCGCTTGGCTGTGAGAGGATTTTTCCCCCAATCAATGCAGCGAACAAGGCTTTTACAGCCCCGTCAAGGCTGATTCCCGCCGTCGTTCATAAAAAGTCGTAAGTGCCCCATTCGCCCCGTTGCGTGCAGCAGCTCTTGATTCTGTCACATTCGTTCGTTCGTTCGCTCGCTCGCTTGCTTGCTGAAAGAGACAATGTACGCTACCAGTGGGGTATTGATCGGCGATCAACGAGATGCGATGCTTTCAACGCGGTTTCAGCTGAGACAATAGAAGCGGCCTGTTGTTCTAAACGCAAGCGAACCCTATTTTTGGAGTGGACAATTTCGTCCACGTAGAGCTGTGTTAGCTCGAAACTCTTCTCTCTGAAATTCCGGCAGAGTCCGAATTCTTAATCGTTTTAGGAGGGTATTCCCAACGAGATGAGATGGATTAGGGACGTAGAGGATTCTCCAATTTCACAGATTGGAGAACCAACTTTGGAAGAAAATCTTCCTCGGCAGAGGCTCTGGCACGATCAACCCCTTGGCCTTGAGCCAGGCTGAAACTCTACCGCATACAGAAATAGTCCGGAAAGCAGACCGAGATTGAGAAATCGGAGGAAACATTCGATTCAGTTGCGATGCAGGAATAACCTCCCTAAAAAAACGACCGGGAAGACCAGGACGATGTCGGGGTTGTAGAAGGAAGCATGTGCGATTCAGGCGACCTGGTCGCCTTATTGGCGAAAGGAAAACAGAGCATCGAATAAACGCTGCGAAGGAAACCTACGCACACATGCGCGTGCTTACGCCCAAACAATCCGAGGCATTGCGTCACCGAGCCTCCGTCGTTGGGAAGACACAACGATTGAATCGTTCCCAAGCTTTTTCTCTTGACGGAAAAAAAGAATCGTTCACCTTTGTCCCTCCTAGCTACGCAGCGTAGTCGCGCACTAACTCGTATGCTCACCTACAGGGGCATATGGGCCTTGCGGGCCCGCCAGCCTCTGGAGTCGGCGGCGCGGCGTCGCAGAATATCGAGACCGGCATCATGAAGAGTGCCAGTGATTGAAAAAGCATTTCTATTCGGAGTCGATTCGACAAAATACTTCTCGGAGATCACCTATCGCGGGCGGATGTGCTGATAACGAGTCGGATACAATCACGAGAGATTGAGTCATCTGAGGTTTCCCCTTATGGTTCGACTCCGCTTCTCCTCGGAACCTCGTGGCCAAACTCAATACAGCTCGAGGACTTTGCCCCGGTCATTGATTCGCGAAGCATCAGACTGATCCAATCAGCTCGCTTTTGCCGATATGTTCAGCACACCATTGATCGGGCAAGGACTGCAACCACTGCGGACAGTTCCGCGGCGAGTATCACATGAGTCGATGGCACCACGCAGAGACCTTTGACTGAGCCGAACTCTTTCGTCCTTTCGGCATTAAACGGACAATGAAGCAATGTGATCATCTGATCCGATCCGATCAAACATGCTCGCAAGTCACACGGGCACGTGGAGGGTTCCCACGCTCTTTTTCCATTGCCACAGTTCGCCCCCGATAAGCCTTCTGACAAGAGCAGGACGGTGAGAGTTTCCGACAGACCGCGTCTCGTGCAGGAAGTCAGTCGTTCCCTCGGCGGCGAGAGAGCCAAACCTTCACGGATTCGGATGGGGAAAATTCACATCGAGACCATGCAAGGCAAAGAAGAGCCCCTGAAAGTTCCAGACGGAATGGACGCGGAGTTGAATGGAGGGAGTCATTCCTGCGTCTTGGAGGTCGAAGGTCGCGCTTGGAATATTCTCGAAGTTCCAGGAGCCCGAGCGGGCAGACGACCAGTACGGTGACCTACCTCATTTTCTGTTGTCGCAGCCTCTCTTCTCGTCTTGGCTTTGCTCCGTCCGTCGCACTGACCAACGCCCTCTTACCCCATCTCAACCCGTCCCATGACGCTCCTCTCCTTTATCCTCTTTTTCCCGCCTGGTCCCCAGGGACCGCACAATTTGCGAGGTAGTGGGCTTCACGGTTAGTTTAGCGGGCGTGGCGAGTCTTCTATCGAGTCGTTGCTGTTGCTGGTGGTGCCGAGGTTCACGCTGTCCCGATTCCGCGAGGTGGTCTGAGAGAAGTGGACCAAACCTTCAGAGAATTGCTGCCGCAGCATTTGTCCGCAGCCAGCTGCAGGCATCCATCTCGGGTCAGCAGTTGCAGGTGGAGCGCTTGCTGCGCCCGTCACACACACTTGCACCCGAACACACACACACACGTACAATGAGTGTATGTACATATTGGAGCAGTCAAATCATCGGAGTGTGTACTTGCAGCAGGCGCCGAACAAAGCGCAGCTTCTGAACGTAGCGAGCATCGATCACCGCAGGCGCCGCCGTCCGTCGTCTGCAATGAAACCCACGCAATCTGTCTTTCGGGAATCGGCAGACACCAGTTGCTACTGCCAGTCTAGAACTGAATTTGGCATCGGGGTCTCAGAGATAAAGAGAGAAGAAACTCGATCCTGCGAACAGAGAAGATTGAGACAAGACCCACTCGGAGGATAAGTAGGAAAGTCAGATGGAGCTTGTTACACCGCGACGGCAATGAAAACCGGGCATCGGTGCAGCTTCGCGATGTACATATTGATGTTCTGACGAGCTGGTCGGACGACACGAGAGCTTGGGGCAAATATTCTGAATCGAAAATCGAAGGGGATGGGATAGTTCCCCCTTCGGCGATGAAGCAAGGGAAAACGCACGAAGTCAGACAAGAGAGGACGTTCGGAAGAATATTCGTGAAGATGAGAATCCACTTCGATGGAATGTACTTTTCTGAAAGTTGATTCGCTCCCGAGCCGTTGACAGCTTTGAAGAATCGAGCAAAGGCAACTTTTTTCCCGTTTGAAGCCAAATCCGTCGGACGTAGGCAAAATGCAAACTATGCAGGAGCCCTCCTGGTCCGTTGGGCTTCTCTTTTCCCACGCGTCTTGGCCGGTGGAAACGCCTGTACTTGGCACCTGTTCGGCCCTCTCCAATATCTGGTTATCTTCAATATCTGTCGTCAACATTGCTGAAGGTCAGACGGCTTTCTGTTTCTGATTTACGCACTGCGCTCGTTGCCGCTCGGCTGTCCTGACATCCAAACGTTGTGGTACGTTCCGCATGAGAGCTATGGAGTGTTCCACCGGCATTTATTACGCTCCATGCCTAACAAACGACCGCGTATCTCCTCGTTCACAGAGCTGGCACGCAATTATATTCGCATTCACACACAAACACCGACTCCACCAAATCACGTCGGTCAGAATCCGCGTAGCCGGCAGCTGAGTTCGTCTGACCATGGTCAGCCAATTCAACATTCGGCAATCCATAAGCGTCTCAAGCGCTACGCTCAGACAGCCATGCGGTGCTTCTCCACGTCGGTCGCGACCTGGGGCGCACGAATCGAGAAAATATCGAGCCGTGCTAGCGAACTGATCAGCGTTCGTAGTTGGTTTTCGACGGGCTAGATCCAGGCTCTCTGCAATTTCCGTTTATTTTTAGAAGCAAGACAAGAAGTAGTTCTGCAGATGCCGACTGAGACACGAATGACAGCAGGAACCGCTCAGCAGTCTCAACAATCAAGGCAACGAGGGAAGAATTGTTTGTGCTACAGTTCTTCGGTAGAGCTGAGTGAGCTCGCAGTTGCTGCCTTCGGCAATGTAGGCTGCTGCTGCTGCTGCTCCGTTCCGGGAAAGAGTCCCTCGAGTCAAAAGATTCTGTATTCACCACGCCACAATGGACTTTCCTCATGGCTGCTAGACTCCCGAAGGACTCATCCGGTGCCGGCGAGGATAATGGTGCTGCCAGCAGTGGACCTACAAGCACACTTCGACCACATCATCAGACGAACGAGATCAGGGGAACCCAACGCCGGGAAAATGCTCATCAGACTTCTGCGAACGAGCAAAGAACGAAACAGAAAACCGCATAAACGGACACGGGAGCGAAGACGCTGACATGCCTGTGTTAGAAGACGACTTGCGGCCCCGCTTGTGTTCTGCGGTCGGTTGGTCGAGCGGGAATTGCGTTATTCAATTTTTACAATCATCGGTGAAGGAACTGGTAGCAGTGGCATCAGGGACGCCGGCTAAATAGATCAATAGCATGTCCGTCTCAGATGACCTTGGGCAAAAGCGGAGCGGAACTGACTTCTCTTCCTGGTCAATATTTCAGAGCGCCGATCGCACTCAGAAGGCACTGCAGTGTAGAGTGGTTCGCTCTATATTTAGACGTACTCGACTCCATCCCGACGGCACTCATTAGATGAGAGCTCTTGTTAAGACTTGATAGCTCCCGTGCAATGGGAGATCGAGGCCCTCCGCGAGTGCAACGCGGATTTTATCGAAAGTGGTTCAATTCACTCACACAGTCGATTTCTGACCGAAAAGGAACTCCGTTGGATCGTCGGGTTTGCGAAGGGACAGGAAACACTTCCGAAGCTTTGTTCCAATCGTGCGAGAGGAAGCTTCCAGGTTGAAACGTTCAAGTCGAAGTGAAATTCGATGATCCAAGGACGACATCCTAAGAGTCCTAAGGACCGCGTATTCGCGTTTGCGAGAATTTGTGGGCACTTACACGGTCTGCCATCGACTTGTCGACGGCACGTTCCGTACGATCGGAAGTGAAATGGTCCCCCGGGGACCGAAGAATCGATCTTACCGAACACAGGGGACCGCTCTGATGGGTTTTCTGGCGGTAAGAACGCGACGCATAATTGTTGTCAGGGACGATTTTCAAGGAGCCCTTCCAAGTCTGATTATAGTTATAATGAAGTTATGACTAGCTCACGAAATGGATTATTTGGTCGGTTCTCGTCCTCTGCCAGGCCTGGAGTTAAGCCGATCCACGTTGGAACAGCAGTGATGCCCGAGGCTGGTCAGACGGGTCTCTTCAACGACTTTTTCATGATCAGGTCCAGGAGAGGGAGCAGGGCTGCGTTGGAGGGAGTTTTGATCGAAATGTGGTCGACCGGACAAAGAAATAGAGACTCCTCATTGGGACGGAACTGTGGAAACTAGTTCGCTCCCGCATTGCTTGCCGGGTACCGGCCGATTCATGTCAGCAGGAGAACTTCTCTCCTTTCTCTCTCTCAGCATGAACCAGCGACAGAAATGAGGACTCCTCTCTCCAAACTCGAGGCCGACCGGAAGGTCCCAACGGACCGGGGCAATTGACATGCTGGCGAATTCGGCAGCAACGATGGAGGTTCAAGAGCCAAAATAAGCAACTCAGCTGCCTCGCCGAAGCAGCGAACTTCTTCCTTTCATATATTTCGGCATGCCTTCAAGTTCCGTTGTTTCCAATAAGAGTATTGGGAGTTTTTGTATCATCATCGACTGTGCAAGCTTCGTTCGAGCGGTCGGTCTGGGAAACCACAACAAGCTCACGCATCTACCTCGCTGTGGCTTACTTGACAACGTTCGAGGTATAGAGCACGACACAAGATATTCCGCCCGCTCTCGACGGCGAGTAGTATCTTTTTTTACAAGCCTTCATCCGATCCCGGATCATGGCGCATGATCGCACTTCTCCTCTTCCCGACCAGGACGACGAGGACGGTTAAAGCAAAGCCCCACGCTCCGATGAGCTCTGATGCTGTGAAGCAGCCAGCCAGCCAGCCAGCCTTCTGGATCATGTTTCCGAGCATTTATTGCCTCGAGCATCGTGCACCTAATCCTATTCACCGGATCGCTGCCGGATGAGCATGGCCTGGTCTCGGTTAGCTGGTTTTCATAGCTGATCGGGATTTGTATTGCTACTTTCGAGGTTTGTAAACGTCGCCGTCCACCACATGACCATCTGGCTCGTCTTCCAACGCCTCTTCTGACGCCTCTTCCCCCATTCCCTCGTTAGGTCCATGGTCTGGCGAGCTCTGCTCGAATGCCTTCCGCGTTATCCTCGATGTGGTCGAGAGCCTTGAGTCGTTGACCCTCCCTCAGATTTCTTTCCGGTTCTTTTGATCCTGGTTTCCCAAGAGAAGTAAAAACTGCAGCCCCTGACATCGCTTGGATGGCGGTAAATCGCCAAAGTATTCGTCCACCTGCTTGGCTGGCCGGGTACTCAACGGTCAATCGGCGACACGTTCCTCGAGGCAACATTTTGTGTCCGTCCTGCGTCGTTGCAGCCCCAACGGCGGCGCGGCGGATCTTTGTCGATCTAGATATATGTAGAGACTTTTATGGCGGGGCCGACTGGTCTTCAATGTTGCTATCGTCGCCTTTGTTGTTTATGTGAAAAATATTGCGCCAAGCGAACAACAAGGCGCTAACTCGACGAGCAATGACCGTCGGCGGGAGCGGAAATCGCGGCCGTTCCCACGAATTCTTCGGAGCACGAACGGGAGATATTCCGATCCAAGAAAGCATCGATTCGCCGAAGGCTGCGTACAAGAGGTTGTAATTAGCGTGTGAGCGGAACGAGAAGCGGTCGCCTTACGGGGAGCCTGCTCAGAAGAAGACTTTTATTGGTCTAAAGCAGCACCGCAGCGACCGTTGCGGGCGGGGAACAGTGGCTCAGAACGGCCTTGAATCCCACGCAGATGGCCGAACGAGCAGTTTAGTCAGTCGAGCGTCGACCGACTCCGTTTAAACCATCTACCTACTACTCCTACGCGGCGGCTGGTGCCGCTTCTGCTTCCACCACAACATACAATGGGCCACCATCAAGAAAGGCTTTTCTCACCGGTAGTTTCATGGAAAGTAAATGCGAAGCAGATGATCATAAGCAACGTTTCCTCTTTCGCTCTCGAATTCATCTTCACATCCACACCACCATTCAGAATTCTTCACCTACCGTTGGGACTTCCACCGCAGTGAAGCGCTGCGGACCGCACCAAGAGCTCGAAATGCCCGCAACGGATTCAGAATGAAAAACGACTCCGCGACGGACCCTAACCGCGGTCCAGAGGTGCTTTCGAGAGACCTGAATGAAGTTGAAACCTTCGTCGGGAAAGGTACTGCGAGGCGCAACTCACTTGGGCTTGGTGCGATGCCCCGTACAGAGGAAACTTCGACCCGATGTCGATGCCGTCAATCGAGACCAAGAACGGCCGAGTACCCACCCATGGAATATTGAGAATTCACGTTACAACAGTATGATCCGCTTATTCGGCCCATCCGAAGAAGGGTCCGGCCGCTTATTCGGCCCGGGATACTTCTGCCCGAATCTTCATCCGCGTTTGAACTTTCAATTAGTGCAGACGTAACTCTAGATTATCGGCCAGCCCGCCTATCCGGCCCGAATGGCTTGGTCCCGATTAACCGGGTTTCATAGTATCTTGTGGGCCTGTCAGGCAAATTTCAGTGAACATCGATCGGCTGAGGTCTGAGGTCTGATCTCGATCTCGGAGAACGCTGCTATGGGAACACGTCGTCGCTGGTTCTATCGTTGTTCGTTCTTTGCAGGTAACGGTTACATCGAAGGTAGGGAACTGGACGATTTTCTCCGCGAGTTTGTCTCCAGTGTGAGCCTCACCGATGTTGGACCCGAGGTGAGTCGACCCGTAAGCTTGCTTATTTTTTGTACAGCTCGACGTCTGTTGTTTCAAGCTTCCGTGATGTACGCTCATGAATGCTTGTATTGTAGTAACCAAGTCTCTGGGAAGCACACGGAAACATCCAATTGATGGGGAAAGTACGAAAACTGCAGGGAAGGAACAGGAAGCTGCCGGGATTTCTGTTTCCCAAACGGTTCGAGGAGAAAATAAGGGCCAATGCCTCTCTTGAAGTGACCGCCTGTACGACAGGACAACAAGTCAGCCAACAATCACCCTGAGCGGCTTTCTGGCCGGAGTCGTTTGAAGAATGTCGGATCCTCGTTCTGTTTGGAGATTTGCGGGAGACAACCGAAACAAAACACCAACCTCGCTTGCCTGACTCGCTGAATAATCTCGTTACAAAGTCGTAGTCGGTGCCAAGACCAAAGTAGTGCAGTTACCTGGGAACGAGAGTTGTGGATAAGACGCGATCTCAGCGAGAAAACAATGTTTTTGGAACGTTCTAACAACAGACGAACAGGGGATGGGGCGGGACGGGTATAGTGAAAGACATGGGAACGGTGATGTCGGCCGGGAATGGGTAAATTGCGGAAAAGCGAGCATCCCTTGCGGTGTGTCGACCGAGAGCCCTCGACCGGAACATTGCGTAGCTGGCAACGATGCACCCGTTCTTCTCCTTTAGACAAAAAGCATGGCGATCCCCAAGCTGTCTCCGCTGAAATTGGTTTCCAAGATTACAGCGACAGCGACCGACGATGCGACAATGATATAGTCGTTCTGGAGAAATGACCCCGGGACCGAATCGCGTATTAACGCTGTCGCGTTCCTCCATGCGCCTGAGTGAAAGGGTTGTGGCCTTCCGACGACAGCGCTATGGGCGCGTTGAGCAAAGTTCTCTAAAGAAGTATGCCCTGTAAATATCCAGACTCGATGATGAGAAGTTTTTTGCTGATTCCACGTTTTTATAGGTCGTGTCGGAGTCGATGCTCGAGGAGCTCCGCGAATGTTTCATGGAAGCCTACGACGACAACAAAGACGGTGAGTATCGCGTGACAATCAACGGCTCATTTCTCCCTCGAGGTTTCGCCCAGGGAGACTTCAGATGAACTTTTGAAGGACGCAGTTTCCATTGAACGGAGCGTTCAACTTCGACGAAGCTGCGCCGCATAAAAAGAAGATCTGTTCTCGTCGTCCCGATCTCGACGCGACAGCGCACTCAGTCTGATTAGAACTTGGATTAGATGAAGACGTCCACTCCCTTGGTCCCCGTCCTCACGAAGTCCCTTGTTCCGATCGTCAGAAGTTGACGGAGGCGCCAGAAATACAACGGCTTCGAGTGTGATACTCAGGCCGTAAATTGGGCCAGAATTTCGCTACAGGCTCATTTCGGATGACAAGAAGAACAATTACCCGCGCAGCTCCACCCATAGACGATCATCCGAACATTCTCTCCGCAGTGCGTCCAGGCTCTCGACAGAAACGAGATTCGGAGGGTTCATTCTTTTTTCCCCCTTCCGTTCCTCGAATCTTCGCGTGCTTGCATTAAAATCGAACGAACGATCTCATCGACAACGAGCCTCGTCGTCCTTCGATTCTTGTTTGCTACTGATACGTTTTTAAAGATATCTGCGCAGCTCTCGAACGCTCTTTGGTTGGTTATGTTTGTTCGAGAAAATTCTCGAGAATCACGTTACACTCGAAGAGGAGCACGGAGACGATGGAGAGGAGCTTGGTATACATTCCCCGTGCGTGGCACGTCCGCCATAAATGTGGGCCCGCTCATATACTTTGTCTTCTGTGCTGCTGTGTTCATTAGGCAGCGGAACTCGGTGATTAACTGATGGAGCCGTCTCTTGCAGGCAAAATCGAGATTCGGGAGCTGGCTCAACTTTTGCCACTCGAAGAAGGATTTTTACTTCTGTTCCGATTCGACAACCCTCTGGATAGCTCTGTTGAGTTTATGAAGGTTAGTACTTACGCTGGTTCGCTTTCTGGCTCTGGCTACGCGCTCTGCACGGGTTCGATCTGCGTCCATTAGTTCCAAATCTACGAGACCTCAGCTGATGGGAACACAAAGCGCTCCGTTAGCAACTTTTCAAGAACCATTTGGTCTTGCAAATCGTATTTTCGTTCCCGTTTCTGCTAGCCCAATTACAATTTCATCCCTTGATCATCGTGGGACTATGCGGGCTCGTCGACGGCTCTGTTCCCGAGGCAATTTCCAATCACGAACAAGTCTGGTTTCTGATCTAGTTTCGATGAACAACATTCCCAAAAGAGCGAGAGCTCGAGCCAGAGATATTGGGTCCGTTCATGAGATATGATCACAGCATCCATCGGGGCTGAATATCTTATTATTGGCCGCTTAGTGCTATGTCGGGTAGAGCTGGGGTCTCCGCCGGATATTTTTTTTGTATCTGATGATGGCTTCTTCTTTCTTCCATCGAATAGATTTGGCGAGACTACGATACCGACGGCAGCGGCTACATCGAAGCTGACGAACTCAAGGTTAGTAGACGGAGGCATTTTTATGGTGTTCATTTGCAGTTAGTAGGGCTCGCCGAGCACGCTTCGACACGAGGAAAAGAACGATCCTAGCTCAGTGCACGTTAACAGCGAAACGACGGACGTGGCGTCGACCTCTTTGACAATGACGGTGGTAAGGTGGCCCAGATGTCGGGAGACACACGGCCGAACAAGAAAACCCGACCCGTCGACGGACAGGGAAGCCGGCAGTCGAGCAGCCTGATTCACGCTCGCCTCGAGGTGACCGTGTTTGTTATCCTCATACATATAAAACGAGCTCCCGTATCCCTGGAGGCGTAAAAGCGCCTTACGTATGGCCACACTTACTGGTCAAGATGTCGGCCAATCATTGGCTGTGTCCGGTCTTATCGCGAGGATGACACTAAGCAGCCACTGAGTGGAAGCAGGTTTCGCTGTTTCGCCCTCGCAAAGAGACCCTCGGGCCATTGCGAGTGACTGTCTGTCTGTTCCGCGGATGTTCCGTCTCGTGTGGTATCTTCCCACCTGCTCACGATGAAAATTCCGCTTGAAATCCTTCTTGGTCGTCGTGGTTCTCCCCATGACTCTCGATGAGCTCCAGATCTCTTGGTCGTTTTCGTCATCTTCGATGGGATTCTCGGCCGTATCCCGGCTTTTCCGATCGTCGCGCTTCATTGACACCTCAATGGTTACACAACCTACAGGGAAAGAGTTTCTCAGAGCTCCGCAACCAGGAACGATTCGGAAAGTTCCCTGGAACGAGATTCGAACAACGCATCTTAACACTGCCTTCAACCGATATCGATCTTCCAGCTCTTCCTGCGACGGCAGATCCTCTAACTTTTGACGATTCCATTCGAGAAGAAAGAAGCGATTGGCGAAAGTTTCCTAGCAATGGATACACCCTGCTGTTCAAGCGTCAGTCCTCTCTCTCTCTCTCTCATTCGGTTTTTTCTTTCACCTGGAGTGAGCGTAACGATGGCAGAAAGTCATCATGATGTTGGAGTTCCACAGGGAATCCTATATTAGAATCTCAATGACCTCCTAAATCAAGTGTTAGCGACAACACATGCGGAGCAATACGACTGCTCGACTTTTGTTATTTTCTGTTCTTCCCAAACGGAATTCCCATTCCTCTGTAGCTTCCACTCAATCCTCTCTGGCACACCATTGTGCACGGCCCACCTACTCGTTTCGCATAGGAGAAGGGTCGCAGAAACTGTCCGGCCTCTTCGGACCTATATTGACCGAAAATGAGGCTTTGTCGCGACAGTATGCCGCCATGCAGAAGTCGATGCTACGCAGGAGTCGTATGCGAATAGTTGACAACAATGGGGGAAACTGTGCACGACCCCTAGATCGAGAGAGAATCGTTCCGTCCACGTCGTGGGCTGTGTTGATCTTCCATACTGTCTCCTGATGTTTCACCTCCGAAGAAATCCAGATCCTCCTCCGACTGAGTGTCCTCTCCGCCTCCTCCTGTCGGACTATTCGTCGAGTTCTGTGACAAAACGCAATAGTTATGGCAGTTCAGAAATCACTTCGCACGCCGGGTGGGCGGATGAATCGACGCGTCTCAGTTCATTACGAATTGCGTTCTTATTCCAGAATTTCTTGAAAGACCTCCTTAGAGAGGCTAAACGTGACAACATTGAGGAAGACAAACTCATCGAGTATACTGACACATTGGTAAGTTGGCATCGAGGCCAGGCGACGAGGAAGGCTTCCCAGAAGCACAGCGTAGAATCAATCGTCCAAACGCGGATTCCTCGGAAAGCACTTCAAAACTCTCAATGTCGTTGTTCCAGCTCCAAATTTTCGACAGCAACAAAGATGGCAAACTCCAATTGAGTGAGATGGCAAAGTGAGTAGGATCGCTCATTGTAAACAAGACAACGAACAACTTTTGACGAACAATAGGGTTTAATAACGCCGCCTTGCGCCGCGCGTCTTTTTCAGGCTGCTCCCCGTGAAGGAAAACTTCCTGTGCAGATCCGCCTTCAAAGTAAGTTTGTCCGTCGAGGAGTTTTCCCTCCATTGAACAAACTTTAAAGCCTTCCGTCGCATGGTTTGGAGCTTGGTTTTGGGTATTCGGAATAATTCGGCTGAGTCCCACCATTCCCTAAATCCCTGCGAGAAAATCCGCGAATTCGTGGTGAGCGGGGTACTCGCTCAGCGGTAACGTCCAAAACCCGCTCCCGAAGCAGCGTCGCTGTATCGAAACGAGCCCGAGAGACAGTAGAGGCCTGTGATGCCGTAATGAACGGCCTTAAGCTGCATCGAAGCTGAAGATAATTATATTATTCACTATGGATGACGGGCGGCTCGCTAACCAGGCTCGATAGATCGCGTGTTCCTACTTCGAGATAAACCCTAACAATGTTTGACTTCCGTCGGATCCACTAGGGACTAGCCCGTCCTCTATTTTTATCAGTCGGATATCAACAGATACCGTCCTCGATTCGGATTTTCGATTAGCATTAGGTTTGAAGCTGCAAAAACAATGCGACTGGATAGCATGCATTTGTTTTGTAATACACCTGGATTTTCTGAAAACTTCACGCCGAAGCTTGAATTTCGAAAAAATTCGAGTGTGGTACGCTTCCTAATATCGTTCTTCTCTGAATGCAGGGCGCCAGTAAGTTGACCAGGGAGGATATCGAGAGGGTATTCGCGCTTTACGACAGGGTGAGTGAAAAAGCCTCGAGGTCCTCTAGTGAATGATCCAAAAGAAGAACTCCTCGCGCAAACTCCCCGTGCTGACCGGTCGTACGACGAAACAGCCAGCCTGCTGCCCACTCATTTGCATTCATTTCCGTGTCGTCCTCGATGAACGCTCGCCCAGCCTGCGCCTCAACGCTTGGACCACTTCATGTAGCTTGCTAGCGAGCAAGTCTTGGGAGTGAAATTTTGCATACGTGAAAAGCTGGCCTGGTAACGAAGACAGACTCAGCTCCTATTTCGCTTATCAGTCGTCGTCGACCTCGAGATTTTCGGTGGTAGGGCTCCTTATCTTCGATTTCCTCAAACTCTGGATTCCCCGAGGGAGCCGAATTCGAACGGCGAAAGTTTCAAAGCCTGACCAAGCGGGTGCGCAGCAATATGTTGTCATTAGAGACGTTATTGACCGTCGCCGTCGTCGCGCAGACATGGGAGCCGGCCGAGGGTGCGGAATTGTGCTCGAGAGCAGAACAAACTACATTCATGCAAACACACGCTCGTCTGCGGGGCTGTGTCCGTCTTTTGACCTAGCTCGAAGGCACACACAGCTCTCTTCAAATACAGATGACGCAGGCTGAAACGAATGTACATGAGCGTAGGTGTCTGTTCGTCCAAACCCTGAAGTTCAGCCAACGTCGGGAGTGTTTGCGCAGCAGGCTATCTCTCTTTCCTGAATCCTCTAGATGTACGAGGAAATTCTGGGGCTCGTTGGTGACTCACTGGTTCAGTATATCAGGACCTTTTCAAAAATTTGAGTTCATCGTCAATTTGGAGCCTATCGATTAATCGAATGAGCAGCAGTAGATGATAGATTTTCTCCTTCCAGGACAAGAATGGAACCATTGAAAACGAAGAACTCAAGGGCTTCCTGAAAGATCTTCTGGAGTTGGTGAAAAAGGTAAAGTGAAGCAATGGAAACAAGCACGCATGAAGGTGCCGCTTCGATTAAACTTTCTCGAAACCGCTGCCGTTTTGCCGTGGTGCAATAGAGGGAATTCAACACGATGATGCAGCGAGAACCGCTCCAATGATTCAGGAAGAACAATAATTCTTCGGAACATATCCAACAAGCACTTGGATCACGGGGATTTCATCGAGCTTATCGACCGACCCAACAAACACATAAACGGGCGCCCGGGCATTCAATCGATCGCCCGGGAGGACTGCGTTTACGATCGTTGCTCTCCGAATCGCGAGCAGGTTCAATACGCTGTCAGTAAACTCGAACAATGCGCTTCTCTCGAACGGACTGACGTGACAGCTATCGAAATCAATTTTCGATTGTTCGAAGATTAGCGGTGATAAATCGCCACCGACCCATTGAAGTTTCCAATCGTCGATCCCTTCCGTAATGGAGGCCCTGTCCTGAGCTCGATGGAAGCTGGCGCACACCGATAAGCGGGAGAGGCGAACAAAACAAAACGCCTGAGAAATCGAATTCCCGCACGAACGGGTCGATCTTGCAGCTCAGGAGCGAATCATCTCGACTCCAATCTGGCCCCTGTTATCACTTGTGTGTGTGTTACTCGCGGCGGGTTGACTCATGCAGACTTCGGATAACCCTTCCACTTCTCTGTTTCCAGGACTACGACGCCCAGGATCTTGAAGAGTTCCAGGAGTCAATCCTGAGAGGATGTGACTTCAACAAGGACGGGAAGATATCCAAAAAAGAACTGACCATGGTGCTGCTAGCCCTGGCGAAACAAAATGAAGTTGAGCCGTGCGCGACGAAGTAGGCCTCGCATCACCATTGGCAGGAAACGTCAGCAAGATCCGGTGCGAGCCAAACTCCCGGCAACGATCGTGTGCCCTGGTTTAATATAGAAATAATCATCTGTGCTCTCGTGCGCTGGCTCGTGAGCGAGCAGCGCATCGTGCGGTTCCAGGCTTTCAACGGAAGCGAAGTTCACATAGCCTGCTTCAACTTTTTAGGAAGTATCATGAATGAAGTCGCCGAGCGAAAACTTTTTTGAACGCGCGTCTTAGTGACTAAACAGGAGCGGAGACATGTGCATTGAGGGTCAATCAGGAAAGCTGCATACCGCGGTATCAGCACGATTGACGCCGCACGGCCAGCCAGCCCGACTCGTTATACACTCTCATATCATACACATTCGTACTCGGAGCAGTTTCAGAAGCGTTATCAGCAAAAAGTTCAGCAAACTAGTGCGTTACAAACGGTATGCAAGTGAACGTAACGTGCAGTCACGTAAATTGTAGCTGCACCGCGATAGCAGCACCCATCCCGACGAGCCACGGCCAATACCCCCGACACAATTCCTCCTCGTCAGTCAAACTTCGGCAGAATCCCATTCAGGCACCACTCCAACACACACTTACAGGCAACAGGACATTCCTGCCAGGACGGAGAACCCGTTCGTGTCTTCAAATCTGTTTTCACCTGTTGATGTTTTCTCGACCCTCATATCACAGGAGTTGGCAACCTGCTCTCAGGTCAGAGCATTGGATCGAATGCTAACTTACAAATCATGGGGAGAAACCTTATATCAAGAGAAATCGGCGATAGTGTACAAGGAGCTCAAGAATCTCCACGGAGAGTCCATCGGGACTTCCAAACAGCAGCTATACGACAACATCATATCGTAGAGAGAGAGAGACATCTTCGTAGAGTCGACAAAGAGTAGCATCTGAAATGTGAGAGACCCTATTTTGCCCTAGAACAACCGAAAGAGATTCAACTGAGCAAGCAGGCAAACGAATCACAAAACCCACTCAAGGCAAACTTCTCAAGTATTCTTGCTCCGCATTGCTGCCAATTTGAACCGCTTTCCTGAGCCACGTGTTGACACCTCTCAGACATATCCAGTTGAAGATAACCCCGAGTCTTCGCCTCGTTTCTCAAAGGGCGAAATGTTGAAACCGGACTAGACAGAATCATAAGACTGTTTCTATTATTCATACCTAGTTGAATAGATCCACAAACCATCATGAGCTACTCAACGGAGGGAAATTGCATATCGCTTGATACATCATTGCCTATACAAAATTTCCCTGAGACATTCTCTCCAAACGGCGCTACCCGTGGCTAGGTACGCCGTACCAAGACTCACATTCTAGATGAGACCTGAGCTCGGAAGTTCGAATGTTAACCGTGGGATCGCTACAACCGAATGCGCAACAATCCTTTGAATCTGAATTCACTTCACTCGTCGTCAGTTTTTAATTTCTGACAGCGGGTTGGGTGTAAGGCGAACATTACGAAAGAAGACGAGAGTAGAAAACATGAAGAAAAAAAGAGAAATTCAGCGATGACGCGACCCGAGCTCATCCCGAACGATACCTCATGGCCAAACCACGTTTGCGTATCATGATTCTGTCTTCGATTGCGTGACCTTGCTTTTGGGCCGGCTAGAGATTGCTGATGTTTGTCTTTGGGAATACCGTGCGCCGGGTGCCAGCTGAACTTCCTAATTCTCCTTCGCGGGATTTGTTTTAAGAAAAAATAGAGGAAAGGTATTCGAAGATGTACCTATCATTCAGTTCCCCTTTCGAATTTTCGTGCAATTTCCATGTTTAAAGGATGAAGCTTTGATTACCTTGACTTGAGAACAGCAGATGATGCGTCGAAGGATTGGAGCAGCTAAAACAAGTGTCGCAATCATCCTCTATCATCTGGTGAGCTAGCTTATCTCATCATGCGCTATTGTCGAGTTCTCTTCGATTGTTCAATTGATGACTGATGTCATCGAACCAGTTTACGACTTCATCCTAGGTATAACCCTAATCTGGAGTGGAGGGTTCCTGCAATACCCGACCTCCAGCTGAAGTGCCACTTGATACCGGAACGAATCAAGCCGTTTTCTCATCGAGCTCCCTCGTGGTCTTGGCTACAGTCTTCATCATGTTCCGAAATAGTCCGTCTGAAATTGCATACCTTATTCGTCCGCCCCCTCCCTCCTCATAACCTATGTTGTCCTTGTTTCCACGACGTCGTCGAAATTCGACCGAAGTTCTCTACGGCCTAAAACAACTATTGGCGTTAATTATCGTTGCCTCGTTTCGATAAAACTCGTGGTCTCGACCCTTGATCCGTGCCACTACGAAACTCTTATCTGGTCCGACCCAATCACGGCGTTGCACCGTGAAAAATCTGAGCGTTAACTGCATTCTTATCGGAAGCTTCCGTCGCAAAGGAATCAGTCGGATTGGATAACATTGAAGTTTCAAGGCCAGATCGATACCGGCTCAAGCGGCCTACAGCGAGCCGTATCCCGTCTCGCACGACTCGAAGAATCAACAAACGGCTTCGATCCGAACGTTGTTGCCGCATGCTCTATCAGTCGACCCACCGATCGTCGAGGTGCCCGACGCCCGAAATTCCGGAGAAAGGAAAAGATCTTCGACAGTTCGAGGGTCGGACAGTATGTACGGGATCCAGTTGCCAGCCAGACTCGAGGGCAAGTAGGTGAGCTTCGGCCACCGAGCGGTCGAGACAGATTTCCGTTCAAGCGATTTAATTATGCAGCGAGCGACATTATAAGGTTTCTTACGAAGACGAATCGCAAATAGTTTTGTTGACATCGTCTGTGAAGCGATCATCAATTAATTTGAATGATTAAAGAATCTTTCGATCCCCAATAATTATGTCAATCGATATTTTCGCGGAACTGTTGTTGTTGGTGGACATGGAACTTATTATCACTTTTTATGTAGACGACCAGATCATTGAAGGACGCTTTTTCGAACGCTCGATATCCAAGGCTCGGTGGTTCAAGCGAAACCTCCGCTGGACCCGGGCCTTGATCTCTCCAAACAGAATAACCAACCAATAAACCCAGCTAACTGTTTCAAACCCTTATATCAAGGTCTCGTTTTTTCCTCGAATATTTCGGTTTGTGGAATTTTTGGTTGGTACGAAAAGCAGCGTGTGGCGGGTGTGAGGCCTAGTTTGCTTCATGCGGGGATAGGGAGCTTGATAAACAGGCACGTTTTCGTTATTTCCGTCGTTGACGTCGACGTCCTTATCGAGAAGCGCGCGGTTGACGCTGGCCAATGTGAAGAGAGAGAGAGAGAGGGAGCACCAAAAGAAGTGGGACGAGATTGAGGCTGTTTTCTTCCTTCCATCGTTTTTCACCGGTAGATCCGACTGGGGAGGTTTCTTATCAGTAGAAGAACACATATTGGATGGCTGCCAAGCGAACTAGTTGCTCCGTTCGGCATCCGATCGACATTTGCTTCCAACAGCTAACCTGAGTGAGCTGTTGGAAGTGCTAAAAGATTGGTGCACCTGTGTCGGGTATCTGGATGCGTTCAATGGGCTTTCTTTGACATTCTTAGACTTTGTTGTACAATCAGTCGCATCCGAGTCAACAAATCTCAAGTCGGGATTGGAGTTGTCGATTCTGCGGCGAATTTCATCGACCTCGACTCTGATTGTCGAGCCAAACCAAAAGTTCCCTTGCGCTGGATCCGTTTACGATACCAGAGGAACTTTGTTTGTCACGAACCCGACTAGCAGAATGTCGAGTCTACGAGCATCGTCTTCCTACATACCTGCCTAGCGCATAACTCCTGCATACACGTCCCTGGCCTGTCCTTCTCGTTTCCGTGCATTTGAGTCGAGCGTTGTCAGGGAACGAGGACTTGCGCCCAACAGGTATAAGAACCCTCAAAAACAGCGAAAGCACGGACGACGATATCGTCAACTCTCCGGTGTCAGGTTGAGCCCCGACTACACCTCACGTCTGCCGGCAACCACACCCCTATGGATTAGGGTGAAAAAACTTACGGAGCAACTTGACGAGGGCTCCCTCACTGGCCAGCAAAATGGAAGGACCAACAACGAGGTTTCTCTTGGACACAATATCCACGTGATGCAGTGTGCACCGGATGTATATTTCGGAACTCTTGGGAACTCCGGCTGCGTATATCTTGCTCTAGTCTGAAAATCCTTGAACCTCAATTCGTTTCTGCCACCCCTCATCCTGGAGACAGTTTAATAGCTCTGACTTTTTTTTCGTATCGTTGTAACGATAACCTCGAATAACGATTGCTCCTCGCAATCAGAATCTGGGGGAAGTTTGGCTTTTGGGGAGCTGTCACGTCCCGCTACCGCGACAGGTCACCGATAGCAGCCCCCGGTGAGCCGCCTGGTATCGCTCCAAAAAAGCTCTCGACGTCACCGAGACGATCGCACCCGCCCAGGATCAAGCCCGCGAAATGAATGATGATTGCCGTGCTAGGAGAAGGCCATTTCTCTTTCTGCGGTAGGTCGCGTCATCGAGCCGCCCCTCAACGGAAACAAAAACAAGCGTTCAGCAAATCACTGCAGGATCCGGCTCAAACGGAACGTCTTTTAACATTTCCAGGACACCAAATCTGCTCTGATGCCGCTTTCGGTCGTTCTCACGTCCCGATTTCCATCAATAACCGCTCGTCGCGATGTCGTGTGGTCAGAAACCATGAGTCGCGAGAGCTTCTACCGAGAGCTCGGGATTATTCAATCCTGAATTGAGCTCCACATTTTGCTTCGCATCGAATTCCAGGCTCTCGAACTCCTGGAGCAACTCATCACGATCGACGTGAGCTTTCGAAATCCACCCGGATAGGTATGTCCGCATATCGGCCACCGGTTCGAAAAACGACAATGCAGCGCTCTGCGTCAACAACTTCGGCACTCGATCGACGCCGAGCCCTCGGTCAGAGTCGCGCGATATATAGCGCTATAATCAAGGATGATCGCGTGTGACCTATAGCGTCCTGGAGCGGCGGTATTTTGTGAATTCGCGTCCGCGACCCGCGACCGTTGGCAGCGGTGGATTTAGCGGGCGAGCTTCTGGGGTAGAACGTATTTGCAAGCATTCGGTGGAAGACCTGAAAATTTCGAAAATAAATGCCAAGTGCCAAGTTTCTCAGTCGGGCGTCGAGTTGCCAGGTATCGACTAAGGTGAAAGGACTCAATTACAGTTCAGATCGCGGGCGGCACTTGAACTGAGATCACCGTTGTAGTCAAATGTTCTAACTTGTGAGTATTCCTGTGGAACGAAAACGTAAATATTCTGCAAAGTTCAGTTTAATGATCACTATTACAATTGTAGGTATAGCAAACCCAGACAGGGTGTGGCAACCAAGGCGCCGAAAACAGCAAACGACGCTTGCCAGCTCGGATACACTCATCCGGTTGTCACTTTGATTGGAGAGCTCGAGCCTCGAGCCCACTGAAATGACTTTGAGCAAGCGGAACGGGCGTGGGTTCCGTATCTGAAACGCTGTCTGATTGCCCCCACGTCGATCCCTGTGTTATCAATCATGCATGTGTCCGTGAAACACGTCCAAACCTGAGCGACGTCATCACAGTGCAATTCCAATGGCGTACACGCACGATTCGAGTCTGAGTTTTGACGAAACCGCCGGCGCCGCCGATCTTTCGCTGCGCAGTTGTCGGAACGAGAGCAGCGTGAAAATTCCTGAATTCCAATCCCCTCCTAGTACACCTCTCCGGACAATTAATACCTTAACCTTCGTATCTCTTGGAACTGTCCCCACTGTTCTGAGATTGAGTAAATGTTGAATAATCCGGGAACAGACCGAGCTGCGTTCAGGATGCAGTGGAATCCGCTCAATAGGCCCGATCATGGGGATTATGTGATCCAGGCAGAAAAGGAGTATGATCCCTTCATACGGCGGACCGGTCCGGCGGATTCCTCCATGTCAAGTTCGGAGACACAATATCCAGCTGGGCTAGAGGTGGCGGCTTGTTGAGGTTCCCACCGACGATGCGAATTGGATTGGTATTACCTTCTCGGGTTATTTTGGGACTAACAAAACTTGGCCTGTATAGTGGGATGGCGGAGTCGTCAAGTTTCAGTGTAACTCAAATAAGAATCGATTCAAGTCACTCGAAGGAGCCGGACACGGAGGCGGTCGATACATCAGATCAAAAGCGCCGTCGAATCGCAGCCTCTGTAACAGTCTATGAATTGGGCACGTGTTCTCGCTATGACGGACCTCAGTTTGTTCCACGTTCCTTATTAGTGGGCACACAGCGGAGGACCTTCCAATTTCGGGAATATTCACGAATCAACGCGACGCAATGGCGATTCAATCTCGAGTCTGATTAACGCAGCACCGGCTCATTTCTCGCGTTCGCATGTGGATCATCTCCATGAATTCGACTTGCCCGCGCGGGGCGTCGCGACGTCGATCAATGACGACCCACATATCGACTCGCTCTCCGGATCCGGAACGTAACTACTCTCCGGAACTCGAGGCTAAAATCCTGGAGAAGCGAGTGTGCAATAGTAAGCGCGCTACATTGACGGCGTTCAGAATTGTTGACAGGACTCCAAGAGAGCTCGAAAGACATTTGGGAATCGCTCCAGCCGATTTTCGAGAAGGGAACCCGTCTTTTTGGGGAGGAACGATTCCCAGCATTGCACTTGAGGAGAACCGCGCATACTACCTGACAGCTGACTAGATGCGTCGCTGAAACCGGCTCTTTCACCCAAGGCGGTCGAAGCCAAGCAGGGCGCACACAGTGAACGAGGGAGCGATCCACCACGGTTTGTTATTGTGTGTGTGTTCTGTGTGTCTTGCTGGCCGCCAGCCACCGGCTGAAACATTCGTCGTCGCGTAGTTGGCGTCAAAGGTTGACGTTGCCGTAACTTCGGCATGTACACGTCAACGGTACTTTCCGCGGCTGTACTGCTAGTATTCAGGAATGCAATTGCGGAGACCCACCTATCGTCGGCGAGTCTAGGAGTCAGCTATGAGTTCAAGTTACACGTCGACGCCGGCAAGGAGGAGTGTTTCTATCAATATGTCGAGCAAAACGCATCGGTTTACGTATCGTTTCAGGTGAGAACTTTTCTTGTTGGAAAATTTTCTAAGAAATCATTCACGACTACGAGTTGTCCAGACAAAATACTTTGAACGAAAAAAGAGCATCTTCGATGGGGAACCTGTTGCTCTCGGCGCCTCAGTGCGCCGCCCGCTGACAGCTGCTCGGCCGTTCCCACTCGTACCGTGGGTGCCTGCATGGGATCGGGCGCCTGAGTAGAGAGAGTGAGCGATTTGTAACACTCCTGTACTCGAAATTAGCTCCTCAATCACTGCTTCGAATAGGATCTCGCAGCAGGCCGAGAATGTTATCGGCAAAATTGGGTCAAAGTTGGGCCAATCCAAGACGCGGGGTCCGTACTGCTGACCATGTTGCGCCTCTTCTTCCCCTTGCTCTTTGTTTGTTTCACGGATTCCTTCTGACGATGAGCATGAAAAATGCCGGAGTTCCCTGACGTCTTCTCGACAACTCCGAGCCAATCTTTCTCTTGCGATATTTGTGTTGTGATGTGAGCCGCGCTTCAATTTCTCTGCTAATAATGGGCTAGATCAAAGCCTGATTCTCATCATGGATATCACAACCCGCGCTTGGTGTCGCTCATCATGTCAAGAACTTCAGAGAACGCTTTCACGGGCTTGTGGGGTTTTGACAGTGGCAATAGACTCAACGGTGTTCATTGGAAAAACCGAGAGGTTTAGAGATTGATTTTTCCGGCTCGTAACGGAGGCAATCCGGAACGACGTCAGAGCGATCATGAGTTCAATCGGGGTTTCTCGCTTTCAGGTGATTCGAGGTGGTGATGGCCACGCTGCCTTTTCCGTGTCAGGCCCGGGAGGTCATGTTCTGCTGCCTTACGAATGGAAACCGTCCGCGGACTTCGAAGAGCAAGAAGCCCCCATGACAGGACATTACACCCTCTGCATCGACAACAGCCTATCGCATTTTGCCGAAAAGCTCGTGTCAGTATATTTCAATTCGTTTATAAAGGAGAACTGGAACCAGTACATCGCTGAAATCGAACAACACGGTCTTACCGTCAGCAACTTCACGGTGAGTCGATTCGAGTCTCATCAGGGAAAAACTTGACGAGAGGGCTCAGACATATCGGCCGTTAGGATGATTCCTCACGAGCAGACAAAAAAAAGAATAGCCAGAAAAACATTCCAATACCAATCCGAGGTGAACTAACGTGAGATGCACGGGCTTTGCAGTCAACCATCGAAAAGCTCGAATCGAACTTGAATGACATTTCGAAGTACCAGGACCACACGAAAAACACCTTGGTCGTCGATTGGTACCTCTTGAAAGGCAACAACTCTTGGGTGCTCTACTGGTCGATACTTCAGTGCTCGATCATAATTCTAGTTACCGTTGGACAAGTGTACTGCATTCGGAACTTCTTCAGCGACTCGAAAACCGGTGGGAAACCGAGGATTTGAGGAAGTCTTCATTTCGGATTCTTTCAAAGTGAAAATTCCCAATCCAATTGAGACAGGACTATACGAATCGATGATCCTTGCCACGGAACGCTGCTAGGATAATAAGTTGAAAAACGTAACTTTGATAACTTCCCAAAAGCTGACGGGGAACCTGAAATGCTGGTTGTGCCACAGGCATCGACTATAGTGAGTTTTTACGACAGACATGAATGAAGTGTGTGAAGTCTATCCAATCTTCGCGTGGGTATTGAATGAGATATTCCGATCGGAAGCAAATATTTCATCGTTTTGTCGATCGGACCTTCTGAAGCAGAACTTCCAATCGTTAATCGCGTTGCCAAAAGCACAATCTCTACCAGTTGGTCGGAATTCTCCATGCACTGCAATCAACGGCATCCAACCGTTGTGTAAATGAAAATGACTCTCAAGTTTCTCCTTGGAAATGTAAGCAGGATACAGGTCTGGGGCGCCGAAACTCTTAGGGCCGCCGAAAAACTTTGCAATTTGTACTGAACATGAGTTTTGAATGTATCAGGTAATTTTTTCCCGCATATTGAAAGTGATGATTTCTCTCCTTTGGCTGCCGAAATCAATTTCAAAGTTTCCCGTTCGGATGCGATTCCGTTTCGCGGCATAAATCAAATTTCCGTGCAATGCCTGTCGTGTTTCACGCTCTCCAAACTTCAAAAGTATCTGCGGATTCCGTGAACTCAAGTGCGTCCCCTCAGTTTCGCTCAATCAAAGTTCGCGCAGTCGCGCCCCGAAGACTGCGGTTTCTTCAGGAGTCATTGTTTCCTCTCAAATGAAACGACGTTGGATCATAGAAGTTCTTATGGCAATTTTCTTGCGTTCTCCGTCGCTCTTAGCAGCGCTGAACGTTCTCATCAGAGTTAACTGTGATGAGTTGGACGAGCAGATGGATGTGATCGTATTCGCGGTGCAAAAAAAAAGTATCAGTCTGTAGGAGTGAGTGTATGCGTGTGAGTAAGAAGTGAGAGCGATGAATAAATTCAGTTATTTTCCTAACTTCCCTGTGTCCTCCCTGAACGGCGTTCCAATCTTCTTGAGGAGCCTGCTGGCACGGAGCATCAGGCTCTTCTCGTCAAGCTTGGTTCGAACATGAGTCGGCGCTTGTTGAATCCAGGCATGTTCAAGGAGAGAAGCGTCAGCTGCGAGAGGCATCAAAGGCCACGCGCGAAGTCCCTGCGGAGCATCCATGTAGCGCCCATGTCCATCAAGAGAACTTTTTGTTCTCGGTTCCCGAAACCCGCGTCAACACAGGGCGATGACCCTGCCTCCTCCCGCAGTCCCGCGACAAAAATTTTGAGACTATGCTCCCTCCCGCTGTGCTACCCTTCTTCTCTTACGCGGCGCCTTTCGTCTCCCATAACGACAGGAGGGACAGGGAGCAAAAAGGCTCAATGAGTGTACGCTTCGCTCTTCGAATCATCTGGAGAACTGATTAGAGATTTTAAACTCGTTGGTCGGGCAGCAACGAGCATCCCGTCTTGAGGTACATCAAGAAAAGTCAGACTCCTTGCCCTTGGAGCCCTCACGGAATGACTTTTCTCGGGCCAGTATCCCTCCCCCCCTCCTCTCTCATTTTGTGCACGGACCTGGTAATAGTTGTTCACGTCACATATAATAGTGAATACATGATGCATTGGTGGGAATGATGAGATGATCTTTATTCATGACAATCTATGGTTTGTGATGCGACGGTATCAACACTTCTCCTTGTACGTATCTAGATGTATGTTTCTGTGTGTTGGGAGTGTTCACGTGTGTTTGTGAGTAAGCGGGGCGACGTGTGTATCCATCGGAACTCTGCTCCGCCTTTCCTTTCGAGCAATCTAATTCTCTGAATGTTCCATCATCGATTGTGGACGTTGGAGACCAACTGGTCCCCTGGTAATTTCTTTATGCATATCCACGGCGAGCGGTCGAATCGTTCAGCGTTCCTTCGGAGCGTGCCGCAAGAAGTGTATCATCAATGAATCAACTTATCGTTGTTATGAAAAGCTGACCGTTCCCTGTGACGACGCGCGACACTTAAAGCTAATACTGACGCAAACGACCGGAAAACTTGCGAGAAAAGCTGTTCGGGCAACACAGAAGTCTCCATCGAGGGATTTCCGAAGATGACAGCAGAATTTTTGTTATGGGTAGGCCGAAGCATTACAGAAGCTTGGGAATGAATCCCAGTCGCGCCTCATGGCCACGGAAGGAGTCCGAAGCGTGCGCAAGGGAAGAACTGTTGCAACAGGTGCGGGTGCTTTGGAATATCTCCATCGTTTATTGCAACGAAAAGTTGTTCCCATGGGTTCTTCAATAAAAACTACCGATGGTTCAATGTTTTGTGATAACCTCTGGTTCTGCTTTAAAGTTCGTATGCTCCGGTCGTCGGGCCGCGGAAGGTCTCTTCCTCAGGTATAGAATACAGAGAGAAATTGCCAAAAATGCGGATAGCACGCCGTCGGTCCGGATGTGTTGTGAGAAAATTTCTTCTTCTCCGCCTCGACCTCTTCCTCCTGGATCGCTTCCCCCCTCAGAATTCGCTACCTACTTAACACATCATGTTTGCGTATGTTTGTGAATCTCTATTTTGCTTTTTGTTTGTTTGCTTGCTTGCTCGGCTGCTCTCCCTTGTGGGTTTCGAGCACTTAGTCTCCTTGCTCGTGTTCAAGTTCACACATCGTCTCCACCTACCCATTCTCAACCACCAGAGTCGGCAACACAACCTGCTGTGCGTAAGACACGACGTTCATCCCATCATCGTTTCTTTTTTTTCTCATTTATATAGAATCGATTTCCCAAGTGCTCCCGTACGTTGTCGTGTGCTCCCGTTTCATAGTCGAACTCCGCAGAGTCGCCGTGTAAAAGATTAATCATACTCGGTATCACTGTTGCTCACTCTTCACATCACAGCAGTTCTCAAACTTCTCTCGAACCATCTAGGTTCTGACCGATCCCGCCAAAATCTACAGGTCTACCTCATCACCACAGCAACGAGGCTCTGAAGTTCTCAAGGACCGCTTGAAAGGCGATTCGACGAACATTCCCCGACATCGTTTTGAATTCGGCTTCTTATCGGAAACGGTCTTGAGATGCGAACAGTTCTCCTACAGAACTACCGTCACAGACGTACCGAGGTGGTTTTTGGTGCAAATGAGCCGAAATCTTCCTGAAAGACTCCTGAACTTTCCGCTGTTCTGCCGAAAAGCTCGTTCGGAAAACGTCGAACGTCGCAGCGTGGAGTGAGAGAGAATAATATTGACCGGACGATTGGGAACACTCTTGTCTCGATGCGGTGGAACGAAAGAAGGAGATGGTGACGGAAGAGCTTCAACTTCAACTTTGAAGACGGTTGATAACTTCAACGACACTCCCAAATTTTGACTTTCTCGTCGACACTACCCGTGACACAGTACGGCGCCGTGGGATGGAAGTCCATGGTAGTGCAGAAGTGATCGTGAGCGTCTAACGTCTTGCAGCAACGACCTTGGAGGGAATAGAAACAATTACTCAGGAGCATCATACAATTCCCGACATCTAGGAGTTTGTAGAGATCGTTCTGTAGAACAGAGCTAGAATGATTCGACGGGCATGTTTCGCCCCCACACGTATGTGTAGGGACGGCTCCTGGATAACTCCTACGAACACTTACGTGATTTCAGATCCCAAACCTTCACAGTTTTGTCGTCGGAGGCACTGAGGAGGTATTTTCCTCCCGGATGGAATTTGAGGTCGCGCACCCAGTTGTCGTGTCCCGTTAGTGTGAGCAGACATTGACCCGTGGACGCATCCCAGATCTTGATGGATTTGTCCCGACTCCCCGATGCGAGGAAAGGCCCTTGTCGTTTCTTGTCGGAAGCGTTCTGAAACACAACGTCAGTACTTCACGTAAAGCCAGGACTGAAACGTTCATTCCGAGTGGAAATCGCTACTGTGAGTGGAAACAGAAATCTCTCGGATTTCCGCGGTGTCATTTTTCGCATTCATTAGAAAGATGACAAGATTATCTCACATCGGGAGCGGCGGCTTGGTTTATGGCTTCGGCGGCTGATTCCGGAGCCCAAGCGATGCATTCGACAGTGTTCTCGTGTTCCCGCATCTCCTGGCGGCAGTCTTTGCTTTCAAGCGCCCAGATTCGAATCGAGTGATCCTGAGAACACGACGCTAACAGAAGACCGTCGATGTGGCACGAGATTCGACGAACCCATTCCCGGTGGCCTGCGAATCGTAGAGAATCAGATGAGGGAAACCACGAAGATATACTTTTAGTGAGATGTTTGAACACGTTGGGCTATATGGGATACTCCGAGGAATATCAGTGAACCTTGTTTCGTTCAAAGCTTACCGGTGAGTGTTTTTACACAATAACCTGTGGCCACTTCCCAGACTTTAATTGTTTTATCCCTAGAACAGGACACTAGATGGTCCCCTGAAGGCAAGAATGTCACAGAACTGACATTGTGGTCATGACCACGCATTGTACGGACGCATTCGTAGGTTTCAAAGTCCCAAAGCTTGATTGTCATGTCGGCCGAGCACGACGCCAACAGCTGGAATAATGTGGTCAGTTAGAGCGACGAGTTCAAGCGCTCCGAGTGCATCCTCTCCGAGTGCCAGTGTAAGGCGGTAGTTGCTTGGGCCGATAAATGTCTTGAGTCCTGCTTGACAAGCGTCCTAATACCTTTCCGCCGTTTGGATCGAGAGCCAAATCCTGTACGACGTCGGTGTGACCTTTGAGTGTTTTCTCGAAATCCCCGCTTTCGTAGTCCCACAGTTTGATCGTGGCGTCTTCCGAAGTTGACACCACCATGGAATAAGTTGGATGGAAAATGACCGAGGTGATTGGGCCTCGATGTCCCGACAAGCAATATCTGCAACCGAAACCACCTCGCTCAGCTGGGGATAATTCTTGGCGACGAGCAGCCGACGATTGAATGAAGTGTCGACTGGCGGCGGCTTCGTGATTATTACCTTTCGGGTGGTCGTGGAATCCATTCTGAGGGCAATCGTTTGTCTCTCGTTGGAGCTCCACTGATGTATTCTTTTTCCTGAGCAGCGATTTTTGATTCAAGTTCAAACACCTAGAGATTGTAATCGAGAACATTTCAATATCCGATAGGAGCGAGATCAACTCCCTCAAACGATTCAGCGTTCGTCAGACAATATTTCGGCGGCGGTCTAGTATGAAGCTCTTCACAGAATCCAATATCAACAGGGATGCGTTAAGCACTGGCTTCGAGCTGGAGATGAGCCACGTGTATTTACGCAACCCTTGATCTGGACACATCCATTCAAGCCCTCTCTTACTCGTATTACGTAGGCTCGATCGATTCTCCCGAATCGGGCCCCGCCCCAATAGATACGTAACCACCCCCGATTGACAGAAACGCCCACAAAGGAATATCGATATTTCCGTTCCATGCTGCGCGCAGATTGAAACAAAACATCTTCCTCACTCACCTTTTTCTGCATTCGGACTACCGACGTCCATTTCTTTTCTAAAAGACCGGCTGTGGTTTTGTCTTGTTCCTGGGTAAGATTCGCTTCTCTCTTGAAGGCTTCGAGTGCCGACATAAAACCCTGGCTGCTGAGGTAGTCGGCGATCGCCTTGTGCCTGGAACAAGAGGGGGAATCAATGAAATTGATGAACTCTTCCAGAGCGGATACCCCAGTCTGCCGCAACTACTCGTAATGCCGGGGGCTTGAACGCCAGTCAATGACCCCAGCTGATGACGCCAATCGTGCCGACTCACAAACAAAACGTCAACCCGCTCGCCGAAATCAGGATCCACCCTAAACTAGTCCAGCGATCGATGTCTCGGAGAGTGATGCTGCCGGGCAAAATGGACGGAAGTAGAATCATAACCCTCAAACGGTGACATTTAGAACGGTGCCTATCGGCTCGCGTGATTCAGGGAGACGATTCATAAGTCTCAGCATTGGATTACATAATTTGGTGTTTCCCCCGTGATTCCAGCGCATCAGGGTAGAAAAAAGTTCCACAGCTCTTCCGCTGAGCAGCGTCTAGAAGACAAGTGGCTGGCCGGCCAGTCAGTCAGTCGGGCAGGCAAGCACGCAGGCAGGCAGGCGGACAAGTGTGGAATAATATCAGTCTTACACGATGAGTCATCGCAGCTTCATTCGGCTCCTTGCAGACAACTTCGAAGTTCCCTTGGCCAGAAACGGAACGTCGAACGACTGAGTTCTGCCGTGAACATGGGAGTGATGGCTTCTAGTGTAACGCAGCTAAACACGGAAAATGCCCGAATGGTCTCCTCTATCCGTTTTCATCTGAATAGTCAAGCACCTATCTGGTCAGCGAAACTCTTTCTCAAAGCTCGGAGCCACCCACCGCAAAACAATCGGCAGGTCATTCTTCACTGACCTCCCACCCGAAGATGCCGCTGATAACAAGTCGCAGCTATCAATTCCACGAGAACCTCATTATGGCCGTATAGCTTTGTTCGATGTTACTTTTTAGGGGCTTACGCGTGACTCATGCGTACGCCAGGTATATCCACCGTTTTGCTCTCTGGAGCGTTACGGAGCCGGCGAGGAATTCTCAACGTCGGAAACGGTTCCATCCAGAGTCACGCTTGGGCCAAACGTCAACGGATGAGAGCTCAAACACCACCTGCCATCGATACGCCACGGTAGAAATAAACAACAGCCGAACGAAGCTTTCGAAAAAATATGTGCTCGAGATCAGTTTCACGGAACTTGAAACGAACGAAAACAGGAAAGTTGTTTCCACTCGACAGCTCCCCCAACGGGCATGCTCCACGAGAAACAGGAACCCAAACGATTCCATAAATTCGATCTCCGAGCTGAAGAGCACTCGGAAAGCTCCACATTCGAAGAGATCCACGAGACCACCCTAGTTCTCCGTTCCAAGGACGAAGCTCTAGAGCACGAAAAAGGAGTGGCTCTGCCAGCCGGGCAATGGATTACCTGATTGAGCTGCAATCGACGTTCTGGGATAATTCGAAAGCTCCTCGATAGATCAGGAGAATGATAAGCAGCGGTCGGTCCCGGAGTTTCCTTGCATATTCGCGGATTTCTAGCAGGACAGACATTCTCGTTACATCAGGACATTCTCCAGAGATACCGCGATCATGATTTCCCGGCCGAATTCAGAGTTGTGATCCGTCCCGCCATGCTCCCACCCCCAAAGACTTCGCAATATAACTCAGCTACCGGCTCCCGGTCTGTCCCATTTAGGGTTGTTCTCCGCTGTGAGCCAACATATTGTCATTCGCCGGGACGCAGTTCACTGGTCGAACCTCGCTAGGAGTGTACTTGGCCTCAGAATTGATCGATTCCAGAGCGTAAGAGTCAAAATCTGTTAGTTTCGATCGTAAGTAAGTCAAAGTCATCCACTCCCTCTGGAAAAAAACACGGGCGTCATCAGCGACGACGGCGACAACAGCCGCAGCAACAAAAACATCCCAACTGTCGGAAACTAAGTTTACACTACGACGATACGATGTCAATTGCCGCCGGCAAAACCAGCAGTAACTGTCAACGCCGACGAACTTTATCGCTCTCGAAAAAGCAATAAAGTGGGGCGACAGCAGTCGGGGACACATCGGACTCCCTGGACACTCACAATTCCTCACGAGACTTCGGTGAGAGGACCATTTTCATGCCGACACGGCAGCAAATCCGGTCGGAGCAGCCTCTCTATGTTTACAGCTGGAGTTCTCCACCCACTGCACTATTCACCACTTGCAACTCCGCTCACAAAGTCGTCGTCGTCGTTGCCGCCGTCTTTTAGACGACAGGCCAGGAATGGCCGAGATCGAGTGCCAAAACACCTGAACCTCAGTCGGCTGTGCCTGCGTCTGCCAGAGGGATTCGATTCGGCAACGGGGGCACAAGGAACCGTTTGACTTGCAGCAAACGGTTCTCACTGGAACGACGACTACGACAACGGGTAGTAGGAGGGGGACACCACCGCACCAACAGCCACCACTACCACCAGCAGCAGAAACCGCAACACCACAGCAGTTCTCATACAAGAAACAGGGGCGATGCCTACTAGTCGTCTCCTCGCTCGTTCGCTGTGGTTCGTCCGCCGTTGAGCTTTCGTCTGCTACCATCGAACTACCATAACAATGCTCTAGTGATCATCGCCTGGCGCCTTGCTCTCGCGGCACGAACGACACGAACGCTCTATCGAAATGATATCTGTGGGGATAGAAGTCACCAGCCATTAGGGAAAGCGGTTTGTTGCATCCCTGATCGACCCAGGACCATGTAGCTAGGCGGTTGGACGCTGATTCTACTTCTCGAGGAAGCTTTGCCTTTCAAGACATTTGGTTTCCGCCGAAATAGCGCGAATGACATCTGAAAATACGATGTCAGCTTCTCGCCGGGGAGGGGTGAAGTTGATGAGAAATAGTGATCCTCGAAGCAGCTCAAGAACGAGATTTTGCCGAGTCGTCCAGCTCGTTGTGGATAAGTACCCATCCGTTGGCAGAATGAGATCGCCGCAACAGTCCAGATTCTATCTCCCCATCTTGTGGAGGAACCCCAAGCCTGAATATTGAGGTTTTCTTCTCTGGAGTCTCCGTAATTGTCCTGATGCGGAAGGGAACTCTCGTCCTGATCAGGAAATCATGCCATAGTCCGCGAGGAGGCAGAATGTGTACACGCTGACAATCTTCCCATAGTGAATGGGAAGTGAATCTAATTTGGAGAATGTCAGGGCATACGGTTCCGGTCTGCTCGCAGGATGCTCTCATGATTTGAACGAGGTTCTCGTACGCGGCACACAAGAGTGACTGAAATAGTCGGAACCATGACAAGCCCTCATATTGAGTTGGAAACGCGTTCCAGCGACCGGACTGACTTCAATGAAATGTACCTTTGGCTCCGCATGATTCAACAACATTTTCTACGTCTTCTCATGTTTAAGCATGAGTACGAGGCCGCACCCAACTCCCTGAACCAATGGGACAGAGGTTCAGTGATCTTCAGTCATCATATCGGACCGAATAGTGTCGATGAATGTTGCGGCTTTTCGAAAATGTACGTTATAGATCCCGGCTGCTCTCCCGCGCGAAACCGCCGTTCGATGGATCTCTCTCCGCACAGATAAGCAGAGACTCCCGTACGAAGAAGAGGTGTTTCTTCTCGTCTATGAATCAGACCAAACCAAAGTACCGTTGGAAGGCACTACTATTTCAAATCAAAACCCGCCGTCCACAATTTGGTGGTTGTCACGAGTTTCGATGATACATTTTGACCTGTGAGGTTACGAGGAGCATGGCAGAGAGGAGAGGGGCTCTACAACATGGCGGGCAGCCTCAGAAATCCCTCCGAGTTGAGAATTATGAGAGCGCGCAAGTGTCCTTGGCTTGCAAAATCATGCTCTCATGAATGAATTGAGGAATTGTGACTGGGATCTCACGTTCTCGGAGACATAATCTCAGAATACGCTTGACCTAGGCAATCATCTGTCGAGAAATAGACCGCAACGGAAACTCTCTGCTCCTTCTGCACAGGGCGCAGGATCATCATCAGAACGTAAATACACAAACAAAGAGACCAAACATCGGCTCCACGTGAGAAGCCTGCTGGGTTTCGATAACAAAAATGCGCTTTCGAACGAGCGCGAAATTCAGTGCTCAGGTCTGGGACTCGGGCCGGATCGTAATTTATGAAAATGCCTCGGCCACAGTGAAGAGCGAGTACGTTCCGGAGAGCCATCTTCAATGCACGGCAACATGTGTTCGTTGGGAGGTAGGTCGGAACATCCACAGGTTTATTCCCAAATCTGACTGCATGACGTTCTTCCAATTGATCTACTCAAAATCGACTCTGCACAATCGGTCGGATTATTGAGTCAAGGTACTATAGAGTATCATTCTGGAGATGACACTGGATAGTGTCGTTGAACCGGAGCGCGAACCGGCGCCAAGACATCCCAGATGACAGAACAGTCCCCCAAGTACGGGGAGAGTTTCATGCTTGTTCTTCTTTTCTGCAGGGGGACAACTTACTCGTTCTTGGAGGGCAAGATGGAACTGTGATAATTTTCGATGCCCTTGAGGCGAAAGTTAAAACCTTCCTCAAAAAGGTAAACCGAAGTTGAGAGGCACAGGTGTTCATTTGAGGTGTTCATTCGACCTCCCGGGTTGAAGTTACCTCAAGGAAGGATTTCTCATAACTAAAACCGATCCCGTGACGTGACAGGTGCATGCAGGTGCCGTTGAAGATGTTGTGGTTCTCAACGAACGGGTTCTCTCTTGCGGACAAGATGGAGCAATCCACGAATATCACCTGACAGAGCAAAGTAATTTTCCACATTTGTGAGTCATCGAACGGATATACGAACGAAAAAATCTAGCATTCGGAGCTTTCATGGAATCCGATTCGAACTTGCAGCTCGACTCCAGTGGGAACAGAGCGAACAAGCGCATCCTTTATACTCTCTGAGCTTGTTCCGAGATGACACGAGAGTGTTGGCAGCCTCAGTTTCCCAGCTCAGAGTCTTCCACGCACACAGTCGAGCCTTACTGAAGACCATCGTCACGCAGCATGTTTCCCCCGTTAGGTGAGTCTCGATTTTCATGCGCAGGTAGGAGAGCTAGTGATAACCGAACATCTCTCTTCTTGAGTTTCGGCTTCGTCGAGTTCAAATGCATGAGAGGAGCTGATGCCAATTCATTTGCCAAATCAATTGATTCCATGACGGTCGTGAAAAGCTAAAGTTCAACCCTCCTCAGGTTCCTGCTCACTACAGAGGACAACAAATTGTTGAGCGGTGCAGACCGCCATGTGGTCGTTTGGAGCAGAAAACTTCACTGTGAAGAGACATTGGTTTGTACATCGCTTGCGGGATTTTTATCGCTTGCGAGCCTTCATTGATACTTCACGGGGATCTGCCGTCGATAGTATGAGAACGGCGAATTTCGAATACGATCGGGGTTATTCCACAATGCATCACGAGATGAAGAATCTACATGGGCGACTGACCGGAGTCCCGTGGTGATCTGAGAATTCTCATCCAGGTACTCAGTTCTTCGAGGATTGCTTCCGTGCATAGCATGGGCTCAAGGATCTCGGCGGTATCCCAAACAGGAGAATGCACAGTATACGACCGCGAAACTTCGAAGAGCATAACCATCCAGTTCTCTAGCCCCGAAGCTGGTAAGCTGAGAGTCGATTTGGCAAGTTTCAATGAACGCGAACCCTGCTGCCCCAGTCTTTGAGGTCTTGCTGAGTGTCCGATTATAATCAATTGTTGCTGTTCCAGAGGTGCTAGAAATTCATGAAGCTCGTCTCGTCGAAAAAGGCCTCACTCTTGTGTACGGCCCGCCGAGTCGACCGCGCATCGAGACCCTCCCATTGCCCTCCCGGAACCAAATTTTCATCCGATCTATTGAGAAAGCGAAGTTTGCAACACCCACGCCAGGGGTCCCTGTCACGCAGGTGAGCCTCCGTTGTCCGTTTCATGACGCTGGATAGTGATCAATTATTATATGAGAATGTTCACCGTCTTCTGAACGTTGGGGTTGATCGATACTGACTTTGAATACTCGCGATTTTTCCAGTATAAGTCAGCGACGGCCAAGGTGATAGGGCCACTGAACGAGCGTGTGGATAAGTCAGTGAAGAATACCGCACGTTTTGAAGAGAAAGATGAAGTTTCCCTCGAAGAAAGGTGAGTCCAGTGTTTCCATCATTCCCCTTCAGTCAACGTTTGCCCGAAAATTGTGATGGTGATTTTACTTAACTACTGTTGTTGATTCCAGACTGTTGGAGTGCCATTCGGATTCCGGTAAGGGCGAGGAGCTCGAGGACCAACCAGTCGTTAATCCCCGAACGGATAACATGGTACACCTGCTCTTGCAAGGACTGCAATCAGGGGACAAGTCGATGTTAAACGCAGTCATATTCCGGAATGATCCCGAGGTGATTGACAACACGGTACGGCGGTTGCCCCTAGACGCTGTTCAGATTCTTGTGAAGGAGCTTCAGGACAGGTGAGAAACAGCTCAGGATTTTATCTCCCTAGGCGCCATTCAGGAGTTGGAGTGATCGGAAAGCCTGAGAATGATCGCTGTCTTTCAGGCTTCACTGTCGTCCTCGATTTGTGGCATCGACCCTGCGATGGACAAAATCTTTGTTGATTCACCATAGCTCTTATTTAGAATCCTGTCCCCACATACTACAACCCCTAGAATATGTTCTCAAGAGCCGACTTATCAACGCAGACAGGGTTTCGGAAGTGAAATCCCGGCTCGACACTCTCTTAGCAACCAACAGGTGAGTGAGGAAACTCCGAGTGGTTGTGATACCCCTGAAGACGTTCGAAGCTTTTCATTGATTGGATTTATGTGGATTTTGACCCACTCTGAGCCGGCTGACATGTCATTCCAGATCTCCTGAGCAAGTACTGCCGAAAGCAGATGTATGCATTACCGAAGAAGATGATTCAGACTCTCTCTCAGTAGATGAGAATGATGCGCTACAATCGGCTGGGGAATCCTCGGAGCATGAAGGTGACGATGACGACGACGAAGGCAACTTTGACGACCTTGATGGGGACAACGACGAAGAAGACGACGAAAATGAGGAACCGATGAAACTTGGTTGATCGAACCGGATAGAAATTGTTGTCGGGAAGCCCTTCGACCATGATGCGTCGTGTTTCTGTCTCTATGAATAAAAAAAGAAACGCCCGAACCAGGCCCAATGCATCTCCCAAAGATTTTCAGCTCATTCCTTGGTGCCACTTGGCCAACTGCTTCGTCCATCGCCGTCAAGAAGGTGAAGGTCGCAGGGACTTTGGAAGTAGGTGAGAAGACGGAAATGGTCGTCGGTCGATTCTCGTCGAGTTGACAATGAAGCTCCCAGTCTTGCTCGGTTGCCGGAACCATTTCATATGCGATCTCTCGGCTTGGTGAACTTGATAGACTGAAAGCAATCTCTTTCTCGACTTGCTTCCCTTTTCATAATATTCCACGGGACTTGACTGTATGAAGAACAGTCGAGAGTTCAATGAGCACAGGAGCATGAGCATGGACCTGACGCTGACCCGAAGGCAGGGGCATCGAAGAGGTCACCTAGCATGCGACAAGCTTGTTGAAGACTGCTCGAGGTACGGTCAGTGAGAACCACGAGGTGACACAGTACGGTGATGTAACGGAAGATCAGCTATCTACAAACATAAGAAACGAGCGGATTCGATACAACACATATGGACCCCGAGAGCCCACCGATCGAGGGCTACTGTGTGGAAATCCCCCTCGAACAACTCTAGTGAGATGGGAGTGAGTTCCGGCAAAATGATTCAAATCCTCGCTATCCTACCAGCGATCTACATCCCAGGTCAAATCGCGATTCTGTGCGGAATCGCGGCAGATTTCGCCGGGTTTTCTCTCCGCGAGACATGGAAATTCTTCAAGAACCCTGCGCAGGTCACCATCAAACGGAGGATCCAAGTATGGAAGGACATTCATAGCGTCTGAGCACAACAAGAATCGATGCAGTACCATGCCGAAGATCGCAGAAAGGTCGCGTTCTGAGGATCTGAAGTCGTGGCAGGTTTTGAAAAATTCACGACCTTCCCAGGACCCTTATTGTTATCCATGGAGAGTGCTTTGAACACTCCCGGATTTCGATTCATCCGCGAGAACCTTTCAGCCTCATCAAGGACTCATGGATTAGCTCGTCGTTCTCGAGATCATGAGTTTCAACAGCACAATATCAAGGAACTCGGATACATGTTCCACGCATTTCCATCACCTTCATGGACGCCTCCGATGTAACACACAGATTCAATCACTGACGATCAAGACTGTCTCTATTTATTACTACAACGCCGAGTGACTGTGTTGCATTGATTCAGATCTGATACTCATAGTAGCCTTATAGACGGTAATCATCTGAATCAAGAATACCAGGTATTCTTATGTCATCGGCTCCACAGCTAGAAATATCACAAAATAGCACTAAATAACGCTTGGAAAGGAGACCCAACGTATACTTGTCAATCGTCCCGGGGTCGGTTGATGTGAATGGGCACCATTCCTGGCCTGGTTAGGCTTGACTCGGGTGGTGCTGTCATCGGTGCTCTCAGCATAAGGTGTCCGTTCGGTGTGAAGTGCGCTGATAACTTGCTGACATCGGCTGATGCCGGCAAAGTGAACATTGACTGCACCTGGAGCCATGAAGGATCACCTTAGAGGAAACTTCCATACTTGCATCCCCACCGGAAGCGTCATGTCACTGAAGATGTGCGACTAGCAATCGAGAGAGACTTACTATATGCGTCGAGCTGTTTCTGCCGTCCTCAGACTTATTCTCTTGATGGCCTCGAAGTGAAACATTGTGTCCGTCCACGTCGATCGAGATGTTCTCGGGTTTGAAGTTCAGAAACTGACGCAAATCGCATTCGACCATGTTCGTCCGAACATCTTCAACACACTGAGATCCGCGACGCTCATCGCCGATGGAATTGGCAAGCTCGAACAAGTTCCTCAAGTTGTCATACCAGAGGTATGGCCTCTCATCTCTAGGCACAGATGCGGTTGGTGCGCCACAGCGATCGCACACAGGGGCAAAGATTCCAGGAAAGAATCTATCGAACATTTCCCTCTCTGATGGCAATCCTGGAATGAACATGGTATCATTTCAGGAGAGTCTATCTCTGACAGCATACCAAAGCGTTCAGAAACTGGGACCTCGGTTTCGCGGCAGCCTCGAGAGTGTTCGCGCACTACATTGTTTTTCTGACGCAATATACGGTCCACGAATATAGCATACGTATCTACCGTCGGTTTGAAGAGCAATATATGAACTCGTGGAAGACCCCGGAAGTCGTAACCTGGAGTGACTTCGATCTGATGAAATGTTCATTCAGCCAAGTTGCAGACGTAACTCAAAATACCTTGAGTTTCCTCCGACAAGACTCTGTTCTACTACTGAGTGTGTCATGAGATCACCTTTCTCGAATTTTTTCCATACTGCTCAGAGACTAAAGAAGTCTGTCGGGGGTTAGGCGAGAACATGCTGGAAACCCCCAGTACTCACCCACTGCTTCAGATGGTAGGTTTCCTGAGCACCGCGATCTGGAACTCGCGTATGATTTCGCGCAATTTCTCGAACAATCTTACACAACGCACCGACTGCCACGATTCCGCTGATTTGGCGGGGGAAACGCGCACGACACGAGAACCGGGGGACCCTGGAACATTTTATCCCCCTGGAAAAACCTTCCTTGGCAAAACGAGACCTTCGTTCATCAGCGACCGATCATTCTGGATTCGTTGAAAGGCTTTCCGCGACTCAGATTCAATCTTTCGGGATGCACTGGATTTGCTTCAGCGGGATAGAATCCGCTGTCGAGCTGGTTTCGATTTTGTCAAAGGATCCCCAGCAGACACCGCCGGCGGCTCGTCTTCTTTGCTGCACAAACTCGTGCGTTGAAAAGAGACAAGTGACTTTAGCTCGGAGCTATCTTTTTGAGCGACATCGATTTGTGTTGCGGTGACACGTTTAATTGGACCAGCTTCACTGTCGATTCAAGTCAGCACTCTCAACCAGTGCCAGCTTTCGTCGTTTTGGTTGTTTCTGTCAATTTTTGCACGACAGTCATCGAGCCATATCAGGCTCACTCGAAAGTTCCACTCCCTTCGAAAGTGCGCTGAAGTGTTCCTGATCATCGCTCAGGATTTTCTTCCGAAATGTCTGTGATTGGATTCGATTTCGGCAATGAGAACTGCTTCATCGCGGTCGCTCGTGCCGGTGGAATCGAGACCGTCGCCAATGAGTATTCGCAAAGAGTTACACCGTGAGTATAAATTGTTTCGAGTACCTTCCTGGGACATTCTTCGTAACTACCAACCTTGCAACCGTTTCTGCATAGGAAAGCTCGATATTTCGTTCATGTGCCATTTCTCGCATCTATGAGGAAATTTCTGCCCTGTAGAAAGTCCATGGAGCGGGATAGGAAGGCAGAAAATCCAATCCGGACTGTGGCACTGCATGGACGGCTGTGTCGATTTCCCGTAATTCGAACCGCTCATGGCGTTTTCGATCGTGAACGCGTTGAATGAAATAGTAGCTATTGTGTTTCGCCTCCGATCTGCAGTGCTTCGTAAGAGCGCCTCCTCGGCGCGATTCCGTTCATAAGTGTCCTTCGTTAGCATGTGAATCGATTAGACGAGCCTTTCGCCTGTGTTGGAGTCCGAGTTTTCCCCGATCGCTCCGGGAGTTTCTCGGCTTCACATCACTGTCCCAGCGATGGTCACAATACAAACAAAGTTTCAGAGCGTTTCCAATGCGTGGGTGGCTTTCAGTGTACGACTCAAGCCACTGACCCTCGGGGTTCGCTCGGTGACCGCGCGGACTCGCCCTGATTCTATTCCACAGGAGGGCAATAAGCATCCGCAAGCGCTGGTTCTGCAAAGCACTCTATATTTCGGATTCATCACTGCCTCCCATCAAGAGTCGAAAGTTAAAAATCGTAATGAATACCATGTTTTCAGATCGTATGTCGGGTTCGGAGAGAAGCAGAGAGATCTCGGCGTTTCTGCCAAGAACAAGCAGAACACCAACATTAAATCGACCATTTATGGATTCAAACGCTACATAGGGAGGAAGTTCAACGATCCTGTTATGAACAGCGAGAAAGCTCTCTTGCCTTATGAAGTCGTGGAAATGCCGGATGGCGAGGTGCGTTGAGCATGAATGTCCGAAATTCCTCTTGACGATTTTCCTGATTCTCGCGGCAACCGAATGCACGCGCTGAAGCCCAACACCGCATTCTAGTGATGTACTGATAGTATGCGCACTTCACCCCAACTTCATTTTCCGTTTTGTTCTAGGTCGGCGTTCGCGTTCGATACCTGAACCAGGAAAGAACTTTCTCCAGTCGCCAGATCACGGCAATGCTTTTCACGAAGTTGAAGCATGTTGCCGAGGCTGCCCTCCAGATCAAGGTATCCCCATATTTCGCATTTACCCCCGAATTTTCATCGTGAGGTTTGCCTCTCAATTCCCGATCAACATCCGAAATCCCTCCGATCGCAATTCGCTAAGCTTATTCTGCAATTCTGAAAACGCTTTTCAGGTGGTCGACTGCGTAATTTCCGTTCCTTACTTCTTCAACGACGCGGAAAGACGTGCCCTGCTCGATGCATCACGAATCGCAGGTCTCAACTGCTTGAAACTGATGAACGAAACCACAGCCGTTGCTCTCAGCTATGGATTCTATAAACACGACTTGCCGGAGGAGAAACCGAGAATCGTGGCGTTCGTCGATATGGGACAATCCGCACTGCAGGTCTCGGTGGCCGCGTTTAACAAAGATCGCCTGAAGATGCTCGCCTGCGAAACCGACGTGGTCGGTGGTCGAGACTTCGATAAGGTTCTTGTCGACTATTTCTGCGAGGATTTCTCATCACGATACAAGCTTGATGTCCGATCCAACAAAAGAGCGATCATTCGCTTATACACCGAATGTGAAAAGCTGAAGAAACAAATGTCCTCCATCGCTCTGGAGCTCCCGATCAACATCGAGTGTTTTATGGAAGATAAGGACGTAGCAGGGAAAATGAAGAGAGACCAATTTGAGGAGCTGGCGAGCTCTATCCTGCAACGTGTCGAAGAAACCGTCCAGCGAGCTCTTTCCAAGTGCAAACTTGACGACGATCGGCCTCTGACTCTCGAAGAAGTCGAGTCGGTCGAGATCGTCGGCGGCAGCTCTCGCATCCCAGCCATCAAAGCTATTATCAAGAAGATCTTCGGCAAAGAACCATCTACGACGCTGAATGCCGACGAGGCAGTGTCGCGCGGCTGTGCGTTGCAGTGTGCCATGCTGTCGCCAAACTTCAAGGTGAAGAACTTCTCCATCACCGACCTGCAACCTTACCCGATCGCCCTGAGAGTTCTGCCCAACCACGATCCGAATGAAGGAGCTGAATACGACGTCTTCCCTCAGTATCATCAGATACCGTTCTCGAGGATCATTTCCGTCTTTCGTCGCGAACCGTTCATCATTGAAGCTTTTTACCGGCAAGAGGTTCCGTTTGCTGACAAGTTCATCTCGAAGTTCCTCGTCAACGTCGAGCCCCGCAACCCAGAAGCCTCTCCAGACGACAAGGTCAAGGTGAAAATCAGGGTAAACCTCAATGGAATATTTACCGTGGTGTCGGCGACGTTGTTCGAGAAGAGCGACGAGGTCGCAGAACCAGAAGAAACCAAAGACGCTGCAATGAACGACGGGGACTCCGCGGGAGTCAACGGCGCACCCGAAGTCCCAGTGGCGGAGGCCGAGAAGAAGAAGCCAGCGCCCAGCGCGAAGCAGACCGAGTGCAAGGTCGAGAGCAAGACCGCCGAGAACGACGCTGCGCCCCAGGCGAACGTCGCTCAGCTTCTAGAAGACGAGAAGCAGATGATCGTCGCGGACCGAACCGAACAGGAGCGTCTCGATGCCAAGAACGCCGTGGAGGAATACGTTTACGAAATGAGAGACAAACTTGCCGATTCTCTCCAAGAATACGCGTCTGAGTCGGAGAAGTCGGTCCTCTCTGCCGATCTGACTGAAACCGAGGATTGGCTGTACGGCGATGGCGAAGAACTCGAAAAAGCCGAATATGTCAAACGTTTGGAAAGACTTCACTCTCTCGGCCAGCCCATTGTAGAACGTTATCGCGAGTTCCAAGAACGACCACGGGTCCTCGAGGAGCTTGGAAGTGTTTTGCAGAAGGCGCGCAAGGCCTTGGACAGCTACGCCGCAGGCGATGAGCATTATGCTCACTTGGCAAAGGATGACATGAACCGTCTGGCGCAGCAGCTCGATTCAAAACAGGCATTCTTCGACGAATCCATCGGAAAGCTGAACACCACACCGAAACACATGCCGCCCCCCGTGATGAGTCACCAAATCAGGGAGGCTGCTGAATCGTTCGAGCGAGTTGCGACCCAGATCCTCTCGAAGCCCAAGCCCCGGCCGCCAACTCCTCCGAAGGAAGAAAAAGAGGAGCCCATGGAAGAGGCTAAGGAAGAGGTTCCAGAGGAACCAATGGAAACAGCCTAGATCGTTGTCTTCAGCTTTCTGAACATACAGCGTACCGGTCGAGCACGTCCCCGGCGTCAACCTCAACATCTTCTTCCTGCAGAGTGATTTTCAAAGGCTTTCCAGAAATTTCCAAGTTCCCGAACCGCACCGCAGTTTTTCTCATGATGATTCCAATTCTGTGAAACTCATTTCTGAAACAGCGTTTCTTTTCTCCCGTCTCTCGCCGGGATCACCCGCGTTCTCTCGTTACCCGACGCTCAGCTTTCGGTGACAGCGAACAAGCTAGATGAGAAGACTCGACGATTTGGCAGAGCTCAGATTGGCCGAAGATTTCCATCATAGCTCATGCTACGACGCTCTCCGAGCAGATTGAGGAAGGATTCGCTGTGGAAGTAGGAAAAGGTCGAGTCGGCTAGACATTCAGTCATGTTATCTTGAGTGATGAAATACAAATCATTAGGAGGATTCCCGTACTTTCCATCATCAGAAAATATCTATATGTAAACTAAGTATGAGAAGTGAACAATGAGAACACACATGGCTTGTACATGATTGATTCGAGTTAGGTAGAACACTCCAAGACGAACGTCATACGAAATATATAATAAAATAACGAGCACAGGATTCTGAGCGTCGATCCCATTGCCACAAGTTTCGTAAGACAGTTGATCGGTCGTCGCCATTCCTACACAGACCAAATCGGATTTTGATGGAACGGATTGAGTTTCGGCAACGCGAGGGATGTTGAATAGTAATTCTGATTCAGATTTGTTGTAGTTTCGAATAAAGGGTTCGTCAATGGAGCCACAATCGGTCTGTTCCGATAGAATGTTTGTATTCCGAGCCGACACCGCTTGATTTCTGCGCTCGAATGTTCCCGATAGTTGAGCTCAGAGCTATGGATTGGTTGGTCGACTCTCTGATCAGCGATCAAAATTTCGGACTCGACGGCAAATTTATTATGGATCTACATATGAGTCAAAGTTTCGCAGTCAGCATTCGCGGACGGTAACGAGGATGATGATTTGTTGACTTCGTTTGGAGCACGGAGAGGGGAGATATTCTCTTGCAAGCAGATGGGTGATAACAATAATTTAAATAAATTATCACATATGTCTCAAATACGGACTTTTCGCTGATCGGGTCATATGTCTGCCTGCGCTCGCCTTTCAGAACTTGTCCGCGCGCCTGGGCACTCAATAACGACCATTGCGCGTTCGGGGAGTTTCCTAGACAATCTCCTGGCTTGGGACCTGAATCGTACCCGATTTCTGGGATCATTACCAAAATTCCATCCCAGGGAAAGGAAACCTCTCCTGCGTAGGAAAACAGAAATCTTTCGAAGAAAATAAACCAAATGGACTGAGTGGCACTTTCCCAGTGCTCGGCAAGACGACAGGTCACCGGAAGGGTTCAAAGGAATCTAGCCCGAAATCCCAAAATTTCCATGAGTGTGGGCTTGGCACAGGTGAGCCCAAGAGAAATTTCGGAGTGGAAAAGTAATTTCAAGGTGAATGCCCAGTGGTAGTTTTCCGTTAGAGCAGCTCGCAGCGGAGAGCAGGGGATCGCTTCAAGGTCTATGGGATATGTGTCATGCTGACTCACCGTTCGCATCACTAGCGCAGCCGCCGCAACCGACAGCGGAAGCATTAGTTGTGGCCCTTATTGCTTCGACAGAGAAACGACTATCCGCCACAGAATTTATAGATGCGGCTTGTTCACAGCACATATGCTCGATATATCGTATGTAAAAGCGAAAACGAAAATAGCAGCGACCGGTATACTGTTCACCGAACACGTGTAGTCGTACATCATGGAGGGATCTTTAGGAATCTGCCAACATAGAGTTTACCATGGTTGACTCAAGGTGTGAACCTCGGATCCATCGAAGATAAATTCACTGCTCCAGAAGATTTTCGGCGGAATACCCAGAAAAAAGCGTTTCAAATATCATATCCGGATCGGATGTGATTTCTACCCTCCTCAGGATCGGAGCCGTATTTCTTTAGAAAAAGTTAAAAACAGTGTTTCTCTTTTGGATGGGTCTTTTATTATATTATAGTTTATTGTGCGATTCCTTCCGTCTCACAGGCGGTGCATAGAAGGAGATTGTTGCTCTCTCCTCCCTGGAGGATCGAACGACCCTGCTGACAGTGTCACCGACCGCGAGTTACCGTTTCGTTAGATTCAGCTAATCTACTGTCAATACATTTCACATCTCTGCTCGAGAATTTCATCTCTCAAAGACCCAGTTCACATCATTTCTGTGGTGAAGGGCTGCTTCACTGAAGTGGGAAGTTCCGGTTGCGCGGTTTGCTCCTCTAATATATATGTACACATAAGTTTGTAAGTATGCCTTCTACCATGCTCCGCCTGTTCGATGAAAGCTCTCTACAACACTCGGATCTGCTTTCTGACGTTCTCGTTCTTCGATGATGATACTATTTCGTCTCAACATAGTTCAACAACACAGTGCCGCATAATCGATCATCGGGTTGTGCATGAACCCCGTGATGATATTACGGCTGATATGGTGGGGAACTGTTTCGATATGTGGCATATTTCCGGCGAAAGGAAGATCGATCGCGTTGGGATCTTAGGGTTGAGGCTGGGGGCGGGGAAGAGGGTAGGAACTACGGAGATTTCCGCGAGGGACGGGGGCAGTTTCGAGGGAGAGGAAAGGAAGGGAGCACGGAGAGCTGTCTTGCAGCCATTCATTGAACTCAAAATGTACTCGACTACAATTCGAAGCTTACTAATATTGCACTATACACGGTACGGTATTTCATTCTGATTCTGGCCAAAGTTTGGTTTCTACACTGCTACGTCCCCACGCGCCGGCGGAAGTGTGATAGGTCCAGCCGTGCAGCGCGAGTCGTCGACACTGATTCAATCATGAAGCTATCTTTTATTCCAACCGGTCTCCTGAGATAGCTGTCGAATGTTCTGGAGCGGTCCCGATCCGGATCTGATCGATTGTTAATTAGATGGCACCTCGGACGATATTGATCTTCTGTTGAGATCATTTGCGTGTTTTTTTTTCCTTCCCTATTCAGTTGACTGCTATGCTCATCCGTTGGCTGGACGCAGGGGGTGCAGTTTCTCGGTTGAGATCCGCAGGCCCTGAATACGAGTGTCGGTTCCGTGATTTTCCGAACGACTCTGTGCTGCTTTCCCCTTCGATAACCTTGAAAGCATCGAGACCTGGAAGACTCTTGGCCCTGAGCAGGGGAGCCTGAGGAGCGTCTTCGACTCGAATGACTGATGATGACGATGAAATCAATGAAGATGATGCGTTCAGAGCTTTGCCTCGCTCGAGCTCTTCTATGTGAGAGATATCACAGCGAACGCGGAAAAACGCTGCGCTCGAAGACGACGAACAAAGTAGCTCTTTGAAGCCTTTCGATGACGACGTGCTCATGATCGACGAACGCATCGATGATGTGAGACTGCTGCGCGACGACGTCATGGACGAAATGAAACCCGAGTCGTGACTCGATTCAAACTCCGCGGTGTTCGAGCTCTTCCACGAGTCGCTGAACCCCGAGGCGTCGAAGCGAGATTTTGTGCTCGAGGTCATCGAAGTGTTCTCGACGCAGCCCGCGCGCATTGCTGGCTCTTCGTCGAAGTCGTGGAGAAGGTGCTGCTCCGAGGGACTCAGAGGACTTCCTAGCGCCGGAACGGACGCTTTCGACGATCTCTCTCTGGATCCGCTCGTGAGGCCCTCCTCGAACGTCATCGAACGGTAGGCGCTATCGTGCCGCGAGACTTTCGAATGAACGTTTTGGCCGCTTACTCCGCGCAAAACCACGGCGTCCTCGGCGTCCGACATCAACTCGTCCTCGAGATGATCGATTTGTTCAGAGATCTGAGAGCCGTAGCCGCTTGTTCCGCAGGTGGACACCGAGTCCGAGCGCAACAGATGGCGTCGCAACGAAGCGCCGCTTAGCGTTTTGCAAAGCTTCAATGGGGTCTCTTTCCGTTTCATGGACGCCGACGACGCAGAAGAAGTTGAGGAGCTGGTGACCAAATCGCTTCCGACGATTTCGGATCGCTCGGTTGCTGAGCCTTCGGCTTCGGGTGGTGGCAAGTTCTCGTCCTCGTGCGAACGTAACCAGTCGAGGTTGCAACTGAGGGATCGCGCCACGTCGAATGGTCGCGTTGGTTCGGGCACCGACAAGTTCTCCTGGCTACCACCGAAGTTCAATCTGGCGATTCCCGTCGTCGGTGAGATCGCTGCAAGGAACGTCCCTCCGTTAGTCGAGATCGTCAACAACAAACGGAGCTGGTTCGGTAAAGCTTTTGTCTGGAGGCGTAACTCGATCTAAGAAGAGAAGGCGTACCTCCACTGGCCGGACTGTTACCGTCCGGGGGCGAAGCCTTTACGGTCTCCATGGGGCGTTTCAAGCTGAGGGTGAGTCCTCTGGGCAAGATGGGTGCTCTCGAAAGTCGCTGCTTCTTTTGGCTCACGAACGGGGCCTCTCGTTCTCTGCCACCGCCAACGTTGCTTTCGCTCGGACTGCAGTAGGGTAACGAGGGCAGCGCAGGTGCCGAAGAGCAGATGTCGGGAGCGACTTCAAGGACTTTCTCACACCGTAGCTGCTTCTCGTACTCGAGCAGCTGGCCGAGGAAGTTGAAGTTCGGCGATATCGTTGGTCTCTTGGACTTCACGTACCTGGGGAAAACAAGCTCGATTAGGAACACTTGATCGACTTTGGAAATTTTTCCAATTCGCAGAAGAAAGTTTCCAGAGGGAAAGTCCCCGTCGTCTTCGACGAGGGGAAACGTCAGCGACCACATTCGCATTATCGACGCAGCGACGGAACAGAGTGCTGCGAACGACCACGATGAGCAATCCAATGTTTACGCTTCAGATCAAAATGGACAAAGTGTCTCACCTATACGCGTCGTCAGAGGACATCCTGAGATGCTTCATGACGTAAGCTATCGCAATCGTCGGAGAACGGGATATTCCGGCGAGGCAGTGGACCAGAACACAGCCGCTTGACTCTCGTACGCGGTCCAGGAAATGGAAAGCTTTACCGAAGTGCGGCAAGAGCTTTTCGCTGTAGTTGTCGTTGACCGCGATTCGCATGAACTGAGTTTCCGAGATGAAATCCGCTTTCGGGCACGTCGCGGACACATTCAAAACGTAGGTGATGTTGTGCTCCCACAGAAGTTGCCGGTTGTGTGCATCGGTCTGGGAGCCCAGGTAGAGGAAGGGTAGGATTCGGGTCGGACCCACATTGGATATCGGCATACAGGGCTGAGACAGAGCCGATGTGAGGGGGGCGCACGGCCTCTGCTTGTCCTCGCATTGGTGTGGATAACAGCTGTGGAACTCTGTGAAACCGCCTGGAAACGAAGCAAGTATATTCGAGTGAGCGCGAGTGCAGTGGCTCTGGATTGAGATCGGTTTCAGGACGTGTGGGTTTCTCGTCGGCACCCACTACAGCTACGATTGGATCAGTCGCTTCAATTCGCTACCCGCTTCGTTCATCAATCCGGCTTTCTGTTCTCGCTCGAGCGTCGTTTCAGAGTTTAGTAAACTGGACGAGTAGGGTATGAGTCATCTCGGTCGCCTCCGACGGCCTGTGGATAGTCAGGCCGGAAGGCGATCTCTAGAAGAGTTCTGTCCAACTGTGCCAGACCAGGAGAGACGCTCGCAAAAAGACTGATGAGCGAGAAATGCGTCAACGGACGAACAACGAGCGGAAACGAGCGCGAAAGCGATGAAATGAAGTTTCTGATATCTACTCCCAAGTTCGAAACTCACCGTTCAGAAACGAAACCCGTTCGAACACGAACGACAGCTTATCTAGCAGGACAGCGGTGAACGAATCGGTGGCGACCTGTTGCAGGCCCTTCGTGCTGCTGTCGTAGACTACGGCCCAACTGTAGGAGTCCGGATCACAATTACTGACTAGAAGATCTCGGACGGAGACGCGATCCTGTTCGAGCCGCCGTTTCATGATTTTTGAATTGGCCACGTTCACCGAACGTTGTATGTGACTTGTGTTGTAATCGATGAAATACCTGAAGAAAGATAGACGAATACCATATCGTTAGGTTGAGTACCATCGATACGAGTCTTCCAAATAGGTATTCTACCACTAGACGTATATCGTTGTTTGGGTTGAAACAAGAGATAGGTGTCTCCCGGTGTCGCAATGTTCGAATGAGATTCACTTCGACGCGGTCTACCTCTACGCGGCCGCGGAAACTCCCCGGAACCCAATTCGTCAGCTGTTGACTGCTAATACTTGACGATTTCCCCGATTATCAGCTGACTCAGTTTGTCGTAACCATTGCTAAGACTATTTCCATGATTTTGAAGGCGCCAACATCGAAATTGAACGTTTTACGTTCGCTTCCCGCGAGTCCCCTACACGATAAAGTTCCTGAGCCTCTCAGTTCCTGCGCTGTGCGCTGTTCCTTTGCGGGGAATCCTCTGCGCAACGTTCAGGACATTCCACAATCTGGTAGAAAATTACGCGTTCAAATGACGAGAAATCTTAGGAACCTCGCATCACGCTCGAGTTTCAATCGAAGACTCGAAGCGGAGGTTCTTGTGTATCGAATGAAGTACCCTGGATCCCAATCCACAGTGTTTTTTCCCCGGAACCAAAAATTGTTTTCGGCTGCAGTCTCTTCGGTTGGAAAGGACCTTTGCATTCTGCGGTTTGTGGCTAGGGAATGGTTTTCGAGATTCTTGAGGATGGCTGAGCAGAGCCGGAGAATTCCTCCCGAGCATCCGATGCCGGTATCGAGCGCGGAGACACCGTCCGGTGTTGGGATCGGAAATTTCCAGCGGTCGAAGCAGATGATTGGGGAAGAAATTTCACGAAATTCGTGTAGGTTGCCACTGCAATATTGGTTTCGGTCGCTGGGGCATTGGCTTCATCTCACACGATCGGTGACGCCATCTTGGATTTGTCGAATATACGTCGGTGAGGTCACCCGGCGTCATGCGAAGCCATTCCAAACCCGACTGGTAGCCGTAACGGAGCGAATCGATGAAGCGATGGCTGCTGGATGTTTCGGTTTTCCTGTGCTTTCTCCAAAGATAGATTCACTCGACATTGACTCTGGCCGAGCTCAATGAAACACAGAAACTCGACGGCCCTTTTCTTGCGCTGGCCAATCGGGAGGATAGCGTGCATGTACCAAAATTATCTCTGCTTGAGCGGCGATGTGCTTCCTCAACCTGAACTCACCTAGAATCTATGAGGAGGACGTCGGTCCGTTTGTTGAGGAGTGCGTACAGCTCGTGAACGTCCATGGCCGCGACCACGCCGGGCCTTCCGATGGAAATTTCGTCCATGCCGACACGAGGTTGTCGTTTGAGGAGGGGCCTGCTCAGGCTAAGCGTGAACAAGGGAGAATTCGACGTTGGTGTCCGCCGAGATTGCCGCAATCTTCGAACGCGACAAACGCACTCCGCGGCATGCGGAGGCTGTTCCGCATCTTCAGACCAGTCCACCTGCAAATGAGACATGACGTTATTTGTATGGCGCTTCGTGATGCTGGCTGTGATCGACCCCTGCTCTTAGACGGAACCCTCGTGATTGATCGAATGCAAGCGGGTTGACGATGATGACATCGTCCGTCATCCCCGATACGGCTGCATCTCATCGCGGGTCCCTTCCACCCTGAACAGTGGGAGTCATGCTCCGAAAATTCACAAATTGGCCAGAAAAAGTTTCGAACTGCTTTCAGGGACTACGGATCGATATTTCTTTTTGGTTTCAGCTCGCCGGATATCAGCTTGCACTGTAGTTTTTTCCGAGGTGTCATGTCGTCCATCAAGAACTGTTGCCCCGAAAATCGACCTCATCGAATTCCAGGAGGAAACTCAGCGAAAGAGTTGAATCGAAGCCGAGGTCGTCGATTCGTTTCTAGATGCGCGGTCCGTTCGCCTTGCTGACTGACTGACTGACTGAATGGTTGCCTGACAGGAGATGACTCAGCCACAGATGTTTGCGAAATTGCTTAGCCCTAAACAAAAAGATCCTTCGGACGATAATGTTGACACACCGGCCCGATATGGAATTTTCGCAGTGATTCGCGGTTCGGTTGATGACCAATCTATTCATACAGCTTGAGAGCATCGGTTGAGCGAAAGTGGCGGCTTCAGATTTTCAGAATCTTGGACGTCCGCAGTGAAGATGGCGAGCGGGTTGTGTGAAAAAAACACGACCGCCGCCATCGCTGCCGTCAGAAAAGAAACGGAACAGCACTTCAGGTCGACGGTTCGTATGCGAGAAGCTCCTTTGTTCCGAACCCAAGGCTTTGCAGAACGCCACCGACTTCGTCCGCCCGTCCCTTCGGCTATCTATCTGACGGCTGACCAACGGGACCGGAGGATAGGCCCTCTTTGTGAGATGACGGCCGCGGTGGTGGTGCCACCACCACTTCCTCTAGCTGCAGAAGATGAACGCAGAACTTGGGTTTCGCTCTTTAGCAACGCCGAGATTCGACTCAAGTTCTGGTACTAGTTTTGATCGTACGCAAGCGATGTTGAGCGCCGCGGTAACGCCTGCGTCGCCGTACGGCTCCGCTAGCCGGAATGACTCACTCAGTCGTTGGCTCGCTCACAAAGTGCACTGACTAATACAACGTTGGCTCGAAACGCTCCACACCGGAGACTACCCGTCAAACAGAATTTACGTCTTTCGAAACAGAATCGCGCGTTCCCTAACTGACAGTCCTCTACTTCATGGCCGAGCATTGCGTATGCGCACGCAATGAGTTTTACAACGAGTTCCGAATGTGATTCGTTCTCGCGATTATCTGTCGTGATCAGCGCTTGAATCGAGTAGATTCTAGACAAAGTTACTCGTCGATTCACTCAGTCAGCCTGCAGAGGTGTTTCCGCTTCATTCACAAACGAAAGGGAGCTGATCATACTCCCAGACGACGATGAGAAAGCTGAGCGGCAAGGTGTCTCTGTCACTTGGATCCGAGTTCCTTCGAAAGGAGTTCCGGCCAGAAACGAGAACTCTACTAGCTTACGGAACTCCTCATTCAAAACAGGGTCAGAGTGCAGAAATCGGAACTTCACTCGATTCTGAATGTTGGGGGGCTGTCAGCGGAAGGCAGCCAAGAAAACAGAAGTTACCTTCATCCGGCGGGAAGTTCCTCGAACAGAAAGGTCTCTGAGGGTTCGGATTCGCTCTAGCGGCGCGATTCCTCTCGACAGCACACTAGCTACCGATCCTTTGAACTCGAATCGAAGCTCTTGTCGAAACTCCTCACGGAACCAATTTGAGCTTTCAGCCTCGGAAATTCTAGCACTCAGCCAAAAGGGAAACACTCTGGGAAGTATTGGCACTAAGAGCCATAACACGTTGTCTCCATTGTAGCAAGTAAGAGCTGGAAGGATCACAAGTCGAGCAGAACTATCGTGAATCATTCGTGACGTCAGACGTCATCTCTCCATCGTTCCACTGCCAGCCGGTCGGTCGAGCGCTCGATCTGCTCGCCCGCCCGCCCGTCCGGAGAGACAGAGCGCGATGGAGTACGAATCGCCGCCTGAGAGGATGAGCGGAGTAACGTGACCGAAGTTTTCAGAAATCGGATATCCGACAATGAGCCGCGACCCCCTTCGGGTACGGGTTGACTCCCATCCCAGGACGAGACTAAGTGGATCTGACTCGGACGGAGATTTCAGGACAGACAGAAGTTGATTTCTGTCCTACATCAGCTTGTCGATGTCTTCGTCTCTACCAAGCAACCTTATGGTCGTCATGAAGTGTTTGATAAATGCCCTTCATGATCATGATAGATCGCGGCTCACTACAGTCGTTCTCGACATCATTCGATGTACAGACGTCGACGTCACCGAGAGTGGATCTTCATCAACACGAGAAGGACGTCAAGGTAGAAACAATCTTTCTTGTCCAATATCACCGACGAGTCCGTTTGGTGTATCTTTTTCTATCCGTCTAAGCAATATCTGGCTGGATGTTCAGCTCAACCGTTGGAAACGTTGCCGTCTATGAATGCACATGCTCATGTCTATTCTTCGAATTCGGAAAAACCGGCGATGATCGAAGATTACTTGGGCTTATCTTTCTAATCGCGGCTAACCATTATCAGTTGGATTTAGTCGGAAACGTTCATACCTGACCACAGCGAGCACGTTTCATTGGAACAGGACAATCTGTACACGAATCGCAAGTCATCATGTCACTCAGACAGCGAGATTGAAGTCACGCATCAATGGCACGGTAGACGGCTTCAATCAGAGTGAGCGAAGAAGACAGCGACGACAACGTCAGGTAACCGAAACACGAAAGAGATTCGAAGACCAAGATGAAGAAGCAGGCAAAGATTCGACAATAAAGTCGATCGATCGAACGAATTGTATCCCCGGGAACTTCTTCACTCCAATGATCGTCCCACACGATTCTTCAGCAGTTCGGCAGCAGAAGTCAGAAAACACTCAGAGTCAGATGGATCAACTAGATGAACTTTTGGCAGTGTTCAGTTGAGTTTGGGATGTGAAGATGATGAACAAGTACCAGCTGAGTTCACAATTCACACTTGTCACACAGTAGAACACATGGTACGGTGTCGAACGACGGACGATAAATACTTTGTTTGAGTTATTTGTGTGCAAGACGGAGATTCACTCGACGGTTTGTGCGTTGTTCTTCGAGTAGGTACAAGAGAACACCGTGTTGTTAGTACAGTTCACTGACTGACTGATTGGATTCTATCTATCAGCCATGAAGCACCAGCTCGGCCGGCGGGCTAGATCGGTCTGATCCAAATGCTGGTGATGGTGGCGGACATAGTCGGTCGGCATGTTCAGTGCGCGGGCCGTTGGTGACTCATGTGGTGGTGAGGAGGGACCCGGTCCCTCTCGCGCGCGACGACGATGTCGACGACGACGACAACAACACCGTCGGCAGCAGCAGCAGCGCCAGCAGCGCGCTGCCTGGCAGCAGCAACTCGCAGTTGAGCGAGGAAGGCTCCCTCCAATATCGCTGACTAAGAGTGAATCACTCGGAGATCATCCTCGTGAAAGAGCGAGCCGGCGCGATTGAACCTACCTGGACGGCTAGCTAGCAACATCTTTCTTGTCCGCTATGCAGCGCACAGGAGAGCAATGCACGCGGACCTGCAGAATCATCATCACGGAAAGAAGATCTCTTTAAATGGGCCTTGGTCCCGAGTTGAGAGATGCTTTCAGAAAGGCCGCCCAAGGAATGATAGGCTGTTCTCGAGTACGGCTTCCTCTATGATTGACACTGAGCCCAAACCAGCCGCGATCTTGAACCGATAATCATGATTTCCGCGATTCTTTCGCCCGATACTGCACCGGAAACTTCCGAATCTGGGAAAACTCCTATCTCGGAATCGGAACTCGGGGATTTGTTTCCAGATGTTTCTCTGGGGGAGGGGGCGGGCGGATTCATCATCAAGGTGTAGCTCAAGAAAGCCCCGGCACGTTCTCCTCGAGCTGTCGTGAAGCCAGTCGTTGGGAATGGAGAGCCCAGTCGTGACATCCGATCTGGTCTTCCCAAGATTCGATCCTCGTCGGGCATCTTCCTTTTGATTTCATTCCGAACATTCTCTTCCGAAGAAGGGAGGCAGAACGAGACGCTGATAGCGCGGATGACACAGAGCTTTTGAATTCTGAAGCGCAACGTGCGTCCTGGCGACTCTCAACGAAGGTCAACGCTTCTTCACGGTTCATCAGCCGTTGCGGCGAGGTCGCTGCTTCGTTGTAGAATGAGTGATTTTTGAATCGACGAAGAACCAGACTGGAGAATCGTGTTCGCGACAGAAAAACCGTATGGCGTCAACGGTCTCCACGGTCTCACCTTGAAATACGCTCCAACCGCCGTTCGGATTAGGTGAATCGATTATTAATTTGATGACAGCGGATTCGATCTCTGTTTCGAAATGCTTCCGATTTGATCCGCGCAGCAACGCCGCCGTATCTCATTCAGTCACTTGGATGGAACTATTCCGTGACTATTTTGTCCCTGCTAATCCCTCTACCCACCCTCTTCTCGCTTCCTCGAATATGATATGTGACGTCAAATGTCCAGGGGAGACAAGAGACTCAATCATACCCGATGACACCACTTCTCGCGGTGCTCCAAATTTCACCACTGAAGTAAGCTTCGTTCGAAACTTGGTCCGTCGTTCAAAAACCCCCAATCGAGACGTCAGGTCCGGAACAGAAATAAGATGCCCACCACGTGTGCAGGAGTCGGGGTATTTTGCGAGAAAGATCTCTTCTCTGAATCATGTCGGAAAGACTTCAGAAGGATGAGCGTTCCGAGTGAATGAGATGATCGAACCGGAGTTGAGTAGGAATTTTTCGGAAACCCCCTTCCTCTACTATGCTACGTATCCATGCTGAGGGTTCCCCGAATCACGATGATGCATTCGGGATTTATTCACCATGAGTGTATCAAACTGTCTCCCGACGCTCGGTGATGACGTGTACCAACTTTTTCACGTGTAACGGTTCGTCAGCGCGTTGCTCCTCGTGATCCCTTAAAGAACCTTGAATTCCAAAAGTTGCAAGACTTCCGCTAATGAGCGGTCAGGATTACAAAGACGCATACGGCATTCGGGAAAATTTCAGGTGGGACACGGGGGTCGGGAACACTCAAGACGATTTCGCGTGGTACCGAGCGTGATACGTTCAACTCCAGGCTCGAGGCGATCACTCGAGTGGCTTTTCAAGTGCAGAGCGAAGTATTCCGTCATAGCGATTGCGATTGATTGCCAAAACGTGCCCCGAAAACCCCGACGTAAGAAGCTTCCCGGCCGACTTAGCGTAACTAATACTCCCAAATTCGAGGAACAAAAGAAATCCCCCAATCCAGTGGGTTTTTTTTTCAGTGGAACAGAGCTTAAAGGATACATGTTTAGCAGCCAAGGATATTCTTTCGGTGACGTTGTCAAACCACGACATCGCGCCTCCAATGGCTCGATAAACTGACGTGGGAACCCGCACTGATTTGTGAGTTCTTCGGAAAGCGAGGAAACGAGGCATCGCGGAGTTTGAGATTGGGGAAAAGTCTCCACACTGACTGAGACTTGATTCTATTCTTAACCAACTACCCCACGATTACGTCACTTCTCCAAGACGAACGAGTCATCCACCACTGCCACAGCCGCGGGTACCACCACCACCACCGATGACACAGCAGCAGCAGCGTATATGATTCAGCTGCAGCTTAGTCATAGACATACACACTCATACACTTCCCATCGTGCTCCCTGACTCCCCGCGTCCCTCCCCCTCCCAGTCGGTCTTACCTGGCCTGATTTGTACATAGAAATTGATAGTCTGTGAGAGTGGGGTCGCCAAAGAAGACCAAGCAGGCCGGCAGACAGACGGACGGACAGACCGACCGAACGATGGACGGGCAGATATCCGAGCGAGCGAGCGAGAGAGTGAGCGGACGAACGAACAAGCGAGCGAGCAAGCGAGCATGCTCAAAGAACTGGGCAGGCTCCAGTCAGAACCCCGAGCAATGTGAGGGGAGTGAGTTGTCACCTCAAACTATTGCTTCTCTATCTAAGCTAAGCCAAACAGATAAATCTAATCTACACCTCTCCTGGCGACCAACCCCACAACAGCTTCGCGGCTCTGACCCCTATTGAGTGACGAAACCTTTGTCATGACGCGCTCGGCGGAAAGCAGGCAAAGTCACTTGATGTCACGTCATTCATAAACCCTCGACGATCTCGCTTCCAGGCTGATTCTGATCCTGCAACCGTCGGAAGGAGCACCCTCCGAATTTCAAACGGCTCGAAACGACCAGAACACTTGATGCGACTGAATTTTCAGCCTCGTAGGAAGTGCCCTTCCTGTGATGTCATGGAATCGGATCTGTTTCCAGATTTCCGTAGCCGAAAAGTCGAGCAGTTGCGCGGGGTCGAGCGAAAACCGAAGTCCGGCACTCGAAGGAGCATCATATCATCATCATCATCATCGAAAACGGAGTACAAGCGGTATAATCGAATCTTCTGCCTCACTCCACCTAGCAAGGTCAAGGCCGATGTGAGGTCGTGCTTTTGCAGATTTCGGATGGGTGGTGCTGCTCACTCGGTAGCCTCACCATCATCATCGCCAACCACCATAATGTGAATCATTAGCGATGTCGCCATGCTTCAACATTGACATCAGTGGTCGGATGACTTATGGTAAGGTTCTTACTGGGAAACGTCATCCGACGACAATCCCAGCGTCCGACGGAGAATTCCAGCTTCGATTAGTCATTGTTCGCTCATCCCTCTGGTTATTCGGAGCTAACCGAATCTCCGGCGGACGACGGAAAACACCGCCGCGAACCAAATTCCGGGGACCAAACAGCTCGGACTCGTCGATCTGAGTAATCCCAATGAAACGCTTACGTCGATTCAAGAGCAAGTCCTCTTCATCGACGACGAAGGGTGACGCTGAAGTTGAAGCTGCGAAGGTCGTTTCGGAGAACAACTGAACATGAGTCAGCCATGTGAAATTTTCCGCTGCCCGCTCCTGCCGGGACGTGAGCAGCTTCCCTGAACTCATGTTCTGTCCGAGCAGAGCTTTCTCTTTTCGACCGCGGGCCCTGGCCGGAGGGCTCGCGGATTTTTGTATCGGAACCGATCTGGAGTTCGGCGGAACCACATCGATTTCTACTCCTTCGTGACCCATCCACTCTGGAATCGCGGACTCCGACACACCCCGGTCATGATTCATGAACCGCTATGAGGACACCATGGACTCGCGCGGTCGCAACTGGTTCATGAATGGGACAAGTGTCCCTTCATGTCGTTCATTAGCTTGGTAAGATGGCAACGATGCTTCAACCTGATCCTCCGTTTTCCCTCTTGGTTCGCGAAAACCGAGGCAATGCCACGTTCGCCAAATCCCGGCCATCGCGCGGCGTTTCCGACTGAAGATCGGTTCCCTGAATGCGATGCGGTGCCACGGCCACTAGTGAATGATTTGCAAGTCCATTTCACACAACAACCGCAACAACAACACTATCAACGACAACAAGGAGGAAGAAATAATTTGTTCCCGAATCCCGGATGCCGCATCGATCTGCGCGAACGTGCGGAAAGCCGCGGCTTCGCGGGGCCCTAGTCATGATGATTGACTTTCGTTTCCGCGAGCTGGAGCTGAATCTTCTGATATGAGCAGCAGAAGCCGATCAATGATGAACGATGGTAGGAATGACCGTTGTAGCGTTTTTCCGTTCGAGCGCCAATGTCTTCTGGCTGGGTGGCAAAGGCGGTTACCCCTTGCGTAAGCGGTTGTTGCAGAGCTTCTCGTTTTCGCCGCGCCGCGTTCGCGTCGAAGCAATGACCGCGTTGGGTAGAGAACGCTCAGCTCAGCTCTACACGGCTGGTAACGTAAGGCGTCCAGGTCGACGATGATAAGACCATCCATGCATCGATTCATTTTGGACGATTTCCGCCCGATAAAGCTCTCTCTCCCGCCTAATAGTTTGTTCGAACACGCTCATCACGCGAACGAACCGCTAACTCGGCGAGCGTGAGGCACTCCCACTCCTTCGAGTGAAACTTTCCAAAGCATTGAAAGTCTCAAGTTTTCAAGCCTCAAGAGAACGCCGAAAAGCCGTCGTCGGGTGCCGGTGCTTGATTGCCGACGATCGAATCTTGAAATCCTAAGATGATTTTTCCCGAACTGTACTTCCCTTTTCCTGGTAGTCGCTGTCCTAATCTCGTTTATCAGTTGTAAACCTCTCACAGGCTACTAGTTCAATATCCCTTGACGAACGCTCAAAGAGCGCTGGTTTTTCCGGGACTTTCGATGTTTTCAGACTTCTACTGAGTAATCACCATGTACTCCGATGTGTCATCACATATCATTGATTAGCGAGTCAGCCGACCTCTAGCTCCGTGTAATTAGACTTTGGCTACAACAGAAATTGAGCAAGTCATCGGATTAACTGAACAGAGAATTGAATCGATTGTGATCGAAACATCAATCCCACTACAGCTAAACCGACGCTCTGAGCCACTAAGAAATAGCTGACGAACGTAAACAGAACGAGATGGTGGCTTTTTGGGCTTTTTCCTTTGACGAATTCCTTGCTCTGATTTCCCAGCTGCCGGGCGTAGATGGAAACGATGACACAATGGCTGAGAAATTCTCGTTCAATTTTGATGCGACGCATTCGCCGGATCTGATATTCGCGCAATCGGATATATCGAATTCGTCTGTCATCCACTTGAACGCGCGTACTGGTAATAGCGACATACAGCAATCGTGTACACTAATCGTCGAAGTGTTCAGTTAGCCTGAGTGAGTGATGCCACTGCATGACTGTTGGTTTCCCATGCATTGAGCTAGTGAGTGAATCAATCCGGTCACAACTGAATGTGTATGTGTGTGTGTGTGTTCCAACCCCTCAAGGTGAGCGAATGAGCGAGCGAGCGAGCGAGCGAGCCAGCCAGCCAGCGACCGAGGACTGACTACATCCCCAAGGCCCGGGCCGTTTGAGTCATTCCAAGCAGGGTGAGGAGAGCCTGTCTCGTGAGTAAGCGTTCGCCACTTCAGAACCCAATTTACAACGAACCCGGTTCGTCATTTCTTACGAGAGAAGCGTATCCGACCCCCCAGACGCATTCGAATTGTTCAAAATATTTGAAGGAATGCGCGCATGATCCTCCGCTCAATGTTTCCAGCCCCGTTCGCCGGGACCGCCCTTGATTGTAGACCCCCACGGAACTCCTAGGGCTGGAGTACGGGGATCTGAGGAAGAGTTATTGAAGGTCTTGCCGAACAAGTTCCGTTCTGTGAGCACCGAAGCTAAACCGTCGCTGTTGTCGAGAGCGATTCGTCAACGAGTTGCGCGCTAAAAACACACCGAGGCCCCTCCCAGAGCATGTCGAGGGGGTTTCCCATCAGCTGTTGGTGACTGTACTCCTCCTGCGAGAACGACCGACCGACTGACTGGTCGGATAGCTTGCTAGCAGCTTGCTTGTCTGCCTGCCTGGTCGCCCGACTGTCTGCCTGAGTCAGGAAGGAGACTTAGTCACCAGAGGCCCATATCTATTGGGTGGTTTGTGTGTGTGTGTGTGCGCCTGTCTGTCTGTCGGTCTGTGTGTATGTAAGACAAACCGGATATGACTACAAAGCCCACTTCCGCCGCTCGTCCATCAAGGGGTCAACAGATTACCCTAGACGTTGCATCGACACTACTCGACACTGACACCCTTCTCGCGAGAAATCAGCGTTGTCGTCGTCGTCGTGTGCTCAGCTCGCTGCTGAGAATGCCGGATCGAGAGCGGGAGAATAAAGAAGAATCAGCGTGAAACCACAGACCCGATAAAGAGAATAGAATGTAATTTGTAACCAGCAAACGACACGCTTCACGAGCGTGACATCAACTAAATGGTGTTACGCGGTCGTCGTCGATGAATTCGTTCGCTCGTAGCTGGAAGCGCCGTTTTCGCTGGAAGAGTAATCTACATATGTAAACGTACGGCACGCCGCCGATGGGCTCATTCCCGGCTCAGACGATCCGGAAACACGGAGATCCATCCAGATAGTCTCCCTAGATCGCTGGCTGTCAACTCGACTTCACTCCAAGTCCTCTGTCGCGTCGGTTCGTTTCAACTGAGCAAATTTGTCGAGCTCGGTGATGAGGAGACGGCACAAATTATGCATATGTGTCTAAGGGATCATCTCCACGCGATCGTGTTCATTCCAGAATGAAAACTTGACATGAAACTTTCTGACGTGGTTGGGAGTTTCCGGCGATTTTTGACGCTTCAATTGACCGCTCGTTACATGCAACCATCTTTCTGAGTGAGTGTACGTTATTCTCGGACAAGCGCTCCCCAGACAGACCGTTCGCAGACGAATGAAACACGGCCGTTTTCCCTCCGTCGGGTACATTCCATTATGACGCTTTCTCGGTGCGTCGCGTCGTCTCTATCTCCGGGTGTCTCAGGGCTTGAAGTTGGGATTTTCCGAACAGATTTTTCCGAAAAGAAGAATCCGAGTTTCGTCCTCATAGCACTCCAAGAGGAGGATCCGAGCAACGCCGGCTACTTTTTCCCGTTTTCCTTGTTTTCTTCTAATTCAATCTTTTCTCCTGGCCGAGAGGAGACAGTGTCCAGCTGTGGAGAGGAGTATCCATGGAGCAACAGGTTCCTCCTGACCGCGGCTTGGCATCGGACGGCGAATCTTTTGATTGCATTGTTTCCTTCGAGAATCAGATTGCTCCGCAAACCTTTCAAGAATCCCGCTGATTCAATCGGGAAGTAGATCAAGTGATTCACACCTGATTGCGACAGAATCTGTTCCCCCGAACATTGCTGAGAACGCTTTCAGGAATGCGATACGGTTCTCGAAACAAGGTATTCTGATAGGGTCAAAGAGAGGTAACGCGAGACAAATGTACAATGGCGCAGCATCCGCGAATAGAATCGCGTTAGAGTCTGACTTCGCATCCCCAGGATTATGTTCGAAGGCCATCGGGTCCGACAGAGAACCGCGCGGCTCTCTGTGATGTGTCAGAATCGACCGAGTGGCTTGCTGACTGTCTATGGCTACTCCGGCTCGCGCAAGTCATCGCTGTCGGTTCCGGGTTTCATCTCTAGTCACCAAAAAAGTGCATTCTAGGGAAGTTCTCGCACCGGATGCGCTGTACAGCGCAGATTGGTCACAAGTCACGAATCGACACACTCACTTGTAACAGCGATGACCATTTTCAGGAAAATTCGCGCCACGTTTTTTCACGTCATTCTCTTCGGAAATTTCGGGTGATGCGGGAAGAAGGAGAAGCCAACAACGACCGTCTTCTGTTATTAGTCATAGGTGAGGCCAGTTTGCCCAGTGGGCAGAGTGCCATAAGAGTTTGATTCATGTAACGACGTGGTCCTTTGACGTTGGTTGACTTCTGACGTTCCACAACAATGAGCTTGTTGGTCTTGTTAGACGCTTGAGTTGACTTCACTGACCCACAAAGCTCAGAGCGCAGACGAGTTCTCATGGTCGCACTGAGTCGCTTCCGAATACAAAACAGATCGGAGAGAGGGTGGAGAAGATGGAAGTTCCAGTCGGCGAACCAAGGTATCCTATCCTGGTTAGCGGGGACGAAATTGAAACAGGAGTCGCGAGCGTACAACAAGTGGTGAGCTTGACACATGCTTACGATCGCGCGCGCGGACATTATGCGTGACGCTGTCGCATCAACTATAGATCTCTTCGAATCGATCAGGGATCGGAAAAGCAAATCGTTCCCTCGAAGTTTGCATAGCAGCGATCCGACTCGCCGCGAATAAGTCTAGGTAGTTCTTCGCCACAGCGGCGAAGACAGCCTTCGCGGCTGGCTTCGATGAGTCAGCGCGGCTACTCTGCGCAGACGCTCACACATACTTCCGACCCTGCATACGTCGCACTTCACAAAGGCGTCAGCAAATGATTTTGCAAATATTCTGACCTCAAATGCGGAATACCGGAGACCGTTCTCACCTTGAAGGTGTCAACATTGAGCTGTCGCGCTCAGTTTGTGACTTCAATCGGAAAAACCTCAAAGTAGGGAAGCCTAGAAAATCTCTGTACTCTGCATCCTCCCGAATCGGGAATATTTGAAGGAATCCCTTTTCTGCAGATCATGAAGGCGGAAACTCAATCCAGGTTCTCGCAGCGAGGATCGCGCGGGAGCTTGGCCTACGTGAGCTGTCACCAGTGATTAGACAGTGTTGTCTTCCAGATATGACAACGCCTCCAAGGTAAGGAACTCCAAATGGCCGCTGTGGAGTTCCGGATTCCAGCCACCAGAGGATAGGGAGCGGTAGCTGTGCAAGTTCGACGGAGCCGGATAGAATTGGCACAACTTCTGGTCGTGTTCCATTAGTAATTACGAAAGCGATGAGTCATCCGAACACAGCTGATCCGTCTCTCAAGCATCCTTGCAGCTGCTTTGTGAACTGAAATCGACCTCTCTCGCGGCGGGCTGCTCACTCGCACGAGGTCGACGCCGTTCTTTCGACGTCGGAACGGGTAACTTCATTGTATGGGAATCATCTCGAACGATTGTAACTTTACTTTGAGAACTACCCGGTTCCTGTTAGCGCAACTTGTTGGGGATCACACTCGCTGAAGCATGGAGTTATCGATTGCAAACAACTTGATACGGATGAAAACCTTGTACGAGATCCTTCCTCCTGAAATCTCAGCTCTCGAGGAACAGATCCGTAATATCAGCAGCTCCGTCAATAAACCGAGATCTAAATCTGAATCTGAAATCGGACGGATTCGGGTGCGGACCGCATGGTTTACATCCGAAAGCCGATCGGGAGCTTTCCAATAACGAGCGATCCTTCCCTTTGCCAACAGACTGCTGCATGATTTCACATGACGACAACGGTCTCTCATGAATACTCTACTTGTCGAGATACACACTGCTTCCCATGATCCCTTGCTCAGTGCCGTTCTCCTGTCCGTCGGTTGATTGGCTGCGAGAGGCAACAACACCTACAGAGGATCGAAATTCATACGAATTTGCGACAAGCCTCCGTTGTTCACAGACGGTCGTGTCCAAAACCGATCATTCCCAGGAATTCCTGACAAACACGCAGTGTTTAACTTTCATTCCATTACAGCCAATGACGTATCGCTGCGCGGTGTGGACCACCCTAAACAGAAAACGTGAGCTGTGCGTCGGTGGCACCGATGTAACGGACTTACCATCGCGTCCATCCGTTATTCGGCTGCTCCCCGCGATTCCAAACAGTTATCAAAAGAACGGAATCTTGACGAGCCCCTCAGAAACTCAGAAAAACATGAACATTCGTCAGAATGACGGCCTGGTAGTCAAAGATCGGGCATTGCAGTCGTACAACTGCCCACATTCGACGAGCTCCAAAGTTCGCCTCCGCGAACCTTCGACTGGCGCGAGTACACAAGGAAAGCGAAAAGAAAAAAGACTCGCCAGAGAAAGTAGGTATATCAATTAACAAGTCGCTCTATCTCAGGAGATTGTCGCCGTGTGAGTCATTCATTACTTTGCGATAGGAGCGCGTTTACAACTCCACTGAATATATGCTCTCGCAGAGTAAAACCTCATCGGGTAGGTTCCGCTCACGAGTCCTCGTGCCCTACAGCTGGCGCGTCACCAACGTGAGTCGATTCAAACTACTCGAATACCAATGACATTCATAAGATCCAAAACACGCAGATCTTGCGCATTTTATGTCGAGCCGCAACGACATCGCGGGCGGACGTAATTTGACAGCACGGTTGCTGTTGTTGTTCGACAGGTTTGACGTCATTTCAGCACTGTTCTCACATTCGACCAGACAGCCCCTGCGATTGTTCAGTTGTTGTGAAAACGTGGAGACGCGTGCCCTCCGTGAACTAGGAGATCGAGTTCCGATCAGGTAGATTGTTCTCTCATAATCCCGACGTATACGATCTAGCGTCAAGTACGCAGGACTGCGTAGGAGAGGCTTTGGGAACGTGTATGCCGGGAGTACGTGGCCGCGAAGTCTCGCAAGACAATGAGATCAAAAGAAAACCTCGCTGACGTCATATGCCGTATGACCCTCGAGCAAGGTTGGAGTGGATTCGGGATTATGTCCGGTGGGTAGGAATTCAACGGCGGCGCTGCATAAAGCGACCGAGAGGTTCACCGCCCACGGCCACGAGAGCTGGCTAAGAACTCGAATCCAATGACTTCCGTTGTCGACTTTCTAGAGATATTATGAGGAGAGTCGAGTCATCTCTTAGTGAGCTCTTACAGCGCGCTCTGCTTCCAGACTCCACCTCGAGCCATTTGGAGATGTTAAGCTAAATTTAGCCGCGGGATCTCAGCACAGATGCCTCCGACGCCAACTCGGAAGGCCAGCGAAATTCATGACCTCGTGATTTTCGCAAAAGCGGTTCAGACCCGAGTGGATATTTAACGGGACACAGATGACTGGCTTGTGGACACTAGTTAAGGTTGGGGAGATATCGACCGGAACTCTAATCCAGGACTCCAATCCGGAACTGTAATCTCAACTTTCCAGGTGTCACGGCGCTTCGAAGACCCTCGATTGCTGTAGATACTTTGATTCCGCATGAGGTTTTTTTTTTCTATATATAATATCAACAGAAGCAAACGATGTTCACCATTCCAACAAAATCTCTTGGATGGAAACGGGGCGAACCCCGCATGTGTTTTGAGACTTTGCTCTGAACCCTCCAAGGAGTCGACCGGCTGCCGCCACTCTCGCTGTGCCAGCTTCTTGGTTGTTTAAGAATCTCCGTTTTCTTCCTTTCGGGGATGACTCGTGCGCGTACTGTTCTCTGCGGAGTTACCTCTGCTCAGGAGTGCCTTAGTGAGGGCCTTAGTCATCCTGGCTGGCTGGCTGGCTGGCAGGCAGGCAGGCAGGGTGCGTGGGGTTCGGCAGCCCCTGGCTGGCCTGGTCGTCGATGAGTCAGAGCATTCCCTCGATGCTCCTAGGGGCAAATACTGTTCAGGGTGGGTCTTCAACGTCTCTTGCACCCACGAGTCGCACACGAACATCAACGAGAGCGCTCCAGCGCTTAGATCACCGAGTTGTTCGCTGGCCTGCTCGGCTTTCGGCATGGACATTGCAGTCCAGGTATCGTTCATTGTTTTGTCGAAAAACAATCCGAAAGCGAAAATAACCAAAACTCCGTCGCAATCAAAACTGGGTTCGATCGATCTTATGCAGAGAATTCGTTCCGTCGAGAGGAACCTGTTCAGATAGAAGATGAACAGTTGGTTTCGAAATCGAAAACTACTGATTCAGAGTCACGTTGACAGATCGATTGCGGTAAGGGTCGCGGAACTGGAACAGTGATTTGTTGGAGGACTCGTCGATTTTTGATGGCATCTCGGGGTTTTCCCGTGATCCGTCCTTTTTTTCTAAACTTTTTCCAGGGTCCGAATGACAGCGTTTTCACGCGTCAACCGAACAGAACATTTCCTGAGCCCTCCGTAGACTGATGTCACAGATCAGAGCGGAAGATTGATGATCTTACACACAGAGGAAAACTCGCTCGTTTGCGAAGCCGACGGCGACGCGAGCCGAATCGAGCAATATAACGATGACGACCTGCAAACCTGTTCAGCCGTTTAGAAGGAACCGACGAACATTTCTAACGGCCTCGGTGTTTTCTAGCTCAATGTCAGGAAGCTCAATGTCGAGTCGTCACTGACAACTCGTTGTCGCTTGACGGAAGAGCGTTCTCGAACAAAGAGTTCTCATCTTTGGAGCATCTCGCGTATTTTCATCTCAGAAATCGATTACGACATACGATCCGATTGGGGTCTGCGTATGTGCTGCCGTGGCTTGGACGAAAATGACACCGGGCATGACTTGCACTACCAGCAACCGAGCCCGGGATCTCGAATCACACTCTCGATTGCCCGCGCGACTTAGTGATTGCCTGCCAGCCTTCAGCAATCTTCGAGAACCTGAATGCTGCCGGCAAATCTTCTGGATGGCTCTGTCAGCGCCTGAAAGAGCGTTGCCGGCGCCATGGGCCCGGATTAGGGCGGGTTATCTGCCCAATTCGATCGACTCCGAACTCTTCCGGGTCATGGTGTTCACGATCTACCCTCCGGGAGACAATGTTCTTGATGATTTCTTCATTGAAAGTATCTCGATCGTGTCGTGACGGGACCTCCTCACACCCTAACCTGACTCGGGGAGAAGAGCTTCACATCTGTTTCCGATCGTTGTGGCCTTTCGATGGGAACCAGATGCGTCGCCGTCATTTGATCATACGGCGACCGCGAATAGTTCGACGATACTTTTTGGAATGACATCATGTGTCACACATCCCGCGATCTTGGTTTCTACAGTTGTGGTTGGGTGCGGAATGAGAAAGCTATGTCATCGCACACCTTCTTCGTCAACAGAGACCGCAAGCGTTTCTCGACCATAGCTCGGCTCGCCACAGCTGCCGTAGTGTGAGACGCTAACGTCGAGAAGCGCCATCAAGGCTGGCTCCCACGATTGCGACTTGTTCTGTCTTTGACTTCGACTCCCTTGCAGCTAGTGCTACGGTCGACGTCGTCGTCGTCGGCGGCGGGGTGAGGTAAGGGCATCCACGGCCGTGCCGGTTAGGGAAAGCGGACCGAATGACGTGAAGGAACGTCATTGTTCGGAAACGCGCGCGCCACAGTGAGACAAGCTATATACAACCGCTTGAAATATTCTTCTAAGTAAGGCATCAAACGAAACACGACCGACTCGCAGGTCATCCAGCTTCATCCGATCCTTCGCAGTCATCAAGCCTGCTGAAGACAGCGAACACACTGAGCGAATGACCGGATTCCGCTCCTTATCAACATTTTGAGCTTGTCCCCCTTATGTTCAACGATCTTCTAATCCCGGAGATCGGCGCAGGCACGCTGTGGTGATTCCAGACGGTTCGTCACGCCTCTCGATCCGGAATTCGCGTGTTTTTAGCGTGTCGCGAGGGGAAAGACATCAATGCCAGCCTGACTCTCGCTCTGGAAATCTCAAGAATCGCGAAAAAAGTCCCCTCGCATTGATTCGCGAACATCCAATAAATCAGCAATTAATTGCAATTATTTGAGTAACCTCAAGATCCTGGGGGTAGCACGCTGCGGGCGCTCGGAATTCGGGATCGAGCCTGAGATCTGCTTCTGGAGAACACGATCGATGAAGGGCCCGTGCATCGAGCCCACTTTCAGCAATGCTCACTCGTAGTCCTCTTTTCGTGGCTATCCTCAACCACAACCCGGGAGAAATTGCAACCCGACTCCTTTCAGAGTTTCCGGTGGTATGAGCTCTCAATGGACCCTTTCCACCCACCTGCATTAGAGGCCGATCTCGATCGCTCGTGGAAATCCCAAAGACTGTTTCTCGTATTCCGATAACGGCTTCTTCCGAGGAAATATCGGAAAACTCTTTCTACGAAAGCCAAGATCTACGATTCGTAGAAAAGAATGTTTGAGCTTACAGCAGGGTCGCGTTCCGGATTGAGCGGAAAGTTCTGAAAAATCGTCCGCGCTATTTCGGTCGGCCGACTCCTCATGTTCATAAAGTTGTCACAGGAAGCCAATCCGATGACATTACATGACATCGTTTATCCACTTCCGTTTGTGTTTGTCTTCAAAGAATACTTGCCAATGTCAAAGACGAGTCTCTAATCATATCAGTACGCGTATGAATTGAGGGATGCGAGGCTCGATCGCTTGACCGAGACGCGTTGGTGTGTCCACCCTTGTCGAAGTCCTGTCATCAGACATCGCGAGCCGATGCTGACACGAAGGTCGCATATTTCAGGGCTAGCACGAACGCGCACCACATCCGTTCTGACTCTATTTACTAGCTTGGTGCTGCATGCCCATTGATTATCTTTCGGAATACGATCTCATCCATTTCTCTCGCGATTTCAATCGGGTTTGACAGTTCACTAGATTTCCCCTCTTTGCGTCAATCGGCGAACTAACGCAGAAAGCCATGTCCAGACTCAAAACATATACACTACAGAGGTAGTTCGCGCTCAAGTATGTTGACTGCAGAGTACTGGCAGTTACGGTGACGCTCGTTGAGCGCTTCGGCATTCTCGATTACGATCATCAAGGTCGTTCCGCGGATAATTATTCTGCCGGATGAAGCTCTAACCAGTTTAATGAGTCCGAGGGAGTGCTTCACTACAGTGATAGTCTTCGAACGGGCTATGCCGATCAACGATGGCGGCGGCGGCGGCGTTGGCGGCAACGGCGATCGCCAAGAAATGGGCCATTCAACAACACTGGTGGCGTACGCGAGGCAAACTGTACGGAGGTCAGTGCGCTCAAATCGAATCTCCAGTCCATGCGTAGAGATCCAAAATCGAATACCTTCTCCCAAACCGATTGATGTGAATCACGAATACGATTCGAGAATCCGACCTTTTCTCGTTTGCTCTTTTCTTTAGATCTCACTCAGAGCACACGGAAGAGCGACCGCGAACACACGACTAGCTTGGAAAATATTCAAATATCAGCTATGTGAGTCAAAGCGTTTCGAGTGTTCACTAGAGCACTCCGCTTCGAGCGCATCTACTTACCAACAAGATGTGATGAAGTCTATGGTTAACCAAGTCCCGAGTTTCCGGTTCGTACTCCTTCCTCTCGGGTTGAATTGTAGATCACGGTCCGTGAATTGAAGGTTTCCCCCGCGAATCCAGAGAAAAATGGATCGCTTCACCGAAGAGGGCCTCTCAGAGAAACGGTTGGTCTCAGGTCCCCAACAAAACTGCCGGGAGTTCTCGTTGAGGGCTTGGAACAACAGACGAGTTTCACTTGCGATTCACCAAAATCCTAGTTGGTTTTGAATACCGGCAGCTTCAGAGAGAGATTGTTGTTCACTGACTCTGTGTTCCAGCAGCCCACACAGATTCTCCCGTATGAGCCGAAGGTTCACGGTTGGCGTTTACCACTCGGGGCTGCTTGCCATACCACCGTCACCACCACCACCACCAGCCAGGCAGCCAGCGAGCGGAGAGGCGAATCGACGAGGAAGGGAAGACAGGGGCTTCTCGGTGAACCACCCTGCGCGGTCTCTCGGACGGCCGGTGTAGCACACACTGGTCCCAGGCTCTCGGCTGCTTCCCCCCAGCAGAATTACCTCCCCCACGCCCATTTTTCAACCCCTCAAGCTCCCGCCGGGGCTCGAGTTTTGCCAAAGTGATGATGAGTTACTTCATGGCTGACGTCAATCACGACTTCCCTGAAGTTGAAATGAAAACAGAACGATGAAAACAGAATCTACTTCTCAAGTCCCAGAATCGAGCGAAAAAAATCCAAAAAGTCTTCCGGAAGCTTCAGGGCACCGATTTCTGTGATGACTCAATCTTATCCGCCGAGAAGCTCGATTAGAGTACACACGGTCATCTCAAGATATCTTCTATGCCGGTTTCGTGTATCCACATCAAGCAACGATCTGCATTCGTGCCAGACATGATTGGAGGAGCTGAATGGAAGTTCTCTAAGTGATCAACGATTGACTCACTTTATATCAGATTGGCACATTATGAGTCCAAAATCCGTCATCATGGAATCTCTGCGAGAGTCCAACCGATGCCGTGAGCGAGAAACTGCGAAAACTGTCTAGAACGGGACGAAATCAATCTCCCGATGCTTGTTGTCATCGGATTCAGCCAAAACCAAGAAGCTCATGTTGAATGACAGTGTGCGTCCGCAAATATTTTATTCACAATGGATCAATACTCTTGCATGTTTCGCCGATGGGCTCCATGAAGAACTTTTTACACTTGTTCGCACAAGAGATGTTGGAATACTGGCTCTGGATCAATTATCATACTATCGTCCGCCATCTTCGGATCTGTTCGAAGTTGGCCGCCCTTTGCGCTCTACCGACGCGACGTAGCTCCTCCGCTCGCAGAGCTTGATCGGCGGCACGATCGTGCTTCCAACGTCCGCAGGCCCGAGGCCGACCTCTACCGTGAGATAGTCCCTCTTTGACTCAAACGTTGGTCGTCAAAATTACTTCCAGCGTCGCGGTCGATGTTCATCATGCTACATATACCGTCACACACGCGAATCGTCAGACTTCCGACAACGTATATACAGCATCCGAGAAAGCTTGTTTATGTACACTTGCATTAATCTCGCGTCAACTGACGACTTCTTGACGGCGATTACGTAAATAGGTATATAGGTAGGAAGGTAGGTAGGTAGGCTGGCTGGCTGACTGACTCAATGAGTGACCGCTTGGCTTTCTGGCATACTACCGAGAGAAGAGATGAGAAACGAGCCAACACTGTCGCTAGAAGGCAACCAAGGGAATATGTTACCGCTCATGATAATCAGGATGAACCGATGCAACAATCTCACGCCGCAACAAACATATAAAAATGCTACCTAATCGAAGTTTTCATAAGGAAGCTCTACCCCGCGAATTCTTAGGAGCGAGACGAAGAATCCGGGAGCGTTTTCGGGCTCAAAATCTGGGATGTACATTTTGAACAGAAGCGAAAAGTGAATCCGATAAGATAATTGGAGGATATTCCTCATGATGGCGGATGTCCTGATGTGAGATGAGAACGACCAAATCAACGTCGACGATGACTCAATATTGTCGTAATTGCGTCATTTGCACTCGTAGCAAGCAAAATAAGAATCGAATCCCTCGGTGAGAAACGAATCGCTAGAGAAAATTGCGATAAGTGGGAAAAAACTCGTCGATAGCTCCGTTATAAGCTCTAGAGCTCAAAGATCATGGGACGATAGGACGCCCAAGCTCCAAAATCAAGCCTCTGGAATCAATATGGGAAAAACCATGCAAAAATTAACTGATGCCAGTTGAGAACTCAGGGAATGACCAGAAACGATCACGTGTTCCCCTATTCCTCTCTCGCTCTCTTCCTCTCTTTGTCCATTGGAGGAGGATATACACAAAGGAAAGCAAACACACAGACTGAGCGAAAACAACCTCGGGTTGTCACAGCGGACTCATGACAGTCCCGCCAACGACGTGGCTTGATGAGATGTGCCTACCGAAATGGAATCGCCGTCTTCGTTGTATCGATAAAAAGTCCTCTCTAGCCCGAAACCGAATCGAGATCGAACTCTAACTGCGCGGATCCGGCTCAAACTAGAACTCGGTTGAAATGCACCTGAGGGACTCTATGCGGTCCCCAAAACTTGATAATGGAGTACCTACACTCGCTAAGTTCCCCTCGTCCAGAATTTTCAACATGATAACTCCTGAGGAATCCGGTGTGCGTGGTAGGAACTGCGCGCACTCAGCAGTGTCCGTTAGAAATTGTGGTTTCCGTTGTGGTTGTCATGGTCGTTGTCGTTGTTGCTGCTGCCAACGTGGCCGTGGAAGAGCTGCTTCCCATTTGACAAAGAATCTTGATTCGTGACTCGAGCTTCTCGACCTCCCGCTCCTTCCTGTCGAGTTCCTGAAGCTCAACTCGATTCACCTCTTCGAGTTTCTGTGGGAACATGAGGAAAAGTCAGAGTTCCGATAAATTGGGTGTCAATTCGCCATGTGAGGAGGGAGGCTGCTTGAATTCCGGGTATGCTGGGGCTTACCTTCATTTGTGTTTCGGCTCTGGTGTACTCTTGCTGCAGCTCAACATTCTGCTCCTTGAGTTTCTTGAACTTCTCCCGCAGATACCGTTGTTCCTGAGCGAGGACTTCATGATACCGGTGGTAAGCCTCCATCATGACCTCGACGCCTGGCCACTGGAACGGTGTCTGGGCAGATTCTGGAGACTGCTTAGGCGCATCCTCCTCGCCGGCCAAGTACATGCGAAACGCTGGATGTATGCGTTTGGGCTTCTCAGCTGCAAGTGTCGTTTCACAAATTGCGGAGTCACCGGATTGATTCGATTTCCTCGAATCTACTATACGCGAAAATGAAGTCAGCGAGACACCACTGAACGGTGTTTCTGGGGAGCGCGGCTCAACGTAGCCTGGAAGTGGAGGACTCATTTAGATCATCGTAACTTTCGAATTTCCTCGGGAACAATGGTGCCTACTTTCAGATCGACCTCAAGTAAGCGCTTGATATCAATGGCTGAAGTCTTCCTCCCAATATTTCTCTTCTACAGGGTTGGTCGTGGGAACCTTACCAAGTTTTTCCCTAGTATCCTTCAGCACAGACTCGTGGAACTCCTGAGCAAAGCTCTTGGGATCAAATCGTGCCTTTTTCAGGAGTGACTCGTCGAACGCCTCGCTGACTCTCTCCTGCGTTCTTGGGTTCTTTCTCGGCTCCGGCAAGCTGATGTTGTGACGTTTCGCTCTATCTTTCAGCACGGCCTGCCATCTGAGCTCGATCTCTGCAGGAACCGAATTCGCAGTCATTGACAATGATCAACAAGAGGACTGATCATTTCGGGGCGCAATTTGACCCGAAGACGTTTTCTTACCAGCTTTGTCATTCCGGGCGACCGCCAAGTCGAGCGCGTTCAGGAACTGCGGCTCCGGTGCTGATACCGATTGTTCCGAAGTTCCGTCGGATGGATCAGAAGCACTCGGTCGATCCGTTTCGTTCACGTCGAGCAACAATAGACGCGTCCAGAACTTTTCCGATAACTCGTTCGTTTCTTCGATGAGTAGCGGTTCATCGTGTTTACGTTTGTTGACGATTTGCTGGCATTGAATTCGTTTGACGTTTATGTGTGTTGTGAGTCCAAATCTTTCAAGAAACTCGAGTTTCTAAAGAGACGACACCAAGAGACAGATTCTAGTTAGTTTCCACAGAGAATTACAACCATTCCACAAACGTTCCCTCAGAGGCGGAGGGGAGAAAACGAAAAAAAGGGATGAAAGAGAAGATACAAGGCTCAAGTCAGGCAACGACGATCAGAACCGAACTGAACGATTAGACACCAAGAGGAAAATCACCTGTTCATCGCATTCAAGTTTTGCTTTGGGTCCTGTCCAGCTGACACCGAAAACGCTGAAATCCCTCTCGACGTAGCCCCCGAGAGCATCCTTGTCTTTAACCTGTAGGTCTAACGCTGAAGTGATTCCATCTTCGTCCCGTTCAACCGGTATGGGCGCGAGGCCGAACAACGGCGCTTCCACAACGAGCTGTTCTCGCTCGGCAGCGGCGACGTTTTCAGGGTAGGTAGTGGGACCCGTAGGCGGGTAGGGCGTTGGTAGGCCGTACGGCATCGCGGGATGGCCCAGAAGCGAATCAGCGGAGAACGGCGAGTAGAACGGCGGAAGGCCATTTTGCTGAATCACAGTGGGTTTGACAACTTTGTGCTTATTTTGGGTTTCCAGCAGTCGCGCGTGCATACCTGCGGGCAAAAGAGACGCCAAGTGAGCACCAGCGATCGAGAAACTCCGAAGGAAGAATACGGTATGGTTTCAGCTCTCTCGGGTCAGGACTCCGTATTTCGATGAGGAAACGCAGGAAGGTGAGCGATCGACGCATTACCTTCTTCTCCGAAATTGATAATGTTGTTGTTCTCGTTGAAGGAATTCGGCAGAATCTGGGCGAAACCACCACTCGACGGGTGACTGAGGTTCAAACCTTGCACAGGAAGCCCAGGCATCGACATAGGCTGCCCAGCCAAACTCGTGGGTATCGAGGGCATCTTCGCACCGTTACTTCCACTCGTCTGAGGGGTCACCTGCAACCGATGGAATTCGAATTCTCATCAGAATCCCACCCCGTGCATCAGCCATCGGGGAGCCTTGGGGAGCATTCATTACCAGGGCCGGATTTACTATATAGACTAAGTAGGCTATAGCCTACGGCGGCAAATTTTCGATAGGCGGCGAAAATTCTTTTTTAGTATGTCAGGCAAGTGATAGAAAGGCACGGCGTAAAATTTGAGTTAAATGAAAACAAATCGCCGTTATCGCATACTTTGGAAAGAACGAAGTTTTAATTCTAGGTCACAGATCAACCCAAGTAAGGCGGCAAATTTTGGTTAGCCTATAGGCGGCAGAATCCTAAATCCGGCCCTGTTCATTACGAAGGAGAAGTCATGATGAGACCTAGACTCGAGGCCGACTGACCTGCACAAATTTCGAGCTTTGGTGATGCTGCAGGCCACCAACAGGTTGGGGATGAGGTGAGGACGATGGTGCCTTGTTCTGGTCCTGGGAGGTACCCCTGGCACTTCGAGAAGAGTTTTGGCTGGAAAGAGAATTGAGCTCTGTTAAAGCCCTGCCCGAGGATTATGTGCATGTAAGCGTTTTTGAAGCAGTTTCTTCAGAAGCACATCTTCAGGGGATCGTCGACATACTGTAGAATCCGGTTAATCGGCCCACCTCGGGACCGAGCGATTCGGGCCGAATAACCGGGTGGGCCAAATATCCGGGCCCCCTCTAACATTGACTTCGATAGAGAAAAAATATTCGGGCAAAAGAATTTGGGGCCGAATATGCGGGTTGGCCGTTTATCCGGTGGGCCGATTAGGCGGATTCTACTGTATATGGGAATCATTACCTTTGCGCGCGTGCGATTCCCTGTTGCTCCCTAAGGAAGAGTTCATGCTGGAACTGTAGTCCCTTGCGCTTTTCGATGTCGAGTCGGGCTTGTGCAAACCACTGAGGATCGTTGTGGGGCCCGGGGATGCCCGCCAGGCCGTAAGCGGACAAGTCGGACGCTTCGGATAGACCGTCATTGACTGATTTAGGTAGACCACTCGAAGTTGATGGTGTCGACGCTTCCGAACGCGGCGTACCCTGTATTATGGAACCTCGAGGGGTTGGAGTTCGTTTGGATTCATCTTTTCGTTGCGTTGGCAAAGGGGCTCCTGCCGCCATATACGGGAACGTCAACTGCGGGGCATAACGCGGATCGAAAAGCATTGGGTCGTCGAGGCGGAACGCGGGGTGACCGCTTTGAACGGCGGCCATTTGTTGATGATGATGCAGAAGGTATTGGTTGTAATCGTAAGAGGGAGCCAACGGTGAGGGATGGGGTATCAGCGTCGGAGAAACGGATTCCGTCGCCGGCACTGAGGACCCATTTGAGATTATGGAGGACGAGCCCGCTCTGTAAACGATGAAAACCACTGTGAGCATTTCACGAGAATTTCACTGAGTTCGCAACAACGACCATATACGGAGGGGCTGAACAACGGCTCACCGATAAGGTTGGAATCCTCTACTCGGCGAAGGCTGCTGTTTCTTGTGCGGCTCAGGGGTTGTGCTCGTTAGGTCGATGGGTTTTCTGGCATCCGCCCCCGCACCCGGAGAGGGACAGTGCTTCTTGTTGGCTGCTGCCGTCGACATCGTGGTTGAAATGATACCAGACGGAGTTGATGCAACCGAGGACATGGTCAACATTGTCGAGTTCGTCAGAGCAGACCCCGACGTCGGCAACATCAACGATGACGATGACGACGGTACTGTCCCATTGGCCAATGGTGACGGCGATATGGCCTGTATTCCCGGAGAGCGAGGTTCCTTGCCGACATCTGTTGAAAGAAGTAGATGGTCATCCACCGTTGCGCTTTGTATCCGTTGAAGTGCCTTCATTGAGGCCTTATTCCTTTGAATGAGTGATTGTGATTCGGAAACCTTTTTTTTTTTGCTTTTTGCAAGAGAGTTTTTTTCGTACGTACCCGCCGGATCAACGGCCTGTTTCGCCAATTTCCGAAGCGCCGCAGCATAACTCGACGTTCGCGCGCCGCTCAACGGTCGACCACCATTGCCTTGTGGTAGAAATCCATTCAACGAACCGAACTGCGCGCCTGATTGAGCTTGGTTCCCTGTCCGACCGATCTGTTTGCTCCCGGGATTGACGGTGCCGTTTCCGTGGGGCGGATTATTCGCGCCCGGAAAACCTAGAATGGAGAACAATGAATGACGGTTAGCCACAATTCCTCAGAATTTGTCGATGTCACAGGTGACATCTCCGTATCGATGAGCATTCGGAAACCATTCTGCGGAACATTTCAAAAATCGGAGGACAAAAAGAGAATGAGCCGAATAAATTCATCAGGGGTTTTACGCGTACGCGTCAGCTTCTGATCTTCAAAGTTATTCTCGTCGGGGTGCTTAGAAGCCCGCTCGTCACCAGAGAATCCCTCTCCACATCCTCGACGAGCGGCTCGTTTGCCCCCTGGTTTTTGCGGTCTTCCAACCTCCGCTTGATCTGAGTCGTGGTAGCGGCAGCGGTGCCGACTCTTCCCCTAGGCGGTCAGCCTAGTCAGTGTGGGAACGTTCGTGGGGCTCGGGACGACGACGACGATAGGGGTAGGGTTGCTCCCACGGGCGAGGGTACACACATCTTGGGCGCTGCTCCCTTCGCTCGTAGACCAAGCATCTCGAAGCCCAGCCAGCGGAAAGCGCTTTGAGCCAGGCTTTCCCGGCGCTGTCACCAGGGAATCCACATCAGGAGGCGAGAAGTCGGTTGGCGATCAATTTCCCTACGCGGGAATCAAGAACCGAGATCAAGCAAACGGCCACCCGGGTCGAGGGCGACGTCGAGAACAACTGTTGTCCCGTTGACACCGGCGAGGACAATCACGAGCTGTATTGATCTCCGATATCAATGATATATAGTTTAGAACCAAAATCTCGAACGGGAACGGGAGCGAGGCTCTCATGAAAAGCGAGGCTGGAATCACCATGAAATGATCCGAAAGGATAGCACATGACGAATCACCCGTCATGTGGCCAAGCCAAAGCACGATGAAAGCAGTCTCAGCTGCCGAAGACGTCGCTTTGCAGATCCATGGAGGGCTTTGAAGATTAGGCAGAGTCCTGTTCCGCCTCATGTCCTGCTCCGAGAGCTCTGGAATCCGGGAGGAACACGATCTCCCCAGTAAGGTTCTTCCGGTAGATTCCTCGATCTCCCTCCCTCCCCCGTCCCGATTCCCCACTCATGATCAGGCGGACTGGGGATCGGCCCCGTTGTCAAACATTTCGCGTATTGAGATCTGTGGCAGCCGGAGATCTTGCAGTAGGATTTTGTTCTACCGGGGGTCTTCTAGGAGGAGATGCTGATGAGCTTCCAGGGAATGTCTGTCCTCTGTTATGCGCTTTCGGGAAATTCGGGAAACAAATGGGGATGGGAGACGACGCGGACTCACCAGGAATCGGCGGTGGCAGGGGATAATCTGGAAACGCAAACGGTCTCAAGAAGTTGAAAGCTGATGTCGTAGTGGGAATCCCGCCGCAATGGGTCGGCGCTGAACTTTGCGGACATTGAGTTGTTCCCGGTGACAGCGGGGAGACCGGGGGTGGGACGGGACTCAACAAGAGTGGAGACGGAGGCATTAAAGGGTTGGCCGGATGATGAGGAAGGCCGTTTACAGCGCTGCCAGGCAGCGGGGGTAGACCCCCAAATATGTTGTTCAAGCTCATTGCATCGCTGGAATCATGAACACTGTGCGGCTTCACATCGTGGAAGTGCGCGGATCGCGACGACGTTCACGCTGACGTTTTCCTTTCCGCTCGTTGCGAAGTCGGCGAGAACCAAAACACAACACCTGCGACTCAGAAGTCTGACTTCAATCACAAACAACCACAGCCGCGCCCGTCCGCACACCACGCCTCCGATGATCGGTTGAAGACACGGAACTACGGTTCCGGCAGTCCCTTAGGGAGTCGGGGATGAGGGATTGTTGTTGGTTCCGATCTGTCCTCATCGGTCCTCGACGAAGCACTCGCACTTCAGACGCACGTTCCCCTCGTCAGACCATAGACTGCGTCCGGAGCGGCGGTTCTCGCGTCCGGACTCTCTGAACCGATAGGTCTGCGTCCACTTTCGATCTCCTCGACGCACAGGATTTCAGGAGTTGGAATTTCACTCAAAATATCAATGCTTTCGTTCGTCGTCGATGATGGCTAGGGTGCGGGTGCTGCTCGGCTGCGTGCAGAGTGGATCGAGACTCACGCTTTTTCGCTCCGGGTTGTAACCAGCCATCAGGAGTACAAGCAGTCCTTTCCACCATGGGCCCTTCCTCTCGTTTATGCCCTCTCCCGCTCGCTCAGGAGTTGATCACTTCGTGTACACCCAAACACACACAGTCAGCTGACTCCGAAGCTGGCTTCTCTCTCCAGACTGTTTTGGTCCCCTTGTCCCCTCCCCCCCCCTGTCCTTTCCTCGGGTGCCCTGACCTCCCGCCGGCTGTCGAGCCGTGTCGGTCCCCCATCCCGGATTGTATCCGTTCCTCCATGTGTCAAGACGACGAAATTACGCTTTCTGGCTTCCGGACTCTGGAGCGGACCGCTGCGCGAGGCGTCCTCAATGATCTCCGAGGCGGATGCAGAACGAAACTTTACCGGCGGTCGCTCATTCTGGTTCAAACTCGTCTCTATTCGTCTCAATTATCTCAAGTCCGCGCCCGACCTGAACTTCAGGAGGTGGACAGAAAAAGAAAATAAATTCTTACAACGCATCAATATCTCACCTTCTCCTGTGCATGGCGTTCCATTGCTGTCTTCATCCTGCAGAATGAACAATCGCTTAGAGGAGTCCCTTGATCGGAATCGAACCTGCAAAAATCTAGCTGTATAGCCCCCTTCCGAAGCTCGCGAAACCCTCCGGCTCGGAATGCGGGTCAACAGACCTCGGTACCTTAGCAGATGATATCGTTTAGCGATATTGACGGTGGAGTTGCTCTTCGATTCTCTACCGAAAAGAGGCTTTCCCGGCACGAACCTCGGATTCGCGGTCTCTGTTTGCCGAGAGTGTCACGAGAGGAGGATTCTATACTGCTATGAAACCATTAAATAATCCATGGCCCGCTCGCGAATCGTGGATCTTTGCCAGTGTCAACCGGTCAACGAGCCTTCCGGGAGCGACGGATGCGTCCATTCATGAGTTCCGGAAGGTTCGTTCGGGACACCCATCGACCGTGGTACGAGGAGGCTGATAGTGCCTCGCTGCAATCGGTCCCGGGAGTCCCCTTGAGACATTCAGATTGTTCAATTGATTGATCGATGTACTGATTGTAGGAGTTGGTACCGGCGAGAACCGCGATACGGACCCGAACAGCTCACGCAGCGTTCCGTCATGACGCGTGTCGTTGTTAGGGGTCGAACGCGAAGAGTGTAAACTTCGTCGAGACCTCCGCTCCAAAGTGGACCAATAAGAATCTCCTCGAATTCCAGCGAGAATTGCTGGAAAAGTGGGTGAATCGATCGTCGGATAAGATGACGAGATTGATGCGCGAAGAGAGATCCACCGATAAGAAATTCGTTGCTGCAGAGTGTGAAGAGGGAGCCAGCCAGCACCGGTTCGGTGCCGTTGTTCAAGTAACTCGAATGCGCAATCTCCGGTTGAAGAGTCCGCTAAGATTAGCAACCAGTCTCAACAAAGCGACGGACTCTTCAGCGAAAAAGGAAATTGTTCATCGAGGAGGATCCTCTCCATCTGCCAAAGCAACGCATCTTGATATAACGCCACGGGTGTCAACGATTGAACCTTGTCGGAGAATTCTGATACTATATCCAGCGACGGGTACCATCATCGCAGTTGCCATCGTTATCGCTGTCGTTCGTCGTCTCCTCGTCATCTCCGTAACTCGCTCCTATCAATCCGAGTTCGTTATCGTCTCCCCAGATAGGAATGCGAGTATGTTACGTTGACGGATGTTGTTGGAATGTTGAAGTCAGGCTTGAAATTCACATTCCTACGGAAGCGGCTGTCAATCAGAAACAGATTTCCAAATCGACCGACGGCCGATGCATCAATAGATCTGTTCGAGCTGAGGACCTGGAGAGAATTTCTCTTTCCGAGTTCCTCATCCCAACGCTCGCAATTCATCCGAGTCGAATGTCTTCTCCAAACCAGACGGCTCTCTCACAATTTGAGAAGCAACGTTAGATTTTATAGCTCCGCTATAATTTGTGAGTGTGATTCACGGTGGAGATCGAGAGACGAGAGGAAAGGAATCTCCATTATCACATCAGTATCCGCTGGACGAAAGAAAAGCGTGCCTCGTGAGAGAAATCATCCTGACTCATTTCATTTCCCAACATGCGTTCCAGAGTGAGCTCCGGCAGCTGTAGCGGAACGAGTTCATGGGTCGGCTGGCTGAATGTTCTCATCGTCTTATTATGACAAATATCATTCAGGCCGATAACTTCGAGGGGCGATAGAAACATAAACAACCGGGTTTCAGAAATCTGAGAACAGCGCAGGAATCTATCCAACATCAGAAGATTGGCACTAACCTGCTCTGGTGGCGGTGGAACCGTGATCCAGTTGTATTTTCTCATCTCGAGGGGCACTCGCAATCGCTCGTATTCTCTCCATTGACTTGTGAGACCCTCGAAACAGGTCAGACATGTGACAACGCTTTCGAATTGGTGCAACTGCAGAGCGCCGCCGTGTCGGGGATGCGCCATCAGAAACGGGAAATCCTTAACAGTAATGCAACGAACACGTTTCCGATAGGTGATGATACCGCATATGTAGCAAACGTAATCGTGGGTATTGTACTTGCGATTCACTCGATCGCGGTCTTCGGCATGAGGCGACATTTCGTAAGCGGACCACTGGGCCATAAGCGAGTGATAACAGAAGCTGCAAGCGAACACTGTACCGTCCGCATTATCGGTATCTTGAGCTAGAGTTCCTCTTCGTGCGTCGAGTATGCGATCGATGACTGGGAAGAACGCGGATTGATCGTCGATTTGGTGTGAACACACGGAATACATGGTCGGTGTACGTTCCGCGCAGAAGAAACAGTCATGTTCCGAAGAGCTCGGGGGAAGTGATGGAGGCGCGGTCACAGACAGATTGGACGCGACCATGTCTTTCACGTGTTTGGCAGACCCCGATTTGAGGAGGGCAGTGGCCGCGGGGCTCGAGCTCGTCTTCGGTCTCGAAACCTTGAGATCCAAGCCGACAAACTGAGATGGAGCTGATTTCATCGGTGCTTGAGCTACGTTCGGAGCCGTATACGTCGAGTTTGTGGGTACTGTTGTCAAGAGGGTCTGAATCGGAAGCTGAACACCTGACTCAGCGACATGCGAGGTCGCCGACACCTGGACCCGGAGAGCCGTGGTTTCGTTGCGGCCTGAATTCGATTGTGGAATCACCGGATGTCTGGCCTGCCCCGACATTTTCATCTGCGTCTGCGAGACAGAGCTGCCGCCGACTGGACCTCCGGTCGGTGACAGAGTTGCCTTGACCTGGTACACACGATGTTGGTAAGGGATTCCGGTCGTCTCGAAAGTCGTCCATTGCAGCATCAGATTGTTCCGACAATCAGTGCATAAGAGGACTTTCCCTGCGTCATCCATAGGCATCGCTGCGATCGGACGAGGCAAATCTCCAATTACGGGGAAGAACGCGCGACCTTCGCGATTCATTTGCGTATCCACTGGATTGAAAGCATCGATAGGATCGATTTTTTCACAAATGTAACATCCCACGTACTTCGGTCCGTTCGATGAGCGCGATAATGGGTTTGTGGTTGCCAATTTGTGGGTTGTTTTTGTTTGAACGGGATGGGAAACAGCCTGGACAGCGGTTGAAGCACTTGCTTTGGGGTTCGTTGCTAAATTTGGCAACGGATGGGGGAGCGGTAACGACGATGACGACGACGAAACCGGCGGACAGTTCTGAGTCTCGAGCGGCTCACTGTTGATCATCACCTTGTAGTTCCTCTTGTGCTCCGGAACCTTAGATATCTCGAATACACGATGTTGACGTTGTACGTTTTTGTAACAAGACGAACAAATTATGGCTTGACCCTGAGTGTTCAAAGGATGCGCACCAGGTGGAGGTTTGAGTCTTCGCAGGAAGCCGAAGTACGGTTCGTTATCAGCATGGGACACTGTCGAAACTACTCGATGTATTGACGACGGCAACTCGTTTCCGCACGTAAAACAGACAAAGTTGCCCGCGCTCGGATTCGTTGGAGGCGCAGGATTCACTGCTGCGGAGTTCATGATCTCTTTGACCTTATGGACGATGGTCGGCGGAGGCAGAGTTCCCATCGGGAGCGCAGGGCAACCCGAAGCCCTCGGCGGTGGCATTTGGTAATGTCGTTCGTTAGGGGGCACGTTCAACTTCTGATAGGCGTCCCACTGGTGCAGAAGAAACGCGTGACAGGATTGACACGCTTTGATACGGCCCATTGCCTGGTCGACGGGAAAACTCCGCGGAGGTCTTTCGTGATTCAAGAGACTCGGGAAAAACGGACAGTTCGCGACGCGCTTGGCAAAGATGTTTAATAGCGTTCCACGCATCACTTGGCCCCCGCAAACGAAGCAGACGTCCGACGTTTCCGAGCTCCCATCTCTCTGAGAAGAGATATCCGGGAAGCGATCGCATTCTTTCCTGTCAGCAGTCTTTTGATTGATCTGCTTCGAGTAGTCATACGCAATTGTGTTGTTGTTATTGATCATGTTGTTGTTACAACTGTCTTTGCCGCCGTTACTGTTGTTGTTGTTGTTGTTGCCACTCATAAGGTTGCGACTGCCTGTGGAAGCGTTGAGGTTGATCTTATCAGGAGTGCTGCGACCGACAGGTTTTGACAGGTCGAGGATATTCTGTCCGTTCAAGTCATTTTGATTCGAAACCATCGAAACCCTAGTTGTCAGATCTTTGATTGATGGCGACGCGCGGTAGTTCACGGCTGCGTGCTGAGCTCCAGGATGGAACTGTTGCTGCTGTGCATGCATGAGTTGCTGTTGTTGCTGCTGCTGCTGCTGCTGCTGCAACTGTTGGCTTTGCTGTTGAAGCTGTTGTTGCAGGTGTTGATTTTGATGGTGTTGCTGCTGAGCGTTGTTCTGAGTTTGGTAATCTTCCTGGCGAAGATCGAGTCCACTGAACGGTCCGTTGTCAACTCGTTTGAGCATATACGTTCGTTTTGAATGAGCCGTTCTCTGAATTTCGTGCGTTTCCCATTGCTGCTGGAGCAGAGCGTGACAGAGGTTGCAGGCAAGCACGCGTCCGTCAGCTGAAGGCCGTTCGGCCCCCTGAGGTGCGCTGTGTTTCTCGAGGAACGGAAAGTACGGCAGACATATGCCATTGCCGTCGACGAGCTGTTTCGTGAAGAGGACGAGCCGCGCTGGGACTCCTCCACAAACAAAGCAGACCTTCCCCATCCCTGAGCCAGTCATGTCAGATCGCGAAGAAACTGCAGTTTGGTCTTGTCTGAAGCGCCCCCCGGTGACTCCGGGTAGCACTCCGACCATTGCAGTTCGAGTCGCGGAAACTCATGGACGCATCAACATCGTTGGGACCCGTTCCATGCAGGTTGCTTCGAAGTCAGATTGAACTTTGTCCGGCAGATACCTGTTGCTTCTCCCCCTCAATGTTCATAGGGTAGGGGTTGCTGAGGGGTGATTCGTTGCTCTGTTCGCATAATCTTGTCTGAAGAGCTCTCAGAGTCCTGAGGTGATAGACCGCGCACAGCACCAACACGAAACGCTTCACAACAAGATGGGGCTTGACACTGCTTCACCAACTTGAGATTGAACTTAGTTTCAAACTTGTTTCGAGCATCTGCGGCTGTGTAGGTTGCTCGCGGTGTGAGTGTGTGTCTGTGAGTGTGAGCCAGCGACAAAACTTCGAAACTGCAGTTTTCTGGGACAGAAAACTTAACAAAACACACCCCGAAACGAAGTACGCGACAATAACGAAAATCAACGAAAAACCACGGTCGAACTTCTAGGTAAAACACTCCTAGATCGAGCTGCTCTTGCTGCCTGTGCCAATCATCATTACAACAAACAACAAACTCGACAGGGAGGGCGCCGCCATCTTGAGCGCAACGCGCGCGAAAACAAACTCTCGAAATGCGTTGATTCAGAGTGAATTTTTTTCTGTCTCGATCAGTGACGATGGAAAAGTCTGTGCGGAAATATAAGAGTGAGGGTCTTTATTCTGGAGTGGAGGATCACGTGATCCTATTAGCGTTCAGGAGACAGTGTGCTACCCTGTGGCCAACCTGTGTCCCAAGAGACCGGCGGAAGACTAGGAAACTAGGAACCGAGATCGTCGTCGTCATCGGGTATCTGTAGACAATGATGATAGTGATCTGTGCTGCGCGCCGTGGTCGAATCGAGCCGTTTTTTTTTTTTAGTAGATATCACCGGAGTCTGACCTGTGAGGCACTGAGCTTTTGGGGAAAGTCAGAAATGGTGACTTCGGCGGTAGGTTTTTCCACTACCAGCTGCCTCACACCATCGCAATCACTCTCGGCGCTCTATTGCGGACAGGTCGATAACTTGGAAGATGAACAAGGGCTCCTTGTGAGACCTTTTATTGTTTAAGGAAACAAATTATCGACAACCATGTCCGTGAAATTGATGCTTGGAAACTATGATCTCCTTTCCCGCGGTTCTAGTCGCAGTGTGCAGGCACGTATAGTGGATGGATATTCATTGAAAGCTGATGAGGAGAATCGTCATGTTGCTGAAAAAAAGCCCCACAGACGACCCTGGCTTCATCTGACAGAGTTCAAACTCTGGGTCTCCAAATCGTGTGTACACGCGTGCTTCTCAATCTGATCCAGTTCAGTTGCAGGTATTCCGATGACTCAGTCTCGTTCAACCTCCCTCCGCCTTTCTCGGCGTCGCTTTAATCCTCATCACCGAATCGAAGTTCCACGTAGATAATTCCTTTTGAGAAATATTGGTCCTCAGGATCGATGCTCTCGGTATCTATAAAGACTGAAATACCTTGATCGGAGGATGAAAAGCAAACGTCCACCGCAGTCCACCGTTGTCACCATCATGTGAACACCCGTCTGGTGCCAGACCGCCGCGGCTCTCAAAAATTGGCTTCCGCTGCCGACCGACGCTCCCTGACACGCTCGTTCCGGTTTTTTCCGACTCTTGACGCATCATATGAATGATTAAAATGGATTCTAGTTGCGGCGAGCTGCGGCTGTGGAAGATCCGACGAGGGCACGAATTTCTGGGGACATGAATTTTCAGACCCGAGGCGCACCATATTCCCATTTTCCTGGACTCCGAAAATGAGTATCTGATGATTCTCTCTAAACATGGCATCCTGCGCGTGCGTCAAGAGCCCCCAATCACCGACGGAACTAGATTGGCGATATTTGACGCTTTTTCAACCTATATCAAGCTGAATCTTCCACAGCCGCAGCTCGCCGCAGCTGGAATCCGTTTTGATCATTCATATGATTCGTCAACAGTCAGAAGAAACCGGAGCGAGCGTGTCGGAGAGCGTCGGTCGGATCGATGTCCGCCGCCGGCCCACTGTGCGGCAGTACAGTGCAACTCGACTGTCGCGAACTACACGAACTATACGTATTTTAGAACAGTACCCGATGCGCTATGAATCCGCCAGAGTCGGAGAGTTGGCGAGCTTCCTTCTGCTCTTTTTTCCACAATAAATCTAACGACGTCAGGAGAGGGAATTAGGACGCTTCGTCCTCATCAAAACAGAAAAGAAAAGAATAACTATATCTACCCACCACGCCGCCAGCGGCGTGCGCAGTCAATCCGAACTTCCCTGACGTCGTCGATGAGAACATTGGCCAGTGTTTCTTAATTAGATAAACAGGGGGAGTCGGCGACAATTTTTGGTGTCAGAAGTTCGAAACGAACTCACTTCCCCAGTGCAGTTATTGACCCGCATAGTGTGACAAAACTATTCCGAAGTTCTTCACTACCTAACCCTCAGCTCGAACCAACATCAACAGTTCCGAAAGAAACCTTTAGTGAACCTCAATGAAAAGAGTCAAGTGCTACAGCCAAACCATCTGTTGCTCCTCAACCAACTGCAGCCAATCTGCACCCAGCAATCCGGTCAGGTAGTATCAAGCAACAATATGCATTCCAGTTTTGCGAAATCAGTCAGGCTCACAAAGTTCAATGGAGATCCCAAAGCCTACGAGGTATTCGCAGACCTCTTCAGAACCTTTGTAGATTCAGGGGACGATCCACCCCTGGAAAAATTTTGGATCCTGAGGAACTCTCTCTCCGGAAGTGCGCTAAACAAAATCCGTCATCTGGATATCACAGCAGAGAATTATGAAATCGCGAAGGCCCGTCTCAAGGGTGAGTTCGGAGAGCCGCGATTGGCCGTGAAAGCTCATCTTGACGAACTTGACAAGCTGACGGAGAAGGAAGTGAAACTCGAAAAACTATCTTACTTTGTGAATAATGTTTCGCAACATGTGCTGGCTCTGTTATCTTTGGGTAACTCCTTCGACTCGTTAACGACTCTGGCGGAACCCAAAATTGTTGGAAGCATACCGGAAGACATTCGATACAGGTACACAAAACACTACGAGAAACATCATTTCAGACAAAACAGCGACACTACAGCGCTAGAAGCCCTTCTGAATTTTCTTGAGACAGAGGTCAAAATGCGTACCTTGGTAAACCCATCAACGACAGACAAATCCTCAGGACATAAACGTTCACACTATCAAGCGAATCCTAAGAATCGGGGCTATTGGAACGCGGGTCGACAGGACTCGTCCCCCTCCTCTAAAAACCCTTCTCATGCATTTCTCGGCGCGTCAGGTCCTCCTGCTCCCCCAGTTCGAGAATTAGTTTGCATCTTCTGCGAGGACAACCATCCGTCGTACAAGTGTACCGTCCCGATGGCGCATGAAGAACGTATGGGAAAAGTCAAAAGCACGAAAGCATGTCTCAAGTGTTTACGTCTTAATCACGAGGCGAAAAATTGTCGAGCCGGTCCGCGTCACAAGTGTCGCTTCTGCAATTACAATCACTACTCCATAATCTGCAAGAAAGCACCTGCAGATGTCAACTCGGTTCGAACCATTCAGTCCTCGTCGAACATGGTTCACGTGGGTAGAGACCCCGTTTACCTAAGAACAGGTTTCGTCTGGGCGGAATTGGGCGACCAGAGGAGACTTTGTCGCATCCTGCTAGATCCGGGATCTCAGACCTCTAACATTGCATCTTCATCGATATCGACACTTCAATCCATACCTTTCGACACGATCAATGTTTCAATCACGACCTTGGGTGATCCAATTTCCGACTTCCGCAACTGCGATCTTCATAAAAATCACCCTCAGAAGCCGTTTCGATAAAAAACCGATCAATGGAGTTATGTGGCCTCGAGGTTCCGGCGGTTACATCTTCTCAATTCCCAACCATTCCTAAGACTTATGGGCTGCAACCCGTCGCGGACCACATCGAGGGCGACTTTCCGTGGTTCATCGAAATTCTCATCGGAGCAGACCACTGTCGAAAGTAGACTTCTCAGCTCAGCGACCCTTCGGAGGTATTCTCGCGACGAACACAATTTTCGGTTGGGTCTTCTGTGGATCAGATGGAACGAGTCTCGAACAAATCAGTTCCTCTTTCCACTGCGGAATAGACTCAATCCAACCAGGTACTCCTCTACGAAAACCTTCAGTAGCCTCCGACGACTCCTCATTGGTTGAGGCGATCGTGAAACCAAGAAAAATTCAGAAATTACAGCAAGAGCCTGAGCTTGATCTACGTATATATTATGGGAATCCGAAACATTGGGCCTCGAGGACTCCCAAGACGATGAGAGCGATGGCCTGAACACTGCTCTCGTCAAACACTTCAAAGACACAATCAGACGCGACAGCGACGGTCGCTACATCGTATCGCTGCCTTTTCCAGAGAATCTAAGATCTTTGGGCGACAACGAAGACTTGACAAGATCTCGTCTCCAACATTTCTCACGAAAACTGAAGAAGAATCCAACTCAACTCAAGGCAGTCGACTCGGGAGTCGAAAATTACCTGAACAATAACTTCGTGGAGCAAGCTACACCACGGAAGCCTGGTGAACTTGCGCATTACCTGCCCATCCAGGCAGTTTTCAAGAAAATTCCAGGAATGCCACTGGGTCTGAAAACGAGGCTCGTCAAGGATGCCAGCGCGCGGAAAAATGATGAATCTGGCCTGAACGATATTCTCCACGTGGGACCCTGTCTGCTCCCGGATCTTCTGCGAGTGTTCATGAAATTCCGTCAATACGAATTCGCGCTCTCCGCAGACGTGGAGAAGGCGTTCTGGTATTCTTCTGATAGGCGGGTTGAGAATGAAAACAACAAAGCAAGAACACGCCAGATCGGCGACTTGACGGTTGGGCATCGATGCGTTTGCTAGTTCGTGCCATCTGATATCATCGAGCCAGGATGGCCTCGACGTGCTCGTGATCATACCGGATTCCAAAATCCAACCCCCAATCCGTACGCGCCGTCGGCCCGACAACCCCAATTCGTCTGCTACGGCTCGTCTCAACTCGTCACCCGCCTAACAGAAAAGAACCGGCGTTCTTGCAGTTCAAGATCAATGACAGTCACCGCACCTTTTCAAGGTTTTTTTTGCCGCTGGGGATCAGCGAAAACCCGCACGCTAAAACCATGGAATTCTGGGCAACTCGCCTTGATTTCGGGTTAACTTCATCACCCTTTCTCCATTGTCAAGGCCTGAAGTATCATCTGGAACAATCGGTATCGAAATACCCGGAAGAGAAAGCCTTCGTTCAGGAAATCTCGGAAACATTTTTCATGGACGACTGTATTTTCGGAGCTCATTCCCTCGAGGACGCCAAACGCCGAATCAAACTCATGTTTGATATTTTCATCGATGGCCATTTCCCTCTGAAAAAATGGACTTGCAACTCCTCAGTTTTGAGAGACTTCATCAAAGACGTGTCACCAGTCGAAGGAGTTCAAGTTCTTGCAGATGAGGCAAATGCAAAATTCCTAGGTTTGTCTTGGAATCAAAAGTCAGACCACATTTTCGTTTCGATCGGCAAGGCCCTGGAAGAACTCGATTCGGGAGCGCCATCGAAACGGAAGTTATTGAAAGGCATCGCTCAGATCTTCGACCCTCTCGGTATCATCGCTCCAGCGGTCATCCCAGCTAAAGTCCTGATGCAAGACCTATGGAAACGAAAGATCGATCGGGATTCTACAATGCCTGATGACCTCAAGGAGAAATACAAAACTATCACCTCAACTCTCGCTAACTCATCAGACATAACAATTCCTCGACAGTTCTTACCAATGCGCCATTCGAATCAAATTCAATTGCACATTTTTTGCGATGCTAGTCCACTGTTTCTCAACCTGTGTTCCGCGGAACCAATCGGTTCCGCCGACAGTCTTCGGTGGTTCCGCCGGAGATTTCCTGCGGAACCCGGGGGTTCCGCAGGGCTTTTTTTCCCGTCCACCTGTGGGGTCCTTCCAGAGCGGGGGAGTCGATGAAGGCCGCAGACTTGACAGCCCCAGTTGACTCCATTCGAGTGACGCTCAAAAATCTTCCAATCTGCTATCGATCCGAACGCATGTTATCTCAATTCAGCATCCGTTCTGCTAGCCGCTCAACTTCGTCATCCTCCGTCGTCCGGTGCATGGTTCCGCGAGCTCGTATGAGGACCCAAATGGTTCCGCAGAACGAAGAAGGTTGAGAACCTCTGTGCTAGTCTGTCCAGTTACGGCTGCGTCGCGTGCCTGCGTCAATTCTCCGATACCTGTCCTCCCAAAGTTTCGTTTGTCTACGCGGAGGCAAAGGTTTGCCCCATCAAAGTGTGGTCGATCCACAGGTTCGAACTTCTCGGAGGCTTGTTGGCGGCTCGCGTCGGAGACAAACTTCTCTCGTTGGTGGATTTTCATATTGGTTCAACTCATTGTGGGAGCGACAATTCCAGCCTTCTTGCAATTAGTTGGGTTTCATCAGATCCGAATCGCTGGAAACCATTGGTAGCTAACAGGATACGATTTCTTCAAAGTCTGTCACGTGGCGCTCCTTGGAAATACGTCCGCTCAAAATCGAACCCAGCAGATGTGGTCTCGAGAGGTAGCGATCTTTCCAACAAAGAGACGAGCCAGCTATGGTTCCAGGGCCCACCGTGGCTTGGTAGAAACGAACTCCATATCGCACCAGAGGGCTCACTGTCAGAGTCAACCAACGAAATATCGCCCAAGGATTGCACCGAAGAAGCTCAGAACACTTTCTTGGACGAAGAATGCCTTCGATCATCGTGCAGGGTTACATCCAGTGTCCAACCAATAGCCTCCGAACATTCCTTCTCATCCTGGACCAAAGCTATCCGACTCTGGGCTTACATCTTAAGACTCTCAGAAAAAGCGAAACAGGCAAAGCTTCGATCTGATCTTGTAAGACAGCGCATCACCGATCCATCGATCGTTATTCCAACCATCTGCCGCGAAAAAACAGATTTGGATGCGTCGGAAATAATCTCTGCGAGGCTCAGTCTGATTCGTTTGATCCAAAGAACCTACTTCCCTGAAGAAGTAGCCACGGCGCGCTCGAATCTCAAAAAATCCAGCTGTATCAATTGAGTCCGACTATGGATAAGGGTGGAATCATTCGTTGTGTCTCAGGGCTCGTAAACTCATCCGATCTTACCGAGAATCAGAAATTACCGAAAATACTCCCATCGAATTGCAATCTCTCCAAACTGATCATCCGTGAAATTGACGAGAAGAAATGCTTCCACTCCGGTGGCACGGCCACCGTTCTCCACCATCTCCGCCAAGAATACCCGATCCTTAGAGGGCGCCACTTGACAAAACAAGTTCTGGCCTCTTGTCCACTCTGCAAAATCTTCCATGGTGCCCCAGCCTCGTTGCCAACCGCTAAACTCCCCAGCTTCAGTGTCGAACGCTCACCACTTTTCTATCACTCTGGCTGCGATCTTGCGGGCCCCATCTGGTACAGAAATGAAGCAGGCGAGAAATGCAAAAGTTACAGTCTGCTATTCACCTGTGCCGTGACGAGGGGCATCCTCATCGAGGCCACAATGAACCTGACAACCTTCGAAGTACTTCGCGCATTGCAAAAATTCACCATCGCTATCCGACTGTCAACACAATCATTTCGGACGATGGACTAGCCTTCAAAGGGGCGAGTCGAGAGCTGAAATCACTGTATGACCACATCACAAACGCCGAAAGGATACGTTGGCTAGCCGACTCGATGATCTCCTGGAAATTCATTGCCCCCTGCGCGCCACACATGGGCGGTTTTTACTAACGTCAAATCCAGACGATCAAGCGACCCTTACGAGAAGTACTAGGCACCTCGATTCCGCTATTCCGTGATCTAGAAGTCATATTAGCAGGCATCGAGGCGATCGTGAATCGGCGACCGTCGGCGACCCTCAACTTAGACCCGAACGAAGTGTCAGCTCTCAGCCCAAGCGATCTCCTGTACGGTTATCAGGGCAACACTCACATTCCGAGTACCCCCTCCAAACCGTTGACAGCCAGTGCATCCAGGAGCATTATTTTCTCTCGACGATGGCTATATCAACAACGCATTCTAAATTCCTTCTGGTGCCGTTTCCATGGGGAGTACTTGTCCTATCTGAGATCAGCCCACAACCGGATGCCTCTCGCCTCAGCGGTCAGCCGTGCGTACAGAGAATGGTTATCAGAAGCTGTCCCAACGTTACGAAATTGAACCTGGTGAATTCGTCGTTTCGACTTGTACAGACACGCGATACGCTAGACGTACTGGAAAAGCTCGAAGAAATCAGCCTAACGATTGCGCAGAGGAACGCGACGATAAATAGGCTTGGACGTTACCCAGCAATTCGGTGAATCTACATTGAGTTTCCTCCAAGTCACGGACTGATGGAGTTGGTCCGAAAATTTTTGGAACATTTTACCGGTGTGGAATATCTCCACCTGAACATCGTTGGCGCCGCCTATGATCGTCCGGGATTGTGGGAGGGGTCCAGTCTCAGCGCTGAACGCCTGGAGTGCTATCGAACCATCATCATCGCGACAGGAATGCAGAACCGCTTTGAACATGGGATGGTCATTAACAGCTTATTAACCGACGCGATAGCCGAGTGGTCTGAGCGGTCTGCATGTTACGTGCAGATTTGCTTGGCCATGTTGACGTTTCGCGAGCGGCAGGTCGATGGTTCGAATCTCGTTCCCGGCCGACTTCCCCGGAGATGGTTTCCATGGTTCCCATCTCCAACTTACGGCGAATGCCGGCGAAGTAGCTCAAGTCGGCCATGGCCGCAACCGCCCCTCGCCCCGCGAGAAACACACCCCAATGGGGTATTACCCGCCAAAAAAAATAAAAAAAATTAACAGCTTATTCGGAGCAGATGCATTCGTCCGTAGTTCTTTGCTGCAAAGCACTCCCCTAAATGGCATGTACTGGTTCGAAAGGGAAAATGTCAACGAAGAAGAACCAACACGACGGGAACCTGTGGAAGGATCGCTGAGTCACCGCTTCAAAGAATCGAATCTCACTGAAAATGATCTACTCGCACTCCCGGATGTGTACGGCACGGGACAGTTCGGGCTGCGCATCCACTCCGCATACCGTGCTCCTAGTCGTTTGATGCCAGACATGAGTCCTTTGAGTTCTTCGGTGGAACTGGACTCGACCAGCTGTCATCTTATATTCCCTACAGAATCATGGTTCTCGTTATCAAATTCTTCACCAGCAGTCAAGGCTTTGGCGCTTTCTCTCTGTTCTCTGTGCGCATCGAGCACAGACCACTCTAGAAATTCGATCAACGAAAGTATCCTCAGAGCGTTGAAAAGACTCGACTTGACGAAACTCCACGTTCAAGCTTCACATGAAGACGCGGACTGTCCGGACTGCCGCGATTGTACGGTTAGCGGCGTTTTCATGGTACACATCAGTGATTTTTTTTTTATAGAGGTTTGGGAGAAATGCATTTACGCACGCCCCGGGCCAGCGGAGATGTAAACACTCACTGGGCACGGGGTTGTGTGGGACTCAAACTCATAACTGAGTCAATACCCACTAAAACCCTCATCCTCTGTTGGCCCAGATTGGGCGGAGATCCCCGGAACTGCCTTCGGGAGGCACAACTTCAGGGAGTCTCACTTACCTTCCCCTCACAGTGACTGCTGGGCCTCCTGGGCCACAGGTCATCCTTGATGTCCTGGCTTTTTGAATCGGGCGGGCTCGCTCTAGCGCAGTGATTCTCAACCGGGGGCAAGTGCCCACTTTTGGGGGCATGGAGAGTTTTCCGGTGGGCATGGCGATTTCCTAAGTATTTCACTGTACTTCACTTTAAAACCAAGTCCCCTATTGCTCCCGCGAATGAATGAGCTGTAGATGTACAGGTTGAAAGGGTAATCGAGCGCGCCAACTTGAAGCTGTTTCCATACATATTTTTCTTCAAGCGTTCGGGACACCAATACCGAAGAGTGTGAATACACCACTGTTAATAATTGACGAGTGGTTGCTCGACTTGAGCGTCTCAGCGGCGACGTTGATGCGCGATACGCTATTTACATCCCTTGCACGTATGTTCCGATGGCGCCCTCCGGTTGTTCGACACAACAGCAACTCGCTGTCGAACGTTCGATTCGAGAAATCTTGCAGAAGAATCGATGTTTCACCATGAGTGTTGCTAAAAAGAAGGTACGGCAATATCTGGACCGCTACTTGCGAGTAGGTTTCGTCGAAGCCAAGCATGATGCGCGCCTGCCATTTTGCTTGTTGTGCCAGCAAACTCTGTCAAACGAGTCAATGAGATTCGAAAGACTCGAACTGCATCTGAAGCAAAAACATCCGACGCACGTCTCGAAAAGCGTGGAATACTTCCAAAAGTTGAAAAAAAAATTCGAGAAGAGAGCGACGGTTTCGCTCTTGTTCGAAAAACAGAGCGAGAAATCGCATCGAACCTTGGAAGCGAGTCACGAAATATCTCTGCTAATCGCGAAGGCAGGGAAGGGTCATACGATTGGAGAGACTCTGATCAAACCAGCAATCTCCGCATTCTTGTGAACTGTGATGAACGTGAGTGATGATGATCTCAGAGTTATGCCTCTGAGTAATGACACAGTCCGGAGAAGAATTGACGAAATGGCGGAGGATGTCGAGACTCAGCTCATCGAAAAATTGAGATCTCGAAGATTCTCTCTCCAGCTGGATGAGTCCACAGTTCGTGACAGTGAAGCCCTTCTGCTAGCGTTCGTTCGATATGTAGACGGTGGTAGTTTACATAACGACATCTTGTTCTGCAGATCGCTCGAAGGTACGACCAAAGCATGTGACATCTACGGCAGCGTCAAAAGTTATTTCGACCACCACAAGATACCTATGGCGAACGTTATCTCTTGCGCTGCAGATGGAGCTCCGTCGATGATGGGGAAGCATGGCGGTGTCTTGAAATTGCTGAAAGATGACAATCCAAATATGCTCACAGTTCACTGCGTTATCCATCGCGAAAATCTGGTAGCGAAAAACATGTCAACGATCCTTCATGAAGCTTTGCGAACCGTTATCAGATGCATAAACAAAATCAAAGCAAATAGCAAGTTTGAGCGTCTCTTCAAACAACTGTGCAAAGACAAGGATGAACAGTACGTGCGGCTTCTGTTACAGTCGAACCCGCTTATAAGAGACTCCTCGGGGAATCGGTAATAGTCTCTTATATCCGGTTTTCTCCTATATCCGGTGAATGATTTCTAAGCTCGAAAACAGATCAAAACATCGGATTCGCAAGAAATTCGGTTGCATACATCTTCATTCTATGAAAAGACCGTCATTTTCAAAACGACTTCTCGTTTTTTACGATCTGTAACACAATGTGCCAAGAAACTTAGTGACTGAAATCGTCTCTCAGGCAGGTGTCTCTTATAAACGGTTTTCATAACATGGGATCCTATGGAGCCGGGATCTGAAAAAAGTCTCTTTTATCCGGTTTTCTCTTATATCCGTTTCTTATAAGCGGGGATTTTAACATGGAGCTCTATGGAAGAAAAATCGGGGAATCTGGATCGGTCTCTTATATCCAGTTTTCTCTTATATCCGGTTCTCTTATAAGCGGGTTCGACTGTACATACTGAGATTAGATGGCTTTCGAAGGGGAACTGCCTCACGAGGTTCATGGTATTGATGGACACGGTTTGCGAATTCCTCGGTGATACGGAAGATATCCGATATCTCAAGTCGATAACTGGCAAAGCGTATGTCAGTTATTTAACAGATATATTCGAGAAACTCAATGCCCTGAACAAAAAGCTGCAAGGTTGCGACACCACTCTCGTCGACGCAGAGGAGAAGATCTTTGGCTTCATCGATTTGCTGGAGGTTTTTCGGAACGATGTATCTCGCCGGAGCTTCACTCATTTCCCGTGGCTCGCAAGATGTGAAGTCGATGAGAGCGTGTTGGAAACAATTGACGCTCACTTGTTGGAGTTGGCGAATGACTTTTCAGCGAGATTCGCTGACATCGATCGGATGAATTTTCGCTCTTGGTTCACCCAACCCTTCCTGACTGACATGGACGACGTGGAGTTCGAGTATCAAGAAGAGATAGCCGAGCTCCGACATTGTGAGTCCTTGAAATCTTTGTTCAAAGTCCGCGGCTTGCACATGTGGTTGTGTGACGACGCAGGGAAAAAGTTTCCCACGGCCACTGCGTACGCGAGGGATGTGTTGACGCACTTTGCATCCACCTATTTGGTCGAGTGTGGTTTCAGTGCGGTAAGCGATCTTCTGGCGAAGAAGAGGAGCAGGCTCGACATCACCACAAGGGGTGACCTAAGACTGATGCTGACGGAAATCCAACCTAGAATCCGCGATTTGTGCAAACGGAAACAGGCTCGACCGTCACATTAGCGCTGTTCTTACCTTGACATGAGAGATGGTGATCAACGGTTTACATAATTTACGATAGCGTGTAATTAAATGAACCACTGTGTAACTTGTTCGCAGTCATTTCCATCGATAGGGGAGGGGGGGGCATGAGAATATTTCAGGCCTGTGATCGGAGCACGGCTCAAAAAAGGTTGAGAACCACTGCTCTAGCGGTTCCCCCGCACTCGTTCCTCCTTGATCACTACACCATGCGCTATTAGTCTTGATTCGGCTTTCTTTCGACTTGGGCGGGCTCGCTCTAGCGGTTCCCCCGCCCAAGTTTCCGTCCTGGTTGGAGATGGTCATCATCATCAGCTTTGGGAGTCCGTCTGGGTCCGTAACGCTAGCTGGGGCGGTGGGCTCGTCTCCGTGCTTGTCTCCTGTCTGTCCTGGCTCGGGCGGGCTCGCTCTAGCGGTTCCCCCGCCCTGTTGACTGTTGGCCTCCCTGGGCCGTTGGTAGTATGGGCTTTGAGGCTCGGGTCCTTGAACGAGATGACGGCTGCCGCGAACCTGCTGACGTCCGTCCATGCCTGCTGATCCACAAGCATGTACTCAACAAGTCTGGAGCAGCTTACAGATCCTCTGAAGCGGGAGGTCTCGAGGAGCTCCCGTCGAAGCAAACCTGTCCCCTGGCATGTCTCGAAAGAGTGCGCCGGAGAGTCCTCTTCGCCCGTCTCACACAGGAGACAGGTTGCGGTGGGCAGCTTTCTTATCCGAGCCAAAGGAGCCATGTCCGGTGAGAAGCTGGGCCAGGGGATAGGTGAGGGTTCCATGTTTCCTCTTGGTCCAAGACGCAATGTGAGGGACGACGGACTTGGTCCAGAAACCGGGCTCGCCGGCCTGGATAGTCTCCCATCGACACTGCCATGCCTCCATTGCTTGCTCGGTTCCGAAGGCAGTTTCCCCGAGGTCGTCATGGTCTCGGAACGAGATGATCCGCGCGCGCAGGTCGTAGGGCATCAGACCCGAGACGACCGGGGCGGTTACTGTTGACACCGTTCTGTTTCCTCTGGAGAGACCAAGGATCAGGGGTCTTTGGGCCCTATTGAGCATAGTCTGGACGCATTTCTTCTCCGCTATTGGGACCCAGATCGGGGCGGCATATAGGATTATTCCGTCCACTGCCGCTGTCAGGGCTCTCCTTCTGATCTGTGTCGCTCCTCCAGCGCGGGGGAAGAGTCTGGCGATAGCTCGTGCCACCTTGACCGATTTCTGCGCCGCGTATCTGATGTGGTGAGTGCCCGTGAGCTTCGTGTCCAGCACGAGACCCAGATACTTGGCCGAGGTAGATATCTCTATAGGGTGGCCGTCAAGCCGAAGGTGGATGCTAGGGGGTCGCTTTCTCTTGTTCAGGAACAGGGCTGTGGTCTTGTGTGGTGCTAGGCGCAGGCCTTTCGGTCTCATCCACGCCGTCACATTCGCCATAGCCTCGTTGGCATGAGTCTCAAGGACGAGGGGGTCTTTTTCGGTGATTATGAGCGCCAAGTCATCCGCGAACGCCACTGACGTGACATTCGTCGGTGACTATCAATCAGTCACTATCCCAACCTCGATGAACTAATCTTGAATGAAGTCCGTACGGACGAAGATTTTCTCGTGCCGGTTAGCAGACCGTTTGCCATGAAAACGGTGAAATTCAACCTGAGACGGATTGGGAGGACTCTCGGACTTCGGAATTTCCTCGGACTTTGCAGGAATCTTCGTCACCTGAAACTCGGGAGTTCTTATCTGCCAATCGGCTTACCTCAACTCTGGGACGATCTATGCCAGGCTAATCTCAAACAGCTTTGTTTGTCATCGTGCTTCGTCGAGGAAATCGACACATATATGGTCGTCTCCCGCAAAGCGCCCCTGTTCGGGAATCTTGATGTCTTTCATTTGCATGTGTTTCGCGTATCGAACGCCTTTAGAAGCTTCATCGACGATGAAGTCCAGCGAGTGAACATCTCGAGGAGAGAAAAGCCGATGCATTTCGTATTAAACCCAGAAATGCCTTGCTACCCAGGTCGGAACCTCTGCTTCACGAATAGCTTCATCGGCACGATCACGCCTGATGGATGGTACACAGTTGACGGAACGGGCTCATTCGCGTCAGGAGGGTACTCCACAATTCTATGCAGCGGGTTTTCCTAACTATGCTTTCGAGCGACCAGTAATGGTCTCTGCGATATGTTACCCATCCTGGGAAGTCCGGAATAACGAATCTATTTCATTGTGATCACCTTTAGGTATTCTTCGTTCCGATTGCGTCGATGAAGTAGCTCTGACGGTGCTGAGAGCTACCCAGTGTCTCACCCCTGTACTTCTCCATGTTACATACGCATTGAGATGTCTCTCTTGCATCATTAAAACTTCCGACGAATAATCCTCATGAGTGAAATCCTGAATTATCATTTAGGTTTCCCAGGTCACGGACGCCGATCCTAGTATGATGACAACTTGGAATGATTCGCTGGTCTTGAAGAGCAACTGCATCTTCATCGAGCATCAAATCGATCACCAGGCGTGGGCTTTTTGAATTATCCTTCAGGGCAGGAGTTCTCGATCCCTTGGAAAGTTTAGATCTCCGCACTGTCACTTGTACGTGATTCGTCGCTACTTAGGTAGCCTTACGCTCCCTCAATCTTTCGATGATGCTGCCCGATTTGAGCGGAGGCCGATTTGAGCGACGGGACGAGTTGAGCGGAATGCACTTTAACGCGAAAGGCACATTTGAGCGGCGAGGCAACTTGGGCGGTGTGGCAATTTGGGCGACGACAAATCTGAGCGGCCGTCCGATTTGAGCGAGGCGACATTCGGAACGACGCGGCCGCTCCGAGTCACCGACGTGTGGTACTCTTGAGACACTCATGCGCAACCACACGGCGACTTGAACACGCGTCTGATGCGATAGCTGGCGGGCATCTGCTGGTTCGTGCCGCTCGCTACGCTCGCGGGTAGAAAGGATTCCTGTTGCCCCAACTGCAGTTATCACAGGCCGACAAAAAGTTCCGGCATCAGCTTCACTAAACTCGCCAACTGAACCATCAGCCGGGAGACAGACTTACTTACCTGGCTCGCAAGGCCGCACGGAGCTGGCTCCTCAACGATTCAATCGCTGGTCGATAGTGCTCCAGATTCCGCGCGAATCGCCACTGCCAACCACTGAAGAATCCTCGAAGTCCACTGAAGAGTCCTCGTGCCGTCGCTCAAATCTCTCCTCCGCGCGAATCTACCCCGCGCCGCTCAAATCGGCCGCCCGCTCAAATTGGCCGTCCGCTCTAAAAGACCGTCCGCCCAAATTTCCCCGCCGCTCTAATCGCCCCTCCGCTCAAATTACGCTCCGCTCAAATTGGATGCAACCCTTTCGATCAATAGGTGTACAATGCAAAAGCCCAGCCAAGGGGCCTCATTTCTATAAATATTCATCGAACAGATATTTTTCGATAGTCTTCGCGGTTTTGTCGAACAACGGAACGGTGGAAATACGGAATCTAGGATCTTCATATAGCGCTGGAAAACGGCCAACAGAATCTTCGAGTATCGACGAAGCTCAATCAACGGTCGCCTTCAGGAGTATCGAGAGAAACGAAACAATCAATCGGATTTCTTGGTCGCGTATTCGGGCACGCATATATTTATTGACAGTTCGGAATGTATGAGGGCTGGCGTTGGATTAACGGCGAACAGCAGCTTTCGCACTCTGCGACCCCCGCCTTTTCACAATTGTGGTCATTGGGTTCCTATTAGTCAAACAGCCTCCAACGAGAATTGGTGAATCAACGTGGATAAGTTCACGGAAGATTCAATTCAAGTTCCGGTGATTGTATACGCCTTGTCAGCTTGATCTCAAGTTCATGGAATGGGTCTGTGAGTTTAAGGCCTCTAGCTTCCCCGGATTTCAATGAGAACTCACGATGGATCGACAGCAAAAAAAGTCACAATATTTCCCAAATACCCCGAATTGCGAAACTTTGGTGAGTGCTCGAATTCGATCCAGGATATCGATATCCGGAATCAGATCTCATGAATCAACCGGGTCCTCATCGTCTACAGTCGATCGATACGGTCCTAAAATATCCGACAAGATTTGTACCTTCCACGCTCTCCGCTGGCGAGGCTGTCATATTCATGCAGTCAGCATATCCTCCAATGAGGGGAATCATTCGGTTGTATAACGAATCTCCGTGTCGGTCATATTATTGGTAGAAATGTTCAATGTAAATAAGGAATACCCTGAGATGTTGTGAGTTGTCCAAGTTCTATACCGTCGAGTGTAATTTTTCGTAGGAATACGATTCGCTCCCGCCCGATTGAGCCGGAAAATTCGCCGCACCTTCACCATTGAATCATCAGATGTCGAGTCGAAACTGGGCGTCCGCGCAGCGTCATCTGGACGGTTCGGAGTTCTTCTACTCACAATTACTCCTTGTCGTCGTTCTTTCAATTTTCCGAGACCCCTTCCAGTCCTCTTTGCATGTTGGTTCCCTCAACGGCAGCTAGCACATAGTCAACGAACCCGAAAAGCACAACACTCGAGCATTTTAGCCGTTCCTCAACTTGATCACTAACAGTCTTCGATCCGTTCTCTTGCACGCATTTCCAAAATTACAGTGTGTAAAGTTTTGGGCTCATAAAGAAGATTGCCCCGCTTCCCTCGCGATGTGACAGCGATCTGGCTACAGTGAATTCTTCGGACTTCGGATGCCGAATGCAAACCGAGGAATCGAAGAATTGCAAAACTCATGTGCGTTCACACCAATGCATGCCCATTGGTATCGAGACGAGGCACAAACGCCCCTGCGGTCTGCTGACGGACTCTACAGAATTTTGAACAAACGAAATGACGCCAAGAACCGCTCCAATTCCTCTCTTCTATGTTGGGTTCGGCCAGCCGCTCTTGCGCACGATCTGTCGCTCAAGAATGCTTTTCTGACCCTGATAATGATTTATCGAGTGCAAACTTGGCTCGAAATAAAACGAACGACCGCAATTTTTTCCGATTTCAAGTATGACATTTGGCAGACCGTCTGTTTTCTAGATCAGCCACGTGATTCTGTTCTATCCGCAAGATTCAAGGTTCATTGCGATGTTTGCATCGAGTTGATTTGTGGAGATTGAGAGAGAATCGGATGATCTTTCGAGACGAAACTCAAATTGGATACTGCAGCGTAGTCCAAGGTTGAGAAGAAGTAGTTCATGTAGTCATATATAGAGCCTGCTGTCGAGAACCAGTCTGCATCGACCGAAACCGAGAGGAAAACTCCACAGATTTCCACCGGAAATTTTCCGTTCCTGTTCCGCAGCTGGCGAGCGAGTGATTTGGAATCGTTGAATATCTCTGACACATCGAGCACGTCATTTCGTTTGTGGAAGTGGTACAATATGATCCGGCAAACAACTCGTCTTCGTAATTGGCGTCGTGTCGGACGGTTAGATTCCCGGAAAATTGTCTCTTTACGGTGACACAGTGAGGAGAGCGATATCCGGAGCTATGGTTTTCCAAAAACCAGAATTAAGATATTCGAGAGTGTTTCGTCGTTTGTGAGTCGATTTCTCACCACCTGGTCTAAACTACAGCTAAAACAACTTAGAAGATATCGACGGAATCTTTATCACTAGGACGATCCCAGTAACCGCCTGTGTAGCGCCAGTGCACATCCGACACCTTTTCGAACCACAGAGGTTTCCACTCGCTCGAAGTCTTGCTTCGTTTCTTTTTGGCATCCCGCTGCTTCTCCTCCAAACGATGTTTCTCAGCGGAGGCTCCGTCTGAAATGCAAGAAAGGAGTAGGTACGTGCGTGCCTCTTACTTAATCGCGTGACACAGTATGCTTTAGCGTATGCCTCCATATCAGTCCGTTTACATACAAAACTCCGTCCTGGGAGCACTCAATGTTTTTGTGGATTCTTTAGAAGAATCCAAAGAGGAAATGAATGACCGTTTTAGGTCATTTCTTCCCATTTGATGAGGAGGAAGAAAAAGTTTCACTCCCTTCGAGCCATTTATGCATGTCGATTCTGCTTTGGAAAAAAGTTTCATGCTCAAGTGTATCAGCCGTGCCCTGGTGGTGTGACACGTCGTCATGAGCGGCTTTGAAACCCGAGTCGTAGGTAATGCGGAATCGAGCTGGACTCGCTTCAAGGTGATGGTCCGATCGAATTCAACTGCTAAGGCACGCTCCCGGCGGCACGTTCTGCCGAGCGCTATTCTGAGCGCACGGGGCTCCGAAAACGAGTTGGCGTGCCAGCCCAGCTCGGTGTACAACGCGCCATGGAGCAGCAGACAAGTGAATCGTAGTCAGGCTGTAGGCAAGCTGTTTATCGCGTCTGGTTACTCACCGAGATCACCCTCTTCCAAGAGGCGGATGTCGGGCCTGAGACGGGAGTCTGTTGACGGGAGTTTGGCAGAACAAGTGGCGGGAAGTTGTTCGTTCAAAGCCATAGCCATCGAAGTGAAGTTATAGTAATCGGCAGCGTAGGGAGGTCTAGGTACCGCTTGCCACACCGGTTTGCTCTCTTCGTCCGCCATCGAGGACGTGTACACCTCATGACACCACTTTCCGGAGATCTTTGACACTTTTTGTCCTGATTTGTTGATAATGTACCTGTGAATCGATGCGGAAGTCAGACATTGCCTAGATTTAGTCCGAGGTTTCGAAATCAGAGGAAGAGAGACTCGTAACAGCGATATATTCGAATAATCTACAGGTCTAACATAAGATCAGATGAGGTGCCGTTGGCTAGGGGCATGTAATCCATCGGATTTCCGCTTTCATGAAAGCGGCGGCGAAAGCTGCTCTTGAGGATAACATACATGGATTCTATGAGGACGAAGCTCACCCTAGAATGCTATGAAGCTGAATATCAGTTGGTCCGTTTGCTTTTTTGTAATTGATGCGACACAGCAGATCCGTGTCCTTGCACGTGATGAACTGATCGCCGTATTGTTCGAAGTAAAGCGTTCCCAAAATGATATTGTGGATGCAGCAGTCGACGTTTTGCCAAACGTATTCTTCGTTGTTCAATTTCGGGAAGCGTACGCGAATAGAACCTGAAACGACAAGAGCAGCTGTGTACAGGAAAGGTCTCTTTCCCATCCGGGGAAAGCGGGGGCTCCCCTCGAACTTCTCCTTTGATCTCGGTCCCCAGTTCCATAATTTCATTCAATTTTCAGGAGCCCACATTCTTCGGGCTCCCCGCTCCCGGGGGTCAATAAACGATTAGAGATGGGGGAGAGTTTTCTTTTTATTGCTCGAATCGAACGCGTCGCCAAAGACGACTTGTCGCGAAGATTGCCCTTTCAGAGTTGTCTCCCCGGGGGTGCGCCATCATGTTTGGAAGCTTTCCAAGCAGAGTTCTTGACTGTCCGTACTGAATTCGGGATTTTGACTCTGCGGCCCGAATGGTCGCTGAGTCCTCGTCGCTAAGTTCTTCGAAGGCCGAGCTCTCATGCCAGGAGCAGTTGCCTAGACAACTGGCTTCGACTATGAATGGAATCGATACTTCATTGAGGAACCTGGCCGGCCTACAAACGACCGCCTGGCGTGCCGTGACGAGCATTCGAGGAGGCGACCACTCGAAGTTTGCTCTCTGGTCCACTGAGGCCGATCGACCGCAGCCCTCGCGCTCAGCCCCGTTTGCAAATTAAGACTCTCTTCATCGTACTTCCGATGTTTATCCAATTCAATATATCCATCCAGTAGCTATTTGAAGCCGGCGACGAGTTGCGACCCTCCTACAGGTGACCGAGCTCACAGGCAAGCTTTTACACCGGACTCGTTCAAGGTCTTGTTGGGGACTGTCGCTGCCATATCGGCCGCAGGATGATTCGCCGTTCTTCGATCGTTAACGAGATCAAAGTCAAAAACTATTCAATCACGCGAGTTTTCCGAGATAGCTGTCGATATCGACCATTGCTAGGTCGCGTCGAGAGACCGTTCGAATGCAGAACAATAATAATCAATAGAACAAACCCTCAATAGGGGGCTTTGGAATGATTAACGACGGGAGTCTCACCTTCGGGCTTAATTTCGACGCTTTTGCCCCAGAATTTCAAGCGAGGATTCAGGCAACCTTCAACCTCGTAATCGCCCTTTGTACTCGCACAATAGAACGCAGATATCGGGGGATGATGCGATACTTGCTCAGCCATGATTCGGAAGCCATCCTCGGCAGTTCTGCGAACAGAGAGCAAGAACGAAAAACCAAAGTTAGAGTGGATGATTGTTGTTCGCTCAGGAGCGGGCTCGCTTCCTACGAAGCCGAGCGTCTAGGTTTTTTTTTTCTCTCCGGTGGGCTCGTTAGCATTTCTCGGCAAGGCTGTAATCCGACGCCATGTTGTCCTGGAAATGGCAGCTAAAGCGAAGAGTTCTTTCGTCCTCGGATCCGAAACTTGTTTTTACGAGGAAAGTCACGAGATTGCTTTTGTCGAGAAATTCCACCACACAGCGATTCCAAGCTTTTGTTTCAATTCCTGAACACAGAAGCTCGACTGCCGAGATTGATTGGTACTGACTGCAGCTTTCTCTTATGTTAGTCATTCGTTTTGAAACGAATGAGCGCTGACGCTCCTTCGGAAACTAGGCGGCGCTTCTCCCGTTCGAAGGAGCGCGGAGAATATCTTCTTCGGGTCCGCCAGATTTCTGTGCGTAATGAAAGTTATGTTCGGTAGAAGCAAAAGACCCACTTCGGCAGCATTCCTCCGACCGGGAAAATCAGCCGAGTGGTGCGGCCGACTTCGCCATCACACGAAGCAAGCCGAATGGCTTTCATAAACGGGACGGTGGCGAAAGCGAGATAGCAAAAACCGGAGTAACCAGAAGGAAGCGTTAACATTTATAGCGTTTGCTGCGAAGCAAGAAATTTGACTGCCGCGAAGAAACATCATCTCTTTCCAGACGCACCCAAGAATTCACGATTCGACTTTGTTGTGTTCGGAGGACGTTTCCGCGCCTTTCGCTCCCTTCCTTCTGGGAGGAAGATGCGAAAAATTTTCTGGGCCGGAGAATGCAGCGTCGGATTGGATGATGTCCGAGAAAAATCTGAATATGAATCGAAGCGAGAGAGCACGCAGTGCACCGAGGACAAAACCCCGATGCCGTGATGGATTTCCGAGAGAATGCGCTCATTTTGCTCTTAAAACGGAGTTCCCGTGAACCCCGTCCGGAAGGAGCCGCCGGACCTCACAGGGTAACGAAGACCTCGGCGAGAGCGGAGTAGTGCAAGACCAGGAGCGGCTCGTCAGGTTTTCAATAAATCCGACCTGTCCGCTGTGGCGCCTGTCGAAGGCGGGAGATCCTTCTACTACCTATATTGACTCAGCAGCACGGACGAGCTAGAACAATAAAGCGGCTAGCTAGACTGACCTGTCGAGTTCGTAGGTTTCGCCAAGCAGGGGATTGAACGGCTTTTTCATCCTATCCAGATTGGAGCTCAGACTTGCGACAGCGAAAGCCGCTACGAGTTGCATTCGTCGAACAGCGTCCGGCTCCTGGGCCGCTTGGTCAAGAAGATTAACGTACTCGAACGTTTCGACCAGGCGCTGGAGGAAACTCAAAGGCTCGTTGAACTCCACCGGCATCGAGATTTTGTACAGCTCCTGTCAACAGGAAAAAGAAGGTGATTAAATGAATCGAGAGGAAGCGGAGCACACGTCCACGAGCAGCTTTAATGAATCCCCAATAAGGAGCGGCTCAAACTAGGCAAAAAACTGAAGCTTTGGAAGCTGTTGCACAAAGAGCATGAGAAGCTCGTTCAATAACGAGGTTTCCTCTCTGTTTTTTCCTAGTGTTCTATTCCGAACGGTAGATTTCCATCCTCGGCTTTGCGGGAAGCGGAATTTTACGGCGTTCATTCCTCTGAAATTTAGCTTCTGCACTTACCTTGCCGAGACATTTCTTGAGTATCGACCACAACGACCATGAGTTGGAACACTGTTTGTGCGGAAGCCTGTCTCTACCCCATTTGGTTCGTCCAGCTTCCTCGGGTGGATCTTTTGAAGAATTGTTGTTAGACATCGTTGAGAATTTTGCGGTTCGGATTGAAGTGTAGTTCCTCTCGTATTCCTCGCCCTCTCACGAATCTGCAAAGAGAAAACAGTGCGTGAGTCTCGAGCCAAATATTCTGAGTTGAAGTACAGATCTTTTGTGTTCTGTCCGTAGCAGTAGTTCTGTGCTCGGCAGCGCCTCCAAGGGGATGTACAGAGACAAGAATTTCGTGGCATGAATGGTCTTGCCAGAGTACATGTTCTGCATCGTTAAAAGTGGTCGGAGGATTCTCGGAGCCCGGGTTGATCCTGAGTCCACGCAAGCTCGACGATTACGATTTAGTCACGCGCCGATTTCCGCGGAACGTGAGGAGTGGCTCCGCGAAGGACGTTGAACCGAACTCGACGAACGATGTAGCCGCTCAGTGACACGCTTCTCGGATCCGTGGCTAAACGTGACGCGTGGAGTAGGGGAGAAACAGAGTTTCTAATCTCTTGTTTGAGACGATGCGTGGTGGTCTCTCGGAACATTTCCTTCCGAGAGCGGGCGAGTCCGCGAGACCGGTTCCGGATCGGTTATCAATCAGGGAACCGTCGAACCGATTTCCCCAGAGAGCTCTTTGGGATTTCTACGGAAACTCTAAACGGGTGATTGTGACAGCCAAATGGTCGTAATGCCAACCGGAACGGGAAAATCCGGAAAAGCGAATGATACGTTCTGGAATCGACATCGCACGAGTCAGGATGGATCGGCTTCTCCAACGTCGATCCATGCCGACGAATTTTTTCGAGCATCAGAGCTCTTGTATCAAGTTGGGTGTTACCGGAAATCCGATAATTTTGATATTGGCTGATTCAGCAGGACACGTCAAGCGTCAATTGTTCGTATTCGGTGCTCCCTCAAGATAGGAACACGTGCTCAGCAGCGCAACTACGCAGCCCCTAATCTGCTGATGCCGTTCTGGTGGACGGATAACCACTCAATTGTCTCTCAGGTCCTTCCATAGAATTTCCAATATCTTCAAAACGCTGATAAATGACGTTTTGGGGTCGAAACGCACAATTTCTCTGCTTTGCATCCGGAGCTGATTCGAAATTCCACTTGAAATGCTCCGAGCGTTCTTTCATCAGGAGGAACGTGTCTTTCCATTGACGAAGTGAATGTTGATGAGCATGCACTGTCGCTCGTCGCAATGCAGTTGCACTCTGATTCGAGGGAGCGGGAGAATCTCGTTGCGCTACGCTGTTGTTGCGTTCGCAGAGCTTCTGTTTTATGTAAGCCCAGGAAAGGTCTGCGGAGCTCTTTTCGCAAGCTCGGTCACGAGTTCATAATCTCGGAACCCGTTATTACGGTTGCAAGTAGCGTCTTCTGGAGCGTTCATCAAAATGAACAAAAAAAATCCTCGCAAATAGAAGTGTTGTCTCTTTTGGTTCTTCTCGGCGGCAGGATGAGTTCTCCCTCAGCGTTGACATCGACTGTTTGCGTTCTCTGATCAGTTTCTGTGAAGAACTCAGTGGGTACAGCTACAAAAATAGGTTCAAACGAGACTTTTATCCGAGTGTAACTATGCATGGAGCTTCATTCAGAGAAACGAACGGCCGTGCAGCAGTGTTCTTTTGAGGACCCAATCGCACAGGAAAGACGAAGGATAGTTCTAGAGGATGCTTAGCTGGGAATAAGGAGGAGAGCCCAGGACAACAAACGTGCTCAGCCAGGCGGAAGTTTGGGAGACGTGGAGTCAACGATAGAGCTCCGAGTAACGCGTCTGGGGATAGCTAGAGCTACAGCAAAGGATGAGGACAATGAGGAAGAAGCTCAGCATGTGAACCTTCACTCTGCCGGAAAAAGGAAAAACTTTTGAGCCGTCGTGCCATGATCAACGAAAGCTCTACACACAAAAGAAGAACTTCTCTAGTGCTCCTAGGGACCACCTTCTGTCTAAATCCGTCATCATCGAGATCCGAGGTCGTACGGCAACGCTTCAGAGATTTTCAATGATCCCCGGAAAACTCGCTACTCAGGACACAGCGAGAAACAACGACAATAAGAGTAACGACTACAACGATAGCAGTGGAAAGAACTCCGGCGACAGCCATGGCAAGGATTGCGACTCGGAATTTGGCTCGGAAAACCGCGAAAATCAAAACCGCGATACGACCGATCTCGCGTTCGCTTGCTTTACACGCAGTTTACACGCACGGTGAGTCCAGATTATGGCAGAATCCGAGCGAGAAGTCTGATCGGACTCATTCAATTCGCCGTGAAGTGTACAAAACGGGATCAAGTAGGCTCAAGCCGCCGTTCTGAACGCATTCAGGAACTATTCAGGGATCAGAGCGCCCCTCCCGCCAAGGAGTCCCGAGCGGAGACAACGGTCGGTCCAAACTTAGATAGTGGATGAGTTCGACACCGGATCGAGAGAGACCGGAGCAATCCCCTCCACCTGTCCGTTCCGTTTCGGAACGGCAGTCCCCTATGCAGGTTTTCCATCTTCCCTTGAACTTTCCACCAGGAATGCCGACCGCAAAGGAAAGGCCGGTTCCACAGAAGTGTTCGAGACCACAAAGATTCTCGATCGATAAACTCTCCGCTGGTCGATAGACGCTGTTATCAAGCTCTCAGCTTCTTACAAACCCGTTCTATGTTTAACTCGGCTTTCCCAGTTCAAGCTGGCTTTGTACGGACTTTTCGAGTGTTAACTGTTTTAGCAGAGCCGATTCCAGTATGGCCATAAAAAAAAAACATCATAAGCAACAGACCGAATGCTTGCCTCCTACACAAGTTCCTCCCCGGCACGCGGACACAGAGAGAGGCCCGCAGGAAACAATGCTAGCTCGCTCGCTCGCTCAATCGCGCGAGATTGTCTACCCATGGAAGTGTAAGAGGGACTGCTTGCGCGCGTGTTCGGTGAGCAACGACTGTTGTGAGTAAACTTTCCTCGTCTACAAAGGTCAAAGGAATCTGGCTATCGTGGCACCATTGATGAGCCGCGTTAGCCGCGTGGCAAGCTCTCTCACCACGTGAATGCCTACTTCGATCGTACCGATTAAAGCTGGTTGCCGTCTCCCAGACCCAGGCCGCGTGACCTGCGGGCTGGGAACAACCGAGAACCGGTGGATAACATGGTTAAGTCGGAATGGCTCCCGGCGAGTCGGTAGTTTGTTCCTTGTCGGTATATGAGTAGCGAGGTAAACACTTTGCGGGCGCGTGGCAGCTCGACGCTGAGGAGCATGGTTACTTATTGACAAATAGTGGTACTTGCGCGAGCGCGGCTGCCTGAACCCGCGTTTCTTGCGTTTCGCCAGAATCGCCGTAGTCCCATAGAACCCATAGATCATTCCAGCCAACCGAGAACGTTCCTAGATATTATAATGCCCTCGGGAGAGCTGGAGCATGCCGGAAAGTAACGTCCTCGTCTCCGTTACGGTGATACTCTCGACATTCGAAGTGATCTTCATGCTCGGCGGAGCTTCAGTTCTCGCTGCAGAGCGACTCCCTGCCGCAAAGAAACACAAGAAAAGCGAGAAGAAGATTCAAGCCTGGTTTCTGACAGTACAACGTTCGGCCTACGGGACTCTCGTTGCATTCCATTCCAGCTTCGATCTCGTTTCACGACGGAGTCGTCTCCGGTAGGTCGTCACAACGATTGGTAAACCACGTCGTCATAGTTGCTCCTTCTTGCAAGCAAATATTTCAAACTCGTGGTCGGCAGCATTAGCGTTTCGACAACGCGGTCCACCAAAGCAGGGAACCACTGCACCGGCTTTGGTTAGCACCGCGCAAAGCCGACGAAAACGCATTGGGTAACAACTCTTACAGAAACGGCAGCAACCGGGCGACGTTCCCGCAAAAACAGCAAATTGCCGAATCAAGCCCTAACGATACTGTTACATCAGATCAGAACAAAGCTTTGTTCGTTCGATCGATGAAAATCACTGGAGTCAAGTGCCGGAACTCTCGTTCTGGTGGCCCAGCAGAGGCACCAGATCAGATCTTTGATCGGCAACGCACCGCGCTTTCGTTCCTCCCGAATATCTCCTCAGTCCGATTGAGTCTCAAATAATCAGATCGACTCGTCCTTCGTATTCTCTGAGTGAGTATCTCTCTGCAGCGGCGAACATTCCGCGTTTTCCGCTTGAAAGTCTCGATCGCTGATGGAATCAGCGCTGTGCCGCTTCTTGGTGGAAACTCTTGACAAACGATCAAACCGTACACGCGGACGCAATCAGCTGATTGCGCTGTTCCGCTCGATGCGATCAAAACACGCCCGGCGGCGGCCGCAGGGAAAATCAACTGCAAGTCCAGCTGTAGCGCTAAATGTAGGAGAAGGAGGCGCCCCGTCATCGGTGACTTCGATGGCATAACCATCCGATTCAGACGTTGCCGCAGCTCGGAAAATCGGTGAATCGA